>OU342735.1:28542990-29742990 GCA_910589765.1 Avena atlantica
GCATAAGAGTCATGAGTTAGCACAGTGAGGTCATCAAGTATGAACATAACTCGAGAAATATGCCTTACCCAAAACTTGGTGATGACAGCATTCAACAGCTGTCGGAAAGCCGGGACACGGGTAGTCTGGTAGTCCGCCCAAGTAGTAGCTAGCTTCCTGTCACCTCGGTGGTAATGTGATTAGCCCGGCCAGAACTTCCTAATTCAGAGCTCCAACGAGCTGTTAGGAAGGGCGGGCTTGGTTCCCCGGAGGAAATGCCAATGCTGCACAATATAAAACATTAGTACACATGCCAATTATTTATGACCAACATGAAATAAAATGTTTTTAAATTTCCAAATTAGTACATTTACTCAAGGCCATCTGGAATAAATAGGGCTTTCGCCTCCTGAGTCCTAGCTCAAACTTCTCCTCAGGGACTCCCGATTCTCCACGATTCCGCAATTTCTTCGGGCCCCACCAACTCGCGGCTAGTGTCCGCCTCATCTCGGTCCCGCCTCCCTCTCGGTCCTCGTTTTCTCTCAGACTTTGTCTCCCTCTCGGACTCTGCCTCCCTCTCGTCCCTGAAAGGCTGCTCTGTCAGGAACAACTCAAGCCACGTCGCCAGAAGCAGAGGATGGTGGTCAAAGTCCACGCCTCCTCCCGTGGCACCTCGTCCTCGTCCTCCTCGACCTCGGCCTCGACCACGTCCTCCACCAGCAGAGCAAATCGGGGTAACGCGGATGGGATTTGGCTGTCTCCCCACTCCGTGTAAGTCTTTTTCTTGCGCTGCTTCAGGGCATTAAGCAAGGACGAACTGGTTCCTTGCCGCTGCTCATATTGTTCAATCACCTGCATTAAGTAAGAGGAAACAGTTAAGCACAAAGACATAATAAAATGTATACACAAAGAATAAAGGCATAATGCAATTAAAAAAACAGTTAAGCACAAAGACATAATAAAATGTATACACAAAGAATAAAGCATAATGCAATTAAGAAAACAATAAGCACAAATACAAATAAAAATGCATTGAAAAATAAATGCTCACTATCATTTTTCATTCTCATTCTCATTCCCATTCTCATTCTCACTATCACTATATCTTTGAGTAGAAATCTGGATTTCTCACGAAGGGTGGATGCTCATCATCGTTTCATTCTCGGTATGGAGCTTGTCGAGCATACTTATGTCATGTAGATTCACCACTGACTCACCCCGAGTTTCTACATCGTTCCCAAGGTCCTCAAGATCAACCGGTTTCTAAATCAAAGTGCCTGAAGTCCTCTTGCTCTTGATAGAAAATTCCCTCGTACGTTACAGGGTAATGTTTTGTAATCGTCCTCGGAGGGAATCGGTAGTTACCATGTGGCGATACCTGGAAAACACGACTTCCCAGCCCTGGAGTTCCGCTTTTTGGCATGGGTAGGGAAAATAATAAACTTGGTTGGTTTGGTGAGCACAACAAAGACGTCGGCTCCGCTATAGGTGGTTGAAGGCCTAACTTCAACTAACCCAATGGAAGGGTACTTCTTAGTTCACCCCTTGGGTCAAACCAGTGGCACTTGAACACAACAAGATTGAGTTCGACATTCGTACGATTAAAGGTTAGCTCGTATCATTCTCTAACCTTCCGTAGTAATCAAGGGAATCGGCTCCTCTGGTGAAACACCCCAGTATTACCGTTTTTTTGCATTCGGTCGCCCTTTCTGGCGTGTCTCTGTATGGAAGCAAACCCATTCACATCATACTTCTATACTTCATGACGACACGGTTACAACCTTGGGAAACACATTTCAGCTCATCTGACATCTCAACGTTGGGATCAGCTGCCTACAGGTAAAGTCAAATTTGTACGTTCAGTAGTTACGTGGAAAAAGAGGGACAAGCACATATTGCAAGGTAAGAGGGACATGTTAGAAATTACTTTTTCCATAAACCAAGACACAAAAGTTTTCTTTATTTCCGGGAGCACCCTCTTTCAGTAGAGTGTCCAACTCCGTGGGAGAGGGATCCGTCGTCCCGACCACTGTTCATCCATGAAATCACTAAGAAGGAGAAAATAAGCATTAGACGGAGACGAGTTACTAGCTGCATAGAGCATTATGCATAGAGAAATAGGGTGTTCACCATTTTACCTAATGAAATCGACCACTTCCTTCATGTTCATAAGCACATAGAGCGTATGCAATCCTTCTCTTCCTTCGGCAACGTATATTTTGTCCTTTACCGGCCTGCCACCGGGGAAATTTGGAATAGTTCGAGCTGGGGGTCATCACTCTGGGAAGGTCGAAATTGGAACGAGAGACCGGGTTATGCATAGTGGGAACATCATCGGGCCAGTAGTTGTCGCGGCGTTTTGCCATCTCCCGAAGAGGCATGTTGCTTCAGCTATGCATGCTTCAATCTTGGCTTTGTTTCCAGTTATCTTTCGATACTTAAACTCTCTCTCAATACAAAATTTCCAACAAAATTGCACCCCCCCAAGAGTGCCCTCGTTCACGAGGTGCACAATGAGATGTGCCATCAGAGTAAAAGAATCCTGGCGGAAAGATCATCTCCAAATTGCATCTAGCAACTCCGGCACCTGAACTTGCAGCTTCTTAATAACCAAAGGACATATCTACTTAGCACAGAGGGTGCAGAAGAAATGGCTCAACTCCGCAAGCACTCGCCATTACTTTCTCGGGGAGATACCCTTGAACCATCACCGGCATCAGCCGCTCATTCCATATATGATGTGAATGGGTTTAAATGCTTTATCAAACAGAGATTAAAATTCTTCATATTTTTACGCATTCATCAACCTACGTGTCTAATAGGAAAAGAGGGTCCTAACCAGCCGCCGAATCCGTAGATTGGGTAGGTTCTCCCTGTTTCTACCCCGATCCGAGCAGAATTTCGGCAGCACCTCCCCGCTGCTCTTCCGATACACGTCTCGACAAAAGCCAAGAGCATGTGCATCCGAGAGAACAACAAGGAGGCGCCATCGAAATCCTGTCTCGAATCGAGGTAGAGCCACGGAGAACCATACCCAACACGAATCCGCCGACTGCCCGATAAAAGCTGTAAGCGTTACGGTTCCAAAATATGCGAGACCACTAATTCATATTAAGTCGCGTAACGCTTACGGTCGGGATGACGCCTAGGTAACGCGACAGACTTGGTGATCTAGACACAAAAATAAACCTAGGTACAAGAGAGGCGAAGAGATTGCTCACCCTCGAAGCGTGATCAAATCGTTGAAGATGATCCGGACCTCGCCCTCGCCGTCGAAACACTCCCCCCGCTCACCCTCCGGTTAAACTGCAAAAAACATGAAAAGATGGTTACATATGCAACATCTATTTAGCAAATTTCATCTATTTTACTAATTATATTTATATTTCACTTTCTAATTAATTTATATTTCAATTTCTAATTCTATTTTGAGCAAACTACTAGCAAACTCCTATTCTACAAGCAAACTCCTAGCAAACTCCATTGTACAAACTTATATTTATACAAACTACTATAAATTCTAAATCTAAAAACAATTTCTACTCCTATTCAACAAACTCCTACTTCTACAATCACCTAACAATTACAAATCACCTAACAATTACAAAACCACCTAACAATTACAAAACACCTAACAATACTAAATTTCTAAAAACTACTAAATTACTCATACCAACTACTCATATTCTACTAGCAAACTCACATAGTACAAACTCTACTTCTAAAAAAAGAAAAATGGGTCATTTTACCTCCAATGGCCGGGACAGCGAGCTGGGAGGCGCCGTCCGAGCTCGGAAGGAGGGGCGATGCCGGGAAGACGGGGGCGAGCTCGGGAGGCGGGCCGAGCTCATGGAGACGGGGGTTGAGATTGGAGGCGGCGGGGAGGGGCTGGTGGAGGGGAAGGGGAGGCGGTGGGGAGAGGGCTGGAGGGGAGGGCTGGCGGAGGGGAAGGGGAGCGCCTAGGGAAGGGAAGGAGGCGGCGGCGCGGGCGAGGGGACGAGTGGGGAGGCGGCGGCGCTCGGGAGGAGAGGAGACACTGAGGAAGGAGGAGGGAGACGACGGAGGGAGGGAGGCGGGGTCGGGCTCGGGGGGGCGGTGGGACAGGGAGCAGTGGCTGGCGGCGGCTGCCGGCTGGGCGGGGCTGGCCGTTGGGGTCGGGGAGATTGGGGAAGGAGGGTGGGTGAGTGGCCCGGGGTGGGCCGCGGGCCAAAGTAACACGGTAACGGCTACGCCGACGGCCAGGCGTAAGCCGAGGGCAGCCATAGGCGTAGCTAGGGTTTTTTTCCAGGGTCCTTCTCGCCGACGGCCAGGCATACGCCGATGCAGCTGTCGGGTAGCCAAGATTTTTTGAAGGATATCAAAAGGGGATCCAAAAAACATTAAACAACAAGCACTACATTTAATAAGGAGAGTGCATAAAGTAACTTTTCACACTTCGTCGCTTCCTCCGCGAAACCTGATCTGTGCACACTCGGATCGTCTACCCCTAGACGTTCCTCTGACAGGGGTAGCCCGGCGTAGATCTCTCTGTTTTGTGTTTGTTTAGGTCATAGGATGATGTTAAAACCATGTTGTTCACAAGTTCGGGAAACAATCCTACCCCGGTTCACCGGAACGGGAGATCCCCATTATACGGGGTCCAGAACCTTCGTTTCTAGGTTAGAGCGCATGCAATGCGAGGGGGACACATGCAAGCACCTATACAAGCCTTTCACCACATTCACACACACATATGCAGGGACACATGCAAGTTTCAATCTGATCCGTCGTTCTCGTGGTCTTCCTCTGGCGAAACCCTCATCTGTGCACACTCGGATCGTCTACCCCCTAGGCGTTCCTCTGACAGGGGGTAGCCCGGCGTATCTCTCTTTTTTTGTGTTTGATTAGGTCATAGGATGATGTAAAACCATGTTGGTTCACAAGTTGGGGCACAATCCTACCCGGTTTACCGGAACGGGAGATTCCCCCTTATACGGGTCAAGAACCTTCACTTCTAGGTTAGAGCCCATGCATTGCGAAAGGGACACATGCAAGCACCTATAGCAGCCTTTCCACCAGAGTCACACCACATATGCTAGGGACACATGCAAGTTTTCATCTGGTTCCGTCGTTCTCGTGGTCTTTCTCCGGCGAAACCCTATCTATGCACACTCGGATCGTCTACACCCTAGACGTTCCTCTCACAGGGTTAGCCCGGAGGTAGCTCTCTCTTGTTTTGTGTTTGTTTAGGTCACAGGATGATGTAAAAACCATGTGGTTCACAAGTTGGGGAACAATCCTACCCGGTTTCATCGGAACAGGGAGATCCCCCTTATGCGGGTCCAAATCTTCGCTTCTAGGTTATAGCGCATGCATGCGAGTGGGGGACACGTGCAAGCACCTATACCAACCTTCACCACAGTCACACACATATGCTAGGGAGACATGCAAGTTTCATCTGATTCCGTCGTTCTCGTGGTCTTCCTCCGGCGGAAACCCTGATCTGTGCACACTTGGATCGTCTACCCCTAGACGTTCCTCTGACAGGGGTAACCCGGCGTAGCTCTCTCTTTTTTTGGTTGTTTAGGTCATAGGATGATGGTTAAAACCATGTTGGTTCACAAGTTGGGGCACAATCCTACCCGGTTTCACCGGAACAGGGAGATCCCCCTTATACGGGCCAGAACCTTCGTTTCTAGGTTATAGCGCATGCATGGGAGTGGGGAGGGGACACATGCAAGCACCTATACCAGCATTTCACCACAAGTCACACACATATGATAGGGACACATGCAAGTTTTCATCTGATTCTGTCGTTCTCGTGTCTTCCTCCGGCGAAACCCTGATCTGTGCCACTGGACGTCTACCCCCTAGACGTTCCTCTGACAGCGGTAGCCCGGCGTAGCTCTCTCTTTTTTTGTGTTTGTTTAGGTCATAGGATGATGTAAAACCATGTTGGTTCACAAGTTGGGGCACAATCCTACCCGGTTCACCGAACAGGGGAGATTCCCCTTATACTGGTCCAGAAACCTTCGTTTCTAGGTTATAGCGCATGCATGCGAGTGGGGAGGGGACACATGCAAGCACCTATACCAGCATCACCACAGTCACACACATATGATAGGGACACATGCAAGTTTTCATCTGATTCCGTCGTTCTCGTGGTCTTCCTCTGGCGAAACCTCATCTGTGCACACTCGGATCGTCTACCCCCTAGGCTTCTCTGACAGGGGTAGCCCGGCGTATCTCTCTTTTTTGTGTTTGATAGGTCATAGGATGATGTAAAACCATGTTGGTTCACAAGTTGGGGCACAATCCTACCGGTTTCACCGGAACGGGGAGATTCCCCCTTATACGGGTCAAGAACCTTCACTTCTAGGTTAGAGCCCATGCATGCGAAGGGGACACATGCAAGCACCTATAGCAGCCTTTCACCAGAGTCACACACATATGCTAGGGACACATGCAAGTTTTCATCTGGTCCGTCGTTCTCGTGGTCTTTCTCCGCGAAACCCTGATCTATGCACACTCGGATCGTCTACACCCTAGACGTTCCTCTCACAGGGTTAGCCCGGAGTAGCACTCTCTTGTTTTGTGTTTGTTTAGGTCACAGGATGATGTAAAAACATGTTGGTTCACAAGTTGGGGAACAATCCTACCCGGTTTCATCGGAACAGGGAGATTCCCCCTTATGCGGGTCCAAAATCTTCGCTTCTAGGTTATAGCGCATGCATGCGAGTGGGGGGGGGACACGTGCAAGCACCTATACCAACCTTTCACCACAGTCACACACATATGCTAGGAGACATGCAAGTTTTCATCTGATTTCGTCGTTCTCGTGGTCTTCCTCCGGCGAAACCCTGATCTGTGCACACTTGGATCGTCTACCCCCTAGACGTTCCTCTGACAGGGGTAACCCGCGTAGCTCTCTCTTTTTTTTTGTGTTTGTTTAGGTCATAGGATGATGTAAACCATGTTGGTTCACAAGTTGGGGCACAATCCTACCCGGTTTCACCAGAACAGGGAGATTCCCTTATACGGTCCAGAACCTTCGTTTCTAGGTTATAGCGCATGCATGGGAGTGGGGGAGGGGACACATGCAAGCACCTATACCAGCATTTCACCACAGTCCACACAATATGATAGGGACACATGCAAGTTTTCATCTGATTCCGTCGTTCTCGTGGTCTTCCTCCGGCGAAACCCTGATCTGTGCACACTTGGATCGTCTACCCCCTAGACGTTCCTCTGACAGCGGTAGCCCGGCGTAGCTCTCTTTTTTTTGTGTTGTTTAGGTCATAGGATGATGTAAAACCATGTTGGTTCACAAGTTGGGGCACAATCCTACCGGTTTCACGGAACAGGGAGATTCCCCCTTATACTGGTCCAGAACCTTCGTTTCTAGGTTATAGCGCATGCATGCGAGTGGGGAGGGGACACATGCAAGCACCTATACCAGCATTTCACCACAGTCACACACATATGATAGGACACATGCAGCATTACCAATGTCCTTGATTGCACAGTTATTGTCATCTGATTCTCTCCGTTCTCGTGTGGACTCCTCTTCTCTCGAAACCTGATCTGTGCACCACTCGGATCGTCTACCCCCTAGACGTTCCTCTCACGGGGTGACTAGCCCGGCATACCTCTCTCTTGTGTGTTTGTTTAGGTCATAGGCATAGGATATGTACAAACCATGTTGGTTCACAAGTTGGGGCACAATCCTACCCGGTTTCACCGGAGCAAGGAAATTCCCCTTATACGGGTCCAGAACATTCGTTTCTAGGTTATAGCGCATGCATGCGGGGGGGGACATGGCAAGCACCTATACCAGCCTTTTCACCACAGTCACACACATATGCTAGGGACACATGCAGGTTTTCATCTGATTCCGTCGTTCTTGTGGTCTTCTCCGGCGGCAATTCACCCTGATCTATGCCACTCGGATCGTCTACCCCCCTAGACGTTCCTCTGACAGGGGTAGCCCGACGTAGCTCTCTCTTGTTTTTGTGTTGTTTAGGGTCATAGGATGATGTAAAAACCATGTTGGTTCACAAGTTGGGGGCACAATCCTACCCGGTTTCACCGGAGCGGGGAGTTCCCCCTTATACGGGTCCAGAACCTTCGCTTCTAGGTTAGAGCGCATGCATGCGGAGGGGACACATGCAAGCACCTATACATAGCCTTTCACCACAGTCACACACATATGCTAGGGACACATGCAGTTTTCATCTGATTCCGTCGTTCTCGTGGTCTTCCTCCGGCGAAACCAGGATCTGTGCACACTCGGATCGTCTACCCCCCTAGTCGTTCCTCTCACAGGGGTAGCCCGGACTAGCTCTCTCTTGTTTTGTGTTGTTTAGGGTCATAGGATGATGTAAAACCATGTTGGTTCACAAGTTGGGGCACAATCCTACCCGGTTTCATCGGAACAGGGAGATTCCCCTTATACGGGTCCAGAACCTTCGCTTCTAGGTTAGAGCGCATGCATGCGAGGGGGGACACATGCAAGCACCCATACCAACCTTTCACCACAGTCACACACATCTGCTAGGGAGACATGCAAGTTTTCATCTGATTCCGTCGTTCTCGTTGTCTTCCTCCGACGAAACCCTGATCTGTGCACACTCGGATCGTCTACCCCCTAGACGTTCCTCTCACAGGGGTAGCCCGGCGTAGCTTGAAGGTTTCGCGGCATAGTAAATCAAAATTTTCTACAGAGCGAACAGAGGGAAAGCCAAGATCTAATCTAGGAGATGCAAACAACGAGAGAGATTGGATTAGATCTTCATACCCTTGAAGATTCGCACAGCGGAACGTACGTCGGAACGTGGGTGATGTAGTCGTACTCGCTTCTCCTCCTCGCGATCCGATCCGATCTAGCACCACAAGTGGCGGTGCCTCCGTGAGATGCACACGTGCAGCACCTCGACGTCTCCTCCTTCCTCGGACCAGCGAGTATGGTGGAGAGATAGATTGGATCTACAGCACGACGCGTGGTGTATATGGTGGAGAATTTCTGCTGCAGGGCTTCGCCTACAAAACAGTCGGGAGGGAGAGAGGAAGGTAGCAAGGCTGCTAGGGCTTGGAGAAGGTGTTGGGGGGGAGGGGTGCACCACCCCTCTATATATAGACGGGGGGCGGCCAGCCCTTGCCCCTCCTCCAAGCCTATCTCTAGTTTAAACAATTTAAACTCTCCCTTATCTAGAATCATATCTCTAGTTTAAACGATTTAAACTCTCCCTTATCTAGAAATTCTATCCCGAGATTTAAACGAGTCAAATCTCTCTAGAATCGGCTGGGCCCTATGGGGCCTTGTGCCCCTGGCCCAATGCGGCCAGGACACTCCCTCATAGGCCCATCCCCCTCCCGGAAGGTGGGGCCACGTTGGTCCCCTTCCGGAAGGTTCTAGAAGCTTCCGGTACAATACCGATTAACCCGGAACAATTCCGAACTCCCAAAAACTGCACTGCCTTATATGAATCTTATTCTCCGGACCATTCGGAACCTCTCGTGATATCCCGGATCCCATCCGAGACTCCGAACAAAAATTCATAAACCAATATCTAATCTATCCTAGCATCGAGATACGTTAAGTGTGTGACCCTGCGGGTTCGAGAATATGCAGACATGATCTTCTATCAATAATCAACAGCGGGGTCTGGGCACCCATATTGACTCCCACACATTCATCGATGATCATATCGGATGAACCACGATGCCAGGATTCAATCAATCCCATATATATATTCCCTTCGTCTCGCGATATTTTACTTGCCCGAGATTCGATCGTCGGTACCGTCATACCTAGTTCAATCTCGTTCACAGCAAGTACTTTACTCGTTCCGTAATCCGATATCACTTTGTGATTAACTCCTTAACCACATGCTTGCAAGCGGTGTTGATATCGATTACCGAGTGGGCCTGAAGTATATCTCTCCGACTTGGGAGGGACAAATTCCATCTCGATACATACAACCCAACAGATACTTTCCGATCACCTGAGAGACACCTTTATGATCACCCTCTCATAGGATGACGTTTGATGACCTCAAAGCTTTCTTCCGAACCAGGGAGTTGCATTATCTCATGGTCTAAGGAATACAATATTTGACATAGGAAAAGCTTCGCAAAGACGAACACGATGACACAATCTAATTTCTCTACTTTGTTTGGGTCTATCCACCATATCATTCTCCCAATGATATGATCTCATTATCAATTGACAACTCATGTCTATGGTTAGGAAACCTTAACCATCATTGATCAATGAGCTAGTCCATAGAGGCGTACTAGGGACACGGTGTTGTTCACAAACCACACAAGTATTAAAGTTTCCGCTTAATACAATTCTAGCATGGAATATAAACTTTATCATGAACAAGAATTATAATAATAACATCTTTATTATTGCCTCTAGGGCATAATTCCAATAGTCTCCCACTTGCACTAGAGTCAATAATCTAGTTTACATTTGGCAACAATCTCACACCCATGGCACTGAGGTGTTGATCATGTTTTACATGTGGAAGAGGTTTAGTCAATGGATCTGCGACATTCAGATCCGTATGTACTTTGCTAATCTTCAGATCTCCATCTGCTATATAATCTCGGATTATATGAAACTTGCGGTTGATATGCTTGGTCTTTGGATGATATCTTGGTTCCTTAGCGAGTGCTATGGCGCCAGTGTGTCACACAATATCTCCAGTGGGTCCAATGCACTTGGAACCACGCCAAGCTCAGTGATGAAGTTTCTGATCCAAACTCCTTCACTTCACGCTTCTGCAGCAGCCATGTATTCCGCTTCTACTGTAGATCCCGCGATCACACTTTGCTTGCAGCTTCTCCAGCTCACAGCTCCTCCATTCAAAATATAAACGTATCCTGTCTGAGATTTAGAATCATCCTTGTCGGTGTCGAAACTAGCATCGACGTAACCTTTTACGACAAGCTGTTCATCACCCCCATAGACTAAGAACATTTCTTTAGTTCTATTTAGGTACTTTAGGATGTTCTTCACGGCTGTCCAGTGTTCCACTCCTGGATCACTTGATATCTGCTCGTCAAACTAAGAGCATTAGACACATCCGGTCTAGTACACATCATGGCATACATGATGGAACCTATGGCCGAGGCATAAGGCACTTTGCTCATAGCTTCCCTATCATTTACCGTAGCTGGACACTGAGCCTTGCTCAATATCTTACCTGACAACATAGGCACTGAACCTTTCTTTGCCTTATCCATTCTGAACCTTTTCAGAACTTTGTCTAGGTATGTACTCTGGCTTAAAGCTATCAGGCGTCTTTGTCTATCTCTATAGATCTTGATGCCCAATATAAAGCAGCTTCACCTAGGTCTTTCATTGAAAAACACTTGTTCAAATAACTCTTCACATCGTTAAGCATGTTGATGTCATTTCCGATAATCAATATGTCATCCACATACAGTACCAGAAACATCACCGAGCTCCCACTCACTTCTTGTAGATGCAAGCTTCATAGCAATTTGGAACAAATCCAAAGCTCTTGATCACTTGATCAAAACGAAGGTTCCAACTCCGAGATGCTTGCTTCAGTCCATAAATGGAACGCTGAAGTTTGCATACTTTACTAGCATCCTTAGGATCGACAAAACCCTCGGGTTGCATCATATACAACTCTTCATCAATGTTGCCATTGAGGAAAGCAGTCTTGACATCCATCTGCCATATTTCATAATCATGAAACGCAGCAATTGCTAATAAAATCCGAATGGACTTAAACATCGCTACGGGAGAGAAAGTCTCATCGTAGTCAACACCTTGAACTTGTCGAAAACCTTTTGCGACAAGCCGTGCTTTATAGACGGTAACATTACCATCCGCGTCCGTTTTCTCTCTTGAATATCCATTTGCACTCAACGGCCTTTCGGTCGCTAGGAGGATCCACCAAAGTCCATACTTGGTTTTCGCTCATGGATCCCAATTCGGATTTCATGGCTTCCAGCCATTTCTCAGAGTCTGGGCTCATCATCGCTTCCTCATAGTTCATAGGTTCACTGTCTTCTACCAATAAGACAGTCAAGACAGGGTTGCCGTACCACTCAGGAGGGGCACGCGACCTTGTCGACCTGCGACGTTCAGTAGCAGCATCGTCCGAAGCTTCTTGATCCTTGTCATTAGCTTCCTCTATTGTTGGTGCAGGCGACACTGGAACAATTTCAGGTGCTGCGCTACTCTCCAATTCAAGAGAAGGTTCAATAACCTCATCTAGCTCTACTTTCCTCCCACTCACTTCTTTCGAGAGAAACTCCTTCTCAAGAAAGGAACCGTTCTTTGCGACAAACACTTTGCCTTCGGTTCTGTGATAGAAGGTATACCCAATAGTTTCCTTAGGGTATCCTATGAAGACGCATTTCTCCGCTTTGGGTTCGAGCTTGTCCGGCATCAACTTCTTGACGTAAGCTTCGCATCCCCAAACTTTAAGAAACGACAACTTAGGTTTAGCACCAAACCACAGTTCATACGGTGTCGTCTCAACGGATTTAGATGGAGCCCTATTTAAAGTGAATGCAGCGGTTTCTAATGCATAACCCCAAAATGATAACGGCAAATCAATAAGAGACATCATCGATCGGACCATATCTAATAGGGTTCGATTCCGGCGTTCAGACACACCATTGCGCTGTGGTGTTCCGGGTGGCGTGAGTTGCGAAACAATTCCGCTTGCTTTAAGATGCGTGAGAAAATCATAACTCAAATATTCGCCCCCACGATCGGATCGTAGAAACTTAATCTTTCTGTTACGATGGTTCTCCACTTCATTCTGAAATTCTTTGAACTTTTCAAATGTTTCAGATTTATGTTTCATTAAATAGATATACCCATATCTACTTAAGTCATCGGTAAAAGTGAGGAAATAGCGATATCCACCGCGCGTCGAAATACTCATCGGTCCGCATACATCGGTATGTATGATTTCCAACAAGTCCGTTGCTCGCTCCATCATTCCGGAGAACGGGGTTTTGATCATCTTGCCCATGAGGCATGGTTCGCATGTGTCAAATGATTCAAAATCAAGAGACTCCAAAAGTCCATCAGAATGGAGTTTCTTCATGCGCTTTACACCAATATGACCTAGACGACAGTGCCACAAATAAGTAGTATTATCACTATCTACTTTGCATCTCTTAGCCTCAATGTTATGGATGTGTGTTTCATCCCTTTCGAGATTTAGAAGAAATAAACCATTCACAAGAGGTGCATGACCATAAAAGATGTTACTCATATAAATAGAACAACCATTATTCTCCGATTTAAATGAATAACCGTCTTGCAATAAACACGATCCGGAAATAATGTTCATGCTCAACGCAGGCACATAATAACATTTATTAAGGTTTAAAACTAATCCCGAAGGTAAAACTAAGGAGAGTGTGCCGACGGCCATCACATCAACTCTTGATCCGTTTCCAACGCGCATCGTCACCTCATCCCTCGCAAGCCGCCGTCTATTCCGTAACTCATGTTTCGAGTTACAAATATTAGCAACTGAACCGGTATCAAATACCCAGGCACTACAACGAGGGCTAGTAAGGAAAACATCAATAACATGTATATCAAATATACCTTTGATGGTGCCAGCCTTCTTGTCCGCTAAGTACTTCGGACAGTTGCGCTTCCAGTGACCCTTGTCCTTGCAATAGAAGCACTCAGTGTCCGGCTTGGGACCAGACCTGAGCTTCTTCTCAGCAGGGGCATTGCGCTTGCCGCCGCCCTTCTTGAAGGGCTTCTTTGCTCCCTTACCTTTCTTAAAGGAGGGCTTGTTGACCATCAACACATGATTATCCTTCTTGATGTCCACTTCCGCAGCCTTCAGCTTTGCGAAGAGCTCGGTGATCGTATCAGTGGAACCAATCTGATTATGAGTCACTACAAAACTTTTGTAGCTGGGAGGGAGTGATTGCAGAACCCTGTCAATCTTGAGCTCCTCTGGAATCGTGCATTCCAGTTGCTCAAGGCGTTGAGTGTAGCCCGACATCTTTATGGCGTGCTCACTAACGGAACTCTCTTCCTCCATCTTGCAGTTAAAGAACTTCTCAGAGATCTCATATCTCTCACAACGGGCTTGAGTCTGAAACATGGTTTTCAGCTCCTCGAGAATCTCAAAGGGCCCGGGATAGGTTTCAAAACGATTTTGAAGCTCTGGTTCCATAGCAAACAACATGGTGCTCTTAATCACACCATAATCATCTTTGCGCGACTGATAGACAACTTTCTCATCAGCCGGCGCAGTTGCAGAAGGGGGGTTACCTAACGCTTTCTCAAGGACATAGTCCTTTTGTCCGCCAGACAGAATGATTCTTAGATTGCGGAACCAGTTGGTGAAGTTAGACCCATTGTTTCTAAGCTTTTCTTTCTCAGCAAAAACGTTGAAGTTGAAGTTGGACTTGGCCATGTGATCTACAGTATTTGCAAGTACAATTTAGACTATGTTCATGATAAATAGTTCAACTTAATCAAATTACTAGATGAACTCCCACTAAATTCAACATCCCTCAAGTTGTTTAGTGAACACGATCCAAATTCACCACACCTAATCCGATCATCACGAGAAGAGATGTGGTTTCAATGGTGGACAACAAAGTGTCGATCATATCATTCATATGACTCATGCTTAACCATTCGGTTCTTGTGTTCCGAGGCCATGTCTGTACATGCTAGGCTCGTCAAGCTAGACCCAAGTATTTCCGCGTGTGCAAAAACTGGCTTGCACCCATTGTATGTGAGCGTAGAGTCTATAGCACCCGATCATCACGTGATGCTTGGACACGACGAATTTTCGCAACGGTGCATACTTGGGGAGAACACAGTTTTTATCTTGATCTTTAAGTGAGGAATCATCTTATAATGCTACCGTCGCGATCTAAGCATGATAAGATACATAAAAGGATAAACATCACATGCATATAACTTTATGTGACATGGTATAGCCAATCTTCGCGCAATGATCTCCATCTTGTGCGTTTCGGCATGATCTCCATCACTCCACCATGATTGCCTCCACCACGAATAACAACTACAACTATTGCTAACTACTTAGCGATAAAGTAAAGCTATTACATGGCGTATAAGAAGTTGACTCGCAGGTCATACACAATTATAAAGACAACCATATGGCTCCTGCCGGTTGTGTACTCATCGACATGCAAGTCGTGAAACATTACAAAACATGATCATCGCATACAATATACACATCACTTCTTGGGCCATACCATATCACAGAAAACACTCCCTGCAAAAACAAGTTAGACGCCTCTACTTTGTTGTTGCATGTTTTACGTGGCTTTATGGGAGTAGATGCTAAGAACGATTCTTACCTACGGAAAGCCACAACGGTGATATTATGGTTGCCAAAATCCGGTGTTAATCCCATGACAACTATAGTGAGAGAAACTGACATCCACCAGCCGCATGTGTGGAACAAGCCACACGTCAAGTGCGGAGCCGGTCTCGCGAACGACGTCGCGTAAGGTTGGCCTGGACCGCTTCAATCTCACTATCCCGCGTCATAAGAAGAACACAAACAGGAGGCTTGCAACAGAAAACATCAACGCCCGCAACAACCATGTTGCGTTCTACTCGTGAAACACATCTACGCATAGATCTAGCTCTGATACCACTGAAGGGTTTCGCGGCATAGTAAATCAAAATTTTCTACGGAGCGAACAGAGGAAAAGCCAAGATCTAATCTAGGAGATGCAAACAACGAGAGAGATTGGATTAGATCTTCATACCCTTGAAGATTCGCACAGCGGAATGTTCGTCGGAACGTGGGTGATGTAGTCGTACTCGCTTCTCCTCCTCGCGATCCGATCCGATCTAGCACCACAAGTGGCGGTGCCTCCGTGAGATGCACACGTGCAGCACCTCGACGTCTCCTCCTTCCTCGGACCAGCGAGTATGGTGGAGAGATAGATTGGATCTACAGCACGACGGCGTGGTGTATATGGTGGAGAATTTCTGCTGCAGGGCTTCGCCTACAAACAGTCGGGAGGGAGAGAGGAAGGTAGCAAGGCTGCTAGGGCTTGGAGGAAGGTGTGTGGGGGGGAGGGGGCGCACCACCCCTCTATATATAGAGGGGGGCGGCCAGCCCTTGCCCCTCCTCCAAGCCTATCTCTAGTTTAAACAATTTAAACTCTCCCTTATCTAGAAATCCTATCTCTAGTTTAAACGATTTAAACTCTCCCTTATCTAGAAATTCTATCCCGAGATTTAAACGAGTCAAATCTCTCTAGCATCGGTTGGGCCCTATGGGGCCTTGTGCCCCTGGCCCAATGCGTCCAGGACACTCCCTCATAGGCCCATGCCCCCTCCCGGAAGGTGGGGCCACGTTGGTCCCCTTCCGGAAGGTTCTAGAAGCTTCCGGTACAATACCGATTAACCCGGAACAATTCCGAACTCCAAAAACTGCACTGCCTTATATGAATCTTATTCTCCGGACCATTCCGGAACCTCTCGTGATATCCCGGATCCCATCCGAGACTCCGAACAAAAATTCATAAACCAATTATCCAATCTATCCTAGCGTCGAGATACGTTAAGTGTGTGACCCTGCGGGTTCGAGAATATGCAGACATGATCTTCTATCAATAATCAACAGCGGGGTCTGGGCACCCATATTGACTCCCACACATTCATCGATGATCATATCGGATGAACCACGATGCCAGGATTCAATCAATCCCATATATATATTCCCTTCGTCTCGCGATATTTTACTTGCCCGAGATTCGATCGTCGGTACCATCATACCTAGTTCAATCTCGTTCACAGCAAGTACTTTACTCGTTCCGTAATCCGATATCACTTTGTGATTAACTCCTTAACCACATGCTTGCAAGCGGAGTTGATATCGATTACCGAGTGGGCCCGAAGTATATCTCTCCGACTTGGGAGGGACAAATTCCATCTCGATACATACAACCCAACAGATACTTTCCGATCACCTGAGAGACACCTTTATGATCACCCTCTCATAGGATGACGTTTGATGACCTCAAAGCTTTCTTCCGATACCAGGGAGTTGCATTATCTCATGGTCTAAGGAATACAATATTTGACATAGGAAAAGCTTCGCAAAGACGAACACGATGACACGATCTAATTGCTCTGCTTTGTTTGGGTCTATCCACCATATCATTCTCCCAATGATATGATCTCATTATCAATTGACAACTCATGTCTATGGTTAGGAAACCTTAACCATCATTGATCAATGAGCTAGTCCATAGAGGCGTACTAGGGACACGGTGTTGTTCACAAACCACACAAGTATTAAAGTTTCCGCTTAATACAATTCTAGCATGGAATATAAACTTTATCATGAACAAGAATTATAATAATAACATCTTTATTATTGCCTCTAGGGCATAATTCCAACATAGCTCTCTCTTGTTTTGTGTTTGTTTAGGTCATAGGATGATGTAAAACCATGTTGGTTCACAAGTTGGGGCACAATCCTACCCGGTTTCACCGGAATAGGGAGATTCCCCCTTATACGGGTCTAGAACCTTCGCTTCTAGGTTAGAGCACATGCATGCGAGGGGGACACATGCAAGCACCTATACCAGCCTTTCACCACAGTCACACACATATGCTAGGGACACATGCAAGTTTTCATCTGATTCCGTCGTTCTCGTGGTCTTCCTCCGGCGAAACCCTGATCTGTGCACACTCGGATCGTCTACCCCCCTAGACGTTCCTCTCACAGGGGTAGCCCGACGTAGCTCTCTCTTGTTTTGTATTTGTTTAGGTCATAGGATGATGTAAAATCATGTTGGTTCACAAGTTGGGGCACAATCCTACCCGGTTTCATCGGAACAGGGAGATTCCCCCTTATACGGGTCCAGAACCTTCGCTTCCGCATGCATGCGAGGGGGGACACGAACATGTGATTGAATCTTTGAACAACTTCACAAAAATTTGTGACGTATAAATTTCACGCACATGTGATAATAACACACAAACATGCAAATTTCTCAACTTGTGAGAAGATTCGACATTTCATGTGGGCGTGAAGACTATTATTCGGAGGCTACGAATCCATCCAATTGATAAACTAGAACCTAAATAATTGATACTAATAAATAAATACAAATAATCTTGTAAGGAAACAAATGTGCAGCTGTACGCCGAGGGTCACCATCGGCGTAGGAAGGTCGTACGCCGTGGGTGACTGTCGGCGTAGCCTATGCCGACGGCGGCTCTCGACGCCGTTAGGGCCCATCCCGGCCTGGCCTGTCTAGTGCCACGAGGCCACCCCCGTACGCCAACGGCTACGTTACGCCGACGGTCACCCTCGGCGTACCTTCCACTACGCCGACGGCTGCGCTACGCCGAGGGCTCGGAAGCTGGGCTGGCCTGGCCCGGTGCTACGCCGACGGCCCCGACCTTTGGCCGTCGGCGTAGCGGCCGGCCGGCGGCACACGTCGCCATTCCTTTAGTGAGGCATGGACAAATGTGATTTTGTTTGCTCGGATTTACTTCAGATTGGTGTTGAACTAGACAAGGCACGCGGGGGTCTAAAGCCAGGTCTCTTTTTTTCTCATTTCCCTTGTCCTTAGTCAAAAGAAAATGAAAGAGAGTAGTTAGCCATAGTTGGTGCCTTTCTTTGAATACAAATTATGTGAATCTTTGTATCATTTCAATGGTAAGTATCATCCTTCCTTTCTTCCTTCTGTTCTCTACATCTTTCTTGCATCTTTGCCCGTTATGTTTACTTTTCATGCATATTTTTGGTAGAAGTGCTCCCATGCAAAAATAAAATAAAATAAACATATGTTCATTCTTGAATACGCAAGAATTCACAATGATACTCTACAATGATATTAGAATTGCATCTTTCTAGGCAATCTATATAGTGGAGAATCGTTAGGTCTTTCTAGAATTAATTTAGCTTAGGTACCGAACTCTAGTCGGGTGTTCTAGACCTCTCTGCTAGGATTGGCCAAATGCAGGACAATGGCATGACACTTGTGACACTCAAGGTTTTGAACCAGTTAGAGCCTTGTGATGGTACATCATTTAGGGTTCTAGGACGAGCACCTGGTTCTTTACAACAAGAGAAAGTAGAACAATATATTATTCATGTTTGAATCAAACCAATACATTCCATAAATTTTATGCCGCTGCTCACATTAAACAACTAATTATTATTACATAGAATAGAATTTTATTGTCAAACACGAGTGGCTAGTGCAACATTTACTTAGTTGTGGTTGTCAGCCCAAAACTGAGCTTGGAGCCAGTCTACGGTGTTCTTCTCCACCTGAAAAGCCTTGGCGAGTACATCATCGGAGATCATAGGCTTTGATCCAAATACGGCGTTGGCAATGGTAATTGCCCCTGGGTTCTGGCTGCTCAATGCAGCAATTGCGACCGCTGGCTTGTAGGGATTGGGGTTAAACTGGAAGTGGATGAGTCCTTGCGGGAAGACAAACACATCACCCTTGTTGAGCACCTTGGAGAAGAGCTTGTTGTCAGTGTTGGACGTGACAAAGCCAACGTAGAGTGTACCCTCAAGCACGGTCAGGATCTCAGTTGCACGAGGGTGAGTGTGTGGTGGGTTCTCGCCTAGGGGTGCATAGTCGATACGTGCTAGGGAGATGCCAAGAGTGTTGAGGCCAGCAAGCTTCATGACGTTGATCAAGGTCACGTTGGAGCCGACCTTGCTCATCTTTGTGTCCCTCGGCATGTCGAGTTTGGCTGCCAGGAAGAAGTCCTCGGCTGTGACAACCTCTAGGTCCTTGCAGACGAATCCATTGACTAGCACTGGATCAAGATAAATAATATTAGATTGATACGGCTGACAGAATTTAAGGATATATATGAACTGATGCGAGAATTAATTAACTCCATACCACGTGAGCTATTGTCTGCGACACAAAAGTCTTGAAGAGGGCTAGGGTCGGAGGCTACAGCCTGCCATGAGGCAAGTGCGAGAATAGCCGTGAAGAGAAGGAAACACGAGGAGGAGGCCATTTTTCTTTTCGAGAAACCGATGTTGGCTTCGCTTAGCTTGGGTGTGTTTAGTATCCAAATTGGGGCTGATTCTCTATGTTGCAGCGGGAGGGACATATATAGCCCGCCTGCAGCGACTAATTGTTCCTGACCCAGTTCACGATCATGCTAATTAAAATCCACTGTAGACTGACATGGTCTCTTGATTATTTAATGAGCAGCTAGCCAATTTGGTGTAACTAACGTGTCTTCGGAACAAGGTTAAACTGGCTGGCCGGTTCTCCTCGCGCATCCACACTTGCACAACACTAATTAATTAGACATCTAATTCAAGCTTGTGTATGTATAGGTCAATGTCGATGGCAACATGACAACAATGACACATTCAACGGCAAGAAATATTCATTAGCTAGCTAGCTTCATCCGTACATCATGCATGAAAACATTGACACAACGTTACACAAAATCACTTTTAAGTTTTTTATTTTCACAGCCGAATACACTTTTATGACCAGGTCATATTTATTTATCTTAGCTAGTACACATGTCGAAGGAAATTGTATGAAGAAACTTCCTAAAGTTGATCGATTCAAGGTAACATATACATGGCTAATTAGTCAGCCCACTCTACCTGCTCTACTAAATTACAGACCAATTCTATCTGACCATACGTTTTTGTTGACTGTTTCACAAAGTCACCTACTATTTTCTGCTGCTATAAATACCTAGCGCCCTTCACAAAGCCCAAACACAGAACCATATAACGAAGCCACAAACGCACAGCCCCCTTCAACAAAAACTCAAATGGCCTCCTCTTCTTATTTCCTTCTCGTCGCTCTTTTTGCCTTGGCTTCATGGAAGGCTATTGCTTCCGACCCGAGCCCACTCCAGGACTTCTGTGTTGCCGACAACGGCTCACGTGGTATGTAGTTTTCAACACTGGATCAAAATCAAGTAGTACTCATATACAAAGTCCGTCTGGTGTATTTAGCATGCATTTAATTTCAAATTTTGTTAGCATTGTGACTCAACTGATTCTAATATGCCCTCCATTATGCAGTTCTTGTTAATGGGTTTGTCTGTAAAAACCCAATGGATGTGAAGGCTGAAGACTTCTTCTTGGCGGCCAAACTCGACATGCCGAGAGACACGAACGTGAGCAAGGTTGGGTCCAATGTCACTTTGATCAATGTCATGCGAATT
Source organism: Avena atlantica (assembly GCA_910589765.1). Taxonomy (NCBI): domain Eukaryota; kingdom Viridiplantae; phylum Streptophyta; class Magnoliopsida; order Poales; family Poaceae; genus Avena; species Avena atlantica. The sequence goes on from OU342735.1 coordinate 28,564,160, forward strand.
CCTGGCCTGAACACATTGGGAATCTCCTTGGCCCGCATTGACTATGCGCCTTTAGGTGAGAACCCACCGCACACTCACCCGCGTGCCACTGAGATCCTCACCGTGCTTGAAGGGACCCTTTACGTCGGCTTCGTGACATCCAACCCAGAAAACAAGTTCTTGTCAAAGGTGCTCAACAAGGGTGACGTGTTTGTATTCCCAGAAGGACTCATCCACTTCCAATTCAACCCCAATCCATACAAACCGGCTGTGGCAATTGCTGCACTAAGCAGCCAGAATCCTGGGGCTATTACCATTGCCAATGCTGTGTTTGGGTCAAAACCAGCTATCTCAGATGATGTTCTTGCCAAGGCATTCCAGGTGGAGAAGAATACCGTGGACTGGCTTCAAGCTCAGTTTTGGGCAGACAACCAGAATTAATTAATTATTGTGTCGGTTATATGCAAATAAGCACTATATTGTTGAATATTACATTTATTTTTGTGTTGTATTTCATTAGCTTGACCCCGTATATCATGTACGGATCGCTCGGATGAAAATATTGTACACCCTACAAGGAAATACCCTAAACATAGTAATTTATTGTTGTTTAGATACAAATGATGTTTACCAAGATTATTTAAATTTAGTATGGAGTCTCACAAACAAGTCGCGCACTTGCTAATCAATACAAATGATGTTTATCAAGAAACATTTTAACAAATCGTAAGGATAACCGTTTGACTTTCACTTTCTGAATGAAATACTACGTAACAGTTTCAGCAACTGAATCGTGCATAACCATTTCAAATGAATAAAATTTTCAAAGGAATAAATTGACGTCACCGAATCAGAGAGTCTAAGAGCAATTTCAACGTCACCATATTAAATATTCGAATTTAATATGGAGTCTCACAAACAAGTCACACACTTGCTAATCAATACTACAAATGATGCTTATATAGGTAACATTTCATAAATCATAAGGACAAGCGCTTGACTTACACTTACTTTTTTTTAGATCAACAGGGACCCCGTCCCCGGTTCCATTGATAACATCAACGAAACCTGGAGTGAAACTCAGGTTCAGATACAGAATACGCCTCACAGAAATGAGGTCCAAACACAAAAACTAGTAGCTAAAGGCAGATAGTAAAGCAGGGGAGTCACACAGAGACATCCCAGCAACAAAGAGAACAACCAAGAAAGAAGTTACAGAGGGGGAGAGGGAACACTGCTGCTGCCAATGTAGAGGTCGGTGTAGCCCAGGTCCCAAGCCGTGCAACTCTTTTGCTCGCCGGCGACGAAGGTTCAGAAGGATCATCCTCTTCAGCTTCAGCACCCCCGCTCAGCCACTCATCAGAGCGAACAGCGAGGCCAGAATCTTGGAGAGGTGGGCACAGAACTCCTCCAATTTTTCCAACATCTCCTCCTTGAAAATCAACCTCCAGTGCCTTACTGAGGTTAGGATCTTCCCCAGGACCTGATGTAAGTTAATCCAAGAAAGACCATTAAAGATTAGATCATTACTGAATTTCTAGAGACACCAAAGAACAGCTGAACACACTGAATTCAGAACAGCATGCTTTTTGTTCAAGTTCCAGTTCTTAGCTACAGACAGGTAATCATTTCCAATAGCAAAGCCAAAGAATTGGGAGATGATGTTCCAAACCTGTATTGCAACCAGGCACTGGAAGAAGACATGGTCAATGGACTCATCTTCAGAATAGAAAACACAATCTTCAGGTTTGTTCAGATGTCTTTTTTTAAGGTTGTCCCTAGTCATTAACTTGTTATGAGCTAACAGCGAAAGGAAGATGTGGACCCTAGGTGGGACATGGAGCTTCCAAACAGCAGGTATATAGATGGGAATAACACCCCCAAAATTGATGATAGCATAAAGGGATGTAGTGGAGTAAACTCCTTTGTTTTCATACTGCCAAATCAAAGCATCAGTATTGGAGTTAAGGGAAATACCAGAAGCAATTGCCTCCAGCTCAAACCACTGATTTAGCTGATTACTATTAAAATTCCTCCTAAATGTAAGCCTAAGGAAAGAGCCATCCCAAATCTGCTGCACAGTTTTGTTGTGCTCATTACAAATAACATAAATTTCAAAAAATTGCACAGACAAAGGGGAAGTTCCAAACCAGGTGTCTTCCCAGAACCTGACTTGAGACCCATCCCCAATTTGTCATCTGTAACCAAATTTAACACTATTAATGGCCCAAAGGACCCCTTTCCAGAATTGAGACACCCCAACCTATCTACTACAAAAAATGTTGGGGTTGCAAGTATCATATTTGGAGTCAACTATAGACCTCTAGATCTTACCCTCATCCTTGGAATATCTTTTTATCCAAGACCCAAGGAGAGCCAAATTGACATTTGCTAAGTCAGGGATCCCAAGGCCTCCAAACCCCGTTTTTATACAAACTAGTTTCCAACTAGATGAATGCAGTTTCCTATGCCCCTCAAAGTCATTCCAAAGACAGTTAGCCATCTGGGAGTTGATGAGGTCTAAGGCCCATTTGGGAAATTTAAAAAAGAAGAGCAAATAAACAAGGAGACTAGCTAAGCAGGTTTTAATGATGATCACTCTAGCTGCATAAGAGAGTAACTTCCCTCTCCAACCAGCTATCCTTTTGAGGATTTTGTCAATAAGAGGTTGGATATCCTCCCTCCTAAGCTTTTCATAATGCAAAGGAATACCTAAATATTTAATGGGGAAATGGCCAACAGCACACCCCAAAATATTAGAATACAGAGCAATATCAGAGTCGTCCAGGCCTATTGGAATGAATTCACTTTTGGAGTAGTTAATCTTCATCCCAGATACTTGCTCAAAACAAGTTAGCACCCATTTTAAGTTGGTAGAAAAGAAGGGCTATTATCAGAGAAAAGGATGGTGTCATCAGCATACTGCAAGCAAATGACCCCCCCCCCCAGGGTGTAAGTCAGAGCAGAGGCCTTTGATCAAATTACACTATAGGCTTTAATAAGAATCCTGGTTAGGACATCCACCCCCAAATTAAATAAAAGGGGGGGAAATGGAGTCTCCTTGTCTAAGTCCTTTGCCAGTGACAAAGAAATCAGCAATGGAATCATTAAGCTTGACCCCCACAGACCCTCCATGAGTAATGGATTTAATCCAAGAAATAATAGTGGGACTAAAGCCTCTTTTAGCCAGGAGGTCAAGGAGGAAGTCTAAATCAACTTTATCAAAGGCTTTTTCATAGTCTAATTTAATTACAAGCCCTTGGTTCTTATCATGAGAAATAGAATGAATAACTTCATGTGCAGTAACAACACTTTCTAAGATAAATCTACGTTTGATAAAGGCAGATTTATTGCAGGAAGTTATAGAGTTCATTAGTAAAGCTAAACGGTTAGTTAAAACTTTAGTAAAAATCTTGAAGACATAATTAAGTAAGCTAATAGGTCTAAATTTTTTCATACTGCTAGCTTCAGGCTCTTTGGGAATAAGAGTCAGAATAGCAAAATTCAGCCTATAAATGTCTAATTTGCCTTGATGAAAGTCAGTAAACATGGCCATAAGGTCAGTTTTAACAGTCTCCCAAAATTGCTGATAGAAAATAAAAGGAAGGCCATCAGGACCTAGGGCCCGATCAGAGTAAGATCCAAACACAACTGTTTTGACCTCCTCCTCAGTGAAAGGAGCTTCCAGTACCTGGTTTTGTGAATCCGAATTTTTTTCATTGGGGGAGAAAAAATCATCAGAAAGAGTGCAACCAGAAGGCTCCTCTTTTTTGAAGAGATCCTTATAAAAGGAGGTAGCAATTTGCATCATAGCATTCTCATCTTGGACAGGCCCATCAGGTCCATCTAGAGAATGTACAAGCATTTTCCTTCTCCTCTGGTTAGAAACAGCATGAAAATAGGCAGTATTTCTATCCCCCTCTTTAATATCCCTATCTCAGATCTTTGTTTTGCTTTGATTTCCTCTTTTAACCAAAGCAAATTCATTTCAGAATATATTTGCTTAAGTCTTGCCTGTTCTTCAGTAGAGAGCTCTGAAGACTCAGCCTTAATGTCAAGAAAATCATATTCCTCCATGAGGTCTTTCTTAAGGTTTCTAAGTTTAGATTCAATATTCTTGCTCCAACCTTTAGACCAAGACCTAAATCTCCTAACTTTCATTTGCCAGATATCAACTGCATTTTTGCCCCTAATGGGCAAGGACCAGTTAGCAATGGCAAGAGTTTTAAAATCACTTCTCATGAGCCACCACTTTTCAAATTTATAAGTGGTAGTTTTGGGCTTGACATCACACCCAGATTCCCACAGAATAGGGGTGTGGTCACTTCCCAACCTAGGCAAGGCCCTAGTGGAAGCAAGGGGAAACATTTGATCTATCTCAACACTGCAGAAAACTCTGTCAATGTTTGACATAATCAGGTTTTCTCTATTATTCCCCCAAGTAAATTTCCTATTACTGAGCTTAACTTCAAGTAGGATCCAAATATCAACCCAGGCATTGAACTTATCACTCCACTTATGATCAATATTGCCATTACTCTTATCACACTGAAATCTAACCAAATTAAAATCTCCACCAATGATTGTTTGACCAGAGTAATCGACAAAAATACCATGCAATTCAGATATAAAATCCTCCTTCTTGTCCTCATAGGAAGAACCATAGACAGTAACAATCCTGATTATAGTGTCTTTGGCCTTCAGCCTGACAACTACAGAGACAGAAAAATTAAGAACTTGCCAACTAATTACTTCAAAGAAATCCAAATCTACTCCTACCACAATGCCTCTAGCAGAACCAATAGCAGGAAGATCCTTCCAATCAAACATCCTATTTCCTACTTGAGAATTCAAATAATTGCAGAAAATGGTTTCTTTCTTAGTTTCTTGAAAACCAACATAATGAGCATGTGTCTTTGAAAAAAGATCTATAAGTGCAGTTTTTCTACCAGGGGCTTGAATTCCCCTAGGATTCCAAAAGACACAATTCATTTTAAACAGTTTTTCTTGGGGTGCTTGCCCCGCCTATGTTTACCAACTACAGACCAACCCATAGCATCAGGGAAATCATCCTCATAACTTTCCTCCCCTAGTGGACTAGTAGGAGAAGGTGAAACAGAAGAAGAAGGCAGAGCATTATTACTATGAACAGAAATAACTGAGGAGCATTCCTCAAGACTAGGAATGGCAACACCAACAGTGTTAGCCATCAGAACAAGATTACTAGTAGCAATGGTGTTGAAGGGATTTTGTTGAGCAATACCTTTCAGCTTGGAAGAAGCAGCAGTAGTCTTCTCCATATTCCTCCTCATGGTAATCTCTTGGGCTTTCTATAGCATAGTCTTCCCTTCTTTATCAGCAAACCTAGCACTCTGTCTTGCACCAAAAATAGGCCCCCATTTGCTTTTTTTCTCCTGCTCTTTGTTTTTTTCTCCTTCAGGTTCATGATTCAGCAACTCCTCCTGGCTAAGCACCTTATCTGGATCCTCATAGAAAAGGGAGTTTTCATTGGCTAACTCCATTTCCTGAATGAGGTTGACACAGGCATCCTCAGTATGCATGCCCTTCATCCAATCCAGCACTTTGGTTTTTGCCATGGAATCTTCATCAACAATAGGAATAAGTTTGCTAGAGCAAACAGGCACAGGGCTATTGAGACCATAACAATTAGTAACCTCCTGAATCTTATCATCCAAAGCAGCCATGGACCTTTGTTTTGAACTTCCTGGGTCTTTGTTTTTCTGCTGGGTAGGAGTAGTAGAGGATTTATCCCCACCCAAGCTGGCATCAGTGTCCATCTTATCAGAGCTTTTCTTGGCCTCTAGAGGTTGATCCTCAATCTGATCCTCATGCTCATCAGGGTTTGGAGGATGGATGTTGTCAGGGTCATCATCCTCAACATTAACCACACTGGCAGGCCCTTCCACAACAAAGTGAATTTGAAAAAGGACTCCATTGACTTCAAAGATTCTGGAGGCAGGAATTCTAGTGTGGTCCCTACACTTGATCTTAACTCTAACTGTCTCATAGAAGGATCTGAACATGCCATACCAATCAACATCTTGCATAATGCCAAAAGCAGTGACAAACTGCATGAGAGTTGGCCATTTGCACCAAGCTTGATTCAAACCCTTTATCTGAAGCTAAACATCCTGCAACTCAGCATAGTAGTCCAATGCCCCATTCCAGACATGCACCTTAACAAATACACCTTCCTTAGGCAGCCCAAAGCTAGGATAGCCAGCAATCTCCTCCACCTTGAGATGGGGTGGAAATTTCACCAGGAAGGACCATTCATCAAGGCATCTGATCTGCCAGGGCCAATTAGTTCTATAAACAGCAGCAAGATTCTGATAAAGTTCCTCCTTAGAGATACTCCCCTGATCAACATACACAAGGCCAATGTTTTTTGGAGGGACAACTTCAGATGTCATGAAAGGAAGCTCAATATGATAAAAAACCAGACCTGAAGCTGCACTTCCAACAAACTTAGCAATCTGCTGAGGCTGTTTCTTAACTGGACAAGCTCCAACCTCATGGTCTAAAGATCTACAAATGAAGCAGATCCTGGGGGAGGTACAAGCAGCTTTGTGATGTCCTGGCTCCCCACAGTTGTAGCAAATAACTTCAGCATCGATATCCAATTTATCCTGAACACCAGTCCCAGAATCAGAGAGAACAGACTATTGGGCACCCTCCACAGACTTAGCATCTTCACCCCTACTGACTTCTTTAGCTTTGTGCTTTTGGTTCTTCCCAGATTGAGAAGACCTATTCCCCTGAGGCTTTTGAGTGGGAGGTTGCACAGCCTGCTGGGGAGGCATCCACTGGCCAGCAAAACCAGGGGGAGGTTGTTGCCAAGGCACAGTGAATTGCCCATGAAAGCCAGGATTGGGATGCTGACCAAATTGCCATGGAGGAAAACTAAAAGGAGGATAAGATCCATATTGGGGCGGCATCATCTTAGCTTGCTGTGGCATGGGAGGATGCTGGTAGCCAAAACCAAAAGGTGGAGGTTATTGAGGTGGCTGCTGCTGCCATTGCTCCCCTTTGTTGTTGCCACCACGACCTCTTCCCCTGCCTCTACCCTTCTCAGCCATACTACAAACCTCCAGAATCTGCTTGAACGAAGGCTTTGGTTGGATGTTCCAAGTCTCAGCACTAAGAGAGAGGTTAGTGCTTAGATCTGGCTCATCATCTGGAGAGAGAGAGGGAAACAGTCCGTCGCCACAAAGGAATGGGACCGAACGAGCTCTTTCAGGATCCAGACACGAAGGGAGGGTGGTGTAGTAGTAGCCGACCAAACCCTAGGAGGGGTATCTTCGTCTTCTCACAATTGTCTGAAGAAAAATTCCTAGGCCTTGTCAGCTTCATCCTCCATGCCAGCGCACGTGAGTGCCAAAGCGAGACCAGGTGTCTCTGGGTCGAACGTCGAGGTGTTCATCACCTGTCTTGTCCCTCTTCCAGGTGGGCGCACATCACAGCCCCCACTTTGACCGAGTCTCGCCTGAGCGCCACCAAGGTTGCTACTGCCAGAGCATCCCGAAACGAGAACCTCCCATGCTCTGGGTGCAGGGGAATGGAGAAGATGGTCCTGTCTCCCGGCGCCAATGACGATGGACCCAACAGTGAAGTCAAACTCCTGCTCGTAGATCCGCGAGGGCGACCACGCTTCCTCCTCCCCGCCACCACAGGGGCACTTGCCTTGCCTCGACGAGCTTGAATGGGACTGTAGACGTCTACGGCGAGCTTGCGGGGGCGCCCCACCGCTCGCTTGCCAGCACGCCGACTCCTCCCCAATCCCCTTGTCGAGGCCGGCGAAGTCTAAGCAGGAGTCGATGAACCAGAGACCGGCATCAGGGACGCGAGATTTTATCTTCCATGACGAGCTTGCCGAAGTCCTTCCCCCCCCCCCCTCCCAATCGATAGCCTGGTGAAGTACGGCCCCTGTAATCGGAGGAGGAGCATCCTGGCGCTTCAACCTCTTCGAGGAGCCCTCCAATCTCCGCTCCGCAAGGAGCCGATCCGCCACGCGGCTCATTCTCCCCTCCATAGACCGGAATCGCCAGGGTCAGGCGCCGCGCCGCGAGATTCCTCACCAGAGGGAGGCAGGGAAGCCGCAGCAGAGACGGAGGCGAGGGTGGAGTCGAGAACGGAGAAGGCGAGGGTGGAGCCGAGAGCGGCGAAGGCGAGGGAGGAGTCGAGAGCGGCAGAATCGAGGTGGTCGGCAGGGTGGAACAGTGAATCGGAGGAGGAACGGCGGCAGTGAATGATGGTAACGTCCCCCGTACGCCGCCCTCCCCGAGGGGAAGTGGGCCCTGTCCGAACCCCCCGAAGCGTGCCCGATGAACAGGGGAGGGGGTCGGAACAATAGCCGGTCAAAACGACTCGGATTCTGCGCAGCGAGGGTGGCACGAGTAGAGGAACGCGACATCAGACTCCTTCATTCATAAGAGCTATGTTTCATTCTGACTTACACTTACTCAATGAAATACTAACAGTTTCGGCAACCTAAACCATAATAACCATTTCAAAGGAATAGATTAACATCATCAATTTCAATGTCACGGAATCAGAGAGTGTAACGCCCGCAGGCACACGTACGTAGTACAGCAGGCACATGGAAAACAACACATCTCCACTACTTCAAATCGGAGCAGTCGTCATCACAGTGTAGCATCCTGAAGGGTCTTGCGGTGTGGCCCGAACACAGTCGCCATGGTCGTTTCCGGCGGTGATGGCGGAGCAAGCGGCGCCTGGCCGGACCGACTAGGCGACCGGGACAGCGGCGATGGCGGAGGAATCGGCGCGCGGCTTCCGCCCTGAGAAACTACACACATATGGAAGATCAATCATCAACCACCGTTCCGGGAGGCCCAAGGGCGCGCATATATACAGAATAATCAGTCCCCTAGGCGAATATAAATGAAGCTCGATCTGCTTACCTTGGGCCACTGCCGAGCACGCCAAGGAGAAGCATATGAGGGCCAGGAGGGCGACGCTGCGTGTGAGTGAGGGGGAAGAAGATGAACGCTCCATGATCCTTGGTTACTACTCTCCAGCTTCTAAATTCTGTGTCATTTTATAGGCTTAACTGGCTGAGAGTGATTCCGATCGACGAGCAGAGACCGTAGCCAAGTTCCCTTCTTGTTCTTGGCTCGTACGGAATGGATCGAGCTTGGATGGATGCTAGTACGCTACAACAGTCAAAGTCATCAAGAGTGTACTACAGCTATATGCGTGTGGACTCAGGGATTCCGGGGCTCCAAATTCCACATATGTTTGCTGATTTGCTTTCTCAAGCGGTCGGTCGTTCAGACGTATGTTTCCCTTTGCACGCGTCAGCCTAGCTCGTTGCTCATATTATTGGAGCATATTTTGATCACATCAGTAGTACTAATAATCACTAAGTAAAACTTGTGGCACCTAAATTAAAAATAAAATAAACATTGTGGCATTCTTTTCACAACCCGGTAGCAGAGAAAAAGCTGCTGTCACTTGTGTCAGATTTAGAGTAGACGTACGTACCTGAAACTCCCGCACCCCTCCTCCTCCCGCACCCCTCCTCCCCGCCGCCGAGCGCTCCCTCCTGTGTCCTCTCCTCCACGCCGCCGCTGTCCGGATCGTCGCCAGGCAAAGACCTGGGCGTGGCGGCGTCCCTGATCCCGATCTGGTGGAAGACGGCGGCGTACGTCTCGGCTGGTATGGCAGCGGTGTTGCGGCGAGCAGTGGCCGGTGATCCTCGGCCCAGATGGTGGCAGGCGGCGGGGATCTAGGCCTAGCCGCGATCTGCCCCGTCGGTTGGCCTCGACGCCGGCGCCCAGGCGACCTGGGCCTTGTCCGCGCTTGGGGCATCTGCCCCCGGCATGGTGGTGGTGGCCTCCTTCTCCGTCGGAATGGTCGGCCGGGTGGTCTTGCCGTCTTGCGACGGATCCTGCTAGTTTTCGGCGGATGGCGTGGGGCTGCTGGCTCGGTTTCAATAAAGGAGGTGGTCCTGGATCCCTCTCAAGCCAAGACGATGATCTGCCGGATGTTGGTCTCCATTGATCTGGTTTCTATGTCGTGTTCCGGAAGGCTCCGCCGACGAACTTCATAAGTGCTATTATGCTGTGAGTTTGCTGGAAGGATTGAATTTGGTCGTTCGCACCCATGTTTTACTCTGACCGTTTATTTTTAGAGGGTGTGCTTCGAAGCTTTGTTGACTGTTATTATCATGGGGCATGTTCTCGTTCCATGGTGCTTACGGAGAAAACCATGGAGACCGAGATCTGAGGACAGATAATGGTGGTTCGAGTCTAAGTAGTAATGAGGAATTGGCTGGGTGACTTGTGAATTGGAGCAGTGGCATGCAAGTGGAGGCGACTGCACAGGAGAGGGTCATGGTCCTACCTCTCAGGGTAAAAATCCAGGGTCTGGCCTTAATTGGTTTTGCCTGGCAATGGCCTTGTTAAAGGTATTGTTTTGAGAGCATGGACTTTCTTCAGGGTGAAAACCTAGATCTTTGATCAGACGATGACGGTGTTTGTGCACTGTTCCCTTCTTGAAGGCGTCGTTTTCGGAGAAGCTGGATTTCTGGTGCTGTCTTGGTGGTGGTAGTACTGTTGTTTTAATGAATGTGTCACTGTAGCGGAACTTTTTTTCTTTATTGTAATTCTTCTTCTTTTTGGCTGTGTGCATCCGTGTGGCTGCTAGAGAAATGCGTCGTTGCAGAGACTGGATGTAATTGGTATCCTCTGATATTAATATATGCTCTTTTCTAAAAAAAAAAATGCTTACGGAAATGTTATGGATAGAGGAACAATCCAAGTTGAGTGCGAATGTAGCGTCCTGTCGTCGATTCCAGCATGACTTCAAACTTTGCAGAAGTTCAGTCATGTCCAACAAAGAAGGTGGCAGAAAAATCTAGTGAGTTACTCCTTAATTTGTTGCGACCTTTGGGCAATATAGACCGATAATTACCATGTACAAGTCGGCAGAATAGTAATGCTGGAATTGTCCAAGCCAGTAATATTTTCATTCGTAAATAGACATGATAACATATTGCCGGAAGCACTAACCAATGAAGCAGATATTTTTTGTGGACAATTTGAAACAGTAAATAACATTGAGGTAGCAACCTAATAAGTTATTAGCGTTTGCTTCAGTACAACCCGTTCCCAAACTCAGAGCAAACTCAGAAACAAGGACGGTTCAGATTGTTTGATACGACTGTGTAGCCATATATGCTAGACGTGTTTTAGTGTATAGGTACATGCAAATTTAGACAAATCTCTGGCATATATTTTGAGACATAGCAGATTTTTTGGTTTATGTAGAGTTCCTTAATTTTTGTTCAAAAATATCCGAAGACTTCAGTTTTTGGTGGGCACATGTTGTTGTATGCTGAAATTTGCAACAATTTCTTCCACCAACGACAATGCAATCGTCATGGAGTATTATGCAACAATGGTGGACCATGTTCCTGAAAGGTGGAAGATACTAGGCAGTTTCTCATGGTTTCCTTCCTGTAAGATTCACATGCCCAAAAGTATGTGCTCTACTAGGGCCAAGTTGTAATTCTCGGTCAGATGACAATATCCAATCTAAGTTCCAAATCATGTCGTATGGCCAGTTTGAATCCCAACACAATCAAACAGGTTGTTACACTTTTTATTGGCTCAACTCATGTGCAACTGAATAAATCTCAAATGTAACACATGAAACGGGAAAACTCTCAAAAGAAATCCATCACTGCTAGGAAAAGGCTTATAGCCACATACACTACCGCCAGCGCATAGGGCGTGTTGTAACACATGAAACGGGGAAACTCTCGGAAGTAATCCATGTACAACTCACATACCAGCTTGGCAAATCACAACGTGAGCCAACTAACTTGGGCTGATGGAGCTTTAAGCTAATCCATAGTAAAAACAAAAAAGAAAATGTGTGATATGTTTACATTTGATTATGATTATAGCTATCGGCATTGAACAAACCTATGTGTGACCATAAAATATCATCGTCAAGGTCGTCAATAGGGGTTTCCGCACTACGGCACACAGGCTCTTTGCCGTGTGGGAAAAATACACGGCAAAGCCCCCCCCGGAACTCGGCAAAGCCTTTGCCGTGTGCATGCACACGGCAAAAGCCACACGGCAACGGCAGCTTTGCCGTGTGTCTTTGCGCCCGGAACACGGCAAAGCCTTTGCCGTGTGTTTACTGCATCGACACGGCAAAGTAAAGTACTTGACGGTTCCGTCCGTCTAACGGAGCCGACACATCTTTGCCGTGTTCCTCCTTTGCCGTGTGTGATGACTCTTTGATGTGTGTTCGCTCTTCGCCGTGTGCCTCCTCTTTGCCGTGTCCCAGGTCTTTGCCGTGTGCCTCAACCTTTGCCGTGTTGATCATCGTTGCCGTGTGCATTCTTGTTGCCGTGTGTGTGCTCTTTGCCGTGTGCTCATTAGGGGTGACACACGGCAACGTTCATTCCTTTGCCGTGTGCCCGTGGGGGGGGGGACACACGGCAACGTTCTCTCCTTTGTCGTGTGTCTACTGCGCACTGCACACGGCAAAGGCCCTGTGACATTGCCCAGGGGCGCACAGGTGGCTCACACGTGGCTTCTTTGCCGTGTGTATACACACGGCAAAGTGACCATTTGGCACTTTGCCGTGTGTATACACACGGCAAAGGGGCTGTCATTTTTCAATTTTTTTCCTGTTTCCAGTCATTTCCTGCAATTCAAAACATAATATATATATATGATCTACAGATCATCAACAACAATAATATACTCATCAACAACAATAATATACTCATCAACAACAACAATATAATCATCACCAACACCAAAATGCATCATCAACACTAGCAAACATCATCACCACGAAAGCAAGAGATTTCACAAATATTACAATTGTCAAATGCTAGTGTTTATTCTTGCCACAAGGTCATGCCACAAGTGTCAAATACTACCAAGTGCATAACCAACAAGTTATAAGACCTAAACTAGACAAATATTACAAGATCATCAACTCCGAGTGCTCCACAAGCTCATGCTCCATCGTGAGATCCTACAAGTTCAAGACAAGCACATAAATATGAGAAGTAAAATCATCAATATGTATAAGTTTCTAGGCAAGTTGATGGAAATGGAAATAACATGGGATTTTGACGAGTCTCATGGCAAATTACATCAATATGACAAGTAAAATCACGAATATCTACAAGTCCCATGGCAAGTCTTGAATTTCTATAAGTGTCATGGCAAGGCTAAAATTTCTACAAGTGTCATAGCATGGCTAAAATTTTGACAATGGCATAGAATTATCTACAAGTGTCATGGAATTGCTAAATTTGCTATAAGTATCATGGCAAGGCTAAATTTCCTACAAGTGTCATGGAATTTCTAAATTTTCTATAAGTATCATGACAAGGCTAAAATTTCTACAAGTGTCATATCATGGCTAAAATTTCTACAAATGCGATGGCATGGATAAATTTGACAAGTATAAGAAAAAAAACCTGGAGGACTCTGATTCAGCCTCCGGACGACCGACGGATTGTTGACGGTGAAAGACGGCGGCGCCTGGTTGTTCGATCCACCGGCGGACCCACCAGGCGGCGGCATCGCATCGTCCATCTGCAGCATTGGAAATTGTGAGCATTGGACAATAAGGCAAGATTGAAAATTGCGAGCATTGGACAATAAGACACTTGATCACTTACCCACGAGAAGGCAAAAGGAGGAGTGGGAAGAGTCCCTGGTTGAGAATTGATGAGCATTTGCTGTGTCATCCACCGCATCATCTGCCCCTGTTGCTCCAGCAACCCCTGCTGATGAGCCATCTGCTGCTCCAGCTGCTGCTGCCGCTGCTCGGCCGCCTCTCTGCGTGCCCTATCAGCGGCCATCTCCTCATGCGTCGTGTCGCCACGATTAGATGAACATTGCAACACAAAACATGTAGTAAAACATAGATGACCGAGGAAGAACATACCCGTAACTGCTCGAGAGCTACAACCGAAGGCCGTGGGCGGGTCTCTATAGCAGGTTGGTCGCTCGTCCTACCACGCCGGACCTGGCGCATAGATGGGATGGTCTTAGGGTCGACGGACCCGTGACCGATCCATAGGCGACCATTCTTCTGGCCTTCTCCCGCCAGCACGGCGACCTCGGGGTCGAAGGGGGCAGTCTCAGGGTTAGAATCTTCTCCATGCACCTCCTTGTACTTCTCAGGGTACTTCTCACCCCGGAGCCTGGCTCCCTCGTTCATCCATAGGCTCCCGTTCCTAGGCTCATCCAACGTGCGTGTCTTCTTCCAAACGGCAAACACGGACGGCTCTTGACCTGTCTTTATTTTCTGCACAAAAGAGCACGAAGTTAAGTGAAGGGGGACTCCAAAGGGCGAAGTAAAGAATAAAATTACAAGCAAGAACAAATAAAGCATTTTCTCACCTCTTTTTGCCTAAGAAGGGCGAGGGGGATGCTGCCTTGGCGGTGTGATCCACCCCCCATCTCCTCTCGCCGCTTCTTTGCATCGGCGTGTTTCTGGAGGTAATTGGGGTGTGTCCACCACACTACCATTGCCGTGAAGCACCGCTCGTCATTACCCACGAACTGAGGAGGGTTCTACTTCCACAAGACACACGTATTAGTACAATAGAAAATAGAATAAGGTCAAGAAATCAATAAAACAAAAATGCAACTACCTGCAGGTACTGCCACGGCTCGAAGAGCATCTCCCGGGCTTGGCTCTTGTTCATCCAAATCTTGCGATCGCCGAACCAGTTGCGAACGCAGTTCACGCGTGCCTCGTAGTGCATGTCTTGCACCTTCCTCTTGGCAAGCTCGTGAACAATCATCAAACACTCCCTTTTGCGCGTCCTGTCCATGTCGAAGAACTTCTACAAGTATGCACATAGGAAAAAAAAGGGGGGTCAAAGGCGATTGAATTATGACAAGCCACGAGTTCAAGTGTATTTCATCCTCAAGGCGATTGAATTATGACAAGCAAAACAAACTTACCCAGAACAAAACCTGAACCTTCTCCGCGATGGTGTACTTTTTTTCGGGATCTTCGGCATAGTGGTAATGCTTCCAAGTCCAAGCCACATCCTTTGAACCATTTGGGAGAGTGACAATCCTAGGAAAATACTTTCTAACCAAGGCTCCAAGGATGCTTGAGTAGCCACGATATGGCTTGATCCCATCCTCATATAAAAAGGCACTGCAAAATGAAAAGGACAAGGTCAGTATGTGATAAAAATTACAATGTATGGTTTAGGGTCAAATCATGTACCTCGACCCAGCGGGCACGAGTACCTTGTCCGCATAGGGATAAGGTAGGTCGGGGAGTCTCGAAACCCCACGCCGATATGGAGCCTTCTCCCGTGGCACCAGGCTCGGGTCCATGGCCGCGTACTCCTGAAGGTACTCCGTCTCATCCTCCGGAGGCGCCCACCTCAAGGACGTGTCAAGCTCGTAGGGTAAAGACCCCAACCCCTCATCCTCATCCTCCTGCTGCTCCTGCTCCTCCTCGTCAGGATCCGAGTGCGTCCCCTCATCCTCCTGACGCCGAACTGGCTCCTCCTCCTCGTCGTCGTCCTCCCCTCCTTCTCCTGCTCCTGCTCCTGCTCCTGCTCCTGCTCGTCCTCCTCGAAGACCGGAGGGGGACTAGGAGTCCTCGCACGCCTCCCACGCCCTCGCCGCTGTGAAGTGCGCGGTGGAGCACTAGAAGTAGCACTAGTAGGCTGCTTCCCCCTGACATCTTTTGAACCACCAGTCACCAGTTTTGCCAAGCTTTTCAGCTTTCTTGTAACTCCCTTTCCCCCGGGCATCTTTCAATCACCTGCAAAACAGAGTGAAAAGAGTAGTTTATTAGTACACATCAGTGACACAAGATTCATAACAGTACAATAATACTCAAGTTTTAAACACACACTATATTCGTATCGGCAAAGACGAAAGAAGAGAAATACTTCCATGATCCATATAGCATGGGTATGATACGCGGCAAGCCAAGGAAAGGATTCGGTCTCCACGGCAACGACTCCTCAAAAGGAATCGTTGTCGTGGATCGAGAATCCTTTCCTGGGCTTGCCACCGTCACATCCCCATGCTATATGAATCTCGAAAATACCTGTCCTCTCTCGACTTGGGGGATACGAGATGAAGCCTTCCTTGTGTTTCTCCAAAGACGAAAGGAAAGAAACCATTTCACGATTCATATAACAATGTCGCCCATGCTATACGAATAGTGAAGTAATGTCTTTCCTTTCGACTTTAGGGCTATCTAATATATTCCATTTAAGTCATGCTAGCTAATCTATATTCGTATCGGCAAAGACGAAAGAAGAGAAATACTTCCATGATCCATATAGCATGGGTATGATACGCGGCAAGCCAAGGAAAGGATTCGTTCTCCACGGCAACGACTCCTCGAAAGGAATCGTTGTCGTGGATCGAGAATCCTTTCCTGGGCTTGCCACCGTCACATCCCCATGCTATATGAATCTCGAAAATACCTGTCCTCTCTCGACTTGGGGGATACGAGATGAAGCCTTCCTTGTGTTTCTCCAAAGACGAAAGGAAAGAAACCATTTCACGATTCATATAACAATGTCGCCCATGCTATACGAATAGTGAAGTAATGTCTTTCCTTTCGACTTTAGGGCTATCTAATATATTCCATTTAAGTCACGCTAGCTAATCTATATTCGTATCGGCAAAGACGAAAGAAGAGAAATACTTCCATGATCCATATAGCATGGGTATGATACGCGGCAAGCCAAGGAAAGGATTCGTTCTCCACGGCAACGACTCCTCGAAAGGAATCGTTGTCGTGGATCGAGAATCCTTTCCTGGGCTTGCCACCGTCACATCCCCATGCTATATGAATCTCGAAAATACCTGTCCTCTCTCGACTTTGGGGATACGAGTTCTTACAAATACAAAGACAAAAGGAAAGAAATTTTATTACATAGAATAGAGTTCTTACAAATACAAAGACAAAAGGAAAGAAATTTTATTACATAGCCCGGCGGGATTACATAGCAAACACTACTACAAAGATTATTACTACTACATGCATGGATCAGAAGCCTGAGTCGGGATTATGAATTGGACGAGAGGTTTCGTCATCGCTATCATTTTCCGGCCACCAATAATCATCCACGAAACCTGGAGGTGGTCCCTGTGGATCGTTCACGTCAAGGCCTGCATGGAACGCCTCGAGCAAACTCACATCTTGTTGGTTGTGAACCTCCTCAGCTTCATCTTGCGCAGTGTCTTCCTCCTCAGCTTCTTCTTGCTCATCGTCTACGACCATGTCACCATCGGCGGTCAAGTCGATAGTGAATTGCCCGGGGAGCCCTTCTTCTTGATAAAACTCGCCATCATTTGTTGAGGGGTCTAGGCGGCGGTAATCATCCTTGTTTGGCAAGGGCGGCCTATTGCGTGTCGATACCGTCATCACAACATCCCGGTCCTGTAGACGTTTTGTCGGGTTTTGGCATGGGTACGGAAGATAGAATACTTGGAAGGCCTGAGTAGCCAAAATGTAAACATCATCTCCCGCATAAACGGAGTTTCTCTTAACTTCGACCAGTCCAATTTCAGGATCCCGTCTCACCTTATGTGGGTCAAACCAATGACATTTGAATACAACGGGATTTAGCCCTTTGCCAAAACCGTAATTCAGCTCATATATACCCTCGACTCTTCCATAGTACTGGAGGCCATCTGAGCCTTCACAAAAGACCCCGCTATTTGTTGTCTTCCGGTTGGGCCGGCTAGTTGTGTATTCATGGGTATGGAAGCGATACCCATTCACGTCATAAGCATTGAACGTGTCGACTGAATGGTTAAATCCCCTGGCAATATTTCTTAGCTCGGGTTGCATCTCTTTGTCAGTTCTTGCCTACAAGTTAGAACGAGAAGTTTAGCATAAGAAGTTTATCACAAGAAGTGTAGCACAACAAGTTGGCTCGAATAGTACCAAACCACAGAACCAGCTGACGAAACCGAAACCACCACCCTTATCGAAAAGATCCTGCTCCTCTTGAGGGTTAGGCTCCCTATTTGGATTCTTCCAATGTGCACTCTTGAATCGTCTATAACAATTTAAAGGAGAGTTAGGCACGGACATAGCAGTGAATGTTTGCGGAAAACTAAATGGTGATCACTTACTCGATGTACGGCTTCACTTCTTCCATGGTGTTCAAGACATACGAGTGGATCAACTCCCGCTCAAGTTTTTTCATTGTGAACCTCTTTGTGCCACTTGATTTGCCACCTAGCCCAACGAAGATGCTAAGATTGGGTACATCTTCAGGGTTGGCAGCATTGCAACGAAACACTGGGTTGTGCTTTGTGGGAATGTTGGCATCATAGTGCTTTGTGGTGAAGTTTGCAACCTCCTCGTTAAGGACTGCCTCGGCTATGGATGCCTCGATCTTGCATTTATTGCCTGTTTTCTTACGAAGCTTCTTTGTTTCTCTCTCGGGCGGATACTGCCAACAGGCCCACATAGGTCCCCCCCTTTAAAGCCTCGTCCGCAAGATGCAAGATCATATGTTGCATCGGATTGAAGAACCCTGGCGGAAGGAGCATCTCTAGATCTCAAAGCAACTCGGGTGCCTGTTCATGTAGCTTCTCAAGCACTTTACGGTCTAACTCCCTAGCACAAATCTGGCGGAAGAAAAAGCTCAACCTCGACATCACTCGCCAAGTCTCCTCATCGACATAGCCTCGAATCATCACCGGCATTATCCGCTCAAGCCATACGTGGTAGTCATGACTCTTGATCCCTTGTACTCGCAACGTTTCCATGTTCGCACCCCTCATCCAGTTGGCCGCATAACCATCAGGGAAAAACAAACTTTGCGCGATCCACTGGAAGATCTCCCTTCTTTGGGGCTTTGTTGGGCAGAAAGGAGCCTTTGGCTTAGACCACCTTTTTCTGCCTTTGGCTCCGGGTGGCTGCATGTTCAACTTTGGCCTATGGCACAATGCTTCTTGATCAATTCGAGCCTTGATGTTATCTTTCGTCTTCTCGGTTTGCATTATGGTGCTCCAAAGGGCCTCACCGATATTCTTTTCGGTGTGCATTACATCAATGTTATGCGGGAGCTCAAGATCCTCAAAGTAAGGGAGCTTCCATAAGCACGGAATGTGGGTCCACTGGTGCGTATTGTGGCATCCCGCTAAAACCACTACTAGAAAATCGCGTTGAATTTGTGCATTGCATCGTCATAATCATGCATTGTTTGTCTGCATTATTTGAAAAGCCCAATTTTTGATTATACAAATACCCCTCTTTATTTTAAAAGGCAAAACCCCGAAGGTATCGGATATTTTGTTTCACCTAAAAACTATTTGCAAAGTGGTTCTGTTTTAAATTAAAGAGGACCAAACAAACACAAATAATAAAACAGCCCTACCCTAAATCTTTTCCCACCCAAATCCTGTCTACCCACCAACCCAATCGCGCCACCTCCCCCTCTCACCCCAAACATACCCGCTCTGCCACCTCAGCAATCCACCATCCCACCCCTCCCCTTTTCTCACCCAGTCCACCCTCACCCACCCTCTCTCTCCTCTCAGCCGCGTGGCCCCGCCCCCTCCTGGTCCCACTAGGCAGCCACACGCCCCCCACCTGCACCGACCCCGCGCCGCGCGGCCCACGCGCAGGCCACGCGCAGGCACGCGCCCGGCACACGCCCCAGCCCTCCCCCTCTCTCCTCACACGCGTCCCACCCCGGTCCCACGCGGGACCCACCCGGTCTCCCACCTACCGCGCGCCCTCCCCGTCCCCATCCTCGCGCATCCGCAGCACCCTCCTCTCCCCCTATCTCGCCATGCCGCCGCCCCTGATTCCGGCGCCGCCGCGACGGCCCCGCCCTCGCGCCGCCGCGACCGCGCTCGCCACCTCTCACCGGACCTCGACGTGCCCGCCCCGGCCACACCTTTCCCGAGCCTCCCGCAAGCCCCGCCGCCCGGCCCCGCCTCGCACGGCGCCGGCGCCGCGCCGCACGACCCCGCCGCCTCTCTCCCCAAGCCCCGCCACCGTCGGCCGCCGGCCTCGCCCTTCCCCGCCTCCGCGCACGAGTTCCCCGCCCCGCGCCAGAGCCGACCGCGCCGGCCCGCCTCGGGCGCGGCCCCCGTCGCCTCCGCCGCCGTACCACCTCGCCCCGCCGGCGACAGCCTCCGCCCCTTCTCCCGGAGCCCTGTCCCCGCGCGGACCTGCGCCTCGCCTCGGGGCAGCCGCCCCCGCGAGCCGCGTTCCCTCGCCTGGCCGCCCGTCGACCTCCTCCCGACGCCACCGCTGCTCGGCCCCGCCGTCCGCCGTCCGCGGCTCCGCCCTGCGCTGGCCTCTGCTCCTCCTGCCGGGCCGCCCGCCGTCATCATCCTCCCGGCCGGCGAGTCCCTGGGAGCTCGTCCTATCGCCGGACGCCCGCGAGCCTCCGCCCACCTGTGCTCTGGCCGCCCGTCGCTGACGTCGATGCAGGAAGTTGAACCCGATGGACACCAAGACGATATTTGACGTCTATGGGGCAACTATCCAAGACCATCATCGGCAACCGAAGCCAAAACCCGAGGCCTTCGCGGTGGGACCCACAAGATCTACATCACGGAACCAGAAGAATTCCCGACCTTCGTTAAGATCTCCATCGGCCACCGCAATGTCAAGAACGCCTCACGGAGCACCGAGAACTTCCCTCGGACGCCGAGCCCGTACCCAACGACCGCAAGACCGCCTCAAGGTTCTGAAGGACCCCCGGTATCGAACCCGAGTTCGCCAACGACACTGAAGACGGAGCGCTAAGACCGTGCCCGGATCCGGAGTCCGAACCCGATACCGTCAAGGCCACCGACTCGAAGACGCTGAGAACGTCACCCCGGACACCGAGACTCCGGCGCGACAAGTGCTTCGTTCCGAACGCCAAGACCTACCCCTGAGGCCGAGAACGTTTCCGTCGACCCCTGGACCCTGAGATCAACCCCGAACCCCGAACCCCGGAACCCCAAGATCTGCCGAACCCTAAATGTGTGACCCTTTCCTCGAACCCTATTTTATAACATAAAACCTGTTGCTTATTAACTTGTCATTCTTGCATGCATCTTGTCATGTGGTTTGGGGGCCTTATGCCGATTCACCTAATAATTAAATATGGGGCCCATATGCAGGCAAATCTAGTCTCATATCGGCCTCATTTAAATTTGTGTAGCGAACCCGGTGCTATCTTTTGCCATGCTAATACAACATTTAAATTGCGGGGGTTCTAAACAACATGAACCTATTAACTAATTGTCGGGCCCCCGGTTCCGCCTAATCTGACCTAATTGCATCGTACTTTTGCCATGCCATACATCATACATGCATCATGCCCGATCTTCCGCCTTTGTCTTAAAAATTGCATCCGGTGTTTATTCTAGTGTTTTGCTTCTTCGCGGATAAGGCCGTTGAGTTGATGTGAGCTTCGCCCCGATCTTCGGTTGAACCCTTCGACAATGTTTTCAGGCGAGCATCTCCCCCTTTCTACCTATCTTGCTTTTATAGTATTTATTCCCTCTTGTTGATCTATTGCTATCTGTGTTGCGATGCTCTAGTTTCCGTACCCGTGATCTTCCTTGCAGCCCTATATTGCCTTGGACACACCCTATTACCTGTTGTTTGGTAGATAGTTGGACTTGCGCGTCGTAGTTGCTTGCTCAAGTGCTGATGTGTGTCGTCATATGCCACAGTTGCTGATGTATTGCTGCATGTTGTTGTTGGAGATGATCATAGTTTTACTTATTATTCACTTTAATTCCTGTTTAACAACTAAAATTGAAATAAGCAGAGGCATCGGTGGGTGATAGATAATATTTGGTTTCCGAACGCCCACTTGTGTCCCGTAAGACCCCGAGTACTTGATACCTGTTCCTTGATTTATCGCGCTATCCACATCCGGGAGGTATATGGGACCCCCCTTAGCCAGAGCTTGATTCCGTCTTATTTCTTGGGGCCACAAACTAGTTTGAGGTTTTATTTACGATCCTGTACTTATGCCATGTTTTACTGCTTTATTTACGATTGTGCGAGGTACTGCACACTGTACTGTTTAAGATCGGGACACGTTTACGCGGTGTCGACAAGCCCCGTTTGGGGTTCCCAGTCGCTCACAGCCGTCTACCCAGACCTTGAGGCCGTCTCGGAGCTTGCTTACTCCGTTGCGGGATCTACTTAAGGGGTGGCCCCCTGAAATATTTCTGAATCTTGTGATTGCTCTGTCGTGAAAGCCTCGTTGGGTTTTGATTTGGTTTTTCCGAGGTTGATCGAGTGTGTGTTGCTATTGGTGCACCCCGGCCGGGTAAAACTTTCTGAAAGCCGTGTCCGCGGATATGGACGACTTGGAGCACAGTATCTCGATCATAGACAAGCATAACTAAAGTTTATTGCTATAAATTTGACTTATAATGACTAGTAATCAGCTTCACTATAATGGAATGGCTAATTAATACTGCCCACAATTGCTTGTTTGGTTGTCGTTGCGACAATTGTATCTGACTAGTAAGTATTGCAACTACAACGAAATGGCTGAATAAAAGTACCAACAAATGCTGGGTTTTGGGTTTATCTCATGCTATCTGTACCTGATTAGTAATTGTTGCAACTATCACGGAATCGTTAACTAAAAGTGCCCACTGCTTATTTTATCAGGACGAATATCTATATCTGACTAGTAATTACTGCAACGATAACTGAATAAGTAAAAATGCCAACTGTGTGAGTTCCTCGGGTGACTTCCTCGTTCGGTATCGAGGGGGAAACGCCAGGATGGGTTTGTTTGATGGTAGCATCAGGTTGGTTCCGACTAGGACTTCCTTACCCTCTCTATTTTGCCGCCAGTTGTATCGAGTCTCTATAGGTTGTTTAGTGCATGCTGCCGCTGCCGCTCAGTCCACCAAACCTATGTAGGCGAGGACCGCCGAATTCTAGCCTCGCCGTGTACTGCCCTCAGTACTGACGCTCCTCCTTTTTCCTTTGCCCTTTGTCGGCACCCCTTTTGTTTAAGCAGGTTTTGAGATCGACGTCGTTAGCAGGGTTACCCTTCCGGCTTGGCCTGGGCAGGGTTATGGACGCCATTGGTTATTCTTCAGGGCTCTTAGCCCCATTTGCATCTTGTCCGTAGCTGGACGCTCTATCGTTTTCAAGGTGATTTGGATCTTTGTACTGTATATTTGTATTCTTGACTCTTTGAGTCGCTGTTGTATATATATCTGTTCTGTGGGTCCCATCGAGGACTGTTGTGTAATGTTATTATTTTGCTTTCCACCCGCACGAAAGTGCCTGGTGGGCACCTTCGAATCATTTCTATGCGGGTTTGGCGAGTTTCGCTAAAACTTGCATAGGGCCGATTCTGAGGGTGTTACAGAGTGGTATCAGAGCTCAGCAGTTGCGATACCCCACGAGTCCAGCCTGTAGGATAACCTAGCTAACGGCCGAAGTAGAGTGTCAAAACTATTTTTGAAAATCGGTTGGATAGTTCTGGCTAGGTCTGATTTTACTCCTTACCCCTCTGCTATTCTCCTCTCACCTCTACGCGTTTTGAATCCGCTCTCATCTCTCTCTTCGAGTCCAGGATTTCTCGTGGTTGGGTTTCCGTCGTACCTTCAGGGTTTCGTTTTCTTCCTCTTGTAACGGAGGTGCTACAATCATCAATCTGCAACCGGTCTGTTGTAACCTTCCTCCAATCTTCTGTCCTTGAGCTCTTTATCCATATGTGTTCCTTGCTGGATATCAGTGTCGTTGGAAAACATATGAGAAGGACTAGCTTTGGTGAAATTGGGGTTAACCTTGAGCATGTGTTGTTCATGCCAATCAAACCATCGCGGAACCTAATTATTGTGTCTTTCATACGATTTCTGCTGGCAGCATCCTTTTGTTCCGGATACCACCTATGAAGATCTTCAGTCTAAATCTCGAGAGTTGAGTTGCCTGATTCCCCTACCCATGTAGAGAGTTGATAGTTTGGGCCGGGATGGACTGATCACCCTACCCGACTCTTACTGTTCGCTCTGTACATCGAACTGGTGGATCAATGTAACTTTCCCTCTTCTAATGGAAGTTAGAGGTGGCCTTATCGTTTGATACCTCTACCTTCGTCCTTTGTTCTCCGGAGTGTTCTCTCGACGATCAGGAGCAACGACCCTTCGTTGGTGGTGTCGCCAATTTCAAGATGGAGGATGAACCCTCGTTAGTGGTGTCGCGAGGATCTACACGAAGCGAGAAGATGCAGATCGCCGACCTCCCTTCCGGTACCATGAGGCGGATCTCGAGGGCGAGATCCATTGTTAGTGGTGTCGAATTGTGGCATCCCGCTAAAACCACTACTAGAAAATCGCGTTGAATTTGTGCATTGCATCGTCATAATCATGCATTGTTTGTCTGCATTATTTGAAAAGCCCAATTTTTGATTATACAAATACCCCTCTTTATTTTAAAAGGCAAAACCCCGAAGGTATCGGATATTTTGTTTCACCTAAAAACTATTTGCAAAGTGGTTCTGTTTTAAATTAAAGAGGACCAAACAAACACAAATAATAAAATAGCCCTACCCTAAATCTTTTCCCACCCAAATCCTGTCTACCCACCAACCCAATCGCGCCACCTCCCCCTCTCACCCCAAACATACCCGCTCTGCCACCTCAGCAATCCACCATCCCACCCCTCCCCTTTTCTCACCCAGTCCACCCTCACCCACCCTCTCTCTCCTCTCAGCCGCGTGGCCCCGCCCCCTCCTGGTCCCACTAGGCAGCCACACGCCCCCCACCTGCACCGACCCCGCGCCGCGCGGCCCACGCGCAGGCCACGCGCAGGCCACGCGCAGGCACGCGCCCGGCACACGCCCCAGCCCTCCCCCTCTCTCCTCACACGCGTCCCACCCCGGTCCCACGCGGGACCCACCCGGTCTCCCACCTACCGCGCGCCCTCCCCGTCCCCATCCTCGCGCACCCGCAGCACCCTCCTCTCCCCCCATCTCGCCATGCCGCCGCCCCTGCTTCCGGCGCCGCCGCGACGGCCCCGCCCTCGCGCCTCCGCGACCGCGCTCGCCGCCTCTCACCGGACCTCGACGTGCCCGCCCCGGCCACACCTTTCCCGAGCCTCCCGCAAGCGCCGCCGCCCGGCCCCGCCTCGTACGGCGCCGGCGCCGCGCCGCACGACCCCGCCGCCTCTCTCCCCAAGCCCCGCCACCGTCGGCCGCCGGCCTCGCCCTTCCCCGCCGCCGCGCACGAGTTCCCCGCCCCGCGCCAGAGCCGACCGCGCCGGCCCGCCTCGGGTGCGGCCCCCGTCGCCTCCGCCGCCGTACCACCTCGCCCCGCCGGCGACAGCCTCCGCCCCTTCTCCCGGAGCCCTGTCCCCGCGCGGACCTGCGCCTCGCCTCGGGGCAGCCGCCCCCGCGAGCCGCGTTCCCTCGCCTGGCCGCCCGTCGACCTCCTCCCGACGCCACCGCTGCTCGGCCCCGCCGTCCGCCGTCCGCGGCCCCGCCCTGCGCTGGCCTCTGCTCCTCCTGCCGGGCCGCCCGCCGTCATCATCCTCCCGGCCGGCGAGTCCCTGGGAGCTCGTCCTGTCGCCGGACGCCCGCGAGCCTCCGCCCACCTGTGCTCTGGCCGCCCGTCGCTGACGTCGATGCAGGAAGTTGAACCCGATGGACACCAAGACGATATTTGACGTCTATGGGGCGACTATCCAAGACCATCATCGGCAACCGAAGCCAAACCCCGAGGCCTTCGCGGTGGGACCCACAAGATCTACATCACGGAACCAGAAGAATTCCCGACCTTCGTTAAGATCTCCATCGGCCACCGCAATGTCAAGAACGCCTCACGGAGCAGCGAGAACTTCCCTCGGACGCCGAGCCCGTACCCAACGACCGCAAGACCGCCTCAAGGTTCCGAAGGACCCCCGGTATCGAACCCGAGTTCGCCAACGACACTGAAGACGGAGCGCTAAGACCGTGCCCGGATCCGGAGTCCGAACCCGATACCGTCAAGGCCACCGACTCGAAGACGCTGAGAACGTCACCCCGGACACCGAGACTCCGGCGCGACAAGTGCTTCGTTCCGAACGCCAAGACCTACCCCTAAGGCCGAGAACGTTTCCGTCGACCCCTGGACCCTGAGATCGACCCCGAACCCCGAACCCCGGAACCCCAAGATCTGCCGAACCCTAAATGTGTGACCCTTTCCTCGAACCCTATTTTATAACATAAAACATGTTGCTTATTAACTTGTCATTCTTGCATGCATCTTGTCATGTGGTTTGGGGGCCTTATGCCGATTCACCTAATAATTAAATATGGGGCCCATATGCGGGCAAATCTAGTCTCATATCGGTCTCATTTAAATTTGTGTAGCGAACCCGGTGCTATCTTTTGCCATGCTAATACAACATTTAAATTGCGGGGGTTCTAAACAACATGAACCTATTAACTAATTGTCGGGCCCCCGGTTCCGCCTAATCTGACCTAATTGCATCGTACTTTTGCCATGCCATACATCATACATGCATCATGCCCGATCTTCCGCCTTTGTCTTAAAAATTGCATCCGGTGTTTATTCTAGTGTTTTGCTTCTTCGCGGATAAGGCCGTTGAGTTGATGTGAGCTTCGCCCCGATCTTCGGTTGAACCCTTCGACAATGTTTTCAGGCGAGCATCTCCCCCTTTCTACCTATCTTGCTTTTATAGTATTTATTCCCTCTTGTTGATCTATTGCTATCTGTGTTGCGATGCTCTAGTTTCCGTACCCGTGATCTTCCTTGCAGCCCTATATTGCCTTGGACACACCCTATTACCTGTTGTTTGGTAGATAGTTGGACTTGCGCGTCGTAGTTGCTTGCTCAAGTGCTGATGTGTGTCGTCATATGCCACAGTTGCTGATGTATTGTTGCATGTTGTTGTTGGAGATGATCATAGTTTTACTTATTGTTCACTTTAATTCCTGTTTAACAACTAAAATTGAAATAAGCAGAGGCATCGGTGGGTGATAGATAATATTTGGTTTCCGAACGCCCACTTGTGTCCCGTAAGACCCCGAGTACTTGATACCTGTTCCTTGATTTATCGCGCTATCCACATCCGGGAGGTATATGGGACCCCCCTTAGCCAGAGCTTGATTCCGTCTTATTTCTTGGGGCCACAAACTAGTTTGAGGTTTTATTTACGATCCTGTACTTATGCCATGTTTTACTGCTTTATTTACGATTGTGCGAGGTACTGCACACTGTACTGTTTAAGATCGGGACACGTTTACGCGGTGTCGACAAGCCCCGTTTGGGGTTCCCAGTCGCTCACAGCCGTCTACCCAGACCTTGAGGCCGTCTCGGAGCTTGCTTACTCCGTTGCGGGATCTACTTAAGGGGTGGCCCCCTGAAATATTTCTGAATCTTGTGATTGCTCTGTCGTGAAAGCCTCGTTGGGTTTTGATTTGGTTTTTCCGAGGTTGATCGAGTGTGTGTTGCTATTGGTGCACCCCGGCCGGGTAAAACTTTCTGAAAGCCGTGTCCGCGGATATGGACGACTTGGAGCACAGTATCTCGATCATAGACAAGCATAACTAAAGTTTATTGCTATAAATTTGACTTATAATGACTAGTAATCAGCTTCACTATAATGGAATGGCTAATTAATACTGCCCACAATTGCTTGTTTGGTTGTCGTTGCGACAATTGTATCTGACTAGTAAGTATTGCAACTACAACGAAATGGCTGAATAAAAGTACCAACAAATGCTGGGTTTTGGGTTTATCTCATGCTATCTGTACCTGATTAGTAATTGTTGCAACTATCACGGAATCGTTAACTAAAAGTGCCCACTGCTTATTTTATCAGGACGAATATCTATATCTGACTAGTAATTACTGCAACGATAACTGAATAAGTAAAAATGCCAACTGTGTGAGTTCCTCGGGTGACTTCCTCGTTCGGTATCGAGGGGGAAACGCCAGGATGGGTTTGTTTGATGGTAGCATCAGGTTGGTTCCGACTAGGACTTCCTTACCCTCTCTATTTTGCCGCCAGTTGTATCGAGTCTCTATAGGTTGTTTAGTGCATGCTGCCGCTGCCGCTCAGTCCACCAAACCTATGTAGGCGAGGACCGCCGAATTATAGCCTCGCCGTGTACTGGCCTCAGTACTGACGCTCCTCCTTTTTCCTTTGCCCTTTGTCGGCACCCCTTTTGTTTAAGCAGGTTTTGAGATCGACGTCGTTAGCAGGGTTACCCTTCCGGCTTGGCCTGGGCAGGGTTATGGACGCCATTGGTTATTCTTCAGGGCTCTTAGCCCCATTTGCATCTTGTCCGTAGCTGGACGCTCTATCGTTTTCAAGGTGATTTGGATCTTTGTACCGTATATTTGTATTCTTGACTCTTTGAGTCGCTGTTGTATATATATCTGTTCTGTGGGTCCCATCGAGGACTGTTGTGTAATGTTATTACTTTGCTTTCCACCCGCACGAAAGTGCCTGGTGGGCACCTTCGAATCGTTTCTATGCGGGTTTGGCGAGTTTATCTAAAACTTGCATAGGGCCGATTCTGAGGGTGTTACACGTATCCCCGTATCCCACGAAACCATTCCCATCGGAGTTTGGCTGGAGAGCTTCCAACTCAGCCTTGATTTCCTTTCCGGTCTTTAGACGTGGCTTTGGGTCATGGACAACACGACCTTTCTTGAACCTCTTTTTGTCACTCCTATATGGATGATTCGGCTCAAGACACTGTCGATGTTCATCAAAGCAGGAATACTTGCCTCCCTTCGACAGCCAGAAGAAAGTCAGAGATTGCATGCACACTGGGCAAGGCCACTTCCCATGTGTACACCAGCCGCAGAACAACGCACGTGCTGGTAGGTCATGCAGAGAGGTATGGTACCAGACATACATATCGAAGTGCTCGTTGTTTGAAGCGTCAAATGTTCGGATCCCCCGACCTTCCCAGCCACGAAGCAAGTCATCCACCAGCGGTTCTAGATACACATTCATGTTCTTACCCGGGTATTTCGGCCCTGGGATTATCATCGAGACAAACATGTTCTCTGATCTCATGCAGACGCCAGGGGGGAGGTTCAGGGGAATAACAAACACTGGCCAACAACTATATGCTGAAGCCGACATGCCATATGGATTGAACCCATCGGTTGATATGGCAACTGCTACGCTCCTCTTGTCACCGGCTTTATCAGGATATTTCTTGACAAAGTTCTTCCATGCACTACCATCCGACGGATGTATAATCTTGTCGAGGTATCTGTTCCCTTCTACTTCCCACTGCATCTGCTGGGCAGTATCCTCGGTCATGAAGAGTCGCTGGAGCCTCGGTATGATTGGAAGATACCGAAGAATGTTTTGGGCAACCCCGGTCTGCCTCTTCTGACCATCACCATCGGGATCGACCTCAAAGTACCTAGAGGATTTGCAGCGGATACAATAATTTGTCTTAGCATGCTCCTTTGTGAATAGCATGCATCCCTTCGGACAAGCGTGTATCGGCTCATATGACATCTTAAGGTCACGGAGGAGTTTGGTCGAATAGTAGAAGTTCTCCGGCAAGAGGTGCCCTTTCGGCAGAATGCTGACAACGACGGCAAGCATATCATCAAAGTCCTCTCTGGTCAAGTTCCTGTGGCTCTTGAAGGCCAAAAGGCGAGCTATGGCATCCAGTTGGGTAACATCTGTATGTGCATGAAGGGGTCTCTGTGAGGCAAACAAAGTCTCGTAGTACTTTGCCGTGTTTTCCTCCGGCTCCTCACTTGTCTCCGCCTCCTGAGGAGTCTCCGCCTCTACATGAGGGCTTTCAGGCGCATTAGCATTCACAAAGTTTTCTATGCACCTATCAAAACCAGCATCAAATTCTCCCCTTGGCTGACTCTG
The DNA here is from genome assembly GCA_910589765.1 of Avena atlantica. NCBI lineage: Eukaryota > Viridiplantae > Streptophyta > Magnoliopsida > Poales > Poaceae > Avena > Avena atlantica. The sequence continues at coordinate 28,594,025 of OU342735.1, forward strand.
CTGCTGACCCTGCCGTGACTCCCTCCTAGCACGTTTCGCTAACTTTGCACCATGGAATGTCCAAGTCTTATAGGATGGTGTGAACCCATAATTGAGCAGGTGAGTACTCACATCATCCTTCGAATGTGTATTCAGGTTCTTGCATCTTGCACAGGGGCAGAAAATTCTTCTGGGTCTGCTGGGGACGGCAAATGCCCGGTTCACAAAGTCCTCGGCCTTTTCTTGCCATTCTGAGGTAAAGTCCCACTTACTGACATAGCCATCATACATCCAGTCACGATTCTCCATCCTCTAATCAGTACCAAAAACGACATATATAATGCTTTCAATTAATCATGCCATATAAATAAATCCGGTATTAGTTCGGTTAATTTTAGCAAACATATATTTTACGCCATAAATATATCCACCTATCTCTCTAATAGGTAAAGAGGGTCCTATCAACCGCCGGATCCGTAGATTGAGTATGTTCTCCCTGCTCTACCCCGATCCGACACAGAATTTCGGCAGCACCTCCCCGCTGCTCTCCCGATACACGTCTCGGCAAAAAGCCAAGAGGGATGTGCATCCGGAGAACAACAGGGAGGCGCAGCCGAAATCCTATCTCGGACTGGAGTAGAACAAGGAAAACATACCCAACTAAGCATCCGCCGGCTGTCCCGATAAATGCCGTAAGAGTTACGCTTCATAATATGCGAGACCACTAATGCATATTTATCCGCGTAACCCTTATGGCCGGGAAGAGACGCCTAGGTAACGCGACAGACTTGGTGATCTACACACGAAAATAACCCTAGGTATTTGCAAGATAGGAGAATAGATTTTTACCCTTGAAGCGTGATCGAGAGGTGAAGAAGATGCTCGACCCTCCCGCAAAATGACCTACGCCGTCGACAACCCCACCCTCAGACTCGACAAATATCCTACACGAAGAAAAATTAGTAATATACACATGTATTTATATATGCCAAAATACAAGCCAAAATTTTACACATATAATTCCTAAATTACTACTATACACATGCATATATGAAACAACATACTAGAAAATACTACCACTAAATCCAACATATTAGTAACTTGTCCATTTTGCTAAATCTACCACTAAAACTACCCTAATGTAATATATGACAATAAAACTATCACTAAATACACTTTACTAATAACTTAGTACAACACTAGAACTACCATTACATACATCATACATCATACTAGTAACTTGTCCATTTTGCTAAATACATGCTTAATTACTAATATACACATACACATATATCTAACAATGTTACTACTATACTACTACTATACTACACTACACTACACTACACATACATATATATACTATACTACATTACACTAACAAAAAATACTAGGCACATACCGATGGTGGATGCAGTTGTCGGTGGGGGCGGCAGAGGCGGGCAACAGAGGCGGGCTGGCGGCCCAGCTCCTAACAGTGGAGCCGCGGGAGAGCTCCCATGGCCGGGGGCAGGGGCTTGGGCGGCGGAGGCGGCCGGATTGGGCGGGGGCGGATGGGGCCGGGGTCGGTGCAGGCGGGGACGGGGCCGGGTGGAGGCAGAGGTGCCGGCGGCGGCGCAGGAGAGGGGGCGGCGGCGGCGCAGGAGCGTGGCGGCGCGCAGGAGCGTGTGGTGGGAGGCGAGTCGGGCAGGGGAGGGGATAAGGCACGGGAGGGCACGGGCCCGCGCGGGCCGATATTATGGTCACCCCTTTGTCGTGTGCCACACCGTGCGGAATACGGCAAAGATCTTTGCCGTGTACCTGGTTGTAAAAACACACGGCAAAGAACCTTTGCCGTGTGCCTGCAGAGACACACGGCAAAGGACCTCTTTGCCGTGTGTTTTGTCCTTTGCCGTGTGCCTTTAGGTATTTTCTAATTTTATTTTTATTTTTTCTTTCAGTTGTATTTATTTAAAGTTTTTAGTTAACTAACTTTGCAATAGACCATAAGGTTCTAGAGGATGCTGAACTTCATTTCCATTAGGTAGACGATCCGAGGCCCGCAGATCATCAGGGTTTCGTCGGTGGAAGTCCGCAAGAACGTCGGAATCATCTGAAAACTTGCATGTGTCCCTAGCATATGTGTGTGAGTGTGGTGCAAGGTTGGTATAGGTGATTGCATGTGTCCCCCCTCGCATCCATGCGCTCTAACCTAGAAGCGAAAGGTTATGGACCTGTATAAGGGGGAATCTCCCCGTTACGGTGAAACCGGGCCGTATAGTGCCCCAACTTGTGAACCAACATGGTTTCACATCATCCTATGACCTAGTCAGACACAAAACAAGAGAGAGCTACGCCGGGCTACCCTTGTCAGAAGAATGTCTAGGGGGGTAGACGATCCGAGGCCCGCAGATCATGAGGGTTTCGCCGGAGGAAGTCCACGAGAACGTCGGAATCATCTGAAAACTTGCATGTGTCCCTAGCATATGTGTGTGAGTGTGGTGCAAGGTTGGTATAGGTGATTGCATGTGCCCCCCCTCGCATGCATGCGCTCTAACCTAGAAGCAAAAGGTTATGGACCTGTATAAGGGGGAATCTCCCCGTTACGGTGAAACCGGGCCGTATAGTGCCCCAACTTGTGAACCAACATGGTTTCACATCATCCTATGACCTAGTCAGACACAAAACAAGAGAGAGCTACGCCGGGCTACCCCTGTCAGAAGAATGTCTAGGGGGGTAGACGATCCGAGGCCCGCAGATCATCAGGGTTTCGCCGGAGGAAGTCCACGAGAACGTCGGAATCATCTGAAAACTTGCATGTGTCCCTAGCATATGTGTGTGAGTGTGGTGCAAGGTTGGTATAGGTGATTGCATGTGCCCCCCCTCGCATGCATGCGCTCTAACCTAGAAGCGAAAGGTTATGGACCTGTATAAGGGGGAATCTCCCCGTTACGGTGAAACCGGGCCGTATAGTGCCCCAACTTGTGAACCAACATGGTTTCACATCATCCTATGACCTAGTCAGACACAAAACAAGAGAGAGCTACGCCGGGCTACCCCTGTCAGAAGAATGTCTAGGGGGGTAGACGATCCGAGGCCCGCAGATCATCAGGGTTTCGCCGGAGGAAGTCCACGAGAACGTCGGAATCATCTGAAAACTTGCATGTGTCCCTAGCATATGTGTGTGAGTGTGGTGCAAGGTTGGTATAGGTGATTGCATGTGCCCCCCCTCGCATGCATGCGCTCTAACCTAGAAGCGAAAGGTTATGGACATGTATAAGGGGGAATCTCCCCGTTACGGTGAAACCGGGCCGTATAGTGCCCCAACTTGTGAACCAACATGGTTTCACATCATCCTATGACCTAGTTAGACACAAAACAAGAGAGAGCTACGCCGGGCTACCCCTGTCAGAAGAATGTCCAGGGGGGTAGACGATCCGAGGCCCGCAGATCATCAGGGTTTCGCCGGAGGAAGTCCACGAGAACGTCGGAATCATCTCAAAACTTGCATGTGTCCCTAGCATATGTGTGTGAGTGTGGTGCAAGGTTGGTATAGGTGATTGCATGTGCCCCCCCTCGCATGCATGCGCTCTAACCTAGAAGCGAAAGGTTATGGACCTGTATAAGGGGGAATCTCCCTGTTACGGTGAAACCGGGCCGTATAGTGCCCCAACTTGTGAACCAACATGGTTTCACATCATCCTATGACCTAGTCAGACACAAAACAAGAGAGAGCTACGCCGGGCTACCCCTGTCAGAAGAATGTCTAGGGGGGTAGACGATCCGAGGCTCGCAGATCATCAGGGTTTCGCCGGAGGAAGTCCACGAGAACGTCGGAATCATCTGAAAACTTGCATGTGTCCCTAGCATATGTGTGTGAGTGTGGTGCAAGGTTGGTATATGTGATTGCATGTGTCCCCCCTCGCATGCATGCGCTCTAACCTAGAAGCGAAAGGTTATGGACCTGTATAAGGAGGAATCTCCCCGTTACGGTGAAACCGTGCCGTATAGTGCCCCAACTTGTGAACCAACATGGTTTCACATCATCCTATGACCTAGTCAGACACAAAACAAGAGAGAGCTACGCCGGGCTACCCCTGTCAGAAGAATGTCTAGGGGGGTAGACGATCCGAGGCCCGCAGATCATCAGGGTTTCGCCGGAGGAAGTCCACGAGAACGTCGGAATCATCTCAAAACTTGCATGTGTCCCTAGCATATGTGTGTGAGTGTGGTGCAAGGTTGGTATAGGTGATTGCATGTGCCCCCCCTCGCATGCATGCGCTCTAACCTAGAAGCGAAAGGTTATGGACCTGTATAAGGGGGAATCTCCCCGTTACGGTGAAACCGCGCCGTATAGTGCCCCAACTTGTGAACCAACATGGTTTCACATTATCCTATGACCTAGTCAGACACAAAACAAGAGAGAGCTACGCCGGGCTACCCCTGTCAGAAGAATGTCTAGGGGGGTAGACGATCCGAGGCCCGCAGATCATCAGGGTTTCGCCGGAGGAAGTCCACGAGAACGTCGGAATCATCTGAAAACTTGCATGTGTCCCTAGCATATGTGAGTGAGTGTGGTGCAAGGTTGGTATAGGTGATTGCATGTGCCCCCCCTCGCATGCATGCGCTCTAACCTAGAAGCGAAAGGTTATGGACCTGTATAAGGGGGAATCTCCCCGTTACGGTGAAACCGCGCCGTATAGTGCCCCAACTTGTGAACCAACATGGTTTCACATCATCCTATGACCTAGTCAGACACAAAACAAGAGAGATCTACGCCGGGCTACCCCTGTCAGAAGAATGTCTAGGGGGGTAGACGATCCGAGGCCCGCAGATCATCAGGGTTTCGCCGGAGGAAGTCCACGAGAACGTCGGAATCAGGGGGGCGCATGTATATAGTGATCAAGACCACAATAACGTATCATCATATGTGTGATCTCATGATCCTATGAAATAATATCACCTAACATATATGTAATAAAAGCCTTGCTAATTAAAGAAAAGAAAAAGGTGAAAAAAATTCTTTGCCGTGTGCACAGATGGAAGCACACGGCAAAGATTCTCTTTGTCGTGTAACTGACGGCGAGGGCACACGGCAAAGATTCTGCCGTCAGCCCCTGCCGGCGGGTGGCACTACGAGGCCACGGGGCCCACATCTTTGCCGTGAGGAAAACTTTGCCGTGTTTCTTTATTGACTTTGCCGTGATTCCCTTCTTTGCCGTGTGTTCTAGTCGGTCCATTGCCGTGTTACTTTCTTTGCCGTGTTCTGTTTCTGCTGTTTGCCGTGCACCTGTCCTTTGCCGTGTTCTTGCTGGTTTACACATGCCGTGTTCCGGGACTTTTGGCACACGGCAAAGGAGAGAGGCGACGGCAGCGTTCTTTTTTTCCGTAGTGCCGGTTAACAGTGGATTCACCTTCCGAAAATGCTCCATGTAATTTTTTTTTTGGTAAGGATAGTGAATCGTCGCCATAGGTAAACGATATTTATGGCACTAGCACATGCTTAACTGGGTGTAAATAGTAAAATGTTGAACTTTCCGAGACTCACGGTATAATACGGTACATGCGTACACAGTTCTCAGTTCGTAACAGCAGACTGCTGCAGGGTCTTGCGTTGCGGCGCAAGTGCGGGCTTCTCCATCGCCCGTGGGTTAGTATCGGCCTGGCCATTGTGACAATCACCGCGGCAGCCCGTCGTGCCCCCTGGCTGCGGCGACGGAGGACCGAAACCCGCATGGATTCCGTCCGGCTGAACTGCATATATGCACATCATAAATTAACAGACTAGCAGATCTTGCATAAAGCCACAGGACTACTCCATCCGTTTTAAAATATAAGATGTTTTAGGTTTATAAAGAAAATAAATCTAGACTTCTTTTAATGTATATATTCACTTCAAATTTAAGTGAACCTGCATATTAAAAAAAGTCTAGATATATTTGCTTTATAAGCTAAAACATTTTATATTTTAAAACGGAGAAAGTATAAAATACTACAGCTCCAGAACTACTACTTCCTCCGTTCTAAAATAGATGTCTCAAATTTGTCAAAATTTGAATGAATCTAGACACTATTTAGTATATATATATTCGTCCAAATTTAAAAAAAATCCAAGACATCTATTCTTGGACGGAAGGAGTACATGATTAACTTAATACTTTACCTTGAAGGGCTGCTGAGCATGGCAGGGAGCAACATATGAATATGATGGCCAGAATTGCCACAGCTGGTGCGATGGAAGAATAGGAAGATCGCGCCATCACCCTCTCCTCGATTGTGTAAGAATGCAACTGATCTGTGCAGGCGGCCGGTTTGCCTTGCCGCATGAATAACCTCTCGGTACTCTATATATATACATAAAGAAGGTTAGGTTCTTGAGCACTAGTTTGCGATGAAGATTCAACTAGTTGTAGCTAGGCACGATCATAGCGATTGACTCGAGAGTCGAATGGTCAAAGTCGTTGTCCCTCAGTCAATATACAGGGAATTTGGAAATTTGGAGTTACGATGACAATGACATCCAGTAGCTGTTTGAGAGTAGGTCTACAATTACGGAAGCCAATGATAATTAAGTGGGCCACATATATAGAACGTCCAAGAGTTTTCAATTATTGAGTGGACTCGCACTATACCACTACTTACATTACAGGCGCGATCATTACAGTAGTAGATGTGTTCTAAAGACTGTCCTAACCATTTTTTTCAGATAAAAGGCTTTCTTTTTTGGTTTTTTGTGTGAAAATAGATACAAATCTTTCACCTGACATTAAATCAATAATGTCATTACGGCCAATAATGCAAACGCTGCTGGGTTACCAGCTAACAATGCAAGGCTCAAAAAAGAGAAGAAAGACACCCACATGAAAGATACAAGGAAGCAAGAATTACAAGATAATGCTAAGAAAACCAAAAGATGAAGTCTGTAGCTTCAGCTTCTTGTCTCTCTACCATGATGTAGCAGCTAAGGGCGTCATTGCCAACATCACAATAACACACCGCCAACAGCAAAGAGACATCCACGAGCACGATTGAACAACAAGCGCCCAACTTGGGGCTAGAACAGCAACACACCAACGCCCGCCATGTAGAAAGTGTGTTGCCGTCACCGACCGAGATGGATCTAGGTTTTTCCCGAGGAAACCAGACATTATGGGAGTTGGGAGGGACTTGGAGTCCACAACAACGCCTCCAACTAGGTAGAGAATGGTCTAGGTCGTCGTCGTCATCGCTAGCACCGGACAACACGGCATGACTTTTGTCCAGAACCCAGACCCAACCACCACATTGCATCCCCATCAGCCTAGCACTATAGAAACTCTACAAAAATTCTCCCTTGCCAGAATCATGCCACGAATACCAGCCAGAACGGAGATGTTCCTCTTGTAAGATCCGACATCACTACGACAGAAAGCCATTGATGCATGGCTAGCACTCTCCTAACTCGACGTAACAAGAAACATGAATCTTGTCGACAAAACACAGCATTGAGAACTGATTCAAGTCGGGAGCGGATACCACCATTGGATTCAGTGGCAAGGTGATCAGGGCACTCCTAACCCCTTGCACCACACACACACACACACACATAGCCACCCAACGACCCCGCTCGGAGGCCACATCGGGCATCATCAGAGCTAGAGGGACAAAAAATAAACCTTGCATCACCAAGGGAATCACACACAACCCTGACTAGAACAGGACCAGCAGGCGCCGTATCTAGCTAGGTGGGTACCGTCACCCTCACCACGTGCGAGAGGGCTCAGGCCAATTGATTTCTGTAGTAGATATTCTTGTGCATCATAAATTTATATTTTTTTAAAATTAATTAAAAGGCATGTTGACAAGAGAACTATTTTCCCGGCAGTTTTAAGTAAATAAAAGTGTCTGTAATAAATTGTGAATGTTTTTTTTTGTGAAAGCACGGTTTTAGCATACACCCGGGTCTTGTCTGCGCAAAAGCCATCATATACAGTACGACTCTACCATTTGAATCCAGTTTAGTCTGATATAGTTAATATGAAAAGGGTTCCTGGCTATCAGAATAAGCCATCGTAAATCATTCTATGAGGAGGATAATGCATCCGTTGGCAAAAACGTATCAAGTGTATTTCATTTGCTAATAGTCGATGGAGAAATTTGTGAACGCGTGGCCGATATACTTGTGTAGCACGAGGTTACATGTGTTTCTATAATTTTGAAACACAACATACGATGCATCTTGAGATGGTCTCCTACCTCTCCCTCCGTTTCAAAATATAAGATGTTTTAGCTTTGTGAAGTAAATGTATTTAGACTACTTATAGTATATATATGTTCATTCGCGTTTAGAGTGAATCTAGACACTAAATTAAGTCTAGATATATTTTCTTTACAAATCTAAAACGTCTTATATTTTGAAACGGATGGAGTAGAACACAAGACCCTGTGATATTTCAGAGCTTCCTGAATTTAGTATTGGGCTTCATAAACACATGGACCTTATATGATGTCCACTTCCTAGTTGTACGTGAGAAGAACTGTGTAAGGTATGCCAGACTTGTGCCTTGGGATTAGCTTCGGTGTAGCTTCGGTTTAGACTTAAGGCGCACACACTTTTCAAAGCAAAGTTTGACCAAAAGAATTGAGCAACAAAATCTTGGTTATATTGTACATAATTAGTACCGTTGAATTCGTATTAAAAAATACTTTCCAGTGATACTAGTTTTATACTAAAACTCTTTACGTATTTAGAGTAATTCTTGGTCAAAGAAAAAACACGCAAAACGAGAACGCCTTAAGCCTTGAAACGGAGGTAGTACTATACAATATACATATACATCGTATAGAAAACGTGCAGTTCCGATTCGCTGGTCTGACGACTCCTATTGGTAAAAGAATCGTCACACATCACTGTGCCGGATATTGCACGCAGCTCATAGGTTTCAGCCAATGAAAAATGTTCTCTTACGCTGAACAAATATGTGGTCATTTGTAAAAGACTGGAGGTTCCATGACTTCCATTTGCCACACATATTTAACGGGCGCTTACGGGCGCGGTGCTGGAGCTACTACTCTCAGACTGTCAGACAGATACTACTCGTCGGTGTCATAATAATTAATGAGAAGTTGCAATTGTCCCTATATATTGACTAAGGTGACGCCAGACTTGCAGTCTTGGGGCTGCGGGGAAAATTCCATAAAAGAGCTATGGCCACCAACGGCGACGACTCCAATGGTAAAAGTCGTCACACATCACTGTGCAGGATGCTGCACGCGCTCATAGTTTCACACTGACACCTTTCATTCAAGAATGGAATCATGGTTTTAAGCAGGAGCAAATATGAGGTCAGTATTACACCGAAGGTTCTATATATCTGCCTCACATTAATTAGGTGAACATAGGGTGCGGTTGCTGGAGTGGAGGTACTCTCAAACAGAGTTAAAACTTGCCAATGACATCACGAGAAATTCAAATATATTGACCGAGGCCGAGGGATGCTAGAGACTTTGCTGCAGTCTGAAACGCTGCAGACAAAATTCTACTCCCCTTTGTCTCGACTTAGATGTCGGAGATTTGTCTAGATGTATCTATACACATCTTAGTATATAGATACGTGAGAATTTAAACAAATGTCCGACATCTAATTTCGACGGAGGGAGTAGTAAGCTGTCACCGCCCACTTCTTAAGAACGAGATCATTTCGAGTAGTAGGTGCCAGCTATTTCATTCATTTAAGATTTATTGGGAAATTAGCACACTCGAATGTGATATGAAAATATTGTATATTTCAGCACAACTCATGTAATAAAATCTATGGATAATTGCTCAATCACGAGAAAACATATGCATCAAACATAATAAGAAAATAGTTCTGTCCCAACCGAGTACTAGTCCTGGGTTCTCACAGCAAACAGGCAGCTAAAATCTGTAGGTCGGTAGAACAAATCCTATGTGCTCTCGAAATATAGGTGCAGTAACAAGCAAATCAACACATATGGAAACCAATCCATTTACGTAAAAAAAATTCTCAACCTGAGAGAAAAAACCACGGAGTGAAGCCAAGCAAATATTTTTTCATATTATCAAATAGGGATTGATACTTGCATTTTTTATCATCATAATAGCACCATATAGGACTATTTTTTATTGTTATTGGCATTGATATATATATATCATTGTTTATGCAATTTATAGATGATTTACGGGACAAAGTCCGTTGTTTTGGTATTTAATTTTTAGGAGGCAGAAAACCTCATTTTACATAATTTTACTGTTTCAGGGACTTTCTGGACACCAATTAATTTAAGGAAAAATATCACAGAAGTTTGTCATCATGATAAGGGCAATGGGCCTTGGAAGCACGCGAGGGGAGCTATGATGGCCGAAGGAGGCCTGGTGGCACGGACCCACATGCAGACCATGCCACCTTGGCCCATTTAGGCCTCGAGCGTCTCCTCTTGGCTCCCCCTTTTTACAGATAGCATTGTATCACTCGAAAATCTACGCCATATTTTCCCCACGATTTACCGAGGTAAAGGCGGAGGCGAGAGTCTTTTCCTACTCAGGGAGAGGGCATATCCTTCTCCTCCGAGGCCTCCGGAGCGGGGGAAATCGGAGCCATCGTCATCATCACTCCTCCTTGGTGTAGGGGGAGGCATCTCTACCACCATCTCCATCATCCCCAACATCAGCACCATCTCCATCATCCCCAACATCAGCACCATCTCCATCTCCAAGATCCATCTTGTTCCCCTCGTAATTTGTGATCAGATTGAACTCTAGATATTGTTTTTTAGTGCCTTGTGCATGACTATACTTGGTAACTTGTCATTATTTTATGGTGAAGTTATAATTTCAGATTGTGTTGTATCACATATGCCTTTGATCTACATCATGTTTCATCGTTGTGAGTAGTTCCCCATGTTTCTGAGGGCACAAGATCAATTGGTTATGATTTTCATATAGTATAGTTATAGCATGATATAAAACTATTATTAACTAATGGAATGTGTTTAATAAACTCCTTTATTATTTGCCTCTAGGACATATTTCCTTTAGCAAGTACATCTGGTGCTTCAGCCAGGTGCGCAACAAAGCACCAAGGGTCACTGATGTGGCCATCATCTACATCTTCTCCGCTGGCGTCATCGACACCAAGATGCTTGAGAAGATTGTCATGAATGACGAGCTCAACACAGTGGTAGAGCTCTTCGAGCTAGATGACAAGTGCGCCAAGGCCGAGGAAGGGCGTCTCTTCAAGCACAATGAGCCCGATGCTGCTGCGACCACTACGCACACAAAAAGGCAGAAGCAAGAGTAAAGATGCTTACAAGACTGCGAACAAGTCCATGAAAACAAAGCAAAAAATCCTGGTCATACTCGTGGCCGAACCCGATCACAAGCACCAGCGCAGCGCCGACGGTGAGAGGAAGGAAAATCGCCCTTACTACATCTTACATCTTCCACAAGGCACACTCTCATAGTACGGATAATTGCTTTGAGATCGAGAAGCTTCGCGGTTAGCGTGAAATAGGAGGTGTCGTGGCAGCGAACGCGACTACTGAAGGGTTCGCAACATAGAAAACAAAAAATTTCCTATGATATTAATGCCTAATTTCGCCAAGATCTAATCTAGTAGATGCTACTAACGAGTAAGGGGTGATCCAGAAAAACTCACACTCGAAGACCGAAAGCTTTTTACGAAATTTGGTTGATATAGTCGATCACCTGGCGATCTCAGAACCGAGTTGTAGAGCGCCACAAACCAGCAACACATCCGTGCTCGGGCACATGTCCGGATCCCTACAACCTCCATGGTCTCGAAGGTCCGCTAGCCCTCATGTCCATGCTTTTATGATATTCTCCACATCTCACTCCACCATGGACCAAAAGACGTGTCCCATTGTGACAGATAGCAGAGCTTCGCAATGCTTCCACCAAAACCAAACGGTCAGAAAAAACATGGGTGTGCATGACTAAATGCCATCCGATCCAGAAATCTCCAGGCATAAGACGCCCATGGGAATGTGTCAGCGAAGCCTTCCGAAACTCGACACTCTGACCTGATCAACGAGGGAAGGCATCAATCAGATCATCATATTGGTGCGAGAGGAACATGAGGACCACCTCCATTATTCAGGCCGAGCCAGTAGCCCCCATGCAACCCGCTGGCCACAGATAAGATGAACCCGAACACCGCTGACCTTGTTGGATTCGGCGTCAAATCCCAAGGATCCACGCCGCCTCTTCCATAGAAAGCACACCGTCTGGTCATGCACACAGTTGCTGCCGCGACCCGCCGGCCCAAAACGAATCAAGGACAGGACATCTACCACCGCCGCCTGCCATGGTTGCAGTGCCTCAGGTGGCTCCGACGAGGAAAGGCCTTGTCGATGTGCCCTTCACCAGCACCGCCACGACCACACCTCCACCTCCACACTTCTCCGACCACATGCGTCTGCCACCATGAGTCTCCGACCCGATGCATCATAGTTGCGTCCCTGCTCGGCCCTCTACCCTTTGGCAAGACAGGCGCTGTCACCGCCCTATGAGGAGGCGACCCACGAGGAGTTTATCCGTGACGATCTTGTGTATCTTCTCATGGTCGAAATGAACCTTGAAAGTACGTAGTCACATCACATAGAAAAGGGCAGGCAAATGTATTCCCACACTCTCTCACACATTAAGGCCCCATCGGGTTTGATGTTTACTGAGGGGGATTAAATGCCAACTAAGTCGAAATCCCTTCTAATACTCTCCAAACCAGTCCAATCCATTTGGGAAGTAAATTAACTGAACAAGGCCTAAGAGCATCCCAATGGTGTGTCTTTGTGTCCGATTTTGTCCATTTGGGGTCCGGAACCGGTTGTCCTCCCGTGTCTGCACCAGCGCCCAATGGGGGTGGGGGGGGGGAGGATAGTCTACCCCTAGCTCCCTATAGACAAGAGTTCTTGCACGGAACTCGATAGCCGTACTCAATGATTTTTGCATAAATTCTCCCGCATACCCTCCTCGTACCTACCTCGACGATATTTAATCTCGTTTGATACCATTTGTTATCGTTGTAGGAATTGCATATGCACCTGATGCCATCGTAAAGAAGCAAATCAATGTCAGAAGGGTGCACGCGATCTAGCATGCCAAAACCGTCGCTCCCTTAGTATTGGTTTATTTATGATTTGTCATGTTTATTAAAAAAAATTAAATGTGAGCGTGAAATAAACTAGGATATATGCATCAAATCGTTGGAAATCTCGGGAGATAATACAATTTCCCCCCATGAAAATGAAAAAGTACAATAGTCCATATATGGTTGTACTCATGTAAGAGTACGACCAATCAATGTTTACATTCCTCCCTTCCCATATATTTGATATAACCTAGAAAGTACTCCATATGTTCCACAATATAAGCCCTTTTTAATAAGTAATAAAGTAGAACTTATCTTTAAACTTGATACCGGCAAAAACTGTTCTAGCTGGGGTAGTTACTTATATAAATAGTGGTGCTGATCCGTTGCATCGGTGGTGCACGTAAGTAATGTTCAGAACAGCCTGCTTCGGTGTCTCGTGATCCGTTGGCGGCGAGGGCGCCTCATCAACAACAATGGTTCCGACCCGCTGCGGATAACGGCGACGGAGGTTTCAACGGCGATCGTTCGCCATCCGTATGAACGAGGGGCATTTGCAACAGCCTGCGGATGCTCTTCCCATGCGGCGGCGGCGGGTGCCATGGCGGTGGGCGAGTCAGGCCTGATTGGCCTCCTCCGCCCGTATGAACTGCATATGCACATGATGCCATGGTAAATAGAGTAGCAAGTATCTTGCATGAAGCTGCGCGCGCCTTGCTAGACATAAAAATCATTACGGCCTCCGTCAACAGCAACTCATCCCTAAGACCCTAACTTATTACTGCATGCGAACACAACAACTAAATTATTAGCTGATCGATCTGGGAGGAGTAGTTTCGATATTTAATTACCTGGGACCGCCACCGAGCAGGACACGTGAGAGCATATGAGGGCAAGGATCGCCACGCTGAGCACCAGGGAGGAGGAAGAAGAAGAACGCTCCATGATCTTCTTTCTGCGATCACGGCTGATCCTCTAATTTCTTCTCTCTTGTCCCTAGTTTTATAGGGAACGATTGCCGAACAATCAATACTACGCGCTACATATTGTGCATTGCTAGCGGCTCTATTATTCAGCTGGAGACTCGTGTGGACATGCTCTGGTCAAAGTCTCTACCCTCGGTCAACAAGCTAGGCACCTTGGAAAATAAAACACGTTTTACAGCAATAGTCCTGACAATAGTAGACACGGATAGATTCATGGATCTTGCTCTTTCGTCTTGTATGGACCAAACGAATTCAACGGTCATCGGAATGTTGAAGCTTAATTGTCGGCTTCATCATTAGGAGTACAGATTTTCTCGGACCTACTAGGAAGACATATTTTTTAGTCAAATTTTCCCACTAAAAGCTTTTTATTGTCCCCCTCTTTGGAAATCATCTTGCCCGATTGTAGTTTGGTTAGTTCTTAATCATTGTTCATCTAAAAAAAGTTCTTAATCATTGTTCAGTTTAAAGTTTGGTACTAGTGAGTCCCTTTAAGTAGTTTCCTCGTGCGAAAATACAAGTCTACATATATGAAGGTGTCCCGGGCTTATCACAGCCATCAAGTCCAACAGTTTTGCTTTGAGATTCGAGCAATGTTTCTGCAGCAACCACCCTGAGCTATTTCGGTTTCTTGTCAGCAAGTCCCTCCTCAGGAACCAAACAGTAGCAAATCAGATCATAGAGACTTTTGGTGATTAAAAAAAGAATGAAATCATGCTGGGAAGAGATACAAATCAGATCAGAGAAACAAATCTTCTTGCTTTTCATGAACCGATCTGGATATAGCAAGAAAAGAAAAGGGAAGCAAATCACATGAAGCAAAACACATCGGGGCAAATCACCACCTGAGAACCAACTCGAACTCATTGACCGTTTGAGTGCCATAGCCGTCCTCCGTCAGCAACTTTTTGTTTTGTTTTGTTTTGGAAATGGCTCTGTTAGCGACTTGTCGCTGGTCACCCATAGCCTCGCTCCTATTAGTTGCAGGGTCACAGATCCACGACCGGGGATCTTGGATCCAAGGAGAGGGAGGAGGAGGTGCGGGAGCATAGGACCAGCGGCGGTGCTCACCGGATAACGGGGTTGCCGGAAGGGGCGGTGATGGAGGCGATGCTAGGCAGACGAATTGAGAAAGATAGGAGATTTTTTTTGCAGGGGAGAGAGATAGGAGATGCGACGATGGGGACTGCAGCAAGATGTACCGTGTACACTTCACTTCCTATAGGGACGAGAGACGGACATGTCAGGTTGTTTCTGTCAAAGTGCACCTTTCACGATCTCTGAGATGTTCAACCGCACAGATAAGCCCGGGACACGAACAACCAGGTAGAATCTCTGCGTCCTTTCCTCGTGGGTGTGGTGTGTATGTGTCCTACAGTCTTAGTCGAAGTGTAGGTTAGTTAATTGTGCATGTTTGCATACCGTTTTCACCAGAAACCGGATATTAAGTCCTTATGTAGCCTCGACGCCGGATGATGCACCGCAACTCACGTCGAAGTAGAATGCCTAGAAGGGCGATACACAGGGGCAATACGCTAAATAGTCCATCTGATTTTTTCAGACCCAAAGCCTGAATTTCTTAGGATAGTCCCATTAGGAGGTTATGGCAGCTACCGACTTAGCTAAACCGGCATTTAGGGGTGGAAATAAAACTCAAAGCTCATGAGTTTAAGGAGTACTCGAAAACTCGGCTCTACTCGACTTGAACTCGGACACAAATGAATTGAGCTGAGTTAGTATTTTTAGCTTGTTAAGAGAACGAGTTTAATGAGTCGAGCTGCAAGTACTTAGTAAACTCGTTAATATCCTTACATTTGTATGCTAACTCATAGAATAGTGAGCACAAAATAAAAATCAATACTAATATACCAAAGAAACATGAGTAGTCATGTTAAAGTCGTCAAACTATACACTAAGAGGCATAAATGATGAATTATCCTTCTTGTATTCTTACTTCACGATGAATTTATTACATTGTTAAGTTTCTTCGTGAGCTTATCAAGCTTATCGAGCCAACTTGAGTATTTATAGAGTCGAGCCAAGCTGAGGTTGTAAGCTCATTATGTTAACGAGTCTAGTCGAGCAATCTCGTTAACTAACGAGTATTTACGAGTTGAGTTGAGTTGAGTCAAGCTGGCTCGATATCCACCCCTACCGGCATTGGCCACTCTTAGCTCGATTTTCAATTCTATGGTCAAACTAGGTGTGAAGTCTGAAAAAAAAGGGTATTAGGACAAATGTGAGGAGGTAAAATTAGATATATTGGCACTTTGTTCGATTGTATGTATTTCAGCTCAATCGGTTGTCACCTCTCACACATAAATGAAGTGGCTGGCATACAAGTTAGGTATTTTGTTACACATATACAAGTAAAAATCTAATCCCGAGACAAGCTCTCTAAACTAGGTAACTAGTGACACCAGCTTTGTACTGGATCCATACCCAAGTGTACGTTGTCTCCCTCTCAAAACCGTCAAAGATCCTACCGTGTTGGTGCAGAACTTGCCTTTGTCTTCAAGCTTTAGCAAGGTAAATCCTGAGCTTCTAGGTATACATCTGTACACGCCGTCTATTGGCAATTCGTGTGGCGGATTCCTTTAACTTTCCATCTATAACTGGTGAAGTGAACCGATCCGGTCTCAAACTTTTGGTATGTCCCCAGTTTCCATCGGGTTCTCCTAGAGCAGATTCTCTTTAGTTGGCTTGCTCCTTGACTCCTTCCTATTTCCGGCTTAGGACCGAACATGCCACTAAAGTCCACTATTTCCGGCTTAGAACACTTGGGCGTCAGCGAGAAGTTTCCTGAGCATGGAGCAGACAAGAAGAACACCTATGACCTATAGATATGTGGTAGTGTTGGGCTCTCCCAAACTTTGTGATCAAAATGGGTTAGGATGGAACGGCCGCGGATGGATCATCCGTCCAGGGGAGGGTATCGTTGGGCCCTTGTTTTTCTCCACGGGCCCAATGGGATAAATCGGGACAAATAGGTCAGGAATGGGCTGCACCCTTGGAGTTTCCCCAAGCGCATTATGCATTAGAACTTGAGCAGGAAAAAAAAACTGAAGTTTTTACGGAGTCTGATAACACCGGAAATGAGGTTATAGATACGCTGATATATTGTATTGTACTAGTAATACATATTCATTTCTTTATTACAGTACATTCGCACGAATCGTCGATCGTACATTAGTACACAGAGATATCAATGGAGCGGCAGCGTTTCATTCGTAAGGCTCGCTCGTAGCAGCCTCCTGCTTCAGGTTCAGGGTCGGTGCGGCCCAGTGCCGACATCATCTACCGGACCGGGGGCGGAGGGAAACGGACTGGTACTGGAGTGATCACTGGGTTCTTCCGAGGCACCGGCGGCGGAGGAGGGAGACAGACTGGGACTGGAGTGACCAATGGGTTCTTCCCTGGCACCACCGGCGGTGGCGGAGGGAAACGGCATGGACCTGCTGGACTGATCACCGGGTTCTTCCCGACGGGCGGTGGTGGAGGAATATTGACCGGTGGAGTGGGAACAGGAGTTGGAGTTATTGGAGTCACCCCTCTGCCGGGCTCCGGCGAGGGAGGAACCTTTGTCCCACGGTGTCGGTGTCCGTCAAGAGAAACTGCATGCAGTGTAGGCATCATCAATTATTACATGCGCACACACAACAAATAACCTAGCTATGGGCACCGTACTGTAGAAAAAGATGCATGCATGAAGCCGGCGGCGTACGTGGCACCTTACCTCGGTTTGCCGCCGAGCATGACAGGGAGCACCATATGAGAGCAAGGATCGCAAGGCTGCGTAGCGAGGAAGAAGAAAGAGAACGATCCATGTTCCTTCGCTGCTGCTTCCCGCAGTCACACACAGCTCCTCTCATTTATTTTTTCTCACTTCGTGCCATCGTTTTATAGGGGACGATTTGTCGAACAGTACTACTACTTCCACCGTTTCACTGAGCATTGCTAGCGGCTAGCTCTATTATTCTTGGTCTTGGAGACTCGTGTGGAAATGCTCTAAAGTCATGGTCAACGTCAGCTGCAAAACCGGCTTGACAACAACCAGGCAGTCGTGACATCTGACAAGCGTCTTGTATAGACGAACGAATTCAACACTATCCCAATCACAAAGCTTGTCGGCACAACTGTTAGACAGCACATAAAAGGATGGAGTTTCTCACAAGCTCATAAGCGATATTATTTCAGTCAAATTTTCGCACCAAAAGATGCTTTCTTCTTCTTGTCTCCATTCAAGCCACCCCATTGGGCGGAGCTGGATAATTCATGGATATGTGACGCATACCCAAACAATTTCAGTATATAAGCTCCTATACGTATACATATACGTCAGTGTTATTTTGCATGTGTTTATAAGTGTTTAACTCGCAGAAAACGCAAAACCATAACCCCTGGAGCCCTCCCACGTTCAACCTCTCAACCTGGGGAAAGGTACGAGCTAGCCTTCCACCAGGGAGCCGCACCCTATTTTAATTTGGGCTGTAGTTTGGGCCAGGCTACCACGATCCCAAGTTCCCAACTCCCAGCGACACATATTTCTTACTTTCCCTAATTGTGATAAGAGCCCTGATGCTTAATAAGTTTTTTATTTATTTATAAGTCTGAAACAATTATTGAATGACTGCTTGGTTATTTTTCTTCTTGAACATGAAGGATGATGACATCTCATTTCTTTCTTTCAAAACTGGAGGTCATAGAGTAAAGTAATATATTTTCTCCATTCTGGCAATATAAATTAATTATAGTAGACATTGTCACTACTATGAAAAATGTGTGATTTAGTTCTTTTTATTGTGCACACAAATATATTATTTTGGTTTACTGGATTTGTTTTACTGTGAATATCAAATATAAATATCCTAGCTCTGGTCCGCCCCTATCTATCAGAGGCCCTAGCAGAGACCACGCGCTTGACTCCGAGAGGCTCACCACATCAAAGAACGTGAGTTCAAGTCCATGCCTCGGGTCAAGAGGGTAGGAGCTCTGGAGCAGGAGATTTGGAGTGACCTTGATACAGTGGCAAAACCACGACTGCTGCAAGTGAAGAGAACCAAAATCGGATGTTTGCTTCGTCCGCGGCCACTTCAAGGTCCCAAACGGCACAGCGGCTAGGCCGCATAAGTGAGGCGGCCTAATGGACCTTGTCCATTTATCCCATCAGGCCATCCATCCCGCTAAGAAAAAATTGTTGCCCCTTATTTGTACTACCGCCATGCTAGTCCCCGCCATCAGGCCAACGGCTCATATATTGCCACCCAGCTCGTGGCTAGATGCACCACCGCATCGCAGCCCACACCCGCTAGTAGCCTCTCATCGCCTTTCTGTCTGAGTCTGCCGAGAAAGATGGGCGCACGAGGTTGGAGGGTGGGGGAGAAGAATCCCATGGAGGAGGGAAAGAATCTCGCAAAGGTGGATGACAAGAATCTGTCGGGATAGGTATGCTTTCTTTGACCCCCCTTTCCGATGCCTTCTTTGATTTGTGATGGTATTGTTAGATCATTATCATAGTTAGGTAGCGTTGAGAGTAGATATCTGTGTATAGGACATTAGTGATTAGGCCTCTCCTCTATTTTGTACTGAGGGTATGGAGGCCTCCTATTGTATCTATATATGTGTGTCTTTGCACTAGAGTAATACAACGTGTGTTATTCCACCTCTCTACATGGTATCAGTTTTCTCCCGATCCTAACCTAGCCGCCGCCGCCGCTCTCGCGCGCCGCTGCAGCCGCCGGCTCCCTTGCCGCGCCGCCGCCTTCCTCCTTCCCCACCACCAAACCCTAGCCGCGCCTCCCTGCCACGCCTCTCTTCTCCCTTCTTCCCACCACCAAACCCTAGCCGCCGCCGCGCCGCCTTCCCCGCGCGCCGCCGCCGCTACCTCCCGCGCCATGTCGTCCGTCTCCTCCGGCAACCTCTTCGGCTCCACCTCCTCCGGCAACCCCTTCGGTTCCACCTCCGATGCATCCGATCCTCCGACTCCCGCGCTGATCCGCGAGGTGCACATCACCGACCACGTCCTCGTCAAGCTCTCCATCGCCGAGAAGAACCACCACGCCTGGAGGACGTACTTCTACCTCCTCTTCCGCGAGTACCACCTGCGCGATCACGTGGATGGCTCCGTCGACCTCCTCCATCATCCGCCACCATCATCCGCTGGCTCTTCGTCACCATCTCGCCGGACATCTTTAAGACCGTCGTTCGTGAGGGCGACAACGCTCGCACGGTGTGGAAGAAAATCAACGGGCTCTTCACCGACAACAAGCTGCAGCGGATCGTCTTCCTGCAGCAGGAATTTTTCGGCACACCGCAGGGCGACCAAACCCTCGACGCCTACTGCCTTCGCCTCAAGGCGATCTCCGACGAGCTCCAGGACCTCGGCTTCAAGGTTGCCGACGAGATCATCCTCTCCACCCTCACCGCCGGCCTCAACGAGGATCTCGGGAATGCCGCCTCCAACCTCACCCTCATGGCCGAACCCACCTTCGAGCGCTGCGTCGCCTACCTTCGCCTCGAGGAGCGTCGCTTGAAGAACCTCCGCGCCCGCGCCGTCCACACCGCCTTCGCCGCCGGGCACCGTGGCCCGGCCCCGCCAGCCCCCGCGTTCTTCCAGCAGCCGCCGTGCCCCCCGGCGCCCGCGGCAGCCTTCCCCGCCCCCAGCAGCCGCCGCAGCAGTAGCCGCAGCATCAGCGCAACGGCGGTGGTGGCGGTCGTCGCCGTCGTGGCGGTGGTGGCGCAACAACGGCGGTGGCGGCAGTCACGACGGGGGCAACCATCAGCCGACGCCTCCATGGGGCGGCGGCCACAACCCATGGACGGGGCTCGTCCACGCCTACACCATGCCGGTGCCCCACCCGCCCACCCCCGGTCTTCTCGGCTCGCGCCCGCCGAACCACCAGGCGTTCTTCACCGCGACACCGCCCTACGCCCCGTCCTACAACGCCGCGCCACCGACCTACGCTCCGGCCTACGGCAGCGCGCCGGCCTACGCGCCCCCGCAGCCCGCCTGGGACCCGGCCCTCTCCGCCGCGATCCAGCAGGCTCCCGCGCCCGGCGCCTACGCTGGCGGTGGCGACTGGTTCATGGATTCGTTCGCATCCACTCATATGGCAGCTCACCCAGGTAACCTCTCACATTCTTTCCCCACCTCCACCGAGTCTCGCATCATTGTCGGTAACGGCGTTGGTCTTCCTATCTCTCATGTTGGTTCTACTAATTTTCCCTCTTCTTCCAAACCCTTGTCCCTAAATAATGTCATCGTTTCTCCCCACCTAATTCAGAACTTAGTTTCCATTAAAGCACTTTCTCGTGACAATTCTGTGACTGTCGAATTTGACGCTTCTGTTTTTTCTGTTAAGAACGCCCGTACCCGGATGGTGCTCCACCGATGTGAGAGCCCCGACGACTTGTATCCAGTCCAGGCGTGCTCCACCCCCGGCGCCGGTCCTCGGGCGTTCTCTGACGGCGTCGATCTTTGGCATGCTCGTCTTGGACATCCTAGTGCCAACACGCTTCATCAAATAATGAGGGGATTTTATTTTTCATGTAATAAAAAGGCTGCACATAGTTGTGAAGCCTGTCGTGTCGGCAAACATGTTCGTCTTCTGTTTAGTAATTCCTCCACAGTTGTGTTCTTTCCGTTTGAACTAATTCACAGTGATGTATGGACCTTTCCTATTCCGAGTAATTCCGATTTTGTTTATTACCTCGTTATTCTCGATGATTTCTCTCACTTTGTGTGGACGTTTCCTCTCCGTAAAAAGTCAGATGTCGCCACCACTCTCACCACCTTTTACTCCTATGTCACCACTTAGTTTGGTCGTCCGGCCATCCTTGCTTTACAGACTAACAACGGAAAAGAATTTGACAACATCGCCATCTGCAATCTTCTGTCCTCTCACGGCACTATTTTCCGCCTTACTTGTCCATACATCTCGCAGCAAAACGGTCATGCCGAGCGTGTGCTCCGCACCCTCAACGACTGCGTTCGCACCCTTCTCTTTCACGGTCATGTCCCACCCTCCTTCTGGCCCGACGCCCTAGCCATCGCCACCCTCCTTGTCAACCTCCATCTGTGTCGTACTCGCTGGAACTACGCACCACACCACCTCCTTTTCGGTTCCCCTCCCTCCTATGACGATCTTCGGATCTTTAGTTGTCGTTGTTACCCCAGCGTCGCTGCCACCGCCCCACACAAACTCGCCCCTCGTTCCATCCCGTGTGTCTTTCTCGGTTACCCGGCTAACACCAAGGGCTATCGCTGCTATGATCCCGTGTCCCATCGGGTTATCACGTCGCGGAACGTGTACTTTGATGAGCATTGCTTTTCGTTTGCACAGGAACAGGTGGCGCCTTCTCCTCCATCCGCGGGTGCGATCCCGCGGCATCGTGTCGCCGCGCCGGCTGCGTCAATCGCGCCCTCGAGCTCTAGCTCAGGCGCCTCCTCATCGACCCCGTCATCGTCGCCCTCGAGCCATCGCTTGGGCGCCGACCCGCCGACCCCGCCTGCGCCGCCCTCGAGCCCCAACTCGGGCGTCGTCCCATCGCCGTCCCCTGCTACATCCTCGAGCTCCAGCTCGGGTGCGGCCTCGCCGACACCACCTGCGTCGCCCTTGAGCTCTCGCTCGGGCGCCGCCTCGTCGACCGCATCACCCTAGAGTGGCCACTCGGGTGATGCCGCACCTTCCCCCATGGGTCCAGTCACCCGTGCACGCGCCGGCATCTTCCGCCCGTCGACATGGTACCCCGCAGACGCGTTCGTCTGCACCGCCATGGCCGCTCTGCTGCTGCCCCGACGCCCTCCGCCTTCTGAGCCAGCGGCAACAGCGTCCTGCCTCACGATGGTGGGCAGTCTCCATCGGACGAGGGTACATCGCCCTCCCCGCTGCCCTGCTCGGCTCGAGCCGCCCTACGCGACCCGCTGTGGCTCGCGGCCATGCAGGATGAGTTCGATGCCCTGTAGCGCAACCAGACATGGCAGCTCGTCCCTCGACCGCGCCATGCCAACATCATCACCGGGAAATGGGTCTTCAAGCACAAGTTCCATCCAGATGGGACCCTTGATCGGCATAAGGCGCGCTGGGTCGTCCACGGTTTTCATCAGCGCGCCGGCGTTGATTTCGCCGAGACCTTCGCCCCGGTTGTCAAGATCGGGACCATTCGCACCATGCTCCAGCTTACCGTGTCTCGTCGCTGGCCTGTTCACCAGATGGACGTCTCCAACGCCTTTCTCCATGGACATCTTGAGGAGCAAGTGTTCTACCAGCAGTCCACCGGCTTCGTCGACTCTGCTCATCCAGATCATGTATGCCTACTCTCGCGCCCATTATATGGGCTCAAGTGTTGGAGATATGCCCTAGAGGCAATAATAAAAGTAGTTATTATTATATCTTTGTGTTTATGATATATGTTTACATTCATGCTATAATAGTATTAACAAGGAAACATTAATACTTGTGTGATTTATAAACTTGAATTGAAGTCCCTAGTAAAGCCTCTTCATAATACTAGCTTGTTGGTTAATAAATGATTGTGGTTTCCCTATCATGAACATTGAGATGTTATTAACAACAAGATCATATCATTAGGAGAATGATATGGTGGACATACTCCTATAGATAAGCGTAGCATAAAGATCAAGTCATTTTAATAGTTCAATTGCTATATGCTTTCTGATACATAGTAACCTAATTCCTTCGACCATGAGATCATGCATATCACCTTTACCGGATGGATGCTTTGATGACATCAAACACCACACCGTAACTGGGTGGCTATAAAGGTGGCATTGAGTGTTCGGAAAGTATTGGTTGAAACACATGGATCAAGAGTGGGATTTGTCCATCCATATGACGGATAGATATACTCTGGGCCCTCTCGGTGAAATGTCATCCAATTAGCTTGCAAGAATGTGACCGGCTCACAAGGGATCACATATCACGGGAACGAGAAAAGAGTACTTATCAGTAACGAGGTTGAACTAGGTATGCAGAGATACCGACGATCAAAACCTCGGATAAGTAAACTATCGTGAGACAAAGGGAAATTGGTATCGTATGTAAGTGGTTCATTCGATCGCAAAGTAATCGTAGAAATATGTGGGAGCCATATGAATTTCCAGATTCCTCTATTGGTTATTGTTCGGAGAAGTGTCTCGATCATGTCCGCATAATTCACGAATCGTAGGGAGACACACTTAAGGATTCGACGTTGTTTAAGTAGTTATGGAATGATGAGTAAGAGAACGAATGTTGTTCGGAGTCTCGGATGGGATCCGGGATATCACGAGGAGATCCGGAATGGTCCGGAGAATAAGATTCATATAAGGAAAGTCCTGTTTCGGAGTTGGAGAATGGTTCCGGTGTTTTCATCAGGAATGTTCTAGAAGGTTCCGGAATGTCCGGCACTCCGGAGGGGAAGGGTACATGAATGTGTCATACCAAGTTGGAATGATTGCATCATGTACTAGGTGTCATCGCAGAACAAAATAAAGGGTTTAATCAAATCCTAGTTTGAAAAGTCAAACGCCAATTTGAAAAGTCAAACGGCTATTTTGGGAAGTGGAGGGGAAGGTGGAAACCGAGTTGGGGAGGAGTTCCTCCCTCCACCGCCGGCCCCCTTGGGAAACCGAGTTGGGGAGGGACTCCCCTCCCCTGGCGCGGCCCCTCCACCTATAAAGGGAGGGGCAGGGCTGCCCCTCCTAGCACACAACTCCACCACCCCGCAAACCCTAGCCCTAGCCGCCGGCTCCTCCTGCAGTCGCCGCCGCCCTAGGGCAAACTGCCGCCGCCTAGCTAACCCTAGTCGCCGGCCAAGCCTCCTCCTTGGTGTGTCTAAACCCTAGATCACCGAGGAGCTCTCTCATAGTCCACCATACTCGCTCCGGCTTAAGGCGAAGCCTTGCGAGATCTCCCCTCTACTTCCGGTACCACACCGTTGTGCTGCCGGAATCGCGAGGAGAGTGCTACAACCTCCGCTGCCTACTGGAACAAGGGAGAGGAAGGTCTTCGTCAAGTACCGAACGTGTGACCGACTGCGGGAGCGCTGCCGGAATGCAGCGCCGGAAGGATCGTCTACGCGATCTTGAGATCGGGAAGAGTACGACTACATCACCCACGAGAATCCGCTCTCGTTAAACACTTTGGAATCTTCGAGGGTGAGTTATTCCATCGACTCGTTGCTACAATCTAGTAGATAGATCTTGGCTTGTTTGTTTGTATGCGGTAGAAATATTTTGTTTTCCATGCTACGAAACCCTACATCAAGCAGGCGCCACGCGCGTGGTACCAGCGCATCGCAACGTTTCTTCACCAACTCGGCTTCCGCTCCACACGCTCCAATGCTTCGCTGTTTGTCTACCATACGGGCGACACAACGGCTTACCTGCTGCTCTACATCGACGACATCATCCTCACGGCCAGCACACCTGCGCTCCTGCAGCAGCTCACCGACCGTCTTCGTGCCGAGTTCGCGCTCAAGGACTTGGGACCCCTGCACTACTTCCTCGGCATTGAGGTTGTGCGTCGACCGGATGGCTTCTTTCTTCACCAGAAGAAGTACGCCCACGAGCTCCTCGATCGCGCTGGGATGCTTAACTGCAGCCCTGTCTCTACGCCCGTCGACACCAAGGCCAAGCTCTCCGCCACAGATGGCTCTCCGGCGCCTGATGCCTCGCTCTACAGGTCCATTGTTGGTGCATTCCAGTACCTCACTCTTACCAGACCGGAGCTCTAGTATGCCGTTCAGCAGGTGTGCCTCCACATGCACGCTCCCCGTGATGCTCATTGGACTTCGGTGAAGCGGATACTCCGCTATATTCGAGGCACCCTGGACCTTGGTCTCTCGCTGCATGCCTCCACCGACACGGACATCATCGCCTACTCGGACGCGGACTGGGCCGGCTGCCCCAACACGCAGCGCTCCACCTCGGGCTACTGCGTTTATCTTGGACCCTCGCTCATCTCGTGGTCGTCCAAGCGACAGCCTACGGTCTCTCGCTCCAGTGCCGAGGCGGAGTATCGGGCTGTTGCTAACGCTGTCGCCGAGTGCTCTTGGCTTCGACAGCTCCTTCAGGAGCTCTCTTGTCTCGTCGACAAGGCTACCGTTGTCTACTGCGACAACGTCTCCGCTGTCTATCTCTCCGCCAACCCCGTACATCATCGCCGGACGAAGCACATCGAGCTCGACATTCACTTTGTTCGCGAACAGGTGGCTCTTGGTCGCATACGTGTCCTACACGTACCCACCTCCCAACAGTTCGCGGATATCATGACTAAAGGATTGCCTACGGCGTCCTTCGAGGAGTTTCGATCCAGCCTTTGCATCCTCTCTGCCGACGCTTCGACTGCGGGGGGGGGGGGGGGGGTGTTGAGAGTAGATATCTGTGTATAGGACATTAGTGATTAGGCCCCTCCTCTATTTTGTATTGAAGGTATGGAGGCCTCCCATTGTACCTATATATGTGTGCCTTTGCACCAGAGTAATACAACGTGTGTTATTCCACCTCTCTACAGGTAGGACATAGACATTGACTGGTTGCACTTAAAGCACCCAATATGTGTTGTGTTTTATGTCAAATATTGTGTATTAGGCTACTGTTGGACTTGTAATATACGAGTAGTAATAGAGTCGGACTCTTGTAGTCTAGGTCTCCTTTATAATGTTGGGGTGCCATACAATGTAACCTATGACATCTTGATACCGGGAGACGTGCAAGGGGAGTCGGCGGCTTGTTTCGGTGACGAAGGCGGCCAGTGCAGCAGTGTCAATGTGGAGGAGAGCCTGTAGTCATGCCCCGCAGAGTAGGCGAGTTCGCTGAACTGCGTTAACAAATCTCGGTGTTGTCATCGTGCTGTGTGATTGCTTCGTTCTTCGGTAGATCAATTGCACATCCACGATGGTAATAATATGCATACCAACAGAGGGATTAGGAGATGTTACTAACCAGAATTGGTAGATTGATCATAGTGCTTCCCATAGCCTTCTTGTCATGTGGAGTTCAGGATCAAGTGGTTGCAGGGGGCGCCAACACTACCCTCCTGCTAGACGATGTTGGTCATCGGTCTTCTGATCCCCATTAGCGCATTTTTAGTATCGGTAGTGAGAAGGTGTCTAAACCCATACATCTGTGTACTTAATCATAACCTCCTCTTCTTTTATATATACTCTAAGGGATAGTAATTTAAACCAAAATTCGTTTTGGGCACCGGTCAGGGCATGCATGTTGATGGAGGAGACTATCTCCCCCTATTTTTTCACAATTATTAGTGTGAGATCAATTCCAACATTCCCCCTTGGTCGTAAGGTTAACAAGGCCCACTCTTAATAGAAATAAAGTACGAAATGTTACAATGACAAATGAATATCATCGATCCTCTTTACCTTTAGTACATCATTATATATCAATATGGAAACCATAATACTTTATGGAAGTTGGTTTACTCGATGGCCATTATTTTTGTTGAGGGAAGAAGCCACAACCCCCACTGCTTGCGGTGAACCCCGGAGATAGTTTCAATCAACAGATATGCAGCGGAAATAAAACAATGAGCACATGCAGAGGTGACATAAGGATTTACGTGGAAAAACCTTCTCAGGGTGAGAAAGATAAAACCACATGTGCGGACCAACCGGTTCACTGAGCTTCACTATGAACAACCTGGGTACAGAGTCTTCTTTAGAACATCTAGAGATATACAACACACTCAACACATTGCCAACCGGCAACAACAACCACTTGAGAGAAAGATTACATCAAAGCAGAGTATCTCAGTTTCTGTCCCCTTCGGTAATCAGCAAACTGCTCATAAACCGCAGATCCAATCAGCACCAAACTTGGTAGATAAGATGACATACGAGTATCCAACATACATGCCAAATTTCATGTCAACCGGACACCGTTTTCCTGCCCAAACTATTCGTATACCAAAGCTGCTCTGTGCTGAAACTGCAGCAGTCCGAATTGACTAAACCGCTTCCAAATCTAATGCTACACTGACCCAGATCTCAAACCAGCTAACCAGATCGAAGTACTCAAAGCAAGGAACAAGCTCATCAAGTTTGGAGTCAATCCAAGCACGTTTGAGCCTCCAAACACTAGATTGAAGACAGACCGGTCAGATCTCAGAAATCTGGACGGAAATCATCTCTCCTTCTTCCTCTCTTCTCACTAGGTCGTGGTGTTCCTGTGTGTTCTCTCACCCCTTCTCTTTCTCAGCTCACACACACACACACACACTCACACACACACTCTCACAGCGTGTATCACACACAACCACCAAGGATGGCAAGAGTTTTCTTTTCTACTCCTCTCCCAAGGAGCACCTCAGCCGTTGGATACGAAGATCGACCAACGGTTAAAACGTGTTGGACTTTCACGGACTGATATTGGGCTGCCAACACACCTCCATATGGAGGGACATGGCCCAACAATTTTCAGTATCAAAATCTTTTTCAACAACCCATGCTTGCAACATAAACATAAATATGGGTGTCATGCCTTTGATAATCGAATCCATGAGATTTATATTCTTAACATTAATAGCTTGATCCTAGATCCTATCTTTCACAACATGAGGCATAAGCATATTGTCGACTATAGACGTTTTGCAATCAATGATATGTAATTCTTCTACTATTTTTATTTACGACTTTTGTACTTGTGTTATCTATGTGCATCCTAGATATGCTGAGACCGTGTTTAAGGCATTGGTACAATGGACCCAACTCACTCTACCTGGCTCCCCCTAGTTGCAAGCTTAGTACAAACATCGTTATCGGATATGTGGATACATATTCTCTAGCTATGCGGCATAATAGATTCACATTACTTTAAACATTTTGACATCTTCGATATGACACCATCGATATTGTCTATGCACATAAATTTCATAACTGAGAATAGACAAAGCCTTAGATGGAGCAAGGAATAGGCGGGAGAACTGAATAGTTGTTGCTTCCTACAACCTATGTTTTGCGTGCTAGGCCCATTTATTGTCCACTATTTCATGTTCCGCTTTTCCATTTCTTGTTTTACGTCTTTATTTCACATAGTTTTCAGCCATTTCACCGCGTGATGAAATCGAAAAGCTGGAGGGGGATCGATATAGAAAAATCTGAATATTTATTGGAATTGCACAACAATTTAAAAGCTATCAAGTATATATGTCGCCAAATAACTAGCATGTTTCTAGTACCATGCATAAGCTAATCATAAATCAAACACATAGTGACAGGTAGTAAATGGTGAAATGTTTGCGGCTTCCCCCCTGCGCAACTTGGAAGCTGGAAGCCAGGAACTTATTAGCTAAGCTATAATCAGCGTTAACTCTGGCCACAGGAAGGAGGTACGTCCAATGACGACAGAGGAGCAGGTAGTGGTGGCGACATCGATGACGGTGGCCAGTTGTTGTGGCAGAAGGGGAAATAATGATTTATTGCACGGCTGCTTGCCTGAACCTCTACTCATGTGCGCTAGGGGAGCTGGAGGTGTCGGCACTCGCCTTCCAACTGTAGAGTGTATATACATAGATAAGCCTGTGAAAAAACCGAAACTGGTCAAACCGCTCAAACCAACCAAAAATCCTTAGTGCGACCTCATTCACAAATCTAATCTAAACTTTAAAGCTAGTACAAATTGTTGCAGAGGCTTATACATGGATATCATTCTGGTGGAGCGTAACATACCATCAATCACGGCAAATAATAATGAATACAAATATATGGATATTGTCAATGCGTCATATCTCTATGCATGCTTACCTCCTTGGACAAGGTCGAAGTGCACGGCACTCGGGATCAGGGCAGCTAGAACGGTCGCCCGGCATCGGGCGGATGAGAGGTTGATGATGACGCCGACTTGAACATCATCTTCAATGTATCGACTGCATGTGGATACATTGTTTGTATGTGTATATATAGGCATGTAGATGTAGCTTACGTCTCTTGTCGTGTTTCAACCTACTAGCACTCGACTGGTCGCAGCCAAGCTATTCTAGCGAGCAAACAGCAGCCATGACTGTTGCTTTCTGTTTCCCAACCTGGTGTATAAAACCAGGTGCTGAGCTGTTCATTGGATGCAAATTAAACACGATCACACTTGCTTTCTGTTGTCTACTAAAATTAAATGAAACTGCAACGGAAATGACGATATTACTGCAACAGACAACCAAAGACTAATTGAGATGCCACCTGACCACATAAATACTTCAGCTAAACATATTTTATATTTTTACAGATTAAAAAATGGCGGGGCACGGCGCCCATCATCTACTAGTTCTATTGAAATCAGACACTTTATGTCCAGCTGACAGACAAACTCAACTCAAAAATTAAAAACAAGGCTTTTGCACTCCAGGTTAGTGCAAAATTACCACACATTGTCCGGACTCCGGTGGAGATCCACTTGCTCCCGAAGCACAGAAGCCTAGGAATTACTAACTCTACGTTTATGAGTTCTCCCCTTCTAACCAAATGGGCTTTGAAAGATCCTCGGAAAGATATGGCCAAAAAGAAGCTAACTCTGTGCTTTAATCGAGAATGGATATAGGGTCATTGAGCGAAACCTTTATTAGGGGTTAGACCTACCTTGTTTTGTTGACTTGTTACTGCTTTCCAGCAAATCGTGCTAGCTCTATCTGTGAAGCACCAAACTACCACATTTTAGGAGTATCTTTCCAAAGGTGCGTCACTAGTACAGAGTATATTAAAGACACGTCCAGAAGTCCTTTTATTAGGGAACTTTTCACTCATGTGATACTTCAAAGATGACCCTACTCTAAAAGGTTGTAGATGTCAGATGACGGGCTGCAACATAGGAGTAAGGGATGTTGCGAAGAGTCTGCTTTAGTGTCGTCTCGCAGTGCAGAGATTGTGTCATAATGTCAATTGTTGGAATTCATCTACGGATAAATCACATCAACTTAGACGAACACAGATAAACACAAATCTTATGGCTAGGGGCACGTATCAGCAAAGCGTGTCAGCTCTATCTCTGAAGCACGAAACTTCCACATTTTAGGAGCATCTTTCCAAAGGTGTGTCACTAGTACAGAGCATATTAAAGACACTTCCGGGATTTCTCATTAGGAAACTTTTCACTCATGTGATACTTCAAAGGTGACCCTATTCTAAAGAGTTGTAGATGCCAGATGCACAACGGTCTGGAGCATAGAAGTAAGGGATGTTGCGAAGAGCCTGCTTTAGTGTCGTCTCGCAGTGTAGAGAGTGTGTCGTGCTGTCAATTGTTGGAATTCGCTCACGGATCAATCACATCAATTTAGACGAACATAGGTGAACATAAATCTTATGGCTAGGGACACATATCATGCCCTCTATTTTTCTATTTATTTCTTCTTATCAACTCACGGTACAAACTCGCGCAGCTTGTGTATATATACACGAAACCATGATCCACTGCAGCCTAAACTTAGACAGACTAGACATCCATCCTTGCACTACAAGGACATCACACTTAGCAACACACCTACGGCTCAATCAGGAAACTATAATACTTTCCAAACTAGTAAATCTTTCCTGACTCCAACACGGCTAGATAATAAGCTATTAGGACACATACATTTTTTTTTTGGAAAAGGACGCATTTATTAAAAATAATGTTTACACCCGGCCTCTGCATAACCAAGATGCACACAGCCACACGACCGACAGAGCTAAGGTAAAAAGTATACAATATTACACAAAAGCACTATGAAAATAAATGACTAGAATCTAAGACAGATCAATCCTCAAATCACGTGGCCATTCATTTTGGGAAAAAATATCTCTCGCCGTGTCCTCCAATCGCCTACATCCCTCCATAAATAAGTCGCGGAACTCGAAACGTTGGAGAATCTTCCAAGAACGGAGGATAGTCGTGGCCCGATAGATAACCTGTAGAGGAGAAGACACAATGTTATTAAAAATCTTGTCATTTCTACATAGCCATAGCGACCATATAATGGCAAGCGCTCCAACCCTAAACAAAGTTCTGTACTTATCAACAATTCCATACAACCAATTACCAAAAACATTGGTTACAGAACGTGGCGGATATATGACAATTGCGACCACGAGAACAACAACAAACAGCACCACCACGGCCACCACCACCAAGACAACAACATCTACAAGAGAAAGATGAAGAGGAAGATGATGACCAAAATGAATTTGATGATGAAGACGAAGAGGAGGACGGAGATGAATTTGATAATGAAGACGAAGACGAAGCTGAAGATGGAGATGAAGTATATAGCAATATCTTTGGATCTCATGAATCATTCTCAGCCGTAAGCATGCCTCATGGAATTTTTCACATGACCGAGATGCAGGTACTCTCCCATGTGGAAATCTCAACAAATAATTTTGACAACTTGATCCCCGACCTTGAGCATTTACAGAAACTACAGAAGCTTGGCATTGTTGTACACGGGAAAATGGAACCTCATCTTCATAAATTGTTGCGTGCTATTGAAAAGTTGGGAAGATGCCTTAGGTCTTTATCAATCCGATTCAAACTGGAACCTGGCAACAGCAATGCCAACGATAGCATCAACCAGATCACACTTCCGATGTTTCTTCAAAGCATCAAACTGAGTGGCTTCAGAGATGGCTTGCCTTCTTGTGTACTAAGGCTTTCTCAGCTTGTGAAAGTGACTCTCCGAGAAAGTTTCTTGAGGAACACTGATCTGCGGAGACTCGGCCAGCTTGCTAACCTGTCCTCCCTTTGTCTTATGTTCGTCCGTTCTTACGAGGGTGCCACCCATCTGGTCCTCCAGAGATATGAGTACCAAAATCTCAAGTTTCTTGTGGTGAAGCAAACCTTTATACACCACCTCAGCTTTCAGGAAGGAGCGGCTCCTAGGCTTCAGAACCTTCAATGTACAAATAGCACGGTGAACACTCTTTCTTGAATCAATCATCTCCCGAGACTGACAGATATCGTATTCAGCGGCAGCATCGTCAGCAATGGAGTTACACAGGCTATTGCAGTGGATCCTAGATCCATCAATGTGGTTTACTAGAATGGAGATCAACAAGGCTGGAAAGAATCTCTATCCTTTTACTTACATGTGGAATAAAATTGTACTCCCTCCGTTTCAAAATATAAGACGTTTAAGGTTTGTGAAGCAAATGTATCTAGACTACTTTTAGTATATAGGTTCACTCATGTTTGGAGTGAATCTACATACTAAAACAAGTCTAGATACATTCTTTTCACAAACCTAAAACATCTTATATTTTGAAACGGAGGGAGTAGTTGGAACCTGATTGAGGGGGGCTCCTCCTCCCCCTTTGAGTCATCAGAAGGAATTGGGGTGTGCCTGCCTTTCACTTGTACCTCTGTTTTATTTCCTTCAAAGTGGATATTTTGATTTATCTCGGTGGGGTGTTGTACTTCGTTCATAATTGTTGACACGTTCATTCATGATCTGATCAACTGGTCACATGTGCATGTCTCTGCCTTTCAGTTTCTAGGATTCAGTTTCTGTGTTCAGCAGTGTCTTTAGCTGTGCGAACACTATCATCATTGTTGGTGCTTATTTGCTTTTGCTAATAAGTGACTTCTCTCTGTAACTCAAAAATTCAAGTGAGTGCATTTGTTCCTGGAATTATCTCAGCTGCCATGTTCTCCATGTGATCGACAGAAAAAACTTACAGACATTTGATTTGACTCTGGGGTCTGTCCAGTAATTTCATCTTACTATTCATCTGATTGATTTTTTACACTTATTAGGTCGTTGCAATGAATGAAGTTAGACGGCGAGAATGATAAAATCTGCTCTGCTTAATGCAGGAAGTTCGTTGACGCAAACAGCACGCGTATTCAGCAACACTGGGCACATAGCCAAGAGTCACTTCCCTCGCATTTTTTTTGGCGGCACACGCCCATTATTCAATAGCCAATGTTTGTTGACATGAAGCTTCGCCTGATGATGTTTCGCACAAGCCAATGCTAATACTGTTCTAGCTATCACCTGATCTCATGATATATCTGTGTTACTGCGTATGCATCCTCGGTTTATTTGATGAACTCTGCTTTCTGGGTTGTATCAGAAGTGAGGCAATGCAAGTGGACATACAAAATCCACCGACGGTGGAATCACTAACAAAGGGATTCCGTTCCAGGACATGGTGCATTACCGTTTGGTAAAAGAGCATATATACATGCAGTATACATATCAGGAAAACAGTGAATTTGGTGAACCCTTTCCTTGGAAAAGGTACAATGTGGGCAAATCGCACTCAGGCCACCACTCGGAAAGCATTCATGCATAGGTACTGGAAACGGTGGATGGAAACCTGCCACTTGGTTAGCTAGATATTTCCAGACTGCCTACATATATTGACTCTTGACGATCGAAGGATGATTAAATTTGACCACCTAAGCGTTAATATATATGCATGGGCCAAGAAGAGATTCTAGGTAGTACCAAAATCTTCATTCGAGAGACAGAAGAGCTGATAGAATCTGGGCAGAGATACCATGGAGCGTTCTTCTTCCCTCGCGCACACGGTGGCACTGCTTCTGGCTCTCCTCCTGTGCTCATCGTTGGCATGCTCGGCTGCGGCGGAACAAGGTAACTTCCAAGTCAATTGTAGTTTCCTACTCTCTTCTTTTCCATGAAATAATTGCTAGAGATCAGTACATGGTGTGCGCACGCATGCAGTTTCCCTGGAAGGAGACCGTGAGGGGCAACGTCCCCCCCATCGCCGTTTTCCTGGGGCGGTAGAAAGGAGAGTTGTCCAGGATGCGGCAACGGCGGCATGTTCCACGGTTCGTCGCTCGAGAAGACGCCCGCACCTGCGCCGCACAGGAAGACCCTGCAGGTTGCTGCGAACATCGACCGCTTCCGATCGATATATGTGCATGTAGTACGGACGATCCATGGTGCTGCGGTGCCAATCGTATATTTGAATAATAAAGGATCAGCGTGTCTACGTACGTGTAATAAACTAAACTAATGTAACAATATTTGTACCGTATTTTAGCCAATTCTTTTTTCATGGGCATGCTTCAAAAATAAAGATTTTATATAGCCCATGAGAAGATGACATCAAGTGGTGATCGTCATCAACGTTGAGAAGGGAAAGATTAAGATAAGCATCTCGAGAAAATCATTTGATTGAAGCTTGTTGTTAATATTGGTGTTAATGGACATGTGAATACGTGTCTCAATAAAGATATCTCATAGTGGTGTATGGGGGAGCAAATTATAAGTCTTCATGAAGCAACAATGATCAAGTGATGCATTCTGGATTGGGTGGAGCTTGAAGTATTATCATCAATATCAAATGGGATGCGCAAGGCAAAGATATGACCTTGCTAAGTTTTCCTTTTATCGCTCTCAAGGTGATTGTTGGAAGACCGGATTAGAGGATAGATAGCCGCATTATCAAGAGGGGCTTTCGGTTGGGTAACTTGATTATATCGTCTTAGGGATCTCAATCATTTGCATACTTTGCATTTTCTTATTTTGTTGCTTCTTGGTGGTTATCCATATGAGGTTTTTGAGCTTGTTGCTAGCTCTTCAATAAGCCCAAATTTATCGAAAACGGAATTCGTATGAATCTTCAATGGCGTTTTCGAGTTTGAAGGTTTTATCGGTTCTTCTTTTAGGAAGGCTTCTTACCTTTCTTCATTTGGTTCAATCCTCCTCTATTGGACTATGATATTTCTATGCATCATCTTGTAGAGCTTTTTTTACTCGTCAAAACAAGCCCAAGATCATCGAAATCGGAGTCCGTATGAAAAGTTATCGTCGTTTTCATGTGTCATGTTTGATTCCGGCGTGAATTTTGGCAGCACCGAGTTTGAGGCCGAAATTTCCTGTGACCGCCAGAAATTTCCGACAAACCACCGAAAATCTGTTCTGTGTGCTGTTTGGTCTATGACCAGAACTTTTTCCGTCAACCGGAAATTCCAGTACCAGATCCGGCGGCACCGGTTTCCCTGCCGGAACGTGTCCGAACAACTCATTTTATCTTCAATGGTCATCCCCCTTGGAGGGGTATAAAATGGGGGCTTGTTCCCCAAAGATTCAACGTTCTTGAGCATGTTTTTGACCACCATTGTTGACCCCTTTGAGCTTGTTTCCTTTCCCTTCCCTCCTATGATTCTTGCATCTTTTTGAGGGATTTGGAAGAGGAGATCTAGATTTACAATCTCTCTAAATAGGCTTTCGCCCCGCTTTATAAATAAAGCACACAGGTGAGACCGCTGCTAGGCCAGACAACACATCGCCCAAAGGAACAAACACCACTGGATACAAGGCGCTGGGGAGAACCCAAGACCTACACGAAACGCAAGAAAAATGAAAAGAAAAAAGAAAGCCGAGAACGGCGGTGTGCCGAAAACGGAAACAACTCGCGACCGGAGCGCCCCCGGAGAAGTACCACCACACATCCCGCAGTCCAAAGCGCCTGAGTACCAAGACATCGCCTCCAAGAAGGGGAGTGACGACGGCACTATTGTCCGCCCGAGGGCCTAGGGTTTCCCCCGGTACGCAGCGGGGGATGGGGGAGGGAGGCCCCCGACACCCTTCAAGAAGGAAGGTGATACCCGCGGGCGTCACTGTGCCAGTGTCAACAGACAAGGATTTCTCCGACCCCTCCAGACCCACCCACCCGAGTACTTTATAACGCTCCACCAATCAAGCCACCCATGAACACGCGCCACCCTGGTCTTGAAGTCGCCACCGCCGTCACACCGGGAACAAAGCCGGTAGGCCGAGAGAGCGGAGACTTCGGCGATGGTCGGCATGCCAATAGTACGCGGGAGGGAATGACCTCCACCACCAACAGGTGGTAGCCGACCGGATGCAGCAGCAAGACAAACCAGGCCCTCGGGCCCGGCCGAGCCCATGGAGGCTCGTGAAGTCCCTCCGCCGCACTGTAGCAAGGGTACCACCGAACACGCCAACCTCCACCCCATCCCTACTCCTCCTTCCACCAGGGGATCCGCCACCACGGCAAATCCTGGCCGCCAATCAGCAGCACCGACGGCACCGAGCTCCCCCAGGCCTACCGAACCGCCGTCGGTCCTGGGATCTCATGTCACCTCCTGGAGCCTCCTCCACCGGAGGGACGTCGAAGTCGTCCACCTTCCGAGGTCGCCGCCCTGGCACCCACGAGCTTGAGTCCTAACCTCCGCCAGCCTCACACTCTAAAAGCCACCGGAGAGGGTAGGGCGATCATGCGCTAACTCCTGAGGCTGTATGTCCACGCAGCCACCAAAGTGCGGGGTACTACCCACCACCACCCGAGGCGCCCGCTGTCCGGACGCAGTGGCATGGCCGATCAACCAAGATCAGGCCCAGATCAGCCCGTAGGCCCCGCGGGCCCGTAGACCCAGATCAGGCCCAGATATGGTCAAGATCAGCCCCGCTGCCGCGCTACTGCACCTTGGTCGCCGCCGACCAACCCCCGGAGCACGTCCTCCCAGCACCATCCCCACCGAACCGTCCTTCATTGTGCTCCGCCGCCGGTAGGGACATCACAGCTGCAGGACCTCCCCAAGCCAGCCCAAGGGCAACAACAGGGGAAGAGGCCCCTCGCGACATCTAGGGACAGAGGATGCCGAAGCCCCGTCACCTCTCCACCGTCGGCCGAGCCCCCCGCTCTGCAGCGTTGCCACCCGGGCCCCCGGCCCGCAGCCGCCAGCATGGGGCTAGCCCAGGCCGGCCACCACCGTGACCACAAGGGCCAGCGGTAGCGCCATCCACCACCAAGCCCGGTCGAGAGAGCCTGCCACCTCCAGAGCACCGCCGCCACCACTACGCGTCGTCGCCAGGCCGGGAGCCCCCGATATCCGCTCCTAACCCGCGAGGCAGGGAGAATCCGCCGCCGCCGGCGGCGGCGGAGGGGAGGAAGGAGGAGCTGGGCTAGGGTTTCCGGGAGCGCTCCCGTCGCCCTCGGGGGGGAGGGAGGAGGCGAGAGGAGCGATTTTTTTTTCTAGATCTACAATCTCCACCAATTAATTCTTCCTCTAAGTGAGTGGAACCCTTTGGATCTGGATTTTGTAGTCATTTGTTGATTTCCACCATTGTTTTTCTTCTCTAATTTCTCCCTAGCACTTGATGCTTTGGTAGAGTTTGTGAAGTGGTTGTGGAGCTTTCCATCTTTGGAGTAGAGGAAAAGCTATCCATAAGAAAATGGCATATTCCTTCGTGGGATAGACTTGGAGAAGAAGGTGAGTCTTCGTGGCGTTGGAAAATCCTTCGTGGAATCTCATACCTCTCCAACATGATATACTTAACTTGTAAGGGAACACGGGGATACTGTTGGAGATATGCCCTAGAGGCGATAATAAATATAGTTATTATTATATCTTTGTGTTTATGATAAATGTTTACATTCATGCTATAATAGTATTAACAAGGAAACATTAATACTTGTGTGATTTGTAGACTTAATTTGAAGTCCCTAGTAAAGCCTCTGTATAATACTAGCTTGTTGGTTAATAGATGATTGTGGTTTCCCTATCATGAACATTAAGATGTTATTAACAACAAGATCATATCGTTAGGAGAATGATATGGTGGACATACTCCTATAGATAAGCGTAGCATAAAGATCAAGTCATTTCAATAGTTCAATTGCTATATGCTTTCTGATACATAGTAACCTAATTCCTTCGACCATGAGATCATGCATATCACCTTTACCGGATGGATGCTTTGATGACATCAAACACCACACCGTAACTGGGTGGCTATAAAGGTGGCATTGAGTGTTCGGAAAGTATTGGTTGAAACACATGGATCAAGAGTGGGATTTGTCCATCCATATGACGGATAGATATACTCTGGGCCCTCTCGGTGAAATGTCATCCAATTAGCTTGCAAGCATGTGACTGGCTCACAAGGGATCACATATCACGGGAACGAGAAAAGAGTACTTATCGGTAACGAGGTTGAACTAGGTATGCAGAGATACCGACGATCATAACCTCGGATAAGTAAAGTATCGTGAGACAAAGGGAAATTGGTATCGTATGTAAGTGGTTCATTCGATCGCAAAGTAATCATAGAAATATGTGGGAGCCACACGAATTTCCAGATTCCTCTATTGGTTATTGTTCGGAGAAGTGTCTCGATCATGTCCGCGTAATTCACGAACTGTAGGGAGACACACTTAAGGATTCGACGTTGTTTGAGTAGTTATGGTATGATGAGAAAGAGACCGAATGTTGTTCGGAGTCTCGGATGGGATCCAGGATATCACGAGGAGATCCGGAATGGTCCGGAGAATAAGATTCGTATAAGGAAAGTCCCGTTTCGGAGTTGGATAATAGTTCTGGTGTTTTCATCGGGAATGTTCTAGAAGGTTCCGGAATGTCCGGCACTCCGGAGGGGAAGGGGTACATGAATGTGTCATTGCAAGTTGGAATGATTGCATCATGTACTAAGTGTCTTCGCTGTCCAAAATAAAGGGTTTATTCAAATCCTAATTTGAAAAGTCAAACGGCTAGTTTGAAAGTCAAACGGCAAGTTTTGGAAAGAGGAGGAGGAGTGGGAAACCGAGTTGGGGAGGGAATCCCTCCTCCAACCGGCGGCGCACCACCCAAGCCGAGTTGGGGAGGGACTCCCCTCCCTCCCCTTGGCCGGCCGGCCCCTCCACCTATATAAGGAGGGGCAGGGCTCCCTCCTAGGACACACAACTTCTACTCCTCTAAACCCTAGCCCCAAGCCGCCGCTGCCTCCAAGGGCATCAACTCGCCGCCGCCTAGCTAAACCCTAGCCGCCGGCTTGTCCCCTCCTTGGTGTGTCTAAACCCTAGAACACCGAGGACTCTCTCATACTCCACCATACTCGCTCCGGTTTAAGGCGAAGCCCTGCGAGATCTCCCCTCTACTTCCGGTACCACGCCGTTGTGCTGCCGGAATCGCGAGGAGAGTGCTACAACCTCCGCTGCCTGCTGGAATAAGGGAGAGGAAGGTCTTCGTCGAGTACCAAACGTGTGACCGACTGCGGGAGCGCTGCCGGAACGCAGCGCCGGAAGGATCGTCTACACGATCTTGAGATCGGGAAGAGTACGACTACATCACCCACGAGAATCTGCTCTCGTTAAACGCTTTGGAATCTTCGAGGGTGAGTTATTCCATCGACTCGTTGCTACAATCTAGTAGATAGATCTTGGCTTGTTTGTTTGTATGCGGTAGAAAATTTTTGTTTTCCATGCTACAAAACCCTACAGTGGTATCAGAGCCGTGTCTATATGTAGATCTGTTGCACGAGTAGAACACAATGGTCATTGTGGGCGTTGATGCTTTTATTGTCGATTGCTTTTTGTGTACTTTGCATCTTGCGGGATGTTGGGATGAAGCGGCCCGGGCTAACCTTACATGACATCGTTCATGAGACTTGCTCCACGCTTGACATGCAACTTGTATTGCATAAGTGGCTTTGCGGGTGCCTGTTTCTCCTAGCATAGTTAAGATCCAATTTACAACGGGTGATTAACAATACTAGTATCAATGTTGTGGTTCATGTTAGTAAGTTATAACGACACTTATTGAAAGCCCCAAACCACGTAAAACATGCAAAGAAAGTAGAGGCGTCTAACTTTGTTTTGCAGGGGTGTGCTGTGATGTGATATGGCCATGATTGTGATTATATTTGATGTATGCAATGTTCCTTATTGTAAGTTGGCAACCGGCGGGAGCCATATGGTTGTCTTTAATTTATGTTAAGACCTGCGTGTCTATTCAAAGTAGTTGTAATAGTTGAAGCCGGTGGACGACAACCATGGAGAAGCGTCATTGACATTGATGCAATGTCGGTGATGATGGAGATCATGTTCGTGCTAGAAGATGGAGATCGGAAGCACAAAGAAGAAAGGCCATATCATATCACATATTATGAATTGCATGTGATGTTAATCCTTTATGCATCTTGTATTGCTTAGTAGACGACGTTAGCATTATAAGATGATCCCTCATGCACATGAATTTCAAGTCATAAAGTGTTCACCCTTGGTGAGCACCGTTGCTAAAGCTTGTTGTTTCGAAGCACCACGTGATGATCGGGTGTGTTAGATTCCGCAAGTGTATACAACATGAGCAAGCCAGATTTGCTCATGCGTAAACAAAGGTTTGATCTTGACGAGCCTAGCATGTACAGACATGGTCTCGGAACACGGATCACCGAAAGGTAAAGCATGAATCATATAGTAGATATGATGAACATGTCGATTGTTCGCCATTGAAACTATATCAACTCTCGTGATGATCGGTGTTGATGTGGTGGATTTGGTTCGTGTGATCACTAAAACAATGTGAGGGATATTGTTTTGAGTGGGAGTTCACCTAGATTAATTTTATTATTAATTTGAACTCAATTTGTCATAAACTTAGTCTAAACTATTGCAAATATGTCGAGGATCAATGGCAGCCCCTACCATCAATTTTAATGCGTTCCTAGAGAAAGAAAAGTTGAAAAACAATGGAAGCAACTTCGCGGATTGGTTCCGCAATTTGAGGATTGTCCTCACAGCTGGTAATTTGACCTATGTGCTGGATGCACCGCTGGGTGACCCACCTGCAGCTGATGCTGCCGATGAAGTAAAGAATGTTTACCTCACTCGGAAGACTCAGTACTCCACAGTTCAGCGTGCTATCTTGTATGGTTTAGAATCGGAGCTTCAGAAAAGGTTTGAGAATTCAGACCCATATAATATTGTCGAGGATCTCAAATTGATCTTTGAGACTCATGCGGCAATTGAAAGCTATGAGGCTTCTGAAAAGTTCTTTAACTGCAAGATGGAAGAGGGCAGCTCCGTCAGTGAGCATGTGCTTAAGATGTCTGGGCACGCAAACAAACTTCAAATCTTGGGTATAGTGATTCCTAATGCTTTGGGGATTTACCGTGTCCTCCAATCACTACCACCAAGTTACAAGAACTTTGTGATGAACTACAACATGCAGAACATGAACAAGACGTTGCCAGAACGCTTTGCCATGTTGAAGTCTGCAGAAGTGGAGATCAAGAAAGAGCACCAAGTGTTGTTGGTCAATAAGACCACCAAATTCAAGAAAGGCAAGTCTAAGCAAAAGGGACACTTCAAGAAGGGTGGTAAGAAGTTACCACGCCGGCGAAGAAGACCAAGGCTGGACCTAAGCCTGATACTGAGTGCTTTTACTGCAAGGGAGAAGGTCACTGGAAGCGGAATTGCCCAAAGTACTTGGCGGATTTGAAGAACGGCAACATCAAGAAGAAAGGTATATCTGATATACATGTTATTGATGTGTATCTCACTAGTACTCGTAGTAGTGCCTGGGTATTTGATACTAGTTCGGTTGCTCATATTTGTAACTCGAAACAGGTGCTGCAGAATAAACGGAAGCTAGCGAAGAACGAGGTGACGATGCGCGTGGGAAACGGATCAAAGGTTGATGTGATCGCGGTCGGCACGCTACCCCTTCATCTACCATCGGGATTAGTTTTATACTTAAATAATTGTTATTTGGTGCCTGCGTTAAGCTTTAACATTATATCGGGATCTTGTTTATTGCGAGACGGTTACTTGTTTAAGTCCGAGAATAATGGTTGTTCGATTTATATGAGTAATATGTTTTATGCACATGCACCTTTGATAGATGGTCTATTCTTATTGAATCTCGATAGTGGAAATACACATATTAATAACATTGAGGCTAAACATTTGAAATCGAGCGATAACTCAACCTATATGTGGCACTGTCGTCTTGGTCACATTGGAGTGAAGCGTATGAAGAAACTCCATTCCGATGGACTTCTTGAATCACTTGATTTCGAATCACTTGATAGATGCGAAGCATGTCTGATGGGTAAAATGACTAAGACGCCATTTTCTGGTATGATGGAGCGAGCTATGGACTTATTGGAAATCATACATACCGATGTGTGTGGTCCAATGAGTGTACATCGCGCGGTGGTTATCGTTATGTTCTTACCTTCACGGATGACTTGAGTAGATATCGGTATATCTATTTCATGAAACATAAGTCCGAAACTTTCGAGAAGTTTAAGGAATTTCAAAGTGAGGTTGAGAATCAACATAACAAGAAGATTAAATTTCTACGTTCTGATCGTGGAGGTGAATATCTAAGTTACGAGTTTGGCGAGCATTTGAAGAAATGCGGAATACTTTCACAGTTGACACCACCGGGAACACCACAGCGTAATGGTGTGTCCGAACATCGTAATCGAACTTTCTTAGATATGGTTCGTTCTATGATGTCACTTACAGATTTACCGCTATCATTTTGGGGTTATGCATTAGAAACAGCCCCATTCACTTTAAATAGGGCACCATCTAAATCCGTTGAAACGACACTATATGAATTATGGTTTGGGAAAAAACCTAAATTGTCGTTCCTTAAAGTTTGGGGTTGCGAAGCCTATGTAAAGAAGTTACAGCCGGACAAGCTTGAACCCAAAGCGGAAAAATGCGTCTTCATAGGATACCCAAAGGAAACTATTGGGTATACCTTCTATCATAGATCCGAAGGCAAAATCTTTGTTGCCAAGAATGGATCCTTTCTAGAGAAGGAATTTCTCTCAAAAGAAGTGACTGGAAGGAAAGTAGAACTCGACGAGGTTGTCGAACCTTCTCTCGAAATTGTGAGTAGCGCAGCACCGGAAGAAGTTCCTGTGGTGCCTGCACCAATTAGAGAGGAAGCTAATGATGATGATCATGAAACTTCGGTTGAAGTTGCTACAGAGCCTCGGAGGTCAACGAGAACTCGTACCACTCCAGATTGGTATGATCCCGTTATGAGTGTCATGTTGGTTGACAACACCGATGACCCTGAGACATATGAGGAAGCGATGATGAGCCCAGATTCCAATAAATGGCAAGAAGCCATGAAATCCGAGATTGGATCCATGTACGAAAACCAAGTATGGACTTTGGTGGAC
Source organism: Avena atlantica (assembly GCA_910589765.1). Lineage (NCBI taxonomy): Eukaryota > Viridiplantae > Streptophyta > Magnoliopsida > Poales > Poaceae > Avena > Avena atlantica. The sequence goes on from OU342735.1 coordinate 28,637,975, forward strand.
TTACCAGATGGTCGGAAGGCTGTCGAGAACAAATGGATTTTTAAGAAGAAAACAGATGCTGATGGTAATGTTACTGTCTATAAAGCTCGACTTGTCGCAAAAGGGTTTCGACAAATTCAATGAGTTAACTACGATGAGACTTTCTCACCAGTAGCGAAGCTAAAGTCTGTGAGGATTATGTTAGCAATCGCTGCATATTATGATTATGAGATATGGCAGATGGATGTCAAAACAGCATTCCTCAATGGAGACATTGATGAAGAGTTGTATATGATGCAACCCAAAGGTTTTGTCGATCCTAAAAATGCTAACAAGGTATGCAAACTTCAACGGTCCATCTATGGATTGAAGCAAGCATCCCGAAGTTGGAATCAACGTTTTGATAAGGTGATCAAAAGTTTTGGTTTTATACAAACTTATGGAGAAGCTTGTATTTACAAGAAAGTGAGTGGGAGCTCTGTAGCATTCTTAATACTATATGTAGATGACATATTGTTGATTGGGAATGATGTAGACCTTCTTAATAGTGTCAAGGAATATTTGAATAATAGTTTTTCAATGAAGGATCTTGGCGAAGCAGCTTATATATTAGGCATAAAGATTTATAGAGATAGATCGAAACGCCAAATATCATTGTCACAAAGTACATATTTGGACAAAGTTCTAAAGAGGTTTGGAATGGAAGATAGCAAGAAAGGGTTCTTCCCCATGTTGCCCAATACGACCTTGAGTAAAACTCAAAGTCCGACATCGGCAGAAGATAGAGAAAGGATGAGTAAGACTCCCTATGCCTCAGCCATAGGATCTCTAATGTATGACATGCTATGTACTAGACCCGACATTGCATATGATGTCAGTTTAACTAGCAGATATCAAAGTGATCCAGGAGTGGATCATTGGACAGCGGTCAAAAACATCCTTAAGTACTTAAGAAGAACTAAGGATATGGTTCTTTCTTATGGAGGTGATGAACAGCTCGTTGTTAATGGTTACACCGATGCTAGTTGGAACACCGATCCGGATGATTCTAAATCACAATCTGGATACGTATTTATTTTGAATGGTGCAGCAGTTAGCTGGAGGAGTGCAAAGCAAAGCGTTGTGGCGAGATCTTTAACTGAATCGGAATACATGGCTGCTTCGGAGGCTTCACAAGAAGCGATATGGATGAAAGAGTTCATTACAGAGCTGGGTGTGGTTCCTAGTGCGCTGGACCCAATGTCTATCTACTGTGATAACATGGGCGCCATAGCCAATGCGCAAGAACCAAGGTCACACAAGAAGCTGAAGCACATCAAGCTACGTTTTCACGCTATTCGAGAACATATCCAAGATGGGGATATAAAGATTTGCAAAGTACACACAGATCTGAATGTGGCGGATCCGTTGACTAAACCTCTCCCGAGGGCAAAACATGACCAGCACCAAACTGCCATGGGTGTTCGGTATATTACCATGTAATCTAGATTAGATGACTCTAGTGCAAGTGGGAGACTGTTGGAGATATGCCCTAGAGGCAATAATAAATATAGTTATTATTATATCTTTGTGTTTATGATAAATGTTTACATTCATGCTATAATAGTATTAACAAGGAAACATTAATACTTGTGTGATTTGTAGACTTAATTTGAAGTCCCTAGTAAAGCCTCTGTATAATACTAGCTTGTTGGTTAATAGATGATTGTGGTTTCCCTATCATGAACATTAAGATGTTATTAACAACAAGATCATATCGTTAGGAGAATGATATGGTGGACATACTCCTATAGATAAGCGTAGCATAAAGATCAAGTCATTTCAATAGTTCAATTGCTATATGCTTTCTGATACATAGTAACCTAATTCCTTCGACCATGAGATCATGCATATCACCTTTACCGGATGGATGCTTTGATGACATCAAACACCACACCGTAACTGGGTGGCTATAAAGGTGGCATTGAGTGTTCGGAAAGTATTGGTTGAAACACATGGATCAAGAGTGGGATTTTTCCATCCATATGACGGATAGATATACTCTGGGCCATCTCGGTGAAATGTCATCCAATTAGCTTGCAAGCATGTGACTGGCTCACAAGGGATCACATATCACGGGAACGAGAAAAGAGTACTTATCGGTAACGAGGTTGAACTAGGTATGCAGAGATACCGACGATCATAACCTCGGATAAGTAAAGTATCGTGAGACAAAGGGAAATTGGTATCGTATGTAAGTGGTTCATTCGATCGCAAAGTAATCATAGAAATATGTGGGAGCCATACGAATTTCCAGATTCCTCTATTGGTTATTGTTCGGAGAAGTGTCTCGATCATGTCCGCGTAATTCACGAACTGTAGGGAGACACACTTAAGGATTCGACGTTGTTTGAGTAGTTATGGTATGATGAGAAAGAGACCGAATGTTGTTCGGAGTCTCGGATGGGATCCAGGATATCACGAGGAGATCCGGAATGGTCCGGAGAATAAGATTCGTATAAGGAAAGTCCCGTTTCGGAGTTGGATAATAGTTCCGGTGTTTTCATCGGGAATGTTCTAGAAGGTTCCGGAATGTCCGGCACTCCGGAGGGGAAGGGGTACATGAATGTGTCATTGCAAGTTGGAATGATTGCATCATGTACTAAGTGTCTTCGCTGTCCAAAATAAAGGGTTTATTCAAATCCTAATTTGAAAAGTCAAACGGCTAGTTTGAAAGTCAAACGGCAAGTTTAGGAAAGAGGAGGAGGAGTGGGAAACCGAGTTGGGGAGGGAATCCCTCCTCCAACCGGCGGCGCACCACCCAAGCCGAGTTGGGAAGGGACTCCCCTCCCTCCCCTTGGCCGGTCGGCCCCTCCACCTATATAAGGAGGGGCAGGGCTCCCTCCTAGGACACACAACTTCTACTCCTCTAAACCCTAGCCCCAAGTCGCCGCTGCCTCCAAGCCGCCGCCGGCCCCTAGGGCATCAACTCGCCGCCACCTAGCTAAACCCTAGCCGCCGGCTTGTCCCCTCCTTGGTGTGTATAAACCCTAGAACACCGAGGACTCTCTCATACTCCACCATACTCGCTCCGGCTTAAGGCGAAGCCCTGCGAGATCTCCCCTCTACTTCCGGTACCACGCTGTTGTGCTGCCGGAATCGCGAGGAGAGTGATACAACCTTCGCTGCCTGCTGAAACAAGGGATAGGAAGGTCTTCGTCGAGTACCGAACGTGTGACCGACTGCGGGAGCGCTGCCGGAACGCAGCGCCGGAAGGATCGTCTACACGATCTTGAGATCGGGAAGAGTACGACTACATCACCCACGAGAATCCGCTCTCGTTAAACGCTTTGGAATCTTCGAGGGTGAGTTATTCCATCGACTCGTTGCTACAATCTAGTAGATAGATCTTGGCTTGTTTGTTTGTATGCGGTAGAAATTTTTTGTTTTCCATGCTACGAAACCCTACAGATACACGTTCATCTCCGCGTGCCTCGATTATTTCTATATACCCGAGCTTACTTTTATTTTGATAGGAAGTACTTATATCTTGATTAGCTTAACTTGTTGTTGGTGCACTTAGTTAAGACTAGTGTATTTAGGTTTTGTGCTTGGAAAATAAATGTTAGTTTAATTATATATTCTATCAAGCTAAAACCGTAATAGTTTTAAAATTAACTATTCACCCCTCTAGACGACATCTCTAACCCTTCATGCTCCTTGCTCTCATATGCTGTTCCTTGCCCTCGGCAACGGCCAGAGGTAATTACTACTCGGAGCTTAGTGGCTTCATGCTTTTTATTCTTTGCACTAGTTAAGTTACTGTTGTGCGTGTGTATTCTGTATTTATGTTAGAGAGCTTTTATGGTACCCTCAAATGAATAGTAGTCCTCCATTTTGGTTAATCCAATGGATTAGAAGCATTCATACTTGTGTTAAAAAGAGAACCAGTATGATTCATACTGGTGACCTGATGACGGTGAGATCTGGCACGTTCAGAAGAGAGGTCGGCCCAATACAGCCCATCGTACCCGTGTGTACCCTAGTTTGCATTTTATCCCCACCCGATGACACGCCTCTTTGCTTCTCCGGCCGGCACCACCTCTCCGCCACCGGCTAGCACCGGTGCCGGTTTATTCCTCGACGCCGCCCCCGCCGCCGCTGAGATCCGGGTACACGGGCTTAGCCTTATCTCCGGCGGGCGAGTACGACGTCCGAGATGGAGGCGAGGCACTTCTGCGGCGGCCTGACGAAGGAGTTAGGACGCGATGGATCTCCCGGCCACCGGCGCCTGGGACTTGGTGAGCATGACCTCCGGGATGGAGGTGACTGCTACGGCGGCCTCACGGAGGATTTAGGTGAGCACGACATCCAGGATGGAGGGGACGCGTTGGCGGCGGCCTCATGGAACTTCCGGCCACCGGCGCCTTGTACATGGGCTTGCGGCGACCTCCCTCCCTCGGCCAGCACTCGTGTGGACGCGGAAGGCGAGCTCGACGGAGTGCGGCGCATCATGGAACCGACGCACGCGCCGGAGAGCGAGCCCGCCTTGGTCCCTTAGGCCACCGTACGGGACTGACGCCGTCCCTCGATGAGGGTGCCACCGATGAAGAGGAATGTGTCGAGGTTGAGCATAGGAGGTGGGAAATGGAGGAGTGTGACATTGATGGCGGCAACGAGGTCTCGAGCATTGTACCGTTGCAGTAAGGCCGTTGAGGTGAGTTCTGTTTTTCTTCTATTTGTGTTAACACCATCTCATGAAAAGTGTGTTTGTTCTGCAATTGAGTCACCATTGATTTTGTCTGCACTGTAGTTTCGAACTTAATTTCTTAGATATGAATTGTACACTTAGGTGGAAGCATTCAGCGTCGTTGTGTTTCTGTTATAATATTTATCTGTCGCGTTGTCATGTTATTGCACTACTGCAATTCGATACTTTCTTAGTTCATCATTTGTATTTCTTTGGTTGAAACAATACTCGATGCATAGCAGTTTAGCAAAGAAAAAATGGTCAGACTTCTGCCGATTCTAATGGTTTCATGGAGATTGCTATCAAACTTCGAAAGTGGTGGTACCTAGCTGACATGGGAACTGCAGTTCTAGCTGAAGGTGGAGTTTTTAAAGTTTTATCCCCTTCGGATAATTAGGGTGAAACAACTGAGAGTTGGTTAAACAAACTAATACAAGTGAAAATGCCATGTGATTACCATATTATTTTTTGTGTTGGACAAAACAGGCTACCATTTTTTTACATGATGTATACTTTCTTCCATGTGTTGCCCTACTTACGTGATAATAAGAGGTGCATGATGGCGTGCCCCAGCAATGCTGTGTAAATCTATTTGTAGGCGATTCAAATCAGAGACAGATCACATCATCTGCTGCTGGTGTTTATCTTGGTATGTTTCATATTTCTATTTTCAGATAGTACGGGCTCCGGAGAATGTCGCGGGTGACTCTCGAAAGTGCCTTCAGCTCGTTCTTGGAAGTGGTGGAGTTTCCCATTGTTGCAGCAGCTCAATGAGCATGCCAAGCTTTCGATGTTCACGAGTGCCACAATCTGTTACCTCCTTACTGTCGAGACATACTCCATATGCCAGATGTTCACCACATCTCGTGCTTGGTGTACATGCCACCATATGTGTATCATGCGTCAGTAACTCTTGAACCGGCTGTTCTGGAGATTTCAGATTGTGCTTATTTATACTATATGTTTGTATAATTACTACCCTCGTAGTACCTTCTTTGTTCGCTGTTTGTAAACTTCTACCATCTCTTGTAAGTATGTTCCTTACCTAGGGGAACCTTTACAGTGTGATATCTGGATGCTCTTACGTAACCGTTGGTTGTTATCTGTTTAAATTTGGACCAAGGCCACAATATTATGTTCTAAAAAGATACTAGGGAATTAGCTGTGGCGACACGCCGCGCTCTTATGTATGACTATGCTAGGTGCACCGTTGTTGATAAGTAATGCTATAGTGTAATATGCGTGGACAGAATTCCCAGCCTTTTAAGCCTGCCATGCATGCTGTGGGATAAATAGAAGCTAGGGAGTGTGATCAGCCGCATTGTCATCCCAAAGTGATGAGCGTCGTCTTTCTCGGGAGGGGAAATTTTAAGTCCTCTTCTTCCTCTGTGTTGCCTAGCGCCATGAGCTTCGTGGAAGATGTAGAATGGCTGCTTGGGACCCTCTTCATGGGCCTTGGGTTGCAGGTTCTGTTTGCAATGTATTTATAGTGTAAGTGGTAAGATTAGGAGGGAAAAATTACTTATAAATAAGCTCGTAGTGTCTCTCTAAGTCAAGGAGAAGAGACACCAATCTTGTCATCGATACATAAGTGACTGGTCATATCCCTGGATATAGCAAGGTTGTCTGCAGTATACTGAATTACTGTATCAGCTTCATAGCACTGAAACTGAGAGGGGTTCAACCACAGATGTGAGCGCAAGGTCGCCAATTTTTCTGAGCATCACTCGAAAAGTATTCCTTAATTCCTGGGTGGTGTCTCCCTGAATCGCTCATGCCTGGCCTGTACATAAATATCAGATCTACTATGAGAATCTGAATTGTGTGTCAGGTATAGATAGTTTAACTCTAAGAACTGAAGAGGGAAGAACATATCAATTCTAACACTCAGGACAACTCCAAGAAATGAACATCCAAGTAGTAAAGGAGCAGTTGAACTGGGCATATGACTGAACATTAAAATAGTAAAGGAACAATGATCTGGGCATATGATGGGTAGACATCTATCCGTAGCAACCAAAACATTTGACAAATAACATAAAATACCAAGAAGAAACCAAGAGAAATAAGGAGAGAGCTGGAGCATTGGTACCTGTACCTAGAGCAAGAACCAACACCCAAGTTTTGTATGGAGAATACTAGCGGTCATGACATTTGTATGTATGTAGAAATTTCTGGTGTTGCTATAGAATAACACGGCGGGCCGAAGGCAGGAATCGATCCTACTTTGTTGAAGCAATTAAAATGTGTCATCTGCAGTAGAAGAACATGGCAAGATAGAAGAACACAACATCGAATTAAATGTAAGAAATTATCAAACCTTCTATAGAGTTGTTGGCCAAAATATTTCATCTGCTTGAATAATTCGATTAATCCATGATGGAAAGATGCAAACTGTAAATAATAGTAGGCATAGTACGGTCTGTGAAGATTCCAACCATTTGACTTCTTAAATACTTCGTGAAGAAGTTGATGGCTGGAGCCAGCTCTGTTCCAAACCGTTAGAGGGAATCGAGTTTCAGATTCGCTGTCGAAAAAGGAGTCATGATGCTTCATAGCTTGGAATGATTAACCTCATGCCGACAGAGCGATCTACATAAGGACCTACAAAAAGTAAACAGATCAGCAAAGACAGAAGAGAAGATCAAACAACCAAAATAAAAGAACAAATTATGTGAGAAGCAAATTAAAGAACTTGGCATAGGTCATATGAGTGCATCAACCCGGCCAATCGACGCCCTTGTAAAATTACAAATACGAAAATCTGCATTCACCCATCCATTAAAGTAACAGCATCTAGACTAACAGTAAGTCAATAACAGAACTTTCAGTTTATAAAGTTTTGCTATATGGGAACTACACATCATACTGAAGTAACATTACATACCAGTTATTGATCTTGGTCCTTCTGAATCGTATGAGCAGCTGCCCTTGTAGACCTTTAAAAATCAGGAAGCATATCGTATGAACATTTATAAACAATGGCCACTTCCAGAAAAATTCAGAAATTTCTAAGAGAAAAGAAAAAAATCAGAGATGAAGAAGGTAAAAAGTTCAACCATTCTCTTTGTAAGGTTGGTAGAACTTTTACCGCAGAACCTGCAACTCAAATACGATTTGGAACAACCTCCGAGATGAACACCAAGCCCCTCAACGACTCGGCGGCGCCCCCATCCAGCCTTGGATCCCACATCTCAGGCAGCTCCCCGCCGGCGTCCCGTCGCCCATCAAAGACCAGGCCATGTCGCAGTAGCACCGCGACGACCTGTTCTGGCAGCCCCGGCGATTGAAAGCACGACATCACGGCGGCACGAATCCTACCACCCCGTGCCCAAGTCTTGCCCATCGTGCCAGGCGGCGGTCGAGGGAACACGCAGGCCACCGCCCGCGATGGTGGCACGGCCATGGCGACCCGTGACACATCCTCCCGGCACGGCCCCGCGACCCATCGGCCCATGGCCACGACGGCTAACGGCCAGTGTGGTTCCCGCATCCAGCGCCGCTCCAACCCCGTCGATGACTCTTCCCTTCGCCGGCCGATTGTGAAGAAGAGAAGGAGGAGAGGAAAGGCACGTGAAGCGGCGGCGAGGGGCAGCAGAAGAGAAGAAAAGCGGGGGCAAAAAGAATCCCTGGGATTTTTTTTAATTGGAATCAATGGGACGTGGGAACCGCTTGACACCTGCCGCTTTGACCGAACCGACTAATAAGGAGGCTATCTAAACTACTCCACGTTGCCCAGGAGTAATAATACCATCAGGCCACGTTGAAGGAATACGTGGCTTCAAATGGTTGGATAAAATTGTAACATCTACAGTACCTCAAGGCCTGAGCGATCAGCAAAACCTTCGCGCTTTAAATTATAGGTACTAGGAAAGATGGCGCGGCGACACGCCGCGCCCGTGGCAAATATTTTTATCCGTGTATAATTAGATAGGATGTTGATCACAACACGAAAAACATAGTCACTAGTAGATGTATTCACAGCATATTATATGTTAGATTATAGCTGATTAGATTACACTGCTAAATATAGCAGGAGAATGATGAGCTCTTGGTTAGCGCGGGAAGGCCAGTGACTGGAGCGAGCAAAGCTTCGTCCTCGGAAGGGATTGACGGCTTAGCATTGATTGGCCTGCAAGAAACACAACGCCGCATGGAGAGTTGGAAATCACAAAAAAAAGAACAAAAGACATGATCTACTCTTATAAATTAAGTGACAAACAATTCAACACTTTGTGAAACAGATTATCACAGAACTAACACAGTAAGATGCACATAATGTATCATCCAGACGTTTTATGTCCCATAGGAGGGAAATTAAACTTCCTTTAGACCAAGACATATTACTCTTGTAGGAACTCAAACAAACTATGCACTAATGACATGAGAAAATTATAGTTCATACTAAGATTAATAGATGCCGCTCTCTCAGAAACTCAAATTGATTCTGCACACTGAGAAAATAAAATGTGTGGATTTTTAGAGTACCACGCATTAAAAAAAATGAAGTCAAACTCGTATAAGCTTTATTTGTTTCTTGATCCATTAATTCCCCAATGCGTGCAAACCGAATGAGGGCTTATTGGCCGGCAAAATCCGTATATTTTCTCCTTTGACCTATCTGCAAGTATAATTTTTTTGTGAAGGAATGTATACACTACGATGAAAATAGAGAAGTGAACAGTGCAACACGGAGGGATATTTGATTTCCTATGAATATAAGAGTATATGATTTTTAGTGCTCAAAGAAGATAGATCATTGAAGAAAACGGAATAAAAGAAACAACTGTTGTCAGATACGTGAAAGAATGCCATTACATCAATTGAACCTGGAGCTACTTGATCTAAATGGATCAAATTAAATAGCATTGGTATTAGGAATTAGTGTACATTGTATACTTTCTTAGAAGTGTTGTATACATTTTGCTACCAAAAGAAAAAAGAAACCATTCTGAATGGTCGTGTAGCCTGTAATTCAGTAACTGTTCCAGATATTAAACTCATGTTGCCGTCTAGAAACAACTCTTCTATTTTTTATGTTGCCAAAATGGAAACACAGGTCATGCATACTTAAGAATATATTCACATGTTCCTTGCTAACAGTTTGGTGGAGTGCTAACCTGGATGGCAACAACGGCAACACAAACATGTTGTACAGAAAGTGTCAAGGTTGGTTTCTCAACAGACATTACAATTTACATTAGAAAATCTGCAAGTGATCTAGGACATGAACCAACGACATTGAAAAAATTATTGGTCACTCTTAATCGGCAACTTTCACCATGTAATTAGTCTAGACAAAGATGAACCATCCACACTTACCTTTCTATAAAAGAGTGCACATTTAAAGCAGATCTGCACCATTGTAATTGGTGATCTTATATGAACATTTCAAGCATAGGGCAGTTTGCTGGCTATATAATTCAATAAACTAACAATTTATTAATTACCAACTCCAAACGGTAAAAGCATATTACTCCTTTTACGTTTTTTTTCTCTCGAGCATGGGCACGAACGATACAGAACTGATATTAACATAATCATTACCCTTCTTAATTTGTAGACAAAAGATGTTGATTGATTAACATCCCCAGTTGTTCAACGGTTTTGGTTGGTTCCCGGTTACACTATGCTCCTGTGTGAAAAAGTTGTCTTGATCATTTGCATAAGATGATTCTAAAGACTTTTAGTTTGATATGAAATAAAGCTCTTTAACTTCAAGAAAATGGTCAGAATATCTTATGTGATATTGTTCGGTTCTTGTTGTGTGAAATAAAGCTCTCTCCTCATAAAAATCAGCATCAATGGACTAAGACAAAAGAAGCAGATTCCTGACCAAAGATCACCTTTGCTTGAGGATTATGAAGATGGTTCTTAAATGAACCTTTCAACTCACCAACCAGGAACAGCTCGACCTCACCTGTCACATAGCCAACCAATTGCACCTTTAACAAAATATGGGTCATCAACTAAATAAGAAACAACATATGATTTAAGATATAATCTAGACTAATAATTTGTGAGAACTATAAAAGGACATAACAAACTGGCATGATTAACTTTACAAAGAACTTTCATTTCTACTATGCGAAACCTCATAGATGTGGGGCGAAAAAATCCGAGAGAGGTTGGAGCCGCAGCCAAACAGAGGAACACGTGTCCGCCATGGCATCAATCAGCAGAAGGGGCAGCCTACAAAACAGAAAAACAAATGAAGAACACAAATGGATCAACCCCACACACAAGAAAAAAATAATGCCCACGAACACTAATCTCCACCTCAACCCCAAGTACCAACACATTCAGAACATGCAAATGCCTCGCCCTGCTTGCACTACCCAACATCATTCACTGGACATGCATTGTACCTGCAGGTGAGGGCGAACTAATTTAGGAAACACAATGCATTAGCATCATTTTCTGCATATTCACTAACTAAATTCAAAATGGTATATTTTCCATGTGTGGCGCATATAGAGTTATAAATAAGGATTTATAATTTGTAGGTATATAATAGGGCAGAGAATTTGTAGTTTTAGTGGAATGTTAGCCAAAACATCAACATCAAAGCTTAGAAATACCTCTATTCAAAAAGCTTAGGACTACATGTGTATGCCGTCACTTTTCGGTGGATATTGACCAAATAAATTCAGTCCCGTACAATTATCTATGTACCTAATAAAAAGAAACGTCGCTAAGAGATGCCTGGTTAGAACTACTTACAACCATGGTTCCAATTTCCAAAGCCTTCTATTTGGTTGTTCTGCAACAGTTTCACCATCTCCATTTTGTCATTCGCTAATTTGATTCTTTAACCGTATGAGAAAAAGATTGAGCGGCATATAAGAAACCAGCTAACTTAATTATCTCTTGTAAGCAAGAACACAGAAAAGAAGTGATGTGAAACTAATAGTTATCAGACCTCAAAAAAATCCAATTCCTTTGTCATCTAACCATAACGAACTGCACCAAGTTGTTGTCAGATTGGTTAAAAACAAACAAATGGAGCGATGCTTCACGCATCAAAAGAACTCAATTTCTTTTGCTATTTAATAAAGTTAATTATAAAAGAAAGTAACCTGATGGAAGGTTCATACCTGGCGCTGCAGCAAAAAGGGCCTAGGAACTCGAGTATGCTTTCCTCGTTGAGCATGGATGGAACCTAGATTTGTACAAAGACAACATGAGCGAGGAGTTGTCCGACGCTACGGCGAGAAGAAGCCCAGGGCGATCCGCTTCTCAGCAGCCAGAGATCAGACCGTCTGCATATGTACATGCCCAAAACCAGCAGCAACCTTTGTCGCCGCATCTACCGATCAAGGGGGTTGTGGCTAGAATCTGAGCGACCTCGGCGGCGGCGGTATCCATGAAGGATGTCAAGCACGACACCGAGGATCTCGGCTGGCCAGCATGCCCTGTCGGCTCGATCATCTCCATCTGTGCCGGATCCACCCCCTTGATCTCGTCACCATCCCCCCGGGATTTGCGTCTGTTCAAAGCACCAGCGCTAGGCCGAGGCCAACCTCCGCAGTGCCTTCACCTTCATCCTGGTGAGTGGTGACCATGGGCGGCAGCACGGGGCGTGACAAACATACAGGTGATGGAGGTGATTTAGGGGCAATGGGAGCGTCGGCGGCGACGGCCGACTAGAGAAGAGGAGGCAGCTGGCGGAGGAATGGTCGGAGAGGCGCACGAAAAGCTGGTGGCCGCTGGTCGCTGCCGGACCTGTACTTGACCATCCCTGTTCGCCTTCCCGCCTCCATGACGACCGCGTTGCCGGCACCCAACTCCCTCCCGAGGTCGTGCGGTGGGCAAGGGCGTCTGAGGCGGGCTGGCCGCCGCTCAGGGCCGGAGTCCTTCGGTCAGCCGCCGGGACGTGGTAGTAGTGGGGCCGTGGGGCACGCGTATTTTTGGAGTGTTCGGTCAAAGCGGCGGAAGATATCCCATTAGCAAACCCACCTCTAAAAAGCCGACGTTTTTTTTTTCCGGGTTAAACAGCCTACGTTTACTGTTGATGTGCAAAACTTGCGCATCTATAGTACGATGCTGAGATGGCACAACCCATTGATCGCTGAAACTGTTTCTCTTTCATATATATAGTAATATACATATATAGGTATATATTTTAAATGCTTCCTGGTCTTTTCCCTATGCTACTATCTATTCTCACCGTCGTTACCCCTTGTGCCTACAACTATTTTCAGCTGCTACTAAAAACTCTTTATACAGATGTTACCGTAAAACTTTTGCGACTAGAAATACACCAGGGGCACGCTACACACATATTGACCACCTCGCCAATATTCACAAACAGATAAACCCCTCATAGTTTACAAACACAAGATAATTACTCCCTCTGATCTATAATAAGTAGGGAGTACCAAATCTGTGTGCACAACATCTCAAAAGACACACATACAAGGTAGGTTCGGCGTTTTAGAATCTCAAAAGACAACATACAAGGTAGGTTCGGCGGCTTAGCATCTCAAAAGACACACATGCAAGGTAGGTTCAGCGTTTTTTCGTCCAGAACCAGAGTTGTCTGACTTGTCACAGAAGTTTGAGCAAACAGTAAGGACATATCTACCGCCGCTCGGTAGCCTATTGCATGTACACTGATTTCTAGCACACCAAGCTCTCAACCAGTTCCTAGAGGACCTACTTAGGACTGATCGGTTTTGTTGCCATTGCTCTTCGCTGGTTCCTGCCAAAGCCAATTAACAAGGAGTTATTGTGGTGCATAGAAATACTATAACCCATATATTCCATACAAAGCAGTAAATATGTAAGCTCCTTTCCAATCCTGCATGCAACATACATGTTAGTTTGTTGTTCTTCATAAACAGAAATAGCATGTCCAGCAACTATTTAAACAATAATAGTACAACTACTTCTGTTATCAATTTGCCGCCTTTCCTTAAGGATTATAATTCGGATAGATCCAGTAAAATGATACAAAGAAGGAATGATCAGTTTTTTGTTTCAGTAAAGATCCAAGTTTGATAACTACTAGGGATACTAGTGTTTTCCTGCTATTTGCTTGGTTGGCATGCTCTTGCATTCCTCACAACCGACGAAATATCAGGGCAGTTGCAAATTGATGGTTACTCGGTTCATCTCTCCTTTTACCTTCCAAAACAAGTGTCAAATAATGACATAGATTGAGTTGGCATTGGTATGAGACGTTAACAAGCGTGTGCAACCTCTATGAGTATGGAATTAATCCCTATACACAAAAGCCCCTCCTAAATGCTAAGCTAAATATTTCCACTTAAAACAAAGTATTCTCACAAAGTAGCTTTGGAGATAGCTATGTCACTAGCCACGGCAGAGCTATTTCAGCAGCCACGGCACTATTCTGGTCGGTACTTATTATTCAGATTACAGCCGTAGTCAGAACATGTCAACAGTTTAATGAAAACAATAATGCACAAAAAAATGACCCTCGATTCGATTGATCTAACCTATATGCCACTGATAATTGCTCCAAATACTCCCAACATTGCCATAAACTCAATTGTATTGTTCTTTTTTACCAGATACACCTGAAATATTAGGGAGAAAATTGAGTGTCAACAACAAACAAATGATCAAATGATTCTCGGATGCAAATAGAAAAGGTCAACTGAAGTTCTCATGTTCAGGTTCGCCTCTGTACATGGCATGCTGCACCTGGCTTGTTGTCTGCTCGTGGTGACCACCATGGCACCATGGATGCTATTCTTGACAACTAATGCAGACAGAGGGATTTGGTCAGAGAACACACACGCTTTCAGTCAGCGCAACTCACATATCCCCAATAACCGAGCTTCATGTAAGTTCTATTTTCTTTGTATCTTGGAATGATGGTGTCTACCTGATAAATAAATGTAAAATAAATCCAATTTACAATATAAGTTCACATGGAAAAAAGCAATTATGTTGGAAGTTTGGTACACTGTTGCTCATAAATTTAACAGCAAATTTGAAGAAAAAAATAGACAGTAATCTGGTGCAAAATTGGACAAGATTTCTGCATGAATTTGACAGCGATTTGTCTGCTTTTTTTGAACATAACTACATCAGTACATACTACATAGTACACCAACAAAAGGCAACATCATTTTCATCAGTACATACCCTAGTTAGCCTAGAAAACTAACAGTGTTAATTACCATCGGACCGATCAGCTGAACAGCATCCAGAGCTAGTTTTTTTCATCAAAAAGAAGTGAATATGAGCAGCACAAAATAACCGAACATGACACACACATAGCATCCTACATTACTGACGATAAGGACGACATTTGTGGGTGGCTTCAGCGACGGCTCCCTGCAGGCAGGCCGCGTGGGAGGTGGATGAGGCGGCGGCGGCGCCGCCCCTACTCATGTGCGCGCGTGGGAGCTGGGGGAGGCGGCGGCGGTGGCCCTCCTCCTGTGGGGGCGTTGGAGCTGGACGAGGCGGCGGCGTCGTCCCTACCCTAGTGGGCGGGTAGGGGTGGAGGAGGCAGGCCAGGTGGGGGTGAAGGATGCGGCAGGGTGGAGGTGGAGTAGGCGTTGGCGGCTCTGTGGACGCGATAGGTGGAGGCGGTGGCGCCGTCGTGCGGGAGAAGATGAATTGGTCGGTGGCTTCTAACTTTTTTTTTCTGCTAGAACTTTTTTTTTTTTGAGAACGTTCTAGCCTTTTTATTCAAGCTGAAACAGTGTTTACAAAGACCTGTAAGCCAGCAGGTGGCTCAACTAACCAAATATGTCGACCTGCTGGGAGGGAGGAAGAAAAACGGGCTATCGTATGAGCTTCCACATTCATCTCTTGACCTTCATGGCAGAAGTAAACTCCTCCTCGGAGTTCTGATCTAACAGCGATCTCCTTCAGTATGCTTTCAAAAACCCCATGGTTCTTGTTCTGTAGGCCCTTTACCATTTCCATGCAGTCAGAAGCGACATGGATCGACCCTAAGTTGAGGTCATCAGCCAGATCAAGCGCCTCCCTACATGCAATTGCCTCTAGACACCCAGGGTGTGTGAGGCCTTCAATCACCAACGCCGAGGCCCCCATAAACTCTCCCAGCTCGGTACGACAGACCACTCCGACTGCCCCCTTCGAGGTAGATTTTGCAACCGCACCGTCGACATTAATTTTAGCTCTACCCGCCAGCGGTGCAATCCATCTTCTCTGCACTGGTTTTCGCCCTGAGTTGGCACCCGCGGTCTTCCTTTCCGCAGCACCAGAGGTTGCAAGATCATCCAAGAATCTATCCACAAACGAGACCGTTGCCATCGGGATTTGATAGATTTCCTCATGTATGGCTTTCCTGCGTGCATGCCAGATCGCCCACAGGGTGACTAGCATCCTTGTCAATTCAGTTTTCGCCATCGACTCGATCATGGCAAACAAACACTGTTTTGCTACTGGTTCACTGGACATGGTGATATGCTCCACTATATCTGCCTCAGTCAGCGCCTAAACACACCTCGACATGGTGCATTCAATCAATGAATGCCTCCAAGAGTCCTCCAGACCACACAACGAGCACGTACTCGTCATTGCCATATTTCTGTGGTGTCTCACATCGCTCGTGGGCAAGGATTGCTTTGCGAGCCTCCATAGAAATATCCTGATTTTAGCTGGGACAGAGATCTTCCACAACTTCATCCAAAGCTTTCCCTCGTTCGTCAAGGTAGACGAGGCTGATAGGTCATCTAGCCAGTCCTCTCTAGTCTTCTTTGTCATTACCAGAGATCTATAGGCCGATCAGACCGAGAACACACATGTTCTTTCAAAGTGCCATGCCCAAAAATCTTCCTGGTCCCTTGTACATAACGGGATGTTCTTGATGATTTCTGCGTCCATAGGAAGAAAGAACTCATCAATCTTTACGTGATTCCATGATGCTGACGTGTTGTCGATATAATCAACCACTCGCATCGGTGCATCCTCCTTTCTTGGCGCGACCGGTCGCAGGCGTTCATCGCGCGGTAACCAGTTTTGCAACCAAGCATCAGTGTCTTGACCATTCCCAATTCTCCTTATCAAACCGATCTATAGTACGTCCCTTCCTTCAACCAGAGAACGCCAGACCTGAGAGGGATGAGAGCCCACAGTCGCCGATAAAATATCTCCCTCTGGGAAGTAAGCGGCCTTTAGGATTCTAGCAGTGAGAGAAGTAGGTTTCCGAAGGATACGCCATACCTGGCGTGCTGACAATGCTAGATTAAACAACTCGATGTCTCGAAATCCGAGCCCACCTGCAAACTTTGGTTGAGTCATCTCCTCCCATGAGACCCAACAGGTTCGGCGCTTCCCCTCTTTACTTCCCCACCAGAAGTTGCGAAGAAAGGAATTGATATGCTCGCATAAACCCCTTGGAAGCTTGAAACATGACATAGAGTAAGTAGGAACCGCCCGAGCCACCGACTTTATCAAAATCTCTTTTCCTCCCACCGAGAGCAATTGTTCCAGCTAACCAAGGATTTTTTTCCAAACTTTGTCCTTCAAATACTTGAATGCTCCACTCTTCGATCTACCCACATCATATGGTAGACCTAGATATTTCTCATTGAGGGTTTCCCTTTGAATATCAAGCTCATTCTTGATTTCCACTCTCAAATATTCTGGACATCCTTTACTAAAAAAGATAGAGGACTTGTCCATATTTATTCTCTGTCCGGACGCATTGCAATATTTTTCCAACACTTCCTTCATCTCCAAAGCTCCTTCTCCACTTGCCTTAAAGAACAAGAGGCTATCATCTGCAAAAAGAAGGTGGTTGAGTGCCGGGGCAGTGGGAGCCACCATGATCCCATTAAGCGCTGATGATTGACTTCTATTTTTTAGGAGGCACGAAAGGCCCTCTGCTGCCAATAAGAACAAGTAGTGAGAGATAGGACCGCCTTGACGAATACCCCTCGTGGATAGTAAGGCTAATGGGCTAGCTGGGCCTAATCTCTCTGAGCCGTTGGATATAATCATACTTGTCCTACTACATGACCAGTAAAAGGTACCGTAAAACTAGCCTTATGTTAAGGATGATGATTGATGATGCCTGCACACAGTTGCACTTGAAGGTAGCCATGTTCCAAGTAGTCCATCGATGTCGATGCCCCGTGGACCGGTGACCCCGTCACCAACACCGCCATGTCCAACTCCACTAGTCCTTATTCCTCCACCGCCGTCGGTGGCGCAGACGACGACATTGTTGCCGCACTGCAAGACACTGCAGCAGCAGGCTGTTACCAAAGTCCCCTACGCGTGAAAGACTGCCACTCATATATATTCCGGTGTACGTACGATGGATGATGATGCTAGGTACCGAAATAAATGAATAAGTATAATATCTATGTACGAATAACCTCAATCTTTCCGTGTGCTGATCTGTTGACCTGCCGGTGTTTTTAGAGCATCCTTAATGTATAAGAACTTTTGCCATAAGATAGGACACACATTGTTTATAGAAATTACCACAATATAGAAGGTCAACATGGCCATAAGGTAGAACCCACATAATTTATTATATTGCTCCATGCAAGAGAAAAAAGGGGAAATAATTTTTATATTCTCTATGAGAACTCACAAGCTTGAGGTGCACCATAGGTTTAAACTACATGGAGAAGCGCGCTTCGCCACGCCGTTTACATTGCGTTCTAACAAATCACAGGGTTAACGTGATACCATGTGTTTTCAAAAGGATTTTGGTGATCTATTTTGCCTCATCCGAATGCAACATAATCATGCATTCATTTAATCCTGTGTGACCGTATTGATTACATACCAAGAAAACGACATGGTTAAACCAAGAACAGAAGAATTTCTATTTACACGTCAGGAAAATCATGCAAACATATATAATAGCACCACAAAAAATAATACAAATCTAGTATAGTTTTGTTATGCATACAATGGAGAAGTGCTCATACTAATCACGGCCAACTCACTATTAAAATGTCCACGTAGTGTTTGCCTGGTGTATACAGTAATCATTACATGAATTGTGGTGAGCGGCAATAGATGATACTCATTTTGTTAGGTAAGAAATATAGGCCAATACAAAAATTATGTACTATTGCAGACATCAAGTCAACAAAATCGCCTACCACAGCAGCAACAATCCCATGCCATTAACATTAGGGTCCTTCATAGGTTTTCCTTTACCTCTCAACATCCGAAGAACCCAGAAGTCCAGAATCGTCTAGCAGTAAAAGAAGAATTCTTCAGCAGAGGAGTAGTACTATCAGCATGAACAATGAGAAAGCAAATCTTGATAGAATTGATCGTGTAAACATGCAATCTCTAATTTACTCATAAAGCTGGTAATTCTAAAAAAAAATATAGAAGAGAATGTGATTGCTTATATTTCATTACAACAAACATTCAGATATTTCTAAATCCAAGTACAAATGTGAGTGAGCATGAAAATGTGACATGCCAGCTTACATTGAATTGTAAACAGGAAGAAAACACACAGTTAATGTTATATGCAATGCCCCCTCTGTCTTAATGCAAAGAAATCTATAATTGTTTCAATAGGAAGAAAGAATCCCTCCTGTCCTGATGTAGAGCAATCTATACTTGCTTCAACAGGAAGAAAGAAAAAAGAACAAAAGACCCTTGTTATCTATATGGGCTAACTCTTTCTGTATTATCTCAACCGCTTACTAACATTAAGTTTGAAATACTCACCTGAATATGTACTACTCCCTCCGTCTCAAAATAGATGTCGCAAACTTTGCTAAATTTAAATGTATCTAGACACTATTTAGTATCTAGATTCATCCAAATTTAGACAAATTTTTGACAAAATAGATGGCATTCTTGTTTCTCATAAATGGTAGTCAGAACTCGATATCCCTTATACTTTTGTGGCTAGAAGTTAAAAAATAACATGAATGATGTCATACACAGATATTTAAAACAGCTAGATATGCAAGATGCTTAGCAGGAAATCCCAGTCAGCATATAAAGTTTGACACATATATTTAGATTATAAATTTATCATTGTACCTCAGATTTACATATGGTTAGTAGTGGCACAATGAAGTATCCAGAAGACATGGTATTTAACTTTGACATTAAGAAGTATGATGGATCAAAAGAAAATGCCACTTGTTTAATTTATGCAATAGAAAAACAGGTATCAACACATCCAATATGCTTTCGCTGGTTGTGTCTAGTAAATTCTACAGTTAGTTATTAACTTGATAGAAATCCAATCTTGTATGGACGGCTACATTCTGCATAGCTTAAATGAGGAAATGCTAATAGAGAATCTATTACACATAAAATTCCTATTAAAAGGTTCTTCCCATGAACATAACCCTTTTGGTCAAGGATTTAGGGGGATTAAGACACTTTGGGATAATAAGAATTTGTAATTTGTGTGTTCTATATGCAAAGCATGACGTTGTGTTAAGATCAGCCCTATCAAATAGATTGTTTGGATCCTTTTGTAATAGGAGAATGATTTTATGTGGGTGGTTTGTTTATATGCTAATTTATGGGGAAATAATAGAAGATCGCCGGAAATGAAGCATTGCCAATTGGCCAACGAATCCCTGCCAAATACTGTATACAAATTGATATTTCACATTTTTATCGCATATCCAGAGAATGGGTATTATTTTGCCTTCTTAGTTTTTGTAAGATTTAAAATGTCTAGCATCGACAAACTATCACGGCATTGTATAATCCAACAGATGTGATTACTACATTTATCACTAAGGACTATAATCTTATTTCTAACTAATCAGTGTATTATTTGCATCCATGCTGACCAAGCAAGCAAGCGTAATTAACTTCACAAGAAATTTACATGCTCGATGTTGATGTGAACTGTCTATAGCTGAAAGCAAGCTGGAGCAATGGACCTAGTGAAAGATAAAATGGCATAGTGAAACGCCAAATTAGTGGAACATGGTTGGGAATTTCATCGAACACTGGAAGGTGTATACATCCTGCAGTACGGTTGTTTCTTTGTACCAGGTGTGTGCAGCGAACTCTGGGATGTGCTAGTGTAAAGAAAATTATGTATCAGAAAGAGAGAGATACCAAAGTAGCAGGCAGGAGAACACCAGGCAAGTACATCAAGCTTCAGATCCTCCAAGCAATCAACCCCTCTTCGTACAACCGTTTCCACCATAAACATCGGCATTCCATCGCCAGCGTTCTTGTGCCAGCATCCTCATCCCCATACAACACATACCCTTATTCACCTCACTTAGGCCTCGACCGATCTTGGTGTGCTCGCTCCTGGCCTCGCCCCTCTTGGTGCCGGTGGATATGGGGCACTAACCGGTGTGGCACTAACCGATTGGGACAGTTGAGGCTGGATCCACCTGTCCATGCAGTAGCGAAGCAACTCGAGTGAGCTCGTGGCTGTAGAGAGGCACGGAAGGAGCAGGATCAACAGGTAATAGGGGAGTGCATGAGCCAAGATCTGCCTTCCTGGACATACCCCTGTACATCGCCCCCCTCCCCGTCTAGAGCTGGAAGAGGTAGGGTCTGGGGCCGCACCTGCAAGGGAGGAAGGGGATAATCTTGGCTTTGCTTCTAGGCAAGAGGTCGAGAGGCAGGGAGAATGAAGCATGACCTGATGGTGAGGCAAGCTCACACGCTGCCTAGAAGGGCGACAGCGGCGAAAAAGGTGAAGAAGAGGAAAGAAGGTTGGGACTCAGGAGCCAAGGCAAATATAGAAGAGAGAGGAGGAAGGAGTTTTTCACCCGCCCAAGACTGCACATTCGGTAGACCGGTGGGCCAGAACAAGGTGCCCCCACTGTCAGTCATGAAGAGACTCTGTTCGCAAAAACAAAAACTTCACCCAACAGCCAAACCTCTATTGCCTAGATGATTTCTGGTGAAGGTCGAACCGCCCAAATGTGTCTATTGGGGATGGCTCAGCAGGCAGGGCTTTCACCACGCTTAAGCTATAGTACAAGCATGAAGGGAGATACATTAGGGATTTAGCTAGAGTAAGAGAACTATGGCCTAATGGGATTAGAGGGAGTTGGAGGAGTGTGGACAGCTCATCAAAATCTCCAATGGTTGTGTGATGATGGACATGTTCCACCAATGCATTGTACACTAAAAACTGAATAATTGTTGGCAAAAAATGATGAGATGAAATGTGAATGCAGTTGACACCATACCAATCTACCCCTGCGAGACAATGCACAGTAGCTCGCAGCAAGGATATTTACGACAACCATCAGACGAAACCCCTCAAACTAAGCACATTCAGCATTAAGTTGCTCAGTTGCCTGGAGAAACAAACAAGAAACATTTTAGTTCCGAGGTAACAGAGGTAAGCCATAGGGTTGGCAAATATGGAGACATAGGTAGGCATACGTCAAGGACAGGGTGTGTAAGTGCAGCATGGTCATTTCAGGATATGCGATTGCCAAGGGCAGACGATATTTCATCAATGCACTAAACCACCACTTGATCAAGTAGGCATTTCTCCTCAGATGGTGAAGCTCTAGAACAATTTCAACCCCAGGGAAGCCATAAACATGAAAAGTAAAATAATGTCACTTGCCCACACATCATGCCTCGTAACAACGTATTTATATGTAACTTGGATATTAAATTCTAGTATCACATATAAGCTTGCAATATTAAAATAATACATAGCAAGTGCTGTCAGAAAAGAAGTTTTAGCAACTGTCGTCCAAACTATAGTTTTTTTAACTATAATTTTCGTAGAATTTGGTCCAACCTGAAGAGACTATTCCTACACGTTTCCTGAGAACTAAAATTACCTAGATTGATTAGAGATCCTTGGTCCAACTACTGGATTTTCTAGTATTTTTAACAACTTGAAAATCTGACCAAGTTTACCTGAATCTAACAAATAGTAACCAACATTTTAAACTGCTAGTCCAAAAAAAACATCCTTTCGCAAGTCAACATGTACATGGCACACTAATTGAACCACTATGGGCTTTCTTTTTTCGGAAAAGGATTCAAAATCTGATCGAACTTTGGGAAATTCTCACAGTCCACATTCAAACTAATAAATGTTCTGTATAAACACTAAATATTCTGTAAAAGATCTAAAAAATGTGTCATCCTAGTTAGTGACTATGGACCAGTCATTTGTTTTTAGCTTCTCCTTTCACTAAAATCGGCGTAGATCTTACATAAAAATACAAAGTTCCATCTCAGACACTGACCCATGCGAGTTAATCTCCAAGGTGGACCTATCGATATTATCTCCAAATCTACTTCCTTCTACAGAAAACCATATAAATGTTGTTCTATCCTAAAAAATCACCAGGTAGCAGTAGTGTGTATAATTTTCTCCGTAAACCTGAGACCTAATATATGGCTCTGTATTGGATAGTATGTATGTCAGCCGCTTCTCTTTTCTAAAAGATTCAGAGCTATATATGATTTTATACCAATCCTGCATCTAGGCATCAAAACGGCTAGCCTGCATATTGCGTAGAGTCTTCTATACTATCTACTATCAATATGGTGGTAATCTCCACATGCAAACCCCAAAAACACACATTGAAAGAAAATGAAATGAATATGTCACGTGCTTACAGACCTGTCAGCGTTTGTGAATGCCTAGCACGCCTGCACTACTTGCTCATGTGAACACACTTGTAGGCAGGTAATCAAACACACTGCAAACAACAACATTTTTTTGACCGGTAAACACCAGATCGAATGCGAATAAGGTACAATAAAGAAAAACAATCACCTGGGCTTCAGATGGCCATTGCCTAAATCGGTGTTTGACGCAGTAGCTCATGAATTATATTTAGTTCAGAACATGGAACAACTGTGAAGTGCTAAGAAAACGACTCATGAGGTATTAGTCATTTCTCATATCTAAGCGCTAAGAGAGGACGCACAATATTCTAGTCATCTCGTATTATTTATATCAACTCCGACTTTTTATGGCAGTTATAGAAATCAAGTACCACTATGACTGTACCAGTCAAATAGCTAATATTCCAGATCCCAGCAGCATGAACTATAAAAGAAATTACAGATGTACCATAAAATTAGCAATTCTGAAACTATCATTAGGATGGGATCTTACCCTGCTCCCTCCTTCACTCCATGGCATCCAGTCAACTATGATATAGACACCAATATCCGTTTCCATAGGACTACTGACATAGGATCCAACATCTTATTTGAAAAAAATCAGGTAGACTCATTCTGATATGATAGTGATATGGCAGTAACAGTTTCCATAGGACTACCAAAAATATGCATACTGATAGACCAAGCATGTCTTTCTTATATGAAATTTGATAATTCAAGCTCCCTGGACTCAATACTTTTGACCAGTTTGTAACAATTGTATGACACCTATATATTATGAATTTGACTTGGTCTATTTCTGCAACTAATATACTTGTCCATTTTTGCTACAACTAAAAGATTTGTTTGTCAGACTAACAACATTGTATATTTCCGAAATTCAAGAAATGGTCCAGCTACCTTATTTATCTTCCTTTGAGTAAAGGATGACGACTTCAAATGAATAGCCAAGATATTTGTAGGTACGGAGCAGCACGGTACATAAGTTTACATACCAAGAATTCAATCAGCCCATGATATCACCTGCTCTCGAAACGGTCGTCCTCCCTATCCAAGTCAAAACAGCAGCTAGGCTGGCTTGCTCCTCGCATCCCGACCAATAATCCTGGCCTACTACTTTCATAAAGTACGTTATCAAGGACAAGTGGGAGGAGTAGAAGCTGCACAGTCGGCACAGACACAGGGGCGAAAGAAAACATGGTACCACACAACAGCGCCCAGCAACATATCCCCGTGCAACGGCCAATAGCGGCGAAATGAGGACTAAAATAGCACGGAGCAAAACCAACCATACCACGCTGTTTACTACCGACAGTCGCGACTCAACAACAACATCACCCATCGCACACAGACAAGAAGCTAAATCACAGCAATCAGCAAAATACAAATTAGGGTCACAACAAATCCAAAAAAAAGAAGCTTGCAGCCCAATCAATAGAGGATGGGACAAATGCAGTAGCCACCGGCAACTCCCCACGACAACCTGCAACGAGAACCAACACGGAGTCAAACAACACAGTCAGGAAGATAGAAAGATGCACGGGGACGAACAGCCAACCAGGAAATAAGGGGAAATATAGATGCAAAGAAAGCAGGGACGAACGGACCTAGAAATCCTAGCCGCAAGACCGATACCGCAAAGACGGGCGCCCACGGCCTCCTAACGCACGGATGGCAGCTCACACCCGACCCGCTCGCCGCGCATCATGCTCAGCTGCCCTAGCTCGATGCAGGCCCAATTGCTCGGCCTCCGGCAAGCTCAACCTCTCTGCTCTGCAACTTGGGAGCGGATCTGGTCTAGGGAGAGCAGGGGCATATATTCCCGTCGTGGTGGCCGGTGATTAGAGGCGGCGGTGGTGGGATCTGAAGCGGTGAGGGAGGCGGAGAGAACGGGGGCGATTGGGGTTAGAGAGGAGAGAAGTGGTGGGCACGAGGTGGTTTTTCAAGGCACGCGCAAAGCCACCCCTGGCCCACAAGCAGAGGCCATATCAGCGGAGGCAAGCAGCTGCAGCGTGTGCGGTAGATGGCCTGAAATGGCTCCCTTCTTCTCAAGATTAAGCTATAGAGTAATATAATTTTATTTTCTCCACAATGTATAAAGTAAACCTTAATAAACACCACATAGGTCTTAAGGTATGATTTTTTACACATTGCGGATAGTCTCGAAATCTTCACTACTTGGCCTGTTGCCTGTGCTTCCGTACATGACTGAATTTTGGCATGCCGAAGTCTGAAACATGGACATGACCAAATGCATACAGCCATTTTTCTTCTTCTCGAGAACTGGCACATGTATTTCACATTCCCAATGTTATTCAAAAGAGAGAAACGAGAGAGGGGAAGTAAAATTATTACTCCCTCCAATTTAAATTAATTGATTCAAATTACCTAGATTTAAATATATTTAGTACTAAAACATGTTTAAATATATACGAATCAGGCTTTTGCCCCGCTTTATAAATAAAGAAACATCCAGATAAAACGTACCAAATCATCCACCACAGCCTGGGCCAAACAGAAAAATAAAAAGAGTTCACACACCCGTTGGGGCCACAGCACAATCATGCCCAAAAGGAAAACTAAAAACCGCAGCGATAGGGCGGGGAAGACACTCAGGCCACCGGGGAAGGAGAGGCCGGAGCAGAGAGGGGGAGCGCCGCCGTCCTCAAGGCCCGCATATATAGTGTCGTCGAAAGCCGCCCGATCACAAGATGCCGCACCAGGGGAGACCACTGCTGGAGAAAGGCAAAAAAGGAAAAAAAAAACAGGGTCAGACACGCGGGAAGGATAAACCTTCTCAATCACCATCTTATTCCGCACGTTCCATAGAGACCATGAGATGGCCGCAAACACAAGCCAAAAGAGGCGGAGTCCTCCTCTGGCCCTGTTGGCCTGGGTCTGCAGGAACACCCCAAGCTCATGCGCGTCCCAGTCAGGCCCCAGCACCTCTCTAACAAAGCTCCAAAGAGCCTGAGCCGCCGAACAATGAAACATAATATGGACACAGGTCTCCAGAATCCCACATAGGGGACATCGGCCATTACCCGGGCCGTTACGTTTGGCCACCTCCACCCCTGAGGGTAACCGATCACGCAGCAGGTGCCAGACGAAGATGCGAATACTAAGTGGGAGGGGGCCTTCCACAAAGGAGATGTCCAGCTCATCTCCAGACCCTGGAACAAGGCATGATAAGCCGAGTTCACCGTGAACTCACCCGACGGATGCAGCTGCCAGGTTGCCGAGTCCGGGGCCTCGGATAAGGCCTTGGGGAGGGAACCACGCAGGTGCTGGAGGTCTGTGGCTTCCGCTGCACTAAGATGCCGACGGAACAAGATGTTCCAGTGACCCGCTAGGAAGGCCTCACTCACCAGAGCCTCGGGGGAGACGGAGATAGCGAAAAGGCCGGGGTACTGGACCCCCAGCAGGATCGGGAGCAGCCAGGGATCAAGCCAAAACCGCACCCCCTGCCCGCAGCCAGCCGCAAAGGAGATGCCCAACCCAATGAAGTGCTTGATCTCCTGGAGGGCTCTCCAGAACTGAGAGCCCTCCCTCCGCTCACAAGCCAGAAGGGGACGGCCTCGGAGATATTTGGCTTTGATAAGCTGGATCCAAAGCCCTCCGTCGTCCCTGAGAATGCGCCAGACCCATTTCAACATTAACGCCACATTAAAGCAGCGAGAGTCGAGGATACCTATTTGACCATGTGGTATTTATCATGGCCATCCCTTGCCGCCCAAAAGAACCTAAACAACTCCTTCGCGAAGTCGGCATGGGTCCCTTCAGGCAGAAGGTACAGCCTCATCTGGTACATGGGGAGACTCGAGAGACACGAGTTAATCAGAACCGACTTGCTTCCCTTAGACGTAAGGCGCGCTCGCCAGGGTTCCGCCCTCGAGCGCACCCTCGTAACCAAAGGAGCTAAGTCTCTGATCAGAACTTGTGTCTCCCTGATGGGCATCCCAAGATACATACTCCCTCCGTTTGGAAATATAAGATGTTTTAGATTTGTGAAGGAGATGTATCTAGATACATTTTAGTGTCTAGATTCATTTGAACCTATACAATAAAACGTGTCTAGATACATCTTCTTCACAAACCTAAAACATCTTATATTTCTAAACGAAGGGAGTAATAGGGAAGTCAGCGAGCTTACAATTCAGCCCATCCGCAATCCGCTGACGCTCCTCCTTGGAGTACCCGAGGACCCTAACCTCGCTCTTGTCAAAATTGATCGTCAGGCCCGACATGGACTCAAAGCAAAGAAGCAGGAACTTTAGGTTAATGATGTCAAGGTCCGAACCCTGTGCCATGATCATGGTGTCATCTGCATACTGGAGGTGCGAGATCCCACCCCCGGGGATCAGGTGCCCCACCACCCCCGAGATGTGCCCCGAGCGTTGAGCTCGGTCTAGAATCTCCGCCAGGGCATCCACCGCGGCATTAAACAATATAGGGGAGATCGGGTCCCCTTGTCTAACCCCGCAGGACAAACTAAAGTAGGGGCCGATCTCCCCATTGATATTGAACGCCGTCCTGCCACTCCCCACGAACTGCATAATCCAGCAGATCATGTGATCGTCAAACCCCCTCCTCTTCAGAATGAACCTCGGGAAGGCCCAATCCAAGCGGTCATAGGCCTTCTGAAAGTCCAGCTTAAGGAACACTCCTTTGTGACGTCGAGCCTTGACTTTATGGATAATTTCATGAAGTGCCAGGGCATCATCATGAATGAGGCGTCCTTTGAGGAAAGCGAACTGGAGAGGATGGGTGAGGCGCTCCATCACCGGAGCAAGACGAATGGCACAGACCTTGGCGAACAGACGTTGTATGACATTAATCACCGTGATCGTACGGAACTGACGGATATCCGTGGCCCCCACTACCTTGGGGATCAGGGTAATGCCGCCAAGGTTCAATCGAGACATCACCAGGGTACCCGTGTAGAACTCCCGGAAGAGCTGCAAGATCAAAGGCTGGATCTGAGTCCAAAAAGTCTGGAAGAAGCAAACCGGTAGCCCATCTGGGCCCGGTGCTGAACTAGACTTCATGGAGTTCAGGGCCGCCTCCACCTCCCCTCCTAAGAAGGGAAGCGTGAGCCTAGCATTCTCCTCGAGGGAGACTAGCGCCTCACCGGACTAGAAGTCAGGCGTCAGCGAGACTCCCGACTGTGGCGAGGCGGAGAAGAGACCCCGGCAGAAATCGAACACTTCCTCCTCCTACCATTGGCAATGGCATGGAAGTAGGCCGTGTTCGATTCCCCCTGGATAGTCCAGTTCTGGCGACTCCGCTGACGCCAAAACGCCTCCTCTCCCTTGTAGATCTCCATAATGGAGGACTCAAGGGAGTATCTATGGAACCAAGCCTCCGCCGAGAGGCCATGCAGGTCGGCCTCCCGGTCTAAGGCGTGGATCTCCCACAGAATGGACTCATTCTGATTCCTGAGGTCAGCCCCCAAATTCGCCCCCCACCCTCTCATGAACTGACGAGATAATTTGGCACAATGGTGCCATATATCCACGGCGCAGTACACCCGAGGTGTAGAAGCGGCCGCTGCCAAACACCTCCACCACACCGCCTCCACGAATCCTCGTTTCTGAAGCTAGAAAGATTCAAAGTGGAAACGGTTCAGCCGAGGGGGGAGGCCCCCTCCCGAGGAGAGGAGGAGAGGGGTATGGTCAGACCCTATCCTAGTGACCGCCCGAAGCAAGCAAAGTGGGAAGGCCACCTCCCACTCAACGGAAACAAAGGCGCGATCGAGGACACTGCGGATCGAATTCCGCTGATTATTCATACAGGTATATCTAGCGCCCACACGCCGAATCTCGCGGAGAGCCAGCTCAGCAATGCAGTCGTTAAACATACGCATCCTAGGGAGGTCCACATTTGCCGAGCTCTTATCATCGGCAGATCGGATCAGGTTAAAATCCCCGGCTACCACCACCGGGATAACCGTCCGTTTCACTTTCGATTTGAGCTCACGCAAAAAGTCAGCGGACGTCCTATGGTCCGCGGGGCCATAGACAATGATCATCTCCCACCTGAAGCAAGATTGTCTATGGGAAAAGCGCCATGCTCACAAAGAATTCCCTGCGGTCCATATCATCAACCTCGAAGGTATCCTCCTTCATGCCTAGAAGGATCCCCCGGGAGTGCCCGGACGCAGGAAGCCAGGACCAGGAGAACTTGAAGCGGCTCAAAGCTTCCAATTCAGCAATGGAGAAGTCCTGGCGAATCATCTCCTGAAGGCCGACAATATCCGGCTCTTCCAAGCGAATAAACTCCTTGATCTGGCGACGGCGGCCCTCGTGACCAAACCCCCGGTTGTTCCAAATGAACTCCCGGATGGCCCGGAGGATGTCCATGTTGGAACCTCAAGCCAGGGGGTCCCCTGTGCGGGGACCGAACGAGGGCGGGGAGAAGAGGAGCGGATCGCAATAGACTTGGGAGGTCTCCCACGAGGCCTGCCCAAGGGGGTCGGCTTGTGGGTGGTCTCCCGCGCATTAGGAGCAGGCTGGGTCTCCTTGCTAGAGCCAGGCCCGTCAGGTCCAGCCCCTGCAAGGATCTGGGAGCGTTCCCGCTCCCGGGCATCGCGTGCCCGGGCAGCAACGCTCGCTCCCGCATACCCCTCCCGCGCCTTAATGGCCACAATATGCTCGAGCTTCGACCCCTTCTCGCCACGGAAGACAATACCACAATCATCAGCCACCTCACCTAGGTGGGCCAAGGACACCTCGGAGAGAACACAAAAAGGCGAACCAAGCAAACCAGAAGGACCAGGGTCAGGAGGAACATGAGCGGAAGTAGTACCTGAAAACTCGTCGCGAGCAGCAACCCGGCGGGAGGCCCTCTCAGCCATCGTCGGCTCGGGCGCGGACAAGCCTGTCCGAGAGGGAGCGAGGCGAATGTTGTGGCGGGAGGGTGGCGGA
This sequence comes from Avena atlantica, assembly GCA_910589765.1. Lineage (NCBI taxonomy): Eukaryota > Viridiplantae > Streptophyta > Magnoliopsida > Poales > Poaceae > Avena > Avena atlantica. Next base: position 28,668,143 of record OU342735.1, read on the forward strand.
GGAGGCGGCCTGGGAGCCCTGGACCGGTGCAGGGGAGGTCCACCGGGGCCAGCTTGGCCGACGCGCTCAGCGATAGCGGGCGCCTCCCGGGGAAGAAGGGGCCCCCACCTGAGAGCCCAGCAGCAGGGGGGCGGGGCGCCGTGCCCCCAGATGACCCTTGAGGCGGGCACGGCGGGGGTGGTGACGCGTCAGTGGCGAGCGGCGACTCCTGGTACGAACCCAAGTCACTATTCGAGTGCTCCTCCCCAGAGCCTCCACCCTCCGCCCCCGCGTCGTCGCCGGCCGGCGGGTGGGGAGGGTGGGGAAAGGCCAGCCTCCGCCGCGGCCACCTCCTCGTCGAGCTCCACCAAGAGGTCCCGGTCCACTCCGTCGAAGAAGAAGAAGCGCGAGAGCGAGACCGGGAAGACCGAGGTGTCCGGGCAGAGCAGCCGCAGCCGGACCGGCCCGTGCCCAGCTAGAGAACCCAAGTCCACCTCCGACACCTTGCCCATCGTCTGGGCCACAAGCGCCACCACCTCCTGTCTCCGGGCCTCGAGCGGGATCCCGGTAAAGCGGACCCAAATCTCCGAGAGGGTGGCCACCGTCTCCTGATCCGTCGAGGAAGGCTGGATGGAGACCTTCAGCTGGTGAAGAGGAAGCGTGAAGGCGGAGCCGAGGGCGCACATGCGAAGGATGGCCACGGACGGGAACGACACCAAGAACTCAGACGTCGAGACACGCCGCACCGGCCACTCGTAGCCGGGCAGAGCCGCGCTGAGCTCGTCCTGGAGCAAGGACTCGGTCACCTCCACCGAAAGGGGGGGGGGGTCCTGGACCGGGAGGATCGACACCCTCGCCAAGGTCTCAGGCACGGTCATCGAGATGCCCCCAGGTCGATGTAGTAGAACCCACCGTCGACCCTGTGCCCGTAGTACTCGAGCGTCTCCCTGGGGCACGGGATGGCCGCAGCCGCCACCGCCCCGAGACCGGGGACCGACTATCCCGCAGCACCTGCGACAGCAGACGAGGGGGCCGACTTCTTCTTCTTGCCCTTTTTCTTCTTCTTGGGGACCGCGACATCACCCGCACCGGGCTCGGGGCGCACCAGCGGGATCGGCGCCGCCGGGGCTGGCGCGGGGCCCTCCCGCCACGGACCGGCGTCCGCCCGGCCAATCCCCTGCCTTGGACCCTCCACAGCTGCCGTGGCCTCGCGCACCTGTAGGGCCGAGGCCCGCAGCCGCTGCTCTCTTGCGTGGTCCTCCGCAGATGGCCGTGGGGGAGACCGACGGGGTTCCTCCAACCGGCGGCGGGCGCGGGGGAGGGGGTGAACGGGAGGGGCGACAGGCAGCCGCAGAGCGCGGCTGTGGAGGTGACCGGCGTGCTGGGTGCCGGTAAGGTCCCTGGGGGCCGCGCGTGGGAGGGTGGCGTCGGGGGGGGGGGGGGCACCGGGGAAGAGGCATGGCGCGGGGGAGGAGAGGACCGACGCGGGGGGAGGGGGGCGGCGAGGGGAGCCGTGCCTCGGCGCCGCCGGCGGGCTCCTGGGGCGGGGGGCCATGAGGGCAGCAAGGAAGGTGCGCTGGAGGGGAGCAGGGGCGGGTTCAATCCTTGCAATCATATGGTGCTCGCAGCCATGTTTGTCGGCCATCCAAGGTAAGTAGAAGTAACATATTGTAGGTCTGGCTTCATGCGCGTTCCAGGATTAACTTATGATGTGCACACACACACACATAAGTTCATCAGGTTCAGCAAGGAGACCGTCCTCCATCTTCTCCTCCGGCGCCGCAAGAGGGGCCAACGTTTGGCTGCCATAGTGGATGTGTCGGGCCACCAGGGACGACAGCAGTTGCGGCGGCGCCACAGTACGTGCAAGACCCTGAAGCTGCAGGCTGTTGAGAATTGAATGTCCCTTACGTTTATTATGAAACATGTACAACCTATACAACCTGAGTGGACACAAGGTTTCTATCGATAGAGAGGCGTCCGCGTTAAATTATTCAATCTGGAAGCTCAGCGATTCTGGTCTCCAGCTGACGTTGTATGAGTTGTATGCGTGGTGGTTGTGTGTGCATCTAGATGGTACTTGGTACTCAGCAGATCCTAAAAAGGAAAAACTGTTAAACACGTTTTTGCCCGTTTTGTCCTACTTGCTTCTATCCAATGTTATCTACTGTCTTCTCTGTCGATGCAATTTTTTTGCCGAACTTTCGGACAGTACATAATTTTTTATAATCAGTTAGAGAAAGCTAAGAATTAGTCGTGCTTAAATTTCACTCGTTTAGAGGAATAGTTTAGGTGAAAAATCACTTTTTCAGTTGCTAGCGCATTTTTTTTTACCGTAATTCAAGCTGTCCAGAAAATTTCATACCTTACTGGTTAGTGTTGGCAATATGTTACCATTGTCCTTTACGACTGAAATTATTTCCTGCATGGACAAGCCCAACCTCACTGATCTGCCGATTTGCACATGCTCACTTGAATTTTATGTGCCCCTTCTTTCCGTGACATTTATTTTAAAACGGGGAACAAAAGATGTATGTCATTCTATTAATTAAGGAGTTGTATCAACATTTTTTTTTTTTGGAAATGGTGTATCAACATGATGTGATAAAATGATAAAATGAAAATTATTACAAATCCTACTCTCCCATCATAACCTCACCCGAATTGCGCCCATGGTTACTCAAAGGCGCACATCACTGTATATATTGGCAAGGATGACTTTTGGCAAAGCGTATTTTTTGTGGAAGACTCGTGAGTTTCTTTCATTCCATATTATTTAATAATTAGGGCTTGTTTGATTCATAGGATAGGAAAAACAAAGGAATAGGAAAACCATAGGATTGCAATGTCATGTCCACTTCAATCCTATAGGAACCCACATGCAACAAAGTTTGTTTGATTCCATCAAAGGATTCTAAGAAAGAGCTTTGGATGGATGTTAGATTTCCTATGCAATCTAGTGCAAATGATTTTCTAAGAAAGTTTCCTATAGGAATCAATCCTACAAATCAAACAACCATCATAGGAAAATTTCCTATAAGATTTAATCCTACAAATTTCCTATACAAATCCTTTGAATCAAACATGCCCTTACTCTCTGTAGTTCACCAGAAAGTGATGGCTTGGGCACATGTCTTTAGTCAAAGTTTTGAACTTTGACCACTGATAAAGTAAGACAAAACTTCTGTCCATATAATAAAGAGTCCATTGGATATATCCGAACGCCTTTTCCTTTTGAAATTTATTATTGGATGATATATTTTGGCGCCATCCCAGTTAATTAACATGGAATGGAAGGCACACTGCTTGCCGGCCAGAGCAACATAATCTTAAACAGTTACTGCATATATCAATAGTCAGAAGGGAAAATTTTCTGAATGCCTCTCTACTTTGTCCAAGGGGCGACTTGGACTATTTGAGTAGTGCGTGGCAGCTTGCCCCACGTCAGATCAATAGCCTATTTTCAACCTATCTCCATCAAGATGAATCTTCAGCGAGGAACCTGCACATTTGAATGTACAGTATAGAATTTTAAGCTATCAAACAGTTTCTACATTTCAAGGTCAGATGGCAAAAATGTCACTATGTTGCCCAACCGAGGGACGACTTTGACCATCGGATTCGTGCACTTCATGAGTCGCTCTCCATGAGATCAGGCCTATCAGCCTAGCTGGTTCCAGCATATCTTCAGTGTGTACTTCCCGTTCTGTATGTATATATATGTACTATTGAGGTTATTGAGACAAAGCAAAACGGCCACCTTCATTAGTCTTTTGCACACTTTACACATTTATTAGAGTTAGTGTTACGTAGAAGTGCGTAACCGAGAAGAGGACCATGGAAAGATCTTCGGCTACCATGGCAAGAGCTTCGGTAATCCTTGCAATCATATGCTGCTCTCTTCCATGCTTTTGGGCAATCATATCCAAGGTAAGTTTGTACAAGGTTATGTAATCACCTAGTAATAGCAGTAACATATTCTAGGGCCGGATTCATGCACGTTCTTTCAAGCACATATATATACTAGTAGTGTTAACTTATGATTAATGTCCATGTATGCAGTTCAGGAAGGAGACCGTCCGCCATCTGCTCCTCCGGCGCCAATTCCGGGGACACCGGCTGTCTGCTCTAGTGGATGCGCCGGGCCGCCAGAACTGACCGCGGTAGCGGCACCGCAGCGCAAGACCCTTCAGCTGCAGGCTGTTGCAAATTGAACGTCCCTTACGATTATTATGAAACATGTACCAATGATGATGCAACCCCTGGGGCATAAGGTCTCCGTACACAGAGAGGCATCTGTTGTAACTCCGTCGTCGATCTAAAGGTCCATGGTTTTGGTCTTCAGAAGATGTTGTGTGAGTTGTACTTGGGGTGGTGGTGTGTGTGTCCGTGTAGAAGATACTCGGCGTTTCTCAAAGAATAAGAACGTCAAATACGTTTTCACCCGTTTTGTCCTACATGGCAGCCACATAATCTTATCTACTGTCTTGTTTTTGTCCATGTCATACTTTTTTGCTGAAATTTCGGACAGTTCATAATTTTTTATAATATACTAAGTTGCAGAAATGTAGGAATAAATCACGCTTAAATTTCACCTCGTTTATATGAATAGTTTAGGTGAAAAATATTTTTGAAGTTACGAATGTCATGCCTTTACTGGTTACTGTTGGCGATATGTTAACATTAATTCGCTGTTACGAATGAAATTATTTCCTGCATGGACAAACCCAGCCTTACTGTTCTGCCGATGTGCACTTGCTAATTAACGGTCTATTTAGTGTAGAGGAGGAGTACTAGCACACTAGAATTTTATGCGCGTCTTCTTTGTCTGACTTCTTTTAAAACGGGGTGCAGAAAACTTTGCCCCTTTGCCCCAATATCTTAATTAAAGAGTTGTATCAAAACAATTAATGTGATAAAACAATGAAACTTCAATTACTCCCTCCGACCCATATTAGTTGACTCAAATTTGTCTAGATTTAAATAAATCTAAACACTATTTAGTATATATAGGTTTATCCAAATTTTGACAAATCCAAGTCAACTAATATGGATCGGAGGAAGTATTATAAAGACTACTCTCGCTGTCATAATTTCACTTAAACGCTTGGTGCCCACGGTTACTCAAAGGCGCGCCTCTGCTTTTATTTTTGGAAAGTATGAATATTGGCATACGGTATCTGTTGTGGAAGATCTAAGTTTTTTTATTCCATAGTTTCCAAGAGACTATCTCCCGTTTATATCTTACCCTTTTACACGCCTCTTGTGGCACACCGTCGTCTTCGCGTTTGACCCCACCACCACTACCCCTCCAGCCAGTATAACTAATATGTTTAAAAACTGGTTAAATGGTGCTGGAAAAAAATCTAAGTACAAAACTTGGATTGATGTTTCAGCCTTATGTTGGGCTATCTGGCATTGCAGGAATAATATTGTTTTTAACAAATCAAAAACATTTAATTTTTTGCAGGTTATTCACATGGTGGCACATTGGGTGCAACTTTTGGCTTTTTTCTAGCCACAAGACCAGCGGGATATTATGGCTACTAGTGCAGCCGTCTCCTGATAGTTGCTAAAGATATCTTCACCTAATCGTTCTGGCGGCATAATAGTAGACCGTAGGATGTTTAGTCTGCATATGCTTCTTTTATTTCCCTGGTTGGTGCATGTATCAACCTTATGTGATCTGTGAATTGTAAAATCTTTGGACAATTTCTTTTAATAAAAGATTGTGTGCATCAACCGATGCAGAGGCCGGGGTTCACTTGCCTTTTCGAAAAAAAATCCCAAGAGACAACTAAGACAAGGGTGGCCAATGCTTTTTGGTTGCAGTTGAGACATCCAACAATATTATCCACCACTCCTTGGTAGATAGCAGTGGACATTGTTATATGTCAACTGAATGAGGACACGTCCAATCACGGGTGGAGCCAGAAACTAAGCTCAAGGGGGCAAGGCATGTGTGTGATCTCAATGAGGAGGGCTGATCTTGTTAAATATCCAATGAAAATCACAAGCATAGGGGGGTGGGGGCTTAGCCCCTACTCGCCCCCTTGTCTACGTCCCTGCATCCAATCTTTGATGAAGCCCCAAAGCAGAATGGTGAACCGGAAAATCTTGGGCAAAACGCCCAATTTGGCAAACCCCTTTTATCCAAATGTTTAGCAGTCCAAAGATTATTTTGTGTCACTAGCTAAGCCAAGAATTTGGTCTTTGGCGGTGCCTGAATCTTCCACACCATTCTATACATTCATGGCAGAGAAAGATGCATTGAGAAATTGCGCCACCTCATGTCCCCCTTTGCTGTCCTTGCTGCCATGAATGTTGCCTCCTTGTTGTCATGAATGTTACCACCATGAATAAGCCAACACGAATGTTTCCACCAATATAAGCCAGATGCCTCTCTCACCAACATGGATCGATCAACGTGGCTTCTTTCTTCATCCCCGAGTTGCTGCCTTCTGGTAGTACCGCCACTGATAGTTGTCAGTCTCATCGTGGGTCAATGTCTATTTATTCAACTTGATTGCTCAATATATTGGCTTGCATGATTGACTGGGGGGGGGGGGGGTACCCACGACGAGATACCGATGTAGGGGATGGACATCGACTTCGAGAGACAGACACCCCATGGAGACAACGATCAACCTTTTGGATCAAGTCCATCATCGTCATCATCTTCACTGCATGCATCCTTGTCCCGGTCGAGTACTACTGGCCGGTTGAACCGCAATACTTTGTCGGCATAGACTCGGTCTTAGTCCTAGACCCCAAACCAGGTCCAGCATTCAACCTCACCCTCGTTTTTGCGTCACGGAACCACGGCTTCGAGGCCTGCATCAACAATGGCATGCACTTGGAGGTGTTCTACCGTGGTGTTCAGGTCGCCGCCACCAAGGCCACAACCAATATGCTCTGCACCAGGCCACAAAACGTGGCGAAGACCCATGGTGGCTAGTGCAACCGGGGTGCCTGAGTTGGAAGACCTCGTTGCAGAGATGGCACTATTAGAAAACAGGGCTTTCGTCCATAGCCCTCTGGAGCATTAGTCCCGGATGTGTTAGGAACCGGCACTACTGCTCACATTAGTCCCGGTTCCAACAGCTAGGACGCCGACAACCTTTAGTCCCAGGTTGTTTCGGACCTTTAGTCACGGTTCGTAATACGGCCCGAGACTAAAGGGTGGAACGGGTGCGGGCGCAAGCAACAACCCTTTAGTTCCGGTTGGTGTCTCCAATCGGGACTCAAGGCAGACCCTTTAGACCCGATTTGATATATCAACCGGGACTAAATTTTTTTGGCAAAAATAATTTGGCGGGTTCTGCCAGGGCAGGAAAACGGGCAAAAATCCTGCCGCGGCAGGATATTTTTATCCCCCGAGAACGTCTTTTCTAGTTTTAAAAGCATGCCACAAAATTATAAAAAAATCTAAAAATAAAAGTTTTAAAACTGTAGTTATATTAAGTGATTTAGTTGTTATAAAAAATAACAAACATGAATTTCGATATATTTTGCCAAAAACTGTCATAAAAACTTCAAATGGCTATAACTTTTGTGTACAATATCGGAAAAAAAATGCACGACCTATCAAAATGTGCGGAAAAAAAATTCCGAGTTTGATATTGACCGCCATATATAGGCCGTTTGGGATTCTTTTAGATTTTTAAAATTCGTAAAGGAAAAAAGTCATTTAAACAATTTTTTTTAAGAAAAAAACAGTATATGCCATATTTTGATTCCTCACATTTTCTGATAATAATAGATATATTATTTGTCAAATTTCAATTTACGGATTTAAAGATATTATTTATGCCATATTAAATGAATAAATGGCAAATAATGAATAAAATATTATTTTAGTTAGTTTTTTACTTTCATTAGATTAAAATATTATTATTAGCTATTTATTATTGTTTACTTAAATAGTTGTTTGTAGTTTTGAAACATAAAGACATGTGACATATTGATATGAGCTAATAGGATTGATATGGTAGTTTTGACAACAAGATACTAATGGGCTTCGTGCAAGGACATCCTGATGGAACAGAAAAGTTAAGCATGCTGAGGATGAAGTAGTGCTATGAGTGACCAACCGAAAAGCCTGCGATTTGACCTAAGATTAAGTATAGTTAGTGTTAAAAATATTCCAAGTGAGAGAGAGATATTAACGAGTCAAATAATTCTGAAAAAAAACATTTGAAAAAAAATTCTCGCGCTCGACTGCGGCCTCGAGAGGGCCTTTAGTCCCGGTTTGTAGCTCAACTGGGACTAAAATGGTGGACCTTTAGTCCCGATTTCATAGTTCCGGTTGAAAAACCGGGATTAAAGGCCCTTACAAATTAAGACTATAGGCCCGTTTTCTACTAGTGCGGGGAAAGGTTCACCGGTGTTTGAGATTGCACGTCCCGGACGTTTCTTACTCGCGCCGCAGGGAAAGATGTATATCGTCGTGGTTTTCAGACTGCAAGGGTAGTGGGTAGGTAACACTGCAGTGCCCTGCGTATCCCCCTGCTATATTGAGCAATGCATCAATAGCTAGAAGATTTAGCTATCTTGATTGAAAGGTTTAGCATATGTTTTTCCTATTCAGTACTTTTACTAGTTTGAAATATCGTCCGACATGGCATGTTTGGATTTTCTAGTGTGCTAAAGCCCCGTTGTACCTAGTCTTATTTATGTTGGAATCCTATTATCATGTTGGCAATGCTATGTGCTTGTTTTTGTTCATTTAGTTTAGCTATGCATATATTATGTGGTTACATGCATATGCAAGATACGACCACCGATGAACACTTGCAAGATTCCCATCAAATTCGACGAACTAACTCACACAAAAACATTTTAGCTGGTCTCTGCATCTGGTGAGATTCGTGTCTGGAGGTCGATGTTCGACACTCTTGTGGGTAGCGGCCGTGACGGTTGCTGTAGTTGTTTTCGGCAGTTTGCAGCTCTGTGCATGGAATACAACAAGTGGCGATGTTTCTCTTGTTCGACTGTGTCAGATGAAAATGACGGTGTCGGGATCTAGTGAATATGGGAAATATCCCCGGCCAACATGCCATAGAGTCTCGGACTCGTCGCTTGCGACAATGACCTGGTTCATTGGCTCAAAAAGCATCCTCGCATTCAATGGTGATCTCCTAGATCTACGTATGGCGGTTTTTCACCTTTTTTTGGCACTACCATGGCACGGAGACAATAGTTTTTCCAAGGATGGAATTGTAATTTTACTTGCAGTGTTCTTTGTGAAAATTTGCTCGACAAGTATATTTTTCTTATGTACTGACCATATACGTAATATCTATAAACGGATTGTCTAATTGGAATATATGGTTACTTAGAAAAACTACTCGCGTGTATGACTATGACTCGGACACGAACAAGCCCTACCAATCGCACATATGCATAGGGTTTGCCCAAATAAACACTAACCAAACATATTAGAGCAAGATTATTTTTTCAACAATGCTACCGAAGCATTACATCACTGGATGTCTCAAACGTGTTTGGGTTGTAACGCCTACCGTCAATGTCATGCATAGACAACTGGATGATGTTTGCCGCGGCTTTCTTGACATGCCTGATGTATCCCAAAAAGATGGCATCGTTGGCTTGAACGCCGTAGATGGTTAGCTTGTCTTATGTATTGACAAGCATATTTGTCTTATGTATTGACAAGCATATTTGTCTTATGTATTGACCATATACGTAATCTTTGTAAACGGATTGTCTAATTCGAATATATGATTACTTAAAAAAATACTCGCGTGCATGACTATGAATTGGACACGAACAAGCCCTACCAATCGCATATATGCATAGGGCTTGAACAATTAAACACTAATCAAACATATTAAAGAAAGATTATTTTCAACAAGGCTACTGAATCATTACACCACTAGATGTCTCGAACGTGTTTGGATTGTAGCGCCTACCGTCAATGTCGTACACAGACAACTCGATGATGTTCGCCGCGGCTTTCTTGACATGCCTGATGTATCCCAAAAGAACGGCATTGGGTTGAAAGCCGTAGATGGTTAGCTTGGCCAAGTGCTTGTGCTTAAAGTTGGATATAGAAGGCTTCCACTCCACATCCATTTTGTTGTGGCAACTCTTGTGAGTCATGTTGATGCGTAGGTTATTGAGGTTCGGTGCGGCCTCGAGGAAGAACATTGTCCAACACATATCATTACCCCGAGGAACATTGTCCAGAGTTAGCACACGTAACTGGTCGAGCAGGGGCGCGAGCCGTTCAGGACGTTCTAGGGCAACCCAGATGGAGTCACCTCCAAAATCCAGACGTAGATCTCTCACGGAGGAGGCATTGAGGAGGATTTGGCTTAGCTCGAGAGGCTTTCCATGAACCGAACTAGTCCAGTTATCAGCGAGAAGCCTGAGCTCCAAGGGCTGCGGGACGAAACCGAAAGATATGCAGGGACCCGCGGGGAAAAACCGTGTCATGTTGAGCGTCATCCGCCGGAGCCTGGGCAGGCGGCGAAGCTCGACTCTCTTGAACTTGCTGAAAGCGAATTCAAGGTTTACTAGGCGGGCGTGCTCCAGACCCAGAACTAGGCCGAGGCAGTGGTGAAAACTTAGAGACTCCAGCTGCCCGCAGGCGGCCAAGATGCTGACCGGCACGTTGCTGTCGCCGAATATCATGTTGCGCAGCGACAGCCGCGTGAGGGCGCTGAACGCGTGTGGGCAGGCTTGGAGGAACTTGCTCAACCGATCCCCAACTAGGAACATGCATGTTTCCTGGCCACAGATCGCCGCCATTTCCATGACGATGTCGAACTCGGCCGCGCCGACGACCTTGCCGGCAGCCATGGCAAGGCCGACGGACCGGCCAATGGAGACACAGTCGGGATGCCGCAGGAGAAAAGACAGACGGAGGTCGCGGATAGGGACCGCCGATGGGTCCATCCTTGCGCTCAGGACTCGCTCCGTCGCCTCGGCCACGGCGTCGCCACTAATCCGGGTCATGTCGATGTCGATCCGGGAGAGCTTACCGGGGAGGTTGCGCATCCGCTTGGAGAGGACGCAGGTACTCCTGATGGCGTTGATCGTGTCCATCCTTTCCAAGATGTCGAGCAGGACATCGTCCGGCAGCTTGCTCAGCCTGTCGTCCTCCACGCTGAGAACCTCCGATATATTCTTCATTGATTGAATCGCCTGCACGATAATCGATCGATCTCTAACTCGATGTCTCGGTCACTTGATTGATTTGATCTAGTCGATAGAGATTATGTATTTCAGGGCGTAAGCTGGGAGGATAGAGTTCGATCGAGAGAGACAAATTCGTTTCTGATCCCGATTAGCTATATATACTGTACGTTTGCATGGGGTAGTGCCGTACGGTTTTGTAACTTGTGTAAAACTAGGACAACTAATAATCGTACTATGAGTCAAACTATTAGGAAAGTTTCCTTCGGCAGCTAGTAATCCTTATAGGTGCGTGTATTACAAAAAGGATCATGTTTTCTAATCTAAACGTGTAATATTCAGATCAGAAGAAATAAAAAGATCAGGGCACTAGAGTTGTTCGTTCAGGTGATGTTCGTGTGATTCTTCTTTTCCCAAAAAGTGCACCAATTTATTCATAATCCTCAACAATAGTGTTCCCTCCGTCTCAAAATAGATGTCTCGGATTTGTCAAAATTTAGATGAATCTAGACATTGTTTAGTATATAGGTTCATCATCTAAATTTTGAGAAATCTAAGACATCTATTTTAAGACGGAGGAAGTATAAATAGTCATAAATAAGTTAGCAACAAGAAATACAAACATATCTTTGAACCACCTAGGCACGACTAGCACTTAAGTAAACAGAAGACACGCTCCCATCCTCGCACAAGTCAGGCAAAGCAAGTTGTTGGAGAGATTGTTGTATTGTTGTAGTAGACAAACGAGATTCTCCGGGGAGATGTGTGTGTGCCTATATATGTTCAAACACTTCTCCCTGAACCAACTATCCCATGACACCGTCGTCACTTGTCAAACCTCTGGACTTAGGTAACATTTTTTCTTCGGTGTCCCTCTCCTCCTCAAACTTTGACAAAAAAAAAACTCGATACCTATTCGTTTCGAAAACCATACGAACCTACACGAAACCTGTATTGTCCTCTTAGAAGTATACTCACGTGACCGCTGGAGGCGGAAATCGGGAGGTATACAAAAGAAGCAACAAAATTTTAAAATGTGGCATGCAAAGTGGTAGACCCCTGCTCGGCCGAGTACCTATACGGAGGTATACATGGCCTGGATATAGGTTTCAACGGGTCAAAAAAACTGGTCCATGCAAAATTAAGTTTGGGGGGGAGGGGACACCGAAGCACACCTCCTTAGGTAATACCTCCCCAATTCTTTGCGAAGTAGACTCTTTCTTTTGAAAACCATTGACAACTCAAAGTGTGGAATATCAGTATCATTTTGGAATCTAGGATACTTGCTCTTCCTCCTCACTACCTTGCCATCTGAATATTCTTCGTAAGAAAATCTTCATCAGAGGAATGAAACTAGGTTAATTTGATATGGATCCTCCATCTGAATCTCCAATACTTCTCCATCAAAATAGATGTATTAGGTTTGTTAAAATTTGGATGAATCTATATACTAAATAGTTTCTAGATTCATCTAAATTTGAACAAATCTGTGTCATCTATTTTGAGACGAAGAGAGTATTAAAAGTAGGGTTGATGAGGAAAAGGAGGAGGGAAGACCACGGCCCCACTGTAGAGATTAAGACAGACATGTTGAGACTTTATATAGAAATATAAGACGCTTGCAAGAAAAGATTAACCCTTTAAAGTTAAAGGAGAAAACTTGATCGTTTAAAGACTACACATATGTATGATGATAACAGACATTGGCAAAAAATAAAAAAATGATTCATCATTTCTTAATTACAATACCATAACTCAAAGGGACCTTAACAAAGAAAGAGGTTCATCTAATATAAACAAGATATACTTGTAAAAAAATCGTCACATGGATAGTTGAGTAATGCAGTTTCATTCCCTGCAAAAAAAAGAGTAATGCAGTTTCAGTTCAAAGACGAGGAATACAATTTGTCACCATCATTGTGATTTACAAGCATAATTTTGTGATAAACTCTACATTTTTGTTACCATTAAAATAAATGTGACTTACAAACTTGATGGTGAGCTTAAAAACTGTAGACTTCACATATTCACTTTGGTCAGCTCCGGTTGAGATTCTTGAACACGAAATATCCGACGCAATTTTCAGTATTATAAGCAGAAAGATGTCCATGTCGATTCCTTCCTAAATCCTGGATTTTGCCTGTGGCATTTCCTTGGTAGGTGACGACCAAATTCTCCATAAGCAGGTTGGTAAGGTGTCTGGCGCTCACCTCTTGATAAGACCATAATCTTCTTAGGAAATAATCATCCAATAAACAGAAATATCGGGATTTTGTACACAATAATGTGTAGCATTAAGACAAATGCTAAAATAGTAGAACCTAAATTCATGTATTCATAGCATTTTATGTTGCAATTTACCACAAGTACCCAAAGGTAAAAAATGTATATAGCAACAAAATTACACAAGTGAAGAGTACATTGTAGAATTTGAACTAATCGAGCATTCATACATCTTAACTTCTACTCATCACAAGTTGCTACATATATTAGTCACTATCTATTACTATAATTGTTCAATTTCTTCATGTCTACATGGAAAAAAGAAGTTCATTTATGCCAGGTTACAAGTTTATCAAATTGGTTTGAGCCAACTGAGGGCAATCCTTAACCCGTGTTACTGTTGTCAAAAACTGAAGTATCCATGATTCTCAATCCAGTTTAGATTCACGAATCTAAATAAAGAGTTGATAAAAGCCACGGTTCTACGTCTACCTCCCAACAAACCTTGAAAAAGGGTATCTGCAAATAATAATGCACCGTATCCTCATCAAGTATAATGATTGGGAGAATGTTTTAACATGATTCAATTTCGAACTATTGTCGAGATTTCAACTCTGATGACCAATCTAAACTCATGGGGGATTGTGCCACAAGTTTACCAGCTCAAGCCAATATTTTCCGTGTTCGTTGTCGGTGTTATTTAGGACTGTGGCCTATCTTGACTGTCTTGGTCCTACTAATACAATAGGTGTTACCCCCCTTTTCAACCGAAACTATAGAGTAGCAGCTCAACAATAATTTATTTAATTAAAACAAAAGAGTCTAGAAAGGTTTATGTACAATAATTACAGAGGAGAAAGAAAAAACTATCAAATTAGTGAGTCAATCCATATTGACCAACTATTAGAATGCTTGCTATTCACCCTATGCTTATACAAGGTGACCTCAAGAATGAAGGCTCTTCTCACAAGTAGAAAAAGTCTTATAGCAGTCATTTTTCTAATGACGTCTAAAGTAAAATGGGTGCCACTCACTAGTAGGAAAAGACCTAGTGGCGGAGTTCGAAAAAGGCGGTTCATGGCGTTTAAACCGCACGCCACTAACCTCGCGCCACTGGTAGGTCCTATGGTGGCGTCTCCACTGAACGCCACCAGTAGGATTTCTAGTGGTGGCGTTCACTATAAGCGCCATCATTATATATATCCTAATAGTGGCATTTCCAGTAAGCGACCACCATTACATATCTATTTGTGGTGTTCATTTTATTTTGAACGTCACAAGAGAGTTCTCGAAAATTAAAAAAATAGTGCATCCAATTGAATATTCATAACACAACAAGATATATTCATAGAAATGATAGCACATCATTCGAGTCAACTACATATAGTTGAGCTAGCTAGCTACGTAGCACTAACTACTAGTATTTAATAGGATTATCGACAATGTGATCTTAAGAAACATCATTACTAGTCTTCATACCTAATGGTAGCACATCGTTACTAATCTACATACCTAATGGTAGCAGTAGAAATCTCGTCATCTGAAGAAACGTCAGAGTCTGTCAATGCTCCATGGCCTTAGTAGTAGGTCATGTGTTTTGATAGAGATAGAAGACCAACTTCTCCTAGGTGTCCATCTCATAGGCATCGACCATTTGAGTCCACCTCGGACCAATGAAAAAGGTGCGTTCGTCTCGTTCATGTCTTGGACCGTGTATGTCGGTCCAGGTTGCTTCACAAACTTTATATCGACCTGAAACTGTCCCTGCTATAACAATGGCCAATCGAAATGGTTCAGGAAATCAAGTCTAAACTTGCAGGATATGTTCTGCATACAGAATCATAAGAAAGCAACAGTTAGCACATAATTCACTTACATGGTATATATAGTTTGATTGCGTGTGAATGGACGTACCATACTAACTTCGCAGTCATAAGGGAGCACTATGACAACCTTCTTGTTCGTGCACTCTTGGTAATCACAATGCTCACACTGATCATCATTCATTATACCTATATATGATGATGCAAACTTAATTATATAGATCATTTTAACTTAATTAGCATCATAAGTAGCACAATATATCAACATAACACATAAGTAAGATTAGCTCGCATCATATATAATATAAGAAGTACAATATTAGCATGATAAGTCTATATAAGTAGTACGATAGGTAGCATACGACAGTCACATGAGAATATTCTAAACTCAAGTAGACCCAGTGTCAGTGTTCTCTACAAAAATCACACAATATTGATGCTCTAAAAGGGTTTAAAATAATCTATTTGGATAATAAATTTTATCCTTTTGTACCGAGCACCATGAATTCCATTGCTTCCCAAAAGCATGCATGTAATTAGACTCTCAAACATGTTCTTTAAAAAATAAAAAAAATAAAGATACAAGAAAATAAATATGAAGTTGTTTAGAGGTATTTCATACCAACACAATCATATATATAACTAAATGTTTAAATTACATATAAAAAGTCTCCACGTCTAGATGATATGTGTTTGAAACGAAGTGTGTTAATTAGAATACATATATGCTCAAAACATAGAAGTAAAAATATTGTCCAATCGGAATATATCATGCCCTCGCATCTGCGAGGGCCACTGTTCTAGCTTGTTAGAACAACAACAACTTCGATGACCACATAGAAGCAACAAAACTACCATGGCAGAAGGATCAGACAGTACTTAGAACGTATTGTACACCTCTGATGGCCAGTACATGTTGTGCGCCAGCTAGGACTCGTACATCTACACCTGGAAGACCAGCAAGACCACACAACATATTGTGCAACAACAGCATTATCCTAAAGGTTGTACCCATTTGGGCTTCATCTGTTGTTGAAATAACCAAATGCAGGAGAACTTAGGTCGGTGTAATGTAATGATATATTGAAGTGGGGATTAGAGGACCTAAGTGTATTGAACCATGAAACTGGTTCAGGGAATTGGCAAGCATGGCGGAAGACAAGGACTTGCGTAGGATCTTGATGGCGATGGGAGGCGGTTGTCGACCAACAAAGTAGAACTATACGCGTCCGTGTTGGGAGGGTCAGCGGCGTCAAACCTGAGCGCCCAGTCTCGTCGCTGGGGTGAGCTTGGTGGCTAGCTTTGCGGTCGCCGTTGCCGGCTTCAGATGGAGCAGGAGGGGGGAGATGGATGCCCATGGGTCGCATGGCTGGAAGCTGCGGCGACCAGGACCATGGGTGATGGCGATTGGGGCCTCTGACATGGGTGGTGGGGTGGCCCTGGCGAACCAAAAAAAAGGCTCCCGCGACGCTCCCCCGCGGGCGTCGGGGGAGGTAACCCTAGCCGCCGCCTCCGGTCTCCTTCCTTCCCCCTTCTCCCCTCGCCGCCGCCGGTGGGCGCGGCCGGGCAAAGCCCGTGCTGCGTAGGCGGCGGCGGGGTACTCCCTCCTTCCCTCGCGTGGATCCTAGGCCGGCGCGGGGCGGCCTTCCACGGCGGGGATCTGGTCCTGCAGGGTCTCCGGCGGCGGGGACGTGCGTGGCTGGCCACGGCGGTGCCTGGGGAGGCGATGTGCGGTGCTGCGAGGGCCAGGGCCCCTCCTCGTGGCTTCTCCTAGATCTTCTCTGGGTCCTGGTCATGGGGGGTGGTGGGGCGGCAGGTGGAGACCATGGAGGGCGTCGGCTGGCGACGGGGACGGAGGTGGTCCGCCAGGTTGCAGGTGGCGACCCCGGACGGCGCGCCGACAGCGGGGCACTGGCCCAATCTTGGCCTGATGCAGGCCCGATTTGGGTCAGGAGGGCTCTGGGCCAGGCCTTGGTCTGGCCCCTGCCCAGGTGCGGAGCAGCAGGAGCGGCCTGTCCCAGGCTAGGCGGGCCTAGGTAGGTTGCGGATGCCGTCTTGCTTGACCCGCTGCCCGGCCCGTGTGGACTGGATCCGAGCCAGGTGGGCTTGGACTTGGTGCTAAAGTCCTCTGTCCGCTCAGGCGAGCCCGAGGTGGACAATCCCCGGCCTAATCCAGAGGGCTCTGGCCTCTTCCCACTCGCGGGTCATTTCTTGGTGGCCTGCGGTGGTGCTCCTCAGACCGGCGGCGGTCCGGTAGGCCCGGGTGACTACGGTGGTGATGGCGTTGCTGTTTGGCGGCGGGGATCTGCGGTGGCGGCGGATTCACTGGTGGACGGAAGAGTAGAGCCTAGTGCTAGGGTTGGCAGCGATGGTGACACCCTTGCTGCAGTGTGGTGGCGGGGCTTCACGAGTCCTTTTTGGGCTCGGCCGGGCCAGTGAGGGCCTGGTTTGCCCTTGCCGCTACATCCGGTCGGCTATCGTCCTCCGGCGGTGGAGGTAGTTCCCTCCCGCGTGTTGCTGTACCGCCAACTCTAGCCGAAGTTTCTTCTTTTCGGTTGTATCAGCCTCACATAGTGGGTCTTGGTGAGGCGATGGGGGTGACTGCTAGATCGTGGTGGCGTGTGCTGGTGGACGGCGAGCTTGGTGGAGCAATTTGAAGCGTCCGGGAGTGTGGTTTTTTTGAGGGGTCGGGAGAAATCCTTGTCGTCTAGACACCGACGTGACGGCGCCTGCGGGTGTCGCCATCCTTCCTGGAGGGCGTCGGGTGTATCTCTTCCCTACACCCCGTAGCGTATCGGGCGAAACCCTAGGACCTGTCCGGGCAGCAGCGTCGTGGTCGTCGCTTTCCTTCTTGAAGGTGCTGCTTGGTACGCGATGCTTCGAAGCGCTAGTAGTGTGGTGGGAATTCTTCGGAGGGCGCAGCGGTTGTGGGTCATCCTTGTTTTCGTCGAGCCATTGTCGTCGGCTTTGTTTTCTTTTCTTGTTCTTTTTATTTTTCTCTGTTTCTTTCTTTGGGGGTTGTGCTGTCTGGCCAGCAGCGGTCTCAAACGTGGTTGCTATATTTATATAGCTGGGCGTATGCCTGTTTCGAGGAGATCATGTCGGAGGCCAGGAAAGGTCGGGACTAGGAAGCCATGCCCGCATGGCAACACGGCGGAGGACATCATGGAGATACGCGAGCTCGACATCAATGTATCGGTGATGGGATAGTCTTCACCGGGCGGGGACTTCCATTTCATGAGGGCGGGATCGGGATTTAAGGGGGCTGAGGAAGAAGCACATGAGCATGTAGGTGGGAGAGCAGTGCAACAACGCAATAGAGGAGGGGGCGGTGCAACAATTTCGGGAGGGAGATTTTCTCTCGAGCAAATGGACGAAGGTAGCGACGTAGTGCGATTTGGCAGAAAACGGAACATCAATTATCTTTTTAGATGGTAGAGAAGAGATTTTTATCAATTATTTTCTGACACCGTCACCTCCATGCTCGGCCACCGATGCCACCCCTTCATACCAACACCTCCGTCTAGGCTCCCATTGGGTATGGGGTGCCTCCGCCATCCTCATGTGGTGGAGGAGATGGAAAGACACATGCGGCGGTGCAGACGAAGGGGTTGGAGTGACACTGTCAGTGCGTGGTGGATGAGATGGGGGTGGCGTCCTCAACTGTGCAGAAGATGGAGGTTGTGCCTCCGGTGGCGATGTGCGAGAGAGATGATAGTGGTGGATTTGATTGAGAGATGGAGAAGCGAGAGGACTAACAAGTCCCCCCACTTTTAGGAAAAGTCTCGAAAGCTAGAGCTATGTAACCATTGTCCTACTGGACCATGAGGTAATGGGTCCCTCAGTCAGAATCGTTTTTAGCGTTTCCAAATGACTACATCAGTGCACATTGCGAGCCACCAGGTACTCCGCCCAATGTTGGTGGATTTTTGAACTTGTCACACAATTGTGATGGTTTTTCGCAATTAACTCCAGTAAAAAGTCAAATCTAACAAATTTTGTAATCTTTGAATTTTGCATTGTTAACCAAACCCCGTTGGCACATTTGTCATTTCTCCTAAACCTAAAATAGAAGGTATTTAGAATTGAAATTTTTTATATTTATAGATATTGTTACCATTTTTTTTCAAACTTTGAATTGGAGTTTTCGAGACTACATGTAGTATGTGCTCTAAGTAGTCGTCACTATCGTATTTATTTGGATATGTTCTGATAACACACCATGTTTTCTACTCCTATATTCCGTCCAGCGAAACATGATATTTGCGTTTTGAATCCATAAAACATCTTATATGTAAAGTCAGATGTACCACCATTAGAGATAAAAAAAGATAATACTAAATCATCAATTATATATTGTTTATTGTTAGTTTTGAATGAACCTACCCAAGGTTCGCAATACAAACTACTCCATTCACCTCGATGCGATTTTTCTACTAGCACTTAAATACATATCTTAAATCATTGGTATGGCACGCAGCAGCAATCACTACCACCGCCTTCCTTGCAGCTGCTCTTCTCACAGGCATAACCGCGGCTAAAACAGTTATTCTTGCACCAACGGTTGCCATATCGTTCTCGGTAGCGGGGTGAACAAATGTCCGTGAATTGACATGCGTCGTCAGTAGTAGTTGTACCTACGAGAAAGGCACAATAGAGATAGCTCAATCAACACAAATAACTTGCCAGGACAAACTTTATTTTTGTATACATTTTTTTTCCATACGACTCCAAATTTTTGTATACATTTGCAAGTGCAGATAGCAAGATCAGAGACTGAAGCGAGCCATACCAATGGCACTCCCTGCTGCATGAAATGCCAAGAAAGTGGTGGCCATGACCAGAAGAGCTACGAAGCACAGGGCCCGTGTGTACACCCTAATACGTGCCATCGCAGGTACTTGTCTTTTTCTTCTAGTTTGTTGGTTGATGTCAGTATAGTCATGTTTCTGACCTGTGCTACTGTTTATATTGAAGGAAAGACGACTAGTCTTGGAGATTATTAACGTGCAAGCATATGATTGGAGTGAATTTATTTCTTGCCTTCTAGTAGTATATTAATACCGAATTTATTTATTGCCATTGTATCATCCTATCTATTAATGCTAACTTGTCCTCATTAACACTGAAACAAAAATATATCAGTCGAAAAATAATATGCATGGACAAAATTTAAAAATAGTTCCCCAATCCTTTATTGATGCCTCTGATCAATAATGTAGCAATGGTGCATGGCAATCGACTTGATATTCGTCCTTTCTGTCACAAATATCTCAAATTTATTGCAGAGTTCAAAACTTAAAATAATCAAGTCCCTTTCTACCTTCAATCCGATTAGCGTTGGAAAGTTCGTCGCGACGAGTGGTTCAAAATTGATAGTAAATCTTGCATCGGCGTAAACTGACATTCATGAACCTGGCAACCAAATTATGATGATCCCATATGGTGAAGTACTATACAATTTGGAAAGTAATTGTCAACAACCTTACAATTATTCTTTAATTAAGCTCTAATAAATGGAATTGATGACGGTGTTTTAGTGATTAAAATATAGTAATTTTCTGCAAGAAAACCATGTCTGCTGAGTGGCATGCAGGAAATGGAATACGCAAGCAGGGCATAGCAAGCATAAATGGTGCGATTGGGAGCAACTTCATCAACTGGTCGTCACGGGGACCAGCATATGACAGAGCGATCACACGGGATGATCAGGCGTGGGTGGCTGTCCCAGCTGTCGGCGGAACAGAATGCCCTTTCGCCCATTTATGCTGCCAAGGCCAGTTCCAGAAAGGGGAGGCAGAGAAGAAGCCAGAACTTCAGAGTTATGAACATAACTGAATATTGGTGAAGGCGGATTACAAAGCTTCACTGAAGAATGGGGCTGCCAAGCTGTTTCAGAAATCTTTGGCACTGATGGGTAGTGACAAGGGAGGAACTACTGCAGGGTCTCATGTGGATTCTCCTGATGACGGGCTGATTATTAATCACTAGAGCCTGACGAGGGTTGATGCTTAGCGTTGTTCCTGAATCTTCTGGGTTGGCCTTTTGCTCAACCGTACTGAGAAACAAAGAAGCATGGCTAGCATTTGTTTGCACCAAAGCTCATGTACAATAGCTAGATGAATGATAACCAAGAATAGCAGTGTTGGTGTGTTTGACTACTATAAATCCATCAAAGCAATCGAATGAAACCAATTTGCAAACAGTTGGAACAAACCTACAGATCTATTATACAAGTATCAGGCTGCAGTAAACAAAGAATACAAAAGGATGCTTTTTTGGACTGCTCCATAGTGAGATGATCTATTTGCTTAGACGCATGCTTCATGTTTAGTGCTTTGATATGGCTTAGGACTATTGCTCCCATTCTCTTCATATGGTACATTTGCAGATCTTCACTGGCAAATTACTACTCCTTGTGCAATACTGGGACATCACTAGGTTCCTTAAACCACGTTGCATGGCATAAGCCTTTCTCACTCCTTTGTCTGTATGTTACTCTTGACATATTTCTTCCAATGACCAGAATGACTAGACTTTGAGCACTAGTTTGGGCGATAAATTAATATAGCGACATCTAGATTATTCTAAATGCTTGCTTGTCCACCATTACCAAGATCCAAAAAGGGCCTTTGCTTAGGGGTAGGGTGTGAGGAGTAGGCATCAGGTTAAGAAACAAAGAGAGAAGAATTGAATTTGAAACACAAAGGGTACCTCACTAAAGACTTTGGCTTGGAGAAAAAATTTAAGTGCTTGCACTTCACTCTAGGAGACAAAAACGGGTTGGTGATCTCTGTTGTTTATTCATGAAAGTAAGTTAAGTGCCTTGGCGAAATATTGTTGAAAACCTCTAGGCTTGCAAGTGTTTGGCATTGTAGCTCTCATTATTTGTTAATCAACCATTCCACTCCTTCCGTTTAGCATCGCACGGTTGTAGCTACTAGCCCATTATCACTTGTTGCTTGTTAGTATAATATTAGAGGCATGAGCTAGTAGCTGATTCTTTAATTAAGCTCTAATAAATGGAATTGATGACGGTGTTTTAGTGATTAAAATATAGTAATTTTCTGCAAGAAAACCATGTCTGCTGAGTGGCATGCAGGAAATGGAATACACAAGCAGGCCATAGCAAGCATAAATGGTGTGATTCGGAGCAACTTCATCAACTGGTCGTCACAGGGACCAGCATATGACAGAGCGATCACACGGGATGATCAGGCGTGGGTGGCTGTCCCAGCTGTCGGCGGAACAGAATGCCCTTTCGCCCATTTATGCTGCCAAGGCCAGTTCCAGAAAGGGGAGGCAGAGAAGAAGCCAGAACTTCAGAGTTAAGAACATAACTGAATATTGGTGAAGGTCACTGAAGAATGGGGCTGCCAAGCTGTTTCAGAAATCTTTGGCACTGATGGGTAGTGACAAGGGAGGAACTACTGGAGGGTCTCATGCAGATTCTCCTGATGATGGGCTGATTTTTAATCACTAGAGCCTGATAACTGTACGACCGACGGGTTGATGCTTAGCGTTGTTCCTGAATCTTTTGGGTTGGCCTTTTGCTCAACCGTACTGAGAAACAAAGAAGCAGGGCTAGCATTTGTTTGCACCAAAGCTCATGTACAATAGCTACATGAATGATAACCAAGAATAGCAGTGTTGGTGTGTTTGCCTACCAAATCCATCAAAGCAATCGAATATAACCAATTTGCATAACAGTTGAAACAAACTACAGATCTACTCCCTCCGTTTAAAATATAAGATGTTTTAGCTTTGTGAAGTCAATGTATCTAGACTTGTTTTAGTGTCTAGATTTACTCCAAACATGAGTGAACCTACGTACTAAAACAAGTCTAGACACATTCTCTTCACAAGCCTAAAACATCTTATATTTTAAACGGAGAGAGTAGTATACAAGTATCAGGCTGCAGTAAACAAAGAATACAAAAGGATGTACTACAATATATAGAGAATTAGAGACTGAAAAATCATATGGATACCTTAGAGGAGGAGGCACACCAGCGCAGCGGCGCTGTCGCAGGTGAAGGACGCGGACTGTCGCCTTCGCCGGCGCAGGTGTCGACCCAGGAGGAGATGCGGGTCGAGGGCGGGATGCACGAGCACGACGCGTCGGGGAGAGCAGCGGCGTGGTGAAGAAAGCTACGGCGGCGGCGCGGTGGGGAGAGGCGATTTTTTTTTTTTTGTCTTTTGGCGATTTGGGCTAGGAGAAATGGATCCGTATAGAACTGTAATTCCGGAATCAGGTGGGCCTCATGCGTGGTTAACAGGGAGTTTTTTTCTTTTTTCTTTGGACGTGCCAAGCAACCTGCAGCGAGCCGTGGAACCGGAGTCGTCTCGATTGGTGGCTATCAGTTCGGCCGAGTAGAGTGAGCGCCGGTCCGGCATACAGCCCGTTCAGCGTCTACTCCTTTCCTGTATAGTCTATAGTCTACTATAATAGTCGCCGGTGGTTTTGCATTTTGGTTGTAGTTTCTTATATAGGCATGTTCTTGTGTGAGTTTGCAGTTCTTTCTTGTAAGCTGGGCTCGGTACTATGTATGTGTTTCACCGTTGTTGGCAGTATTAATTTAACGTCGGTCCTTTTGGCCTACTTTCTAAATAAAAGAACCATGGGATAAAATAAAGATCGACGACGGTCAATTGTTCCAATGATCGCATTCCCATCTACTAAATTAGGTTGTAAGATTGAATCAAGAATTTTATTATATCCCTTTCTTCTACCTTCTATTTTATATGATATTTTATAAGTATAAACCATAGGGTTAGGGTCTAGAATAGAAGTCATAAATTTTTTCTATATATGGAAAGTCAACAAATTCTCATAGAAACATTGTGTATATATAAAATTCTAAAGAAAGAAATGAGACCCATGCCATGATTTTCAAATCTTTTCTATTTAGTTGTTTAAGTTTATCGAGGAGAATAATTAATTCGGTCGGTCGAAATCTATTATGGATTTCTGACCACATTTTCCATAAGTCCCTCTTAGATCCTTTTTCTCTAATCTTAGATTAGGAAGAAGAAGATGTTGGAATTTGGTGAGTTTTGGGTTGTTGGCCCATTAGACAAATTCTGAAATTCTCTTTGGCCCACCTGTATATGGCAGCATATGGCTGTGCTAGTGGTGCTAAAGTTTAGTCTCACATTGCTAGTTGAAGGGGAGTTGGACCACCTTATATAGTAGAGTGTTGCACCACTCACTAAGGTGTGACAAGAATAGTAGCCCTCGCGCACTCCTCCTCCGTCGCCGCCCGCCTCGCCTCGTCACGCGCTCGCGCGCCGCGGATTGCGGGTTGCGGGTTGCGGGAATCTTGCCGAGCCGAGCTTTATTTTGCTTGTACCACAGATTACCGCAGATCGGGACAGTAGGCCTCCGGAACCCCGTCTCTCGTGAACCTGTACGGGTGAGGGGCGATCAGGTTTTTGGGGAGCGCTCATCGCGACGGATTATGCTAGAGTTCTCCGTTCTAGCGTTTGCTGTAGATGTGATAGGTTTATCTTCTATAGATGTAATCTGTTCATCTACTTTGTTGATCTGCATAATTGGTTTTAGTACCGTTTGTATGATCATGTTTTATCAGTTTATTATTCGGATTAAATCATATGGATTATTGCTTATATTTCCAACAGAAGTTATCCGCGACTACTGACGATTTCATTATGAGGCAGCTTATGATCTTCATATCGATTTATTATCCACATGTGTATCTACATAGTATTTATGATAGGTTTTTTCCCTATATTAGACCTCGTTCATTTTGTGGGGAACGAAACCAGTCGTGGGTTGATACCGCACCATCACCAAATCCATGTTAGACTAATCCCTCCTTAACCCCTTTGAAACAAACTTGTTCGTTTAAGCCACCTAAAATCTCCTCGGTCGGGATTGGTTGCTTTAGCTTCACATGTCTCTGCGTCCTAGAATTGTTCCAAGGGTCGGTTGACGGTTATTTATTTCTATCCCATGACTGTAAATGGACTGGGTGGGCTAGACGAAAGATATAGTGCAAGAATAAACAAAAACCTCAGCTTGGTTGGGCTAGAATTTTTCCTTGACGGGCTGGATGACAGGGGATTGGACCGCAGTCCAGGTCAATCTCTGCCTTCTAGGGACAAACAAACAAGGAGTTAGATGTTTTAAATACAAGCATCTACAGTGGGTTTTCTATTAGTGAGCCAACTCACTTTCCTCTCTTTCTCAATAATGAAACAAACCCTTTTTAATCTCTATAAAGTCTTAATGGAAAAGGCCTAGTCCGATTTACAAAAAGAGCTTAAGATTTGGGATCACAACTCCGTTGTTCCACATCCCGGCACTTTCGTTTCAAAATAAGTGTTTCAACTGTTTATATTCATATGTATCTAGACACTAAAATGTGTATAGCTACATGTGAATGTAAACAAAGTTGAGATACTTATTTTAGAGAAAAAAACGTACAACCTTTTTCAAGAACCCTTACTCTATGTGCCATTATATTAAGCTTGAAAGTGGAGAAACAACAACTTACAAACCTATTGTTGGAATTATGCTCTAGAGGCAATAATAAAGATGTTATTATTATAATTCTTGTTCATGATAAAGTTTATATTCCATGCTAGAATTGTATTAAGCGGAAACTTTGATACTTGTGTGGTTTATGAACAACATCATGTCCCTAGTACGGAACAAGTAAAGTACTTGCTGTGAACGAGATTGAACTAGGTATGCCGATACCAACGATCGAATCTCGGGCGAGTAAAATATCGCGTGACGAAGGGAATACATATATGGGATTAATTGAATCCTAGCATCGTGGTTCATCCGATATGATCATCGATGAATATGTGGGAGTCAATATGGGTTTCCAGAACCCGCTGTTGATTATTGATAGAAGATCATGTCTGCATATTCTCGAACCCGTAGGGTCACACACTTAACGTGCATCAACGCTAGGATAGAATGGATAATTGGTTTATGAGTTTTTGTTCGGAGTCTCGGATGAGATCCAGGACATCACGAGAGGTTCTGGAATGGTCCGGAGAATAAGATTCATATAAAGGAAAGCAGTTTTTTTGGATTTCGGAATCGTTTCGGAGTTTAACGGTATTGTACCGGAAGGTTCTAGAAGGTTCCGGAGTGGGGCCAACATGGGCCCACTTTTCGGAGGCCTGCGTGGGCCTAAGGGGAAGTGCCCTGGCCACTTTGGGCCAGGGGCACAAGGCCCCTAAGGCCCAGCCAGCCAGCCCTAGGGGAAACCCTAGGGAAACCTTCTAGAAGAGGGGGGAAGACTTGCCCCCCACTCTACCCCTTGGGTCGCCGCCCTAGGTCTTGGAGGAGGGGTCAAGGGGGGCGGCCAGCCCCCTATATAAAGAGGGCAGGGGCGCAACCTCCCCCCCAAATCCTCCAACCCTAGCCGTCGTCCTGCTGCCCCTCCACCTCTCTCTCTCTCTCTCTCTCTCGACTGCGCGTAGGCGAAGCCCTGCCGCAGAAACTCTCCACCATAGCACCACGTCGTCGTGCTGCAGATCCAATCTATCTCTCCGCCATACTTGTTGGACCATGGAAGGAGGAGACGTCGCTGCACCGTACGTGTGCATCTCTCGGAGGCGCCGCCACTTGCGGCGTAGGATCGGATCAGATCGCGAGGAGGAGACGGCTAGTACGACTACATCAACCATGTTCTGTTAAACGTTTCTGCTGTGCGATTTCTTCAAGGGTATGAAGATATCATCTATCTCTCTCGTTGATTACATCTCCTAGATTAGATATTGGCTTTCTTGTTCGCATCCGTAGGAAAAAAATTGATTTACTATGCTGCGAAACCCTTCAGTGGTATCAGAGCTAGATCTATGTGTAGATGTGTTTCACGAGTAGAACGCAACATGCTTGTTGTGGGCGTTGATGTTTTCTGTTGCAAGCCTCTTGTTGTGTATTTCTTATGGCGCGGCATAGTGGGATCGAAGCGGTCCAGGCCAACTTTACCTGACCTCGTTCGCGAGACAGGCTCCACACTTGACGTGTGGCTTGTTCCGCACATGCGGCTGGTGGATGCCAGTTTCTCTCACTACAGTAGTCATGGGATTTACACCGAATGTTAGCAACCATAATATCACCGTTGTGGCTTATCATAGGTAAGAATCGTTCTTATCTTGTTACTCCCATAAGCCACGTAAAACATGCAACAACAAAGTAGAGGCGTCTAACTTGTTTTTGCAGGGAGTGTTTTGTGATATGGTATGGCCCAAGACATGATGTGTATGATGTATGCAATGATCATGTTTTGTAATATTTCACGACTTGAATGCCGATGAGTTCACAATCGGCAGGAGACGTATGGTTGTCTTTATAATTGTGTATGACCTGCGTGTCAACTTCTTATACGCCATGTAATAGCTTTACTTTATCGCTAAGTAGTTAGCAATAGTTGTAGTTGCTATTCGTGGTGGAGGCAATCATGGTGGAGTGATGGAGATCATGCTGGCGCGCACAAGATGGAGATAATTGCGCGGAGATTAGCTATACCATGTCACATAAAATTATATGCATGTGATGTTTATCCTTTTATGTATCTTATTATGCTTAGATCGCGACGGTAGCATTATAAGATGATTCCTCACTTAAAGATCAAGATAAAATTATGTTCTCCCCATGTATGCACCGTTGCGAAAGTTCGTCGTTTTCAAGCACCTTGTGATGATCGGGTGTTATAAACTCTACGTTCAAATACAACTGGTGCAAGCCAGTTTTGCACACGCGGAAATACTTGGGTTTGACTTGACGAGCTTAGCATGTACAGATATGGCCTTGGAACACACAAACCGAAAGGTTAAACATGAGTCATATGGATGATATGATCGACACTTTGTTGTCCACCATTGAAACCACATCTCTTCTCGTGAAGATCGGATTAGGTGTGGTTAATTTGGATCGTGTCACTAAACAACTTGAGGGATATTGAATTTAGTGGGAGTTCATCTAGTAATTTGATTAAGTTGAACTAATTATCATGAACATAGTCTAAATTGTATTTGCAAATTTTGTAGATCAAATGGCTAAGTCCAACTTCAACTTCAACGTTTTTGCTGAGAAAAAAAGCTTAAGAACAATGGGTCTAACTTCACCAACTGGTTCCGTAATCTGAGAATCATTCTCGCTGGCAGACAAAAGGACTATGTACTTGAGAAAGCGCTAGGTGACGCCCCTGCTATTGATGCGCCGGCTAATGAAAAAGTTGTTTATTAGTCACGCAAAGATGATTATGGAGTGATTAAGAGTACCATGTTGTTTGCTATGGAACCGGAACTTCAAAATCGTTTTGAGGAGTTCGCCGGGCCCTTTGAGATACTTGAGGAACTGAAAACCATGTTTCGGGCTTAGGCCCGTTCTGAGAGATATGAGATCTCTGAGAAGTTCTTTAACTGCAAGATGGATGAAGGGAGTTCCGTTAGTGAGCACGCCATTAAGATGTCGGGCTACACTCAACGTCTTGAGCAACTGGACTGCAAGATTTCAGAAGAGCTCAAGATTGACAGAGTTCTGCAATCACTCCCTCCTAGCTACAAAGGTTTTGTAGTTACTCACAATCAAATTGGTTCCACTGATACGATCACTGAGCTCTTCGCTAAGCTGAAAGCTGCGGAGGTGGATATCAAGAAAGATAATCATGTGTTGATGGTCAACAAGACCCCTAGCTTTAAGAAAGCTAGGGGTGCAAAGAAATCCTTCAAGAAAGGCAGCGGCAAGCGCGTTGCCCCTGCTGAGAAGAAGCTCAAGTCTGGACCTAAGCCGGACACTGAGTGCTTCTATTGCAAGGACAAGGGTCACTAGAAGCGCAAGTGTCCGAAGTACTTAGCGGACAAGAAGGCTGGCACCATTAAAGGTATATTTGATATACATGTTATTGATGTTTACTTTACTAGCGCTCGTTGTAGTGCCTGGGTATATGATACTGGTTTAGTTGCTAATATTTGTAACTCGAAACAGGAGCTACGAAATAGACGGCGGCTAGTAAGGGATGAGGTGACGATGCGCGTTGGCAATGGACCAAAGTTGATGCGATGGTCGTCGGCACGCTCTCCTTAGTTTTACCTTCAGGATTAGTATTAAACCTTAATAACTGTTATTATGTGCCTGTGTTGAGCATGAACATTATATCTAGATCGTATTTATTGCAAGACGGTTATTAATTTAAATCGGAGAATAATGGTTGTTCTATTTATATGAATAACATCTTTTATGGTCATGCTCCTGTTGTGAATGGTTTATTTCTTCTGAATCTCGAAAGCAATGAAACGCACATCCATAACATTGAGGCTAAGAGATGCAAAGTAGAGAGTGATAATCCAACTTATTTGTGACACTGCCATCTAGGTCATATTGGTGTAAAACACATGAAGAAACATCATTCAGATGGAATTTTTGGAGTCTCTTGATTTTGAATCATTTGACACGTGCTAGCCGTGCCTCATGGGCAAGATGATCAAAACCCCGTTCTCCGGAATAATGGAGCGAGCAACGGACTTATTGGAAATCATACATACCGATGTATGTGGACCAATGAGTGTTTCGACGCGCGGTGGATATCGCTATTTTCTCACTTTTACTAATGACTTAAGTAGATATGGGTATATCTATTTAATGAAACATAAATCTGAAACGTTTGAAAATTTCAAAGAATTTCAGAACGAAGTGGAAAACCATCGTAACAGGAAAATTAAATTTCTACGATCTGATCGTGGAGGTGAATATTTGAGTTATGATTTTCTCACGCATCTTAAAGCAAGCGGAATCGTTTCGCAACTCACGCCACCCGGAACACCAAGCGCAATGGTGTGTCTGAACGCCGGAATCGAATTCTATTAGATATGGTGTGATCAATGATGTCTCTTACAGATTTGTCATTATCATTTTGGGGTTATGCATTAGAAACCGCTGCATTCACTTTAAATAGGGCACCATCTAAATCCGTTGAGACGACACCATATGAACTATGGTTTGGTGCTAAACCTAAGTTGTCGTTTCTTAAAGTTTGGGGATGCGAAGCTTACGTCAAGAAGTTGATGCCGGACAAGATCGAACCCAAAGCGGAGAAATGCGTCTTCATAGGATGCCCTAAGGAAACGATTGGGTATACCTTCTACCACAGATCCGAAGGCAAAGTGTTTGTTGCAAAGAACGATTCCTTTCTTGAGAAGAAGTTTCTCTCGAAAGAAGTGAGTGGGAGGAAGGTAGAGCTAGATGAGGTTATTGAACCTTCTCTCGAGTTGGAGAGTAGCGCAGCACCTGAAATTGTTCCAGTGCCGTCTACACCAACAAAAGAGGAAGCTAATGACGAGGATCATGAAACTTCGAACGATGCTACTACTGAACTTCGCAGGTCGACAAGGTCACGTACCACTCCTGAATGGTACGGCAACCCTGTCTTAAACGTCTTGTTGTTAGACAACAGTGAACCTGCGAATTATGAGGAACCAATGATGATCCCAGACTCTGAGAAATGGCTAGAGGCCATGAAATCCGAATTAGGATCCATGAGCGAAAACCAAGTATGGACTTTGGTGGACCCTCCTAGCGACCTTAAGGCCTTTGAGTGCAAATGGATTTTCAAAAATAAAACGGACGTGGATGGTAATGTTATTTTCTATAAAGCTCGGCTTGTCGCAAAAGGGTTTCGGCAAGTTCAAGGTGTTGACTACGATGAGACTTTCTCTCCCGTAGCGATGTTTAAGTCCATTCGGATTTTATTAGCAATTGATGCATTTCATGATTATGAAATATGGCAGATGGATATCAAGACTGCGTTCCTCAATGGCAACATTGATGAAGAGTTGTATATGATGCAGCCCGAAGGTTTTGTCAATCCTAAGGATGCTAATAAGGTGTGCAAACTTCAGCGTTCCATTTATGGACTGAAGCAAGCATCTCGGAGTTGGAACCTTCGTTTTGATCAAGTGATCAAGAGCTTTGGATTTGTTCCAAATTGCTACGAAGCTTGTATCTACAATAAAGTGAGTGGGAGCTCGGTGACATTTTTAGTACTATATGTGGATGACATATTGATTATTGGAAATGTCATTGGTATGCTTAACGATGTGAAGAGTTATTTGAATAAATGTTTTTCAATGAAAGACCTAGGAGAAGCTGCTTATATATTAGGCATCAAAATCTATAGAGATAGACAAAGACGCCTAATAGCTTTAAGCCAAAGTACATATCTAGACAAAGTTCTGAAAAGGTTCAGAATGGATAAAGCAAAGAAAGGTTCATTGCTCATGTTGTTAGGTAAGATATTGAGCAAGGCTCAGTGTCGAGCTACGGTAAACGATAGAGATACTATGAGCAAAGTGCCATATGCCTCGGCCATAGGTTCTATCATGTATGCCATGCTATGTACTAGACCGGATGTGTCCAATGCTCTTAGTTTGACGAGCAGATACCAAAGTGATCCAGGAGTGGAACACTGGACAGCCGTAAAGAACATCCTAAAGTATTTAAATAGGACTAAAGAAATGTTCTTGGTCTATGGAGGTGATGAGCAGCTCGTCGTAAAAGGTTACATCGATGCTAGTTACGACACCGACCCGGATGATTCTAAATCTCAGACAGGATACGTTTATATTTTGAATGGTGGAGCTGTGAGCTGGAGAAGCTGTAAGCAAAGCGTGATCGCGGAATCTACAACAGAAGCGGAATACATGGCTGCTTCAAAAGCGTCAAGTGAAGGAGTTTGGATCAGGAACTTCATCATTGAGCTTGGTGTGGTTCCAAGTGCCTTGGACCCACTGGAGATATTGTGCGACAACACCGACGCCATAGCACTGGCTAAGGAACCAAGATATCATCCAAAGACCAAGCACATCAACCGTTGTTTTCATATAATTCGAGATTATATAGCAGATGGAGATCTAAAGATTAGCAAAGTACATACGGATCTGAATGTCACAGATCCGTTGACTAAACCTCTTCCACGAGCAAAACATGATCTCGAATTATGCCATGGGTGTTAGATTGTTGCCAGATGTAAACTAGATTATTGAGTCTAGTGCAAGTGGGAGACTGTTGGAATTATGCCCTAGAGGCAATAATAAAGATGTTATTATTATAATTCTTGTTCATGATAAAGTTTATATTTCATGCTAGAATTGTATTAAGCAGAAACTTTGATACTTGTGTGGTCTATGAACAACACCGTGTCCCTAGTACGCCTCTATGGACTAGCTCATTGATTAATGATGGTTAAGGTTTCCTAACCATAGACATGAGTTGTCGATTAATAATGAGATCATGTAATTAGAAGAATGATATGATGGACAGACCCAAATTAAGCAGAGCAATTAGATCGTGTCATCGTGTTCATCTTTGTGAAGATTTTTCCTATGTCAAGTATTGTATTCCTTATACCATGAGATAATACAACTCCCTGGTATCAGAAGAAGTTTTGAGGTCATCAAACGTCATCCTATGTGAGGGTGATCATAAAGGTGTCTCTCAGGTGATCGGAAAGTACTTGTTGGGTTGTATGTATCGAGATGGATTTTGTCCCTCCTGAGTCGGAGATATATACTTCGGGCCCACTCGGTAATCGATATCAACACCGCTTGCAAGCACGTGGTTAAGGATTTAATCACAAAGTGATATCGGATTACGGAACGAGTAAAGTACTTGCTGTGAACGAGACTGAACTAGGTATGCCGATACTAACGATCGAATCTCGGGCGAGTAAAATATCGCGTGATGAAGGGAATACATATATGGGATTAATTGAATCCTGGCATCGTGGTTCATCCGATATGATCATCGATGAATATGTGGGAGTCAATATGGGTTTCCAGATCCTGCTGTTGATTATTGATAGAAGATCATGTCTGCATATTCTCGAACCCGTAGGGTCACACACTTAATGTGCATCGACGCTAGGATAGAATGGATAATTGGTTTATGAGTTTTTGTTCGAAGTCTCGAATGAGAGCCAGGACATCACGAGAGGTTCCGGAATGGTCCGGAGAATAAGAGTCATATAAAGGAAAGTAGTTTTTTTGGATTTCGAAATCGTTTTGGAGTTTATCGGTATTATACCGGAAATTTCTAGAAGGTTCCGGAGTGGGACCAACATGGGCCCACTTGTTGGGGGCCTGCGTGGGACTAAGGGGAAGTGCCCTGGACACTTTGGGCCAGGGGCACAAGGCCCCTAAGGCCCAGCCGGACAGCCCTAGGGGAAACCCTAGGGAAACCTTCTAGAAGAGGGGGGAAGACTTGCCCCCCACTCCACCCCTTGGGCCGCCGCCCTAGGGCTTGGAGGAGGGGTCAAGGGGGCTGGCCAGCCCCCTATATAAGGAGGGCAGGGGCGCAGCCTCCCCCCAATCCTCCAACCCTAGCAGCCGTCCTGCTGCCCCTCCACCTCTCTCTCTCTCTCCCGACTGCGCGTAGGCGAAGCCCTGCCGCACAAACTCTCCACCATAGCACCACGCCGTCATGCTGCAGATCCAATCTATCTCTCCACCATACTTGCTGGACCAAGGAAGGAGGAGACGTCGCTGCATTGTACGTGTGCATCTCTCGGAGGCGCCGCCACTTGCGGCGTAGGATCGGATCGGATCGCGAGGAGGAGACGGCTAGTACGACTACATCAACCACGTTCTGTTGAACGTTTCCGCTGTGCGATTTGTTCAAGGGTATGAAGATCTCATCTATCTCTCTCGTTGATTATATCTCCTAGATTAGATCTTGGTTTTCTTGTTCGCATCCGTAGGAATTTTTTTGATTTACTATGCTGCGAAACCCTTCACCTATCAGGGCGGGGTAACCACCTACAAAACCTACAACTAGAGCATGCATGCATGCTTGGACAAAGCTCAGTTACCTTGGACCACTGCCGAGTATTCCAAGGAGCGGCATATGAGAACCAACGGTGCTAGAGTTCGTGCGAGGGAAGAAGAGCGTCCCATGATCCTTGTCTGACTGCTACAATATTATCGATCTTCTGTGCTTCTTTTAGGCCTTGTTCGGCTTTATTAGAATTGAGCGGGACATGGAGAGATTGAGGGGGATTAAATGCCATCTAGTCAAAATCCCCTCTAGTCCCTTCCAAACCAGCCCACTTCACTAAGGAAGTGGATTATCCGAACAAATCTTTTTTTCTGTGCAAATTTCACCGATATATAAATAATCATCAATAGAGGCTTAAAAGTAATATAAGAAACATTACAAATAGGGCAAATAGGTCCAACATGTCAATTGTGATACCGCCAGTGTCTCTTGCAAAGTCTTTTTGGATGCCATAGTCACCCACATAGCCCAAGACTTCGTCTTAGTCACGTACATAACCAAGGATAGGTAGCAACATCATCACGGTTCCAACAATAGTAATAGTTGCAGCTTTGCACTCTCGTCTCAAGAGTTGTGAAAAAACTAACAGTTTCTTAAAATACTTTTACAAGGTTCAAAAGCCCTGAGAAGGCTCTAGGAAAACAATTATAACATATCATTAACCTTCATCATACAATGTTAACCAAGAGAAGCATATCATCACATGCATTATCGCAAATATAGAAATTTATGAACGGCCTAGAAAAACAATTTCCTAGGAGAAAAGGCTAGAGTTGGTTCAATTTGATTTCCTGATTGAAAAGGCTAGAGTTGGTTCAATTTGTATCAACAACAGTTTTACATGTATGTAGCACACCCACAATAGAGCACCCAAAATTCTAGATAACTTCATGTACCACGTTCACTTATGGCCTATTGACGGTGAAGGCACAGAGTAATTTTAGAAGTGGAAAGCTAACTGAAATGTGAAGATGCATAAGTAAACTAAAAATTACTTGGTGATGAATCTAAATTAATAAGGACTAAAGCACACAAGTGAATTTGGCATACATCCATGTTCAATGGATCAAAAGGTTAGATACATGTTGTAATGTACTACCAAAACAGTAGATAAATATGAAAGCAAAAAATAACTAAAATTTCAGGGTAAGCACGATTAAGGGAAACATTGGAGTGCATCTTTCTGTTTGTGTCGCTAATCACTCCAGACCCATCAACTCCTCCCTCTTTTGCGAAACAAACAAAAAATTGGCAAGCACAATCGTAGCATTGGAGTTCAATCCGTGCGAGGTCGAACGTCGGGCCAGAGCTCGACAGTCGTGGCGCGCCCATGGATCAGCTGGACGCCACGTTGTTGGACACTTCTCCGCGTGAGGCCGGTAGTTCCTCCTCCGCTTGGTCCGGTTGAGGGAGAGGGGAGTGGCGACGTGGTGTAGGGGATAATTGAGGGTTGAAGACCAAGGCACCAACCACGGAACATTAATTATCAATTGATTCTCATGCCCGTGCCCATTGATGGTGGATTATTCTTGATTAAAAATGCACGGAAAATGGGAAGAGCGGGTGCCCATGCCCAAAGTTCTAGTAATGCCCAATCTTACTTAGTGTTCTATTGGTTGTTATTCTTCCTTGCTAGGGTTCTATGGAACGGTGGACCGGCCGTTAAGAAATAATCGATTTTAATTAAAGTGAATGTTGGCTTGTCTTTTGAATTCTAGAGGTTGCTCAGTTGGGGGTTTATTGCAGGGATCGATTCTATGAGTTTTGCCTCGCTATTTATCTCCATCTCTGCGTGTGTTTTTTATCGTGTTCTTTGTGCCTTTCGCCTTTTCCCCTCAATCCAATGAATCTGTGAACATTGAGCCGCTCGTTGAACACATCAAAGCGTATTAGTACAAGTATAAAATCTTAATCACAACTCAAATATAACTGATAAAATGTTGCATCTCATGGCTACCAAGAATCACGACACAATCAAACGGACCATGAGTCAAATTAGAATTAAGTCAATTCTTAGTCAACCAAGATTAGCAAAATGGAAACTAATAATGTCTATTTGAGTGCATATCGGGAGACAAAATCCCACATGGTATTGTTTCTTCAATCCTTTGCATATGAGTAAATTACATAAAATTAACATATTTGGAGCTACAGTAACATGTCAGTACCAGTTTTTGCTATTGTTTTAAAAAATCTACCAAGTCTGAGTCATGGTGTTACAACTCGCACTAATTCACGTCTAAGAGTATTTTGACAGCAATTATCCTGACAGGTGTGCCTAGTTATACCCTGGACCGCTGCTGAGAAAGAGCATATGGCGACGGCCATGATGATGACGAGGAGGAGAACCACGGTGGAAGAGCGCATCGTGGCCCTGCCCAGATTCTCGGTTGATCTTGCGTGAGATCGATAAACGGCTTGCCCTGCCTGGTCATCATCCTGCTGCACCCGCGCTCCGCCCCTCCCAGCCCCCGCCCTGCGTTGCTCCTTCGCCGGCGTGCATCAGCCCACGCCGCTCCTCCGCCGGCGGGCGCCGCCTCCGCGATGGGCCCCACGATCTCCTCCCTCCCGCAACACGGTGGACGGGGGCAGTTGCGCCCGTACCCCAGCCCCCTTGGTTCTTCTTTGACGAGTCTACTGCTCCTCCTCCGCATCTAGGCTGCCGGCATCGAGGACGAGAGGCCCGCTCCTCTAGCTCCATGGCCTAGGGTTCCTCCATAGGTAACCGAGCTTGCTTCCATGGGCATCCGACCTTGCTGCCACGGGCGGCCGTGGTTGCTGCGAGCGGCGACCGAACTTGCTTCCCCGCTCCACCATGACATGTCCGCCCCGCTGCTGCAAGCCCTCGTTGTCGCTGCCGCTGCTACAAATGGGTGCCTTCCTTCGCTACTGAGGGAGACCGGCACTGCTACAGGAGACTACCACATCTGCTGCAAGCTTGGACGTCATGGCCGTCGCTCCTGCAAGTCCTCAAGGCCGCCTACAAAACCTAGCCTCTGATTTTGCTACATTGATATATTTTTTTGCTATCTTTTTTTTGTTTTGCTACAATACCATAAAAGTTTTGCTACAAGTTCTCTGACGAGGTCTTCCGGCTAAATTCTCCGGCGATGTCTCCGGCAAAGCAGGATTTTTTCTACATTAGAAGAACTTTATTGCTACAACTGTCTTGTGGTTTTGCTACAACAGTGTTAACTTTTTGCTTTAAGGTCTCCGACGTGAGCCACTAGCGAGTTTTTTCCAACGATGTCTCCGGCGTAGTCGATTTTGCTACATTAGCACATTTTTTTGCTGCAAGGTCTCCGGCGAGGTCTCTGGCGAGATCTTCGGCGGGCCGTTCTATTTTCTAAAACGAACCGTTTTTTGTTTCGGAAGTAAAAACGGGAACATTTGTAGAAAAAAATAGACGTTTGCAGCAAAAACGGGAATTTGAAAAAAAAAGACACGTGTCAGCAGGGAAAGAAAGACGATCATTTTTTCTCATCGTCCGGAGATGCTGAGTGCTGTCCTTAAAAATACGTGATGTGCCTTGGGAAACAAGTCTCTACGGTCAAAGTCTAACTCGTATCTCCTCAGTCCACAGTCATCATAGGGTCGGTATCTTCGAAGTCAGCTCTGACGGATCATGTTAGCTAGTCTACCATTTCCCTCGAATCCGATGAATCTATAAACATTGAGCCGCTCGTTGAACACATCAAAGCGTATTAGTACAAGTATAAAATCTTAATCACAACTCAAATATACACTAGTGGAAAAAGGGCTATCCGTTTGCGACCCCTCAGAGCATTTGTCCCGGTTGCGCCACCAACCGGGTGTTGGAATTATGTCCTAGAGGCAATAATAAAGATGTTATTATTATAATTCTTGTTCATGATAATGTTTATATTCCATGCTAGAATTGTATTAAGCGGAAACTTTAATACTTGTGTGATTTGTGAACAACACAGTGTCCCTAGTACGCCTCTATGTACTAGCTCATTGATTAATGATGGTTAAGGTTTCCTAACCATGGACATGAGTTATCGATTAATAATGAGATCATATCATTGGGAGAATGATATGATGGACTGACCCAAACTAAGCGAAGCAATTAGATCGTGGCATCGTGTTCGTCTTTGCGAAGCTTTTCTTATGTCAAATATTGTATTCCTTAGACCATGAGATAATACAACTCCCTGGTATCGGAAGAAAGCTTTGAGGTCATCAAACGTCATCCTATGAGAGGGTGATCATAAAGGTGTCTCTCAGGTGATCGGAAAGTATCTGTTGGGTTGTATGTATCGAGATGGGATTTGTCCCTCCCAAGTTGGAGAGATATACTTCAGGCCCACTCGGTAATCGATATCAACACCGCTTGCAAGCATGTGGTTAAGGAGTTAATCACAAAGTGATATCGGATTACGGAACGAGTAAAGTACTTGCTGTGAACGAGATTGAACTAGGTATGACGGTACCGACGATCGAATCTCGGGCAAGTAAAATATCGCGAGACGAAGGGAATATATATATATGGGATTGATTGAATACTGGCATCGTGATTCATCCGATATGATCATCGATGAATGTGTGGGAGTCAATATGGGTTTCTAGACCCCGCTGTTGATTATTGATAGAAGATCATGTCTGCATATTCTCGAACCCGCAGGGTCACACACTTAATGTGTCTCGACGCTAGGATAGATTGGATAATTGGTTTATGAGTTTTTTGTTCGGAGTATCGGATGGGATACGGGACATCACGAGAGGTTTCGGAGTGGTCCGGAG
The DNA here is from genome assembly GCA_910589765.1 of Avena atlantica. Lineage (NCBI taxonomy): Eukaryota > Viridiplantae > Streptophyta > Magnoliopsida > Poales > Poaceae > Avena > Avena atlantica. Next base: position 28,706,912 of record OU342735.1, read on the forward strand.
AATAAGATTCATATAAGGTAGTGCAGTTTTTGGAGTTCGGAATTGTTCCGGATTAATCGGTATTGTACCAGAAGCTTCTAGAACCTTCCGGAAGGGGACCAACGTGGCCCCACCTTCCGGGAGGGGGCATGGGACTATGAGGGAGTGCCCTGGCCACATTGGGCCAGGGGCACAAGGCCCCATAGGGCCCAGCCGGCCAAGAGAGGTTTAAACTCGAGATAGACCTTCTAGAAGGGGGGGTTTCCTTGCCCCCCCACTCCTTATCCTTTGGGGTCGCCGGTTTGGGATTGGGGGAGGGGCTAGGGCTGCACCCCCCTCTATATAAAGAGGGGTGGGGGCGCACCAACCCCACACACCTTCCCCTCCAACCCTAGCCGCCCTGCTGCCCTCCTCTCTCCCTCCCGACTGCTTGTAGGCGAAGCCCTGCTACAGAAATTCTCCACCAATTGCACCGCGCCGTCGCGTTGTAGATCCAACCCATCTCTCCACCATACTTGCTGGACCAAGGAAGGAGGAGACGTCGAGGTGCTGCACGTGTGCATCTCACGGAGGAACCGCCACTTGTGGTGCTAGATCGGATCGGATCGCGAGGAGGAGAAGCGAGTACGACTACATCACCCACGTTCCGACGAACGTTCCGCTGTGCGAATCTTCAAGGGTATGAAGATCTAATCCAATCTCTCTTGTTGTTTGCATCTCCTAGATTAGATCTTGGATTTCCCTCTGTTCGCATCCGTAGAAAATTTTGATTTACTATGCCGCGAAACCCTTCAGTGGTATCAGAGCTAGATCTATGCGTAGATGTGTTTCACGAGTAGAACGCAACTTGGTTGTTGCGGGCTTTGATGTTTTCTGTTGCAAGCCTCTTGTTTGTGTTCTTCTTATGACGCGGGATAGTGAGATTGAAGCGGTCCAGGCCAACCTTACGCGACGTCGTTCGCGAGACCGGCTCCGCACTTGACGTGTGGCTTGTTCCACACATGCGGCTGGTGGATGTCAGTTTCTCTCACTATAGTTGTCATGGGATTAACACCGGAGTTTGGCAACCATAATATCACCGTTGTGGCTTTCCGTAGGTAAGAATCATTCTTAGCATCTACTCCCATAAGCCACGTAAAACATGCAACAACAAAGTAGAGGCGTCTAACTTGTTTTTGCAGGGAGTGTTTTCTGTGATATGGTATGGCCCAAGATGTGATTTGTATAATGTATGCGATGATCATGTTTTGTAATGTTCACGACTTGCATGTCGATGGGTACACAACCAGCAGGAGCCATATGGTTGTCTTTATAATTGTGTATGACCTGTGTGTCAACTTCTTATACGCCATGTAATAGCTTCACTTTATCGCTAAGTAGTTATAAATAGTTGTAGTTGCTATTCGTGGTGGAGGCAATCATGGTGGAGTGATGGAGATCATGCCGGAACGCACAAGATGGAGATCATTGCGCGAAGATTGGCTATACCATGTCACATAAACTTATATGCATGTGATGTTTATCCTTTTATGTATCTTATTATGCTTAGATCACGACGGTAGCATTATAAGATGATTCCTCACTTAAAGATCAAGATAAAAATTGTGTTCTCCCCAAGTATGCACCGTTGCGAAAGTTCGTCGTGTCCAAGCATCACGTGATGATCGGGTGCTATAGACTCTACGCTCACATACAACGGGTGCAAGCCAGTTTTGCACACGCGGAAATACTTGGGTCTAACTTGACGAGCCTAGCATGTACAGACATGGCCTCGGAACACATGGACCGAAAGGTTAAACATGAGTCATATGAATGATATGATCGACACTTCGTTGTCCACCATTGAAACCACATCTCTTCTCGTGATGATCGGATTAGGTGTGGTGAATTTGGATCATGTTCACTAAACAACTTGAGGGACGTTGAATTTAGTGGGAGTTCATCTAGTAATTTGATTAGGTTGAACTAGTTATCATGAACATAGTCTAATTTGTACTTGCAAATACTGTAGACCACATGGCTAAGTCCAACTTCAACTTCAACGTTTTTGCTGAGAAGGAAAAGCTTAGAAACAATGCGTCTAACTTCACCAATTGGTTCCGCAATCTAAGAATCATTCTCTCTGGCGGTCAAAAGGACTATGTCCTTGGGAAAGCGTTAGGTGACCCCCCCTGCTGCAACTGCGCCGGCTGATGAGAAAGTTGTCTATCAGTCACGCAAAGATTATTATGGTGTGATTAAGAGCACCATGTTGTTTGCTATGGAACCGGAACTTCAAAATCGTTTTGAAGACTATCCCGGGCCCTTTGAGATTCTCGAAGAGCTGAAAACCATGTTTCAGACTCAGGCCCGTTCTGAGAGATATGAGATCTCTGAGAAGTTCTTTAACTGCAAGATGGAGGAAGGGAGTTCCGTTAGTGAGCACGCCATTAAGATGACGGGCTACACTCAACGCCTTGAGCAACTGGAATGCACGATTCCAGAGGAGCTCAAGATTGACAGGGTTCTGCAATCACTCCCTCCCAGCTACAAAAGTTTTGTAGTGACTCATAATCAGATTGGTTCCACTGATACGATCACCGAGCTCTTCGCAAAGCTGAAGGCCGCGGAAGTGGACATCAAAAAGGATAATCATGTGTTGATGGTCAACAAGCCCACCTTTAAGAAAGGTAAGGGAGCAAAGAAGCCCTTCAAGAAGGGCGGCGGCAAGCGCACTGCCCCTGCTGAGAAGAAGCTCAAGTCTGGTCCTAAGCCGGACACTGAGTGCTTCTATTGCAAGGACAAGGGTCACTGGAAGCGCAACTGTCCGAAGTACTTAGCGGACAAGAAGGCTGGCACCATCAAAGGTATATTTGATATACATGTTATTGATGTTTTCCTTACTAGCCCTCGTTGTAGTGCTTGGGTATTTGATACCAGTTCAGTCGCTAATATTTGTAACTCGAAACAGGAGCTACGGAATAGACGGCGGCTTGCGAGGGATGAGGTGACGATGCGCGTTGGCAACGGATCAAGAGTTGATGTGATGGCTGTCGGCACACTCTCCTTAGTTTTACCTTCGGGATTAGTTTTAAACCTTAATAAATGTTATTATGTGCCTGCGTTGAGCATGAACATTATTTCTCGACCGTGTTTATTGCAAGACGGTTATTCATTTAAATCGGAGAATAATGGTTGTTCTATTTATATGAGTAACATCTTTTATGGTCATGCACCTCTTGTGAATGGTTTATTTCTTCTAAATCTCGAAAGGGATGAAACACACATCCATAACATTGAGGCTAAGAGATGCAAAGTAGATAGTGATAATATTACTTATTTGTGGCACTGTCGTCTAGGTCATATTGGTGTAAAGCGCATGAAGAAACTCCATTCTGATGGACTTTTGGAGTCTCTTGATTTTGAATCATTTGACACATGCGAACCATGCCTCATGGGCAAGATGATCAAAACCCCGTTCTCCGGTATGATGGAGCGAGCAACGGACTTGTTGGAAATCATACATACCGATGTATGCGGACCGATGAGTGTTTCGACGCGCGGTGGATATCGCTATTTTCTCACTTTTACCGATGACTTAAGTAGATATGGGTATATCTATTTAATGAAACATAAATCTGAAACATTTGAAAAGTTCAAGGAATTTCAGAATGAAGTGGAGAACCATCGTAACAGAAAGATTAAGTTTCTACGATCCGATCGTGGAGGTGAATATTTGAGTTACGATTTTCTCACGCATCTTAAAGCAAGCGGAATCATTTCGCAACTCACGCCACCCGGAACACCACAGCGCAATGGTGTGTCTGAACGCCGAAATCGAACCTTATTAGATATGGTCCGATTAATGATGTCTCTTACTGATTTGCCGTTATCATTTTGGGTTTATGCATTAGAAACCGCTGCATTCACTTTAAATATGGCTCCATCTAAATCCGTTGAGATGACACCGTATGAACTGTGGTTTGGTGCTAAACCTAAGTTGTCGTTTCTTAAAGTTTGGGGATGCGAAGCTTACGTCAAGAAGTTGATGCCGGACAAGCTCGAACCCAAAGCGGAGAAATGCGTCTTCATAGGATACCCTAAGGAAACTATTGGGTATACCTTCTATCACAGAACCGAAGGCAAAGTGTTTGTCGCAAAGAACGGTTCCTTTCTTGAGAAGGAGTTTCTCTCGAAAGAAGTGACTGGGAGGAAAGTAGAGCTAGACGAGGTTATTGAACCTTCTCTTGAGTTGGAGAGTAGCACAACATCTGAAATTGTTCCAGTGCCGCCTGCACCAACGATAGAGGAAGCTAATGACAAGGATCATGAAGCTTCGGACGATGTTGCTACTGAACGTCGTAGGTCGACAAGGTTGCGTGCCCCTCCTGAGTGGTACGGCAACCCTGCCTTGACTGTCTTGTTAGTAGAAGACAGTGAACCTACGAACTATGAGGAAGCGATGATGAGCCCAGACTCTGAGAAATGGCTAGAAGCCATGAAATCCGAATTGGGATCCATGAGCGAAAACCAAGTATGGACTTTGGTGGACCCTCCTAGCGACCGAAAGGCCGTTGAGTGCAAATGGATTTTCAAGAAGAAAACGGACGCGGATGGTAATGTTACCGTCTATAAAGCACGAATTGTTGCGAAAGACCTAGGTGAAGCTGCTTATATATTGGGCATCAAAATCTATAGAGATAGACAAAGACGCCTGATAGCTTTAAGCTAGAGTACATACCTAGACAAAGTTCTGAAAAGGTTCAGAATGGATAAGGCAAAGAAAGGTTCAGTGCCTATGTTGTCAGGTAAGATATTGAGCAAGGCTCAGTGTCCAGCTACGGTAAATGATAGGGAAGCTATGAGCAAAGTGCCTTATTCCTCGGCCATAGGTTCTATCATGTATGTCATGCTGTGTACTAGACCGTATGTGTCCAATGCTCTTAGTTTGACGAGCAGATATCAAAGTGATCCAGGAGTGGAAAATTGGACAGCCGTGAAGAACATCCTAAAGTACCTGAATAGGACTAAAGAAATGTTCTTAGTCTATGTGGGTGATGAACAGCTCGTCGTAAAAGGTTACGTCGACGCTAGTTTCGACACCGACAAGGATGATTCTAAATCTCAGACAGGATACGTTTATATTTTGAATGGAGGAGCTGTGAGCTGGAGAAGCTGCAAGCAAAGCGTGATCGCGGGATCTATAGTAGAAGAGAAATACATGGCTGCTGCAGAAGCGTCAAGTGAAGGAGTTTGGATCAGGAACTTCATCACTGAGCTTGGCGTGGTTCCAAGTGCATTGGTCCCACTGGAGATATTGTGTGACAACACTGGCGCCATAGCACTCGCTAAGGAACCAAGATATCATCCAAAGACCAAGCATATGAACCGCAAGTTTCATATAATCCGAGATTATATAGCAGATAGAGATCTGAAGATTAGCAAAGTACATACAGATCTGAATGTCGCAGATCCATTGACTAAACCTCTTCCGCGTGTAAAACATGATCAGCACCTCAGTGCCATGGGTGTGAGATTGTTGCCAAATGTAAACTAGATTATTGACTCTAGTGCAAGTGGGAGACTGTTGGAATTATGCCCTAGAGGCAATAATAAAGATGTTATTATTATAATTCTTGTTCATGATAATGTTTATATTCCATGCTAGAATTGTATTAAGCGGAAACTTTAATACTTGTGTGGTTTGTGAACAACACCGTGTCCCTAGTACGCCTCTATGGACTAGCTCATTGATTAATGATGGTTAAGGTTTCCTAACCATGGACATGAGTTGTCGATTAATAATGAGATCATATCATTGGGAGAATGATATGATGGACAGACCCAAACTAAGCGAAGCAATTAGATCGTGTCATCGTGTTCATCTTTGTGAAGCTTTTCTTATGTCAAATATTGTATTCCTTAGACCATGAGATAATACAACTCCCTGGTATCGGAAGAAAGATTTGAGGTCATCAAACGTCATCCTATGAGAGGGTGATCATAAAGGTGTCTCTCAGGTGATCGGAAAGTATCTGTTGGGTTGTATGTATCGAGATGGGATTTGTCCCTCCCAAGTTGGAGAGATATACTTCAGGCCCACTCGGTAATCGATATCAACACCGCTTGCAAGCATGTGGTTAAGGAGTTAATCACAAAGTGATATCGGATTACGGAACGAGTAAAGTACTTGCTGTGAACGAGATTGAACTAGGTATGACGGTACCGACGATCGAATCTCGGGCAAGTAAAATATCGCGAGACAAAGGGAATATATATATGGGATTGATTGAATACTGGCATCGTGGTTCATCCGATATGATCATCGATGAATGTGTGGGAGTCAATATGGGTTTCCAGACCACGCTGTTGATTATTGATAGAAGATCATGTCTGCATATTCTCGAACCCGTAGGGTCACACACTTAACGTGTCTCGACGCTAGGATAGATTGGATAATTGGTTTATGAGTTTTTTGTTCGGAGTCTCGGATGGGATCCGGGACATCACGAGAGGTTCCGCAGTGGTCCGGAGAATAAGATTCATATAAGGCAGTGCAGTTTTTGGAGTTCGGAATTGTTCCGGATTAATCGGTATTGTACCGGAAGCTTCTAGAACCTTCCGGAAGGGGACCAACGTGGCCCCACCTTCCGGGAGGGGGCATGGGCCTATGAGGGAGTGCCCTGGCCGCATTGGGCCAGGGTCACAAGGCCCCATAGGGCCCAGCCGGCCAAGAGAGGTTTAAACTCGAGATAGACCTTCTAGAAGGGGGGGTTTCCTTGCCCCCCACTCCTTATCCTTTGGGGCCGCCGGTTTGGTCTTGGGGGAGGGGCTAGGGCTGCGCCCCCTTTCTATATAAAGAGGGGTGGGGGCGCACCAACCCAACACACCTTCCCCTCCAACCCTAGCCGCCCTGCTGCCCTCCTCTCTCCCTCCCGACTGCTTGTAGGCGAATCCCTGCTGCAGAAATTCTCCACCAATTGCACCGCACCGTCGCGTTGTAGATCCAACCCATCTCTCCACCATACTTGCTGGACCAAGGAAGGAGGATACGTCGAGGTGCTGCACGTGTGCATCTCACGGAGGCACCGCCACTTGTGGTGCTAGATCGGATCGGATCGCGAGGAGGAGAAGCGAGTACGACTACATCACCCACGTTCCGACGAACGTTCCGTTGTGCGAATCTTCAAGGGTATGAAGATCTAATCCAATCTCTCTCATTGTTTGCATCTCCTAGATTAGATCTTGGCTTTCCCTCTGTTCGCATCCGTAGAAAATTTTGATTTACTATGCCGCGAAACCCTTCACCGGGACTAATGCTGGCACGCGTCCCGGTTGGAGCGGGCACGGGGCCAGGGGGCATGCGTCCCGGTTGGTAAGGGGGAATACGTCCCGGTTGGAGCCACCAACCGGGACTAAAGGTTTGGCCACAGCCACGTGGCGTGGCACGCACCTTTAGTCCCGGTTGCTGGCTCCAACCGGGACTAAAGACCCCCTTCCCTCTATAAATGCAACGCCCCAGCCCCCTCTGCCTCCACTCTGTTTTTTCGAATGGTGGAAGGTGTGAGGGGGTGTGCTAGTTTTTTCTCATGCATGCATTGAAGGTGTTTGATGAAATGTTTGAGTGAATAATCCCATTGAATTTCTCATAGAATAAAAATATAGAAGGTGTCCGAGACGCACTTGAGCTTTCTCCTCTTTATTTCCCTCGATCGAGGTTAGCAATCTTATCTTTTCTAGGTCATTGATACAATTCATGTGTCGGTGTGAATTGGTTATTTCACTATTTATGATGTCCTGTTTTTTGATAAACTTACTTATATGATGCAGATGAACGGTCGGGAATGGATGTACGGTGACCGGCACGTAGCCGGGTATATCAAAGGCGTGAATAAATTTATCGATGTGGCTACGACAAACAAAGAGAATGGATTTATACGTTGTCCATGTGTTCAATGTCGGAACAACAAGGAGTACTCTTCCTCGAAAATCATTCGCGGCCACCTGATTATGAAAGGTTTCATGCCCAACTATAATTGCTGGACCAAGCACGGGGAAAGAGGGGTTATGATGGAAGATGGTGAAGAAGAAGATGATGATAACAACTATCATCATATGTTTCCTGAATATAGTGATACTGCAATGGAGAGGAAAGAGGTGAAGAACGGGCATCAGATGAGCCGGCTGATGAACTTGGTAGGGTCATTTCTGATGCAAAGCGAGACTGTGAAACATAAAATGAGAAGTTGAAGTTAGAGGGCATGTTAGAAGATCACAAGAAATTGTTGTACCCAAATTGTGAAGATGGCAGCACAAAGCTCGGTACCACACTGGAATTGTTGCGATGGAAGGCAGAGTGTGGTCTAACTGACTCCTCATTTGAAAAGATGCAGAAAATAATGAAGCCGAAGTTTCCAAAACATAACGAACTTCCCGAGAGTACCTACGAAGCAAAGAAGACTCTCTGTCCTCTCGGATTAGATGTGCAAAAGATACATGCATGCATTAATGACTACATCCTCTACCGCGGTAAGGAGTATGAGAATTTAGATAAATGCCCGGTATGCAATGCATTGCGGTATAAGATCAGACGAGATGACCCTGGTGATGTTGAGGGAGAGCCCCTCCGGAAGAGGGTTCCTGCTAAGGTTATGTGGTATGCTCCTATAATACCAAGGTTGAAACGCATGTTCAGAAACAAAGAGCGTGCTAGGTTGTTGCGATGGCACAAAGAAGACCGTAAGAAAGACGGGAAGTTGAGACACCCTGCTGATGGGTCACAGTGGAGAAAAATTGAGAGATACTTCCCAGACTTTGCAGGTGACGCAAGGAACTTATGGTTTGGTCTAAGTATGGATGGCATGAATCCTTTTGGGGAGCAGAGCTGCAGTCACAGCACCTGGCCCGTGACTCTATGTATCTACAACCTGCCTCCTTGGTTGTGCATGAAGCGTAAGTTCATTATGATGCCAGTGCTCATCCAAGGCCCGAAGCAACCGGGCAACGACATTGATGTGTACCTTAGGCCATTAGTTGAAGAACTCTTACAGTTGTGGGGCAAACCAGGTGTACGTGCGTGGGATGAGAACAAACAGGAGCCATTTGATCTACGAGGGTTGTTATTCGTAACCATCAATGATTGGCCTGCTCTTAGTAACCTTTCAGGACAGACAAACAAGGGATATAAGGCATGCACCCACTGTTTAGATAAGACCGAAGGTACATATTTGCATAAATGCAAGAAGGTTGTGTACCTGGCGAATCGACGATTTCTTCCGACCAATCATCCCGTAAGAAAGAAAGGCAAGCATTTCAAAGGTGAGGCAGATCACCGGAAGAAGCCTGAACTCCCTGCTGGTGATGATGTATTTGGTATGGTCGAGGACATAGAAGTAATCTTTGGAAAGGGTCCCGGCGGTCAATCAGTTCCGAACGACGTCGCTACAGGACACGCACCCATGTGGAAGAAGAAATCTATATTTTGGGAGCTGCCATATTGGAAAGTCCTGCGTGTCCGCTCTTCAATCGACGTGATGCACGTGACGAAGAATCTCTGCGTGAACCTGCTAGGATTCCTAGGCGTGTATGGGAAGACAAAAGATACACCTGAAGCACGGGAGGACCAACAAATTATGAAAGACCCAAAGAACATGCATACACATAACAAGACGGATAAAGGGCGTCACTTAAGTCGTGCCAGCTATGCTCTTACCAAAGCAGAGAAGGAAATCTTTTTTGAAGTCCTTTACAGTATCAAGGTGCCGTCGGGCTTCTCATCTAATATAAAGGGGATAATAAATATGGCAGAGAAAAAGTTCCAAAACCTGAAGTCTCATGACTGTCACGTGATTATGACGCAGTTGCTTCTGATTGCATTGAGGGGGCTTCTACCGGAAAATGTTCGAGTACCCATTGTGAAGCTGTGTTCATTCCTCAATGCAATATCTCAGAAGGTAATCAATCCAGATATTCTGCCAAGGTTACAGAAGGATGTGGTACAATGTCTTGTTAGTTTTGAATTGGTGTTCCCACCATCCTTCTTCAATATTATGACGCATCTCCTGGTTCATCTAGTGGAAGAGATTGCCATTCTCGGTCCGGTATTTCTGCACAATATGTTCCCCTTTGAGAGGTTCATGGGAGTCTTAAAGAAATATGTTCATAACCGTGCTAGACCAGAAGGAAGCATCTCCAAGGGATATGGAACAGAGGAGGTCATTGAGTTTTGTGTTGACTTTATTCCTGACCTTAAGCCGATTGGTGTTTCTGACTCGCGTCATGAGGGAAGACTAAGTGGAAAAGGCACGCTGGGAAAGAAAGCAATGATATGTAGGGACGGGGATTCTTTCACTAAAGCACACTACACAGTTCTACATAATTCCACCTTGGTTGCTCCGTATATCGAGGAACACAAGAATATTGTACGCTCCAAAAACCCGGGGAAGCCCGAATCATGGATTACAGATGAACACATGAAGTCTTTCGGTGGTTGGATGCGGACACATCTCTTGAATGACACCACTGTTGGAGATCAGCTATACTTGTTGGCCGCGTCACCATCTTCTACTGTATTGAATTTCCAAGGGTACGAAATAAATGGGAATACATTCTACACGATCGCCCAAGATAAAAAGAGCACCAACCAAAATAGTGGTGTCCGCTTTGATGAAATAGACGAGAATGGACAAAAGGACACATATTATAGTTACATAGAGGAGATATGGGAACTAGACTATGGAGTCTCTTTTAAGGTCCCTTTGTTTCGCTGCAAATGGGTCAACCTGAATGGGGAAGGGGTAAAGATAGACCAATTGTACGGAATGACAATAGTGGATCTCAACAATCTTGGTTATAGAGATGAACCATTCGTCCTAGCCAATGATGTGTCTCAGGTTTTCTATGTGAAGGACATGTCCTCCAGACCGAAAAAAAGAAAAAATATGCAAACGAATACATAATATGATGAGCCAAAGCGTCACATAGTTCTTTCAGGGAAAAGAAACATCGTGGGAATCGAGGACAAGACAGACATGTCAGAATATTATAATAAGTTTGATGAAATTCCGCCCTTCACAGTGAAAACTGACCCAAGCATTCCGTTAAGTAAAGAAGATGCTCCATGGTTACGTCTGAAGCGGTCATAAGGAATGACATATGCCAAGAAGTTCATGCTCATATTATGTAATATCTTTCGCGGTTTGTGGCCTTTAGTCCCGATTTTGTAGTCTCAGTTTTTAATATTAATAAATGTCTTGAGTGTTAGTCCTGTTTTGTGGCTGGACCGGGAGTGCCTCTATGACCAGTTTCTTGGAGATGCCGGAGGACTGGGATCCAGCCCATCCATGGCATATACCAGGGGCCATTCCAGCCTCGGATTCACGGCGGGCGGGAGAGGGGTCTCCTGGAAGACGATGCCGCTACCGCCAGGATAGTGTGGGGCCTGTGGCGGGTGGACTCGTGGGCACCGTAGGCGAGGATGGTCTCCCCCAGCGATGTAGCGCATCACTCCGATGATAGTACGGTTCGCCCACCACAGACGACGGACAACTTCGTTGTGGTTCACCGGTGGCGGGCCATCACCCTCGTACCTGGCGAGCTCCCTTTCCCGCCTATTAGTGAAGAAGGCATTCCAGGTGTCGTAGTTGTCGGGATCCCACTAGGGATCCATCCGCTGCTCCGACGTGAGATCGTGGTAGAAGTGGTTTGTGATGGCCGCCTGGCGTGCGGAACCTTGAGGGACAGGAGGGACAGGAACCCCTCCAGCGCTCAACATCCAGCCGGCGGGCGGCCGATAGCCCGGCGGACAATGGTAGTTGGAGGCGCACAGCGCCTCGGTCTCCTCGAGGGTCAGAATGGCCTAGTAGGCATTGTCCATTGTTCTAAGAGAGGAAGGTGTGGATGTGTGGATAGCCATGACACGATCACCCTAAATATAGAGGGAAAGGGCGGGAAAACTTGGCGTGAAGCTTTGGGAAATGGCGGGAAATATCTTTAGTCCCGGTTAGTGACTACATCCGGGACTAAAAGCTCTAGTAGAAAGGAAAGGGCGGGAAAACTTGGCGGGAAGAGGTGGGAAATGGCGGAAAATATTTTTAGTCCCGGTTTGTGACTACATCCGGGACTAAATGTCTGCCGAACAATGAAAATCCTTCGCGTGGTAGTCCATAGTTAGAAATTCAGATAATTCAAAACGGGCATAATAAATTCAAAAAAAATCCGAAAAATGAAAATCCTTCGCGTGGTGTCATATTTTGTTACATAGTTGAAAGGAAAAATACCAGAGTTGATATATTGATCATGTTTCGAAAAAACCTTCACAAAATGACCTATCATGTTCGAGGTTTCATGGCTTTCGGTCCAAATGACCGATGTTATGTGTTGAATCACGGCATAGTTTGTGATGTTGTGCCCATATTATGCATGTGTGTGGACATTGGTATGGAGAACAATGTTGCAGGAGGAAATTTTTCGTTTTGTCGCACGGAAAAGCCCTTTTCCATTTTCCGAGCGCAAAAAACGGGTCGTTTTGTGAAGTAACCACCAAAATGCCGTTTCAGAATGCTACCGTCCCATTTTCCTAAAATACTAGACCACCTTACATGGACTATCTCCCAACCGGTACATCTCAAACCTTTTCGTCCATCCCGGGTAAAAAGGACAAATGTCTGCCGAATTGGTAGGAAGTGGGTCCGGTTTGTACTACAGGTACATGATCTATCGCTCGTGATTTTTTGAAAAAATCATTTTTAGACTCGCAATATGTGGTTTCTTCAGATATACAATGCAAGTTCTAACGATGCTCGCCCCCTATCTTCATGCACACCGGTTCGACCATAGTTAGAAATTCACATAATTCAAAACGGGCATAATAAATTCAAAGAAAATCCGAACAATGAAAATCCTTCACGTGGTGTCATATTTTGTTACATAGTTTAAAGGAAAAATACCAGAGTTGGTATATTGATCATGTTTCGAAAAAACCTTCACAAAATGACCTATCATGTTCGAGGTTTCATGGCTTTCGGTCCAAATGACCGATGTTATGTGCTGAATCACGGCATAGTTTGTGATGTTGTGCCCATATTATGCATGTGTGTGGACATTGGTATGGAGAACAATGTTGCAGGAGGAAGTTTTCCTTTTTGTCGCACGGAAATGCCCTTTTCCATTTTCCGAGCGCAAAAAACGGGTCGTTTTGTGAAGTAACCACCAAAATGCCGTTTCAGAATGCTACCGTCCCATTTTCCTAAAATACTAGACCACCTTACATGGACTATCTCCCAACCGGTACATCTCAAACCTTTTCGTCCATCCCGGGTAAAAAGGACAAATGTCTGCCGAATTGGCAGGAAGTGGGTCCGGTTTGTACTACAGGTACATGATCTATCGCCCGTGATTTTTTGAAAAAATCATTTTTAGACTCGCAATATGTGGTTTCTTCAGAGATCCAATGCAAGTTCTAACGATGCTCGCCCCCCTATCTTCATGCACACCGGTTCGACCATAGTTAGAAATTCAGATAATTCAAAACGGGCATAATAAATTCAAAAAAAAACCGAACAATGAAAATCCTACACAAAAACAGAAAATGGTTTTGAATTACTTATAAGTTAATTCATTTTTAATTGTAAATGGTTCATATTTTAAATGGTTACATTAATTATTTTTTAAAAATAGAAAATGGTTTTGAATTATTTATTCAAATCCAAACACTTTTTATGTTTAAAGTTTTTCTAAATTCCAAATTAATATTTAAAAAATATAAGTTAATTCATTTTTAATTTTAAATGGTTACATTAATTTTAAAAAAAAATAGAAAATGGTTTTGGATTATTTATTCAAATCCATACACTTTTTATGTTTAAAGTTTTTCTAAATTCCAAATTAATATTTAAAAATATAAGTTAATTCATTTTTAATTTTAAATGGTTACATTAATTATTTTTTAAAAATAGAAAATAGTTTTGAATTATTTATTCAAATCCATACACTTTTTATGTTTAAAGTTTTTCTAAATTCCAAATAAATATTTAAAAAATATAAGTTATTTCATTATTAATTTTAAATAGTTACATTAATTATTTTTTAAAAATAGAAATTGGTTTTGGATTATTTATTCAAATCCATACACTTTTTATGTTTAAAGTTTTTCTAAATTCCAAATTAATATTTAAAAAATATAAGTTATTTCATTATTAATTTTAAATGGTTCATAGTTTAAATGGTTACATTAATTATTTTTCAAAAAATAAAATGGTTTCGAATTAGTTATTCAAATTCAAACACTTTTTATGTTTAAAGTTTTTCTAAATTCCAAAGTAATTATCATTTAAAAAACATTACAAATTTAAACCCCAAAATAAAAAATAAGACGGGAACAGAGAGAAAATAACTGAAAAACTTTGAAAACAGAGGAATACGTCCCGGTTGGAGCAACCAACCGGGACTAAAGACCCACCTGCGCGCGCGCCCCTTCGGCTGCTGAAAATTGGAGTGTACGTCTCGGTTGGTGGCTCCAACCGGGACGTATGCCCTTTTAGTCCCGGTTGGTGCCACCAACCGGGATGTATACTCCCTCCCCTTTATATAACTTCTCTTCTTCTTCTCTACTTCTCTTCTCTGCTTCTCGACGACGCCACCAGGCTGCCCGCGCCCTTCGTCGTCGTCAACGCCTCTGCCTCCGGCCGCCACCACCGCGCGCTCCCCGTAGCGGCTCCTCCTCCGGCCGCCACCGCCGCGCGCTCCGTAGCGGCTCCTCCTCCTCCCGCGCGCGTCTCCTTCCTGCCCCGACGACCGCCGCCCTCTCTTCCCGCCGACGACGTCCGTGCCGCCCGCGCCCTTCCCCCACCGCCGCGTGTCAGGTACGCCCCTCCCTGCCTCTCTGTCCTTCCCCTCCCTCCTGCTACTGCTGGTGGTGGGCGGCGGCGGGGCTGCATGGTGGGCTTCGGGTGTGGTGGGCGGCGCGCGGCTGCTCCTGGTGGTGGGCGGCGGGCGGCTGCTGCTGTCCTCCCCCTCCCTCTGCTGATGCTGCTGGTGGGCGGGGGCGGCTGCTGCTGGTGGGCGGCGGCGGCTGCATGGTGGGCTTCGAATTCGGGGGTGTGGTGGGCGGCGGCTGCTGCTGCTGGTGGGCGGCGGCGGCTGCATGGTGGGCTTCGGGTGTGGTGGGCGGCGGCTGCTGCTGGTGGGCTTCGATCGGGTGGTGGGCGGCGGCTTCGGGTGATCGACGTGTGTTGTCTGCGTGCATGGCCCGCGTGGACGTACGTGTGGTTAGTCATATGATTATTACGGCATGTACTACGACAAGCTCTTGTACAAACGCTTATGTTTAAAAAAATAATGTCAGAAAATTGGATTATGGACTAAACGCCTCGTCTCACAGCACGGAACGCTAATTTGGGTAGCTAGCAACAGCTAGGAGCGCTAATCAAACTCCTGTGAGCTGAAAAAAAGTAGTCCTAGCGACAGACGCTTCCTCGTACGTCGACGCTAGAGAAAATCTCCGGATCGGACGGGATGGAGGCCTAACCGCAAGTAAAATAAGCCTAGCTAGCGTCTGCTTTATTTAAACGTTTGCGTTAAACATGCTCTTAGGGATAGGATTAAGGCTTAGAGAGGGTCTGCGGGTATGGGTTTGCCACCCCCATACCCGCCCCATTAAACTTGGAGGGTCTAACTTTTTACCAAACCCTCCCCATTTAAGGTGGGTATCCATCGGGTTTGTGGGTTTCGGGGCCCCATTGCCATCCCTAATCGCATCCTTATCATCGGACTATCCTCGTTTGCTATAGGAGTATCACATTTACTCAATGATAGATTTATACTCCCTCATGTCGGGTTTGTAAGGCTCGAGAAAAGGGGATGTCGGTGGCCGGTTCCGCAGGACATGGGAGGCGTGCAGGGACGCGTGGGGCGGGTGTATTGTGGCAAGAGAGATGCAGAAGCTCTGTTTGCTCGGGGAAGGTGAGGAGAGGGGGGAGGAGGCGGCGCCGATGGGAGTTCCCCTGTTCTCTCACGCGTGGGCGAGACATGGGCGAAGGGGTCGCGCGGTCAAAACCATTGTGTTCGACGTAGGAAAGCTCGGTCTGGCTCGGTCGCGCGTAAATCTTCCCATGAAATTGCATGCCCCTTAGGTGCATGTGGGTTCGACGATGTGCCTTCGCCAGGGCATTCCGAACCCTCTTAAATAGATTCCAATATGGTATTTTGTTAGTATCTAGTGTTACCTATCTGCTGGATAGTTTCCCTTTTGTAGCCTTATACTCATGTTCCCCTCTCATATGCATCCGAGGTTTCTCCGAACTAGGTTTTACACCCCTCGGAACTCCGGAATATTGATTTTGGTTGATTTTAGCTAGAGTTACCTATCTACTACACGGTTTCCTTTTTGTAGCTAGGTTTAGGGTTTAGGGTTTCTCTTCATTTTTATTATTGTGTATGTATATATTAGGGTTTCTCCTTAACTTTCTCCTTTAGCTGCTTTGACTTATTCGTTTTTCCACCTATGCAGAAAATATGGACCCACACGTCAGAGACGAAGAAAAGGAAGAGTTGATCCAAGGTGTGATCCGTGGGGAAGATAATTTAGACGTATCAACGTTTCTGAAAACTCCGGTGAGGGTGATCCTCTTTTTACCGGAATAGACAACTTGTTTGAGGTTGAAGGTGTTGCCTTCCGCGAGGGAGAAGGCGATGCCTTGTGTAATCGAGAAGACGACCGCTCCGGCGAGGTGCATGAAATATAAATCAATTCATTAATTAATCATCTGCTATCTATATAGAAATAGTAACGATGATCTTTCTTATGTTAGCCCTTCGGATCGAAGGAATCTACTGAAAAGAGCAGACGAGGCCCAACCAAAAAGTTGCAAGACCATGAGAGGTTCAGGATCGAAGATGTTGCTGAAGACGGCAAACCGACAGCTCCCGAAGTTGTCGCAACCAAATTTGTGGCACAATGCGGAGTAATCGTTAGGGACTTAATCCCGATCACCATTAGAAATTGGAATAGGCATGCTAATGCGGATGAAGAGGGAACATGTTTATTTGTCCCTAACCACGCCAAAGATTTACTGTGGAAGAGGATCATGGTTAATTTCAAACTACCGAAGATAGAGCTGGATCCAAATGCGGAGGATCCAGTTGAGGACGCCTTACAACATGGGAGAGCCATGGAGGCTAAGGTCAGGGAGTAGGCTTTGAAGAAGATGGCCCAGTGTTTCACCAACTGGAAGAAAAGATTGCACCTTGACTATGTCGTGAAAAATAAGACTCTCGATTTCAAGAATATTCAGTTTGAGAAGATAAAACCATTCTGGGCTGAGTTTGTGGAATACAAGAAATCAGAAAAATCTAAGAAAATGTCTGAAACGAATAAGCTGAATGCTGCTAAGAAGAAGTATCACCATACTATGGGGCAAGGTGGCTACAGGGCTGGCATTCCTAAGTGGGAGAAACTTGAGAATGAACTGTGTGCTAAAAAGATCACCCCAGAGACAGACGATTGGGTAGAACGTGCAAGAAATTGGTTTTACGGGCATGGGGGCACGTTGGACTCGGAAGGGAGGTGTATATATAACATACGACATAAAGAATACCCCTTGCCAATCGAGAGGATGAGAAAAGCAATAAAGGCTGTTAAAGATGGGGACTTCATTCCCGATAGAGAGAATGATGAGCTCACACTCGCCCTTGGAAATAAGGAACATGATGGACGAACACGAGGCACAAGAGGCTCCCAACCATGGAGGACTGAGTTTCCCGAAGAGAGGAAGAAATATCCTGATAGAAGCCGTCAGAGGAGAAAGGACAGGGTGGAAGTTGAAGCAAATAGTCAGAAAGAGCGAATGCGTTTAATTGAAGAACGATTAAAGCAACAACAAGATGAAATTAACGCACTTAAAGAGCAAAGTACTACCGGCCCATCTCAGCAGCACACTGCATTCGATGCTACCGGCCTATCGAATAATCGAAAAAGCAGCGTGGCTTCCACCGAGGTCCCGGGTGATGACAATGGCGATGACGATGATGCATCGACGATGGCTCCTGTTGGCTACCCAGTGGATGATATCACAGAGATGACACACTGCGAGCTACATTTCAAAGTTGTGAACATATCAATGAAGGTGGCGGTCGGCTATGCCTTACCAATTGGACCCACACCAACTTACCATTGTCGTCCGGTTCCAGAGGGCTACGCTGTTGTCGGCGTGGATGAAATCGTTCCTACCTTTGAAGTTTTGGATCTTCACTACCCTGCAGGTGAAGGGGATGTGACTGTGCTGGGAGACGCAAAAAACGTCACCATTCTATGGCCGAAGGAATGTATCGTGCTTCGAAATCACACACCAAGGCCATCTTCGCCGCCGCCTCACCCGTCTCCAGCGAGGTCGTCGCCGCCACGGCAGCCGTCTTCGTCGCCTCACCCGGCTCCGTCGCCTCACCAATCTCCGGCGCAGCCATCGCCGCGGGAGCCATCGCCGACGCCTAAGGGTCAAAAACGTAAGCGTACCGCTACTGTGCCTCGTGGTAAGCGATCGCCTAAACGTAAACAAGAGCCTCTTCCAAAAGTACCAAAGGTTCCTCCCAAGAGAGCTTATGACTGTACTGAAGAGGAGACTGCGGCGATCGTTGATGCGGAAACGACAGCGTTTTTCGCTAAGCTGAGGCAGCCGAAAGAGCCAGAGTTCCCCAGCACCAAAGAATAAAAAGCCAAAGTGTTGAAAATGCTAAAGAATCTTCATCAACCCGAGCCAAAGCTATCATCAGACTATGAGCGTTCTATTCTCAAATCACATGCGGCACAAAAAGCCTCGAAGAGCAGTACTGATGCAAGCGAGAAATCTGTTGCCCAGCTCGGAGAACAAGCAAAACAGACTTGCGCCCCTCTCAATGTGATTTCTCAAACCAATGTGGGGTCGAGCAAATATGGGGCCGAAGAGCAGTATGATCCAGAGGTAGTTGCACAATACAGAGAAGCTGCCGCTGCTCAAGGTATGAGTATTGCCCAGTACTTATCCCAGTTATAGTTCTTTCCCGTGAGTGAAGTAGCATACAGATACCAGTACGGCAAACCTCTCGTCAAACCTGAGGAGGTAAGCAATCTTCCAACAAAAATGCGAAGATTGCATAACTGGTACATGCATGCCACAAGGGTCGGGGCTAACTGGATAGTGCTGAGGGTTACAAAAAAGCATCATGGGAAAGAAAAGGATGACATGATATCCATTGAATTTGATGAACTATTTCAATTATTCAATCAAGACGCCTTGGACAAATCGATCATCAGTGCCTATTGTCTGTAAGTACTAATTCTGTAATTAATTTAGTCTCCAGCTATATTATTTTGTTTATTGCATGTATATAATCATACTGTAATATGCAGAATGAAGATTCTCGAATGCAGCAGAGGACAAATCTATGACATTGGCTTCATTGACCCATATTGGGTTCATGAAGCTAATCTCAAAATAAGCCCCCAGGATACGGAGGATAATATAGTACACGCGTTAAGGTTTCAAGAAACCAAAAGGGAAATACTATTTCCTTACAACTTCGAGTGAGTGTTATTGTCTTGTATACACTTTCTATTTCGCTTACTCGATGTTAAGTATATAATTGATTAGTTATGCATTTGCAGCTTCCACTATATTCTGTTAATCATTCAACTTGACAAAGGGCGTGTACTAGTCATGGACTCGAAACATAAACCCCTTGAGACGTGGAAGGACATGCAGATACTTCTCCAGCGGTAATTCTAATCATTACGGCACTATATCGGCAACGTTCGTGAATTTTATGATATCAAGTATTAATAACTTATTTTATTCGTTTTCTACGCCGGGCAGCGCTTGGAAACGGTTCACCAACAAGGCTAGGGGTGTTTGGAAAGAGGATCTTACATTTCAACCACTAGATGTAAGCACCACTAGCTATATCCGCGCATCTCTTTGATTCTAGTTTTGATACAGTTATTATCATGCTTGATTATTATTTTGATTGAACTCTGTTCTCGTAAAGTGTCTGACGCAGGGACCAGGTAACAATCTATGTGGATACTATGTATGCGAGTTCATCCGGCAGACGTGCGATGAGAAGGGCAGAAATTTAGAGAAACTCCATGTACGTAAACAATTTCTATAGTTTTTAATTACAATCAAATTGTGTTTAGTTTCATTCATATAGGCTGACTCCTTTTTTAAATCAGATCGAACGTCTACGGGACGGTCTTCTGCCAAAGGATCGCGTACGAGCAATTCAGGAGGAATTGGCGGGATTCTTGGATGCAGAAGTCCTAGACCCAAAAGGGGAATACTACTCGGCTGTGTATAGACAATAGGAATTGTAAAAATAGCAACTTTGAAGAAATTGGCCGGTAGCATCGAATAGCAACTTTTGTATGTAATGTATGAACTCGATCCGTGTATTGAATATAATATTGTCATCATGATGTAATATAAGGTTCCTTCATTGATAAGTGCAAAACACTAAATAAACAATAAAACAACCTAAATGAATTCTCTGCCGCGGCACAAAAAGTGGCGAAAATGCTGCCACGACAACAAAATGTGCCAAAATGAATTCTCTGCCGCGGCAGAGAAATGGGCCAAATCTCTGCCGCGGCAGAAGGTTATTAGTCCCGGTTCGTGTTACGAACCGGGACTAATGCTCCACCCCCCCCCCCCCCCTCGCCCTCTGCCGCTGCCACGTGTGCACCCTTTAGTCCCGGTTGGTGGGGCAACCGGGACTAAAGGTTAGAGCTTTAGTCCCGATTGCCCCGTCCCGGTTGGGCAACCGGAACTAAAGCCCCGTACCAACCGGGACCAATAGGGCTATTTCCACCAGTGATAACTGATAAAATGTTGCATCTCATAGCTACCAAGAATCACGACACAATCGAACGGACCCTAGTGTTGAGGCTCCTCGGAGGGTTGGCTTCTTCATCTTCATTCGAGAATCCCATATTTGCCCCTCCCATAGCAGCCACGTCGTCTTCTCTCCTGTGTTGGTGATTGGCCTCCCGGTGTTGGTGGAGTTGAGTTTTCGAATTTGAGCTCCCTTGCCCATGCATGATGAGTGTGAGCGTGGTCCCGTGGTGTTGTTGTTCTTGTATGATTTTTTCCCAGTTTTTACAAATAAAATGGATATCTTTTTCTTAATTAAAGGATAAGACAAAGATTTTGTTTTTGTTTCAAAAGAAAATTCAGTTGGATTTTTTCGTTTTTGTTTTTTAGCATCGGGTTATTTTTTTTCTCGTTTCAATCAGCTAGGGCAGGCGAAACGATGAAATTGCCAATACACAGCCCTGGCACGTGCCCATCAACAACAACAGTAATAGTATGTTTGGTTCGCAACCACATTTTGCCAACCCAAAGTACAGATCAAAAATTTGAAGCAAACTTCATCAAAAGTTGACTCTGTATCAGAATGAGTGGTACGGGCAACAAATTGTAGCAAGTTAAAGCGTGACAAAAACTAAATGCATGCCAACTAAAATTTAGCTGGGCAAAGTCGATGTGTAAACCAAAACAGCCCTGAGTAATACAGTTGACGCTGACCATTTTCCCTCGGTAAATCGGAACCGGCTAGGGAAACAGGCAAACAGCGACCGTACATCAAGAACAGGAGCGGTGCAGCGAATCTATAGTTCAAATTCCATGCATCAGCTTAGTAACTGGGGCGGCGTCAGAGCTGCTCCATGGCCGTAGCCCGGACCGCCCGAACCGACCCCCGCCCCAGCCTGCGGCGACGGAGGCTTCCGTCCTTCACGGCGTCCTCGCGGCTTAGG
This sequence comes from Avena atlantica, assembly GCA_910589765.1. Lineage (NCBI taxonomy): Eukaryota > Viridiplantae > Streptophyta > Magnoliopsida > Poales > Poaceae > Avena > Avena atlantica. The sequence goes on from OU342735.1 coordinate 28,728,654, forward strand.
AGCCTTGTGAATAATGGCTGCGTGCCACCGAAAATGATCAAGGTATAGCATGGATGAATAGAACACCGACTTTAATAAAATGTACTCTCTTCCCTTTCAAAATATAAGATATTTTAGCTTTGCAAAAATAGTCTTTTAAGTGTACAGGTTCACTCCGCATCTAAGCATAAAAAAAAGTTTAAATACATTATTTTTACAAACCTAAAATATCTTATATTTTAAAACAAAGAAAGTATTTCTTCCATTTCAAAATATAAAATTTTAATTTTTATAAAACAAATATATCTAGACATTTTTTAGTGTATCTATTCAAAGTAAATCACACACTAAAAAACCTCTAGATACATTATACTTTATAAACGCTAAAACATCTTATATATTATGAAATGAAGGGTGTAGAAACTATGATGCGCTGGTTACCTTTACGGGCAGAGCATGGCAGGGAGCAGCAGATGATAGCCAGGATGACCATGGCGAGTAGGAGCGAGTTGGACGAAGAAGACCGCTTCATGATGCCCAGCTAGCTTCTGACGAAATAATTTGATTTCTGTGTGGGATACTCCTAGTACTCCTACAGCTGTGTCGAGGCACTAGCTACCAACGGGTTCTCTGACTTTTATGAGAGTGGCATTGATCACGCTGTTCTACTGTCCGAGTTGGAGACTTTGTAGACTTCAAGTCAACTACGCAAAGTCGTCTCTGTACGGACACAGAGGGAAATGATCTTCTAAGTCGATCCTAGTCGTATGCTTGAACGGGTCAAGCAAAGCTGCCGCGCAGTGTAAAATAAGAGGGTCAAGCGACCACTGACTACATTTCTGCGTTGCAACTTTGGAAGGCTAAAGGAAGCCGCTTTGCAGCGACCGTTGGTGCGGTTAGATCACACATGAAGAGTTTCAGTCTTATCTTACAGGGTAAAAATCAAAGGTCTGGTTTTAACTGGTTGTGCCTGGCAATGACTTTGTTAAAGGCATTGTTCGTAAGTGAGGACGTTCTTCAGGATGAAAACCTATGATCTTTGATCGGACAACGACGGCGCTTGAGTATTGTTTCCTTCTGGAAGGCGTTGTTATTGAAGTGGAGGACTACTGGTGTTGTTTCTTTTTTGTAATTCTTCTTTCTTTTTCTGAGTCGTGTGCATCCGTAGGGCCGCTAGGACATACGTTATTGCAGAGGCTGGATGTAATTGGTATCCCTGTGATATTAATATATACTCTTTTCAAAAAAAATATAGAAGTGCGTTTGTCTTTTGGTAAAGATAATCTATACTCCCTCCGTTTCAAAATATAAGATATTTTAGCTTTGTGAAGCAAATGTGCCTAGACTTGTTTTAATGTATAGATTCACTCCAAACATGAGTAAACCTATACACTAAAACTAGTCTGAGTACATTTTCTTCACAAACCTAATACATCTTATATTTTGAAACAGAATGAGTATATAACATCAGATGCTACTCCTTCTGTTTATAAATATAAGATGTTTTAGGTTTGTGAAATAAACATATCTAGACACATTTTTCTCGAATAAGGCCTCAACCCCGCTTTATAAATAAAGCAAACATTCGAATACAACCAGTTCCACACAGAGAAACGGCCATAGCCAAAATAAAGAAAAAGGGTCAACGACACGCTGGGGCCTTAGTACAATACAACCCAAATAAAGCAAAAAAAAAGGGGACAAAAGTCCCAGCGATTGGGGAAGACCGGATCATGAGATGGCAGGGGCTGAGAAGGGGAAGGCCGCCGCCGTCAACGCGCAAAGAGTGTTATCCAAGTGCTCCTAATCCCATTGTCTAGCTAGCGGGTACCACTGCTGCAGGTAGGCGAGAAAATAGAAAATAGAGTCAAAGGCCTGATTTGGAAAAATCCGCTTAATCACCATCTTATTCCGAACGTTCCATAAGGTTCAAGCTAATGCCTCAAACACAAGCCATAAGAGGTGACACCTCCTTCCTGCCTGGTACATTTTGCCTCGATTTGAAGGAACTTCCCTAGATCCTGGGCCTGCCAAGCTGGGCCCAAGGCATCCTGGATAAAGATCCATAGAAATCGAGCTGCCGAGCACGTGAACATGATGTGGATGCACGTCTTCAGAATCCCACATAATGGACACATGCCATCACTAGGACCTCGCTGCTTCAACACTTCAACCCCAAAGGATAGTCTCGATTCATTTAAATCTGCAGATTAAATGGTGTCTAGATACGTTAGCTTTACTAACCTAAAACATCTTATATTTTCAAATGAAGAAAATATATTTACACAACAACAATGAGAGTGGCACAGCGAAAGCGTGGTGGGCCCATAACCCACAGGTTCTAGGGTCAGAAGCAGGCACAAGTGTATTTATGGATATTCAGTTGAATACGCATTGTTTTTGCCAAAAAAAAATAATATAGTGTATAGACCACTTAGCCCAACTAATCTTGGTATCTTTTTAAACCAATATTAGCAGAAAGTAGTAGATTTGCTTCTGCATTAGTCTCGCATCAGTAGCGCAACGACTCGGTATAGGCAGCTAATAAAGGCAGAAACACTAGAGACAGCAAGGAGTAGCCGGTCACATTCTTTGTATTTTTTTTTAATGTTGAATACCATTGTCAATAATCTGTGCCCGCCCATGCCCAGGGTTGAAACCTGGCTTTGATAATTCTTTTCCGTTGGGCTTTTATGCACATTCTGAATTGGTGTACGATCTGATGTTCGGCAAAGATGCAGTTGAAGGGAATTCTGATCATCTTTCTTTTCAGTTTTATTTGCAGCTCAATATGCTGTGGAGTGTGAAGTCCGAATGGTGCACCTTGATTCAGTTTCGGTGTAATAGCAGCGGGACTGAACAAACATAAATGGCTAATTTAATTTGACACTTCTGCTTCGGTACCCCATCCATGCGTTGGTATCGATGTCTTATCTGTCCATTTATCACCTAGCAATTGGCCCTTAAGGCTGGTCATAGTGGGAAGTAACTTAGAGTAGTAACATGTGTATGTTACTAGTCTAAGTTACTACCTCCATAGTGGCAAATAACATAGGTGTGATGTTATGCAAAGGCTTATTATTGCAATGTAGATTCATTTTGTCTTGAAATGTGTGATATTATGGTAACATAGCTAGTTACCACAAGCCTCTCTCTCATCATTTAATTGCATGCCATGTCATCTAAATATTTAGTTGGCAATACATGTAGGACTATGTTACTACTCAAGTTACTCCCACTATGACTAGCCTAAGCTCACCTCCTTTCCCGCGTGGCCCCAGATCCACCTCGTATTACTCGTTTGTCCATCTACGAATACATACACGTGCTCCGTTTGTACAGGGAGACGTGCGCGGTGTGATCCCAGACCGAGGCCTTCACCCGCATCGAGCTCGCCTACCACGCCGTCGTCAATCTCGCGATGGGCCACCACGTCCCGCGCTGCATCGAGTTCCTCATCGGCGTACAACCGCCCTACGACACCCGCAAGCCCGACGACCGCATGGTCGGCTACTCGGGTGACACGGTCGCCGCCGCCAACGACCACATCTTCAGGTCTGGTCGGTTGGTACCAAGTCCGAGTCAGCTCCCTGTTTCCAATTCAGGCCCCGTACATACACATATTAGTTGATCGATCTGCTTTTTAATTCATATTCCATACGCATACATATCAGCTGATCGATCTGCCTTTTAATTTATGTCACGTACGTACACATATCAACTGATCGATCTGCCTTTAATTCATGTCTTGTACGTACACATATCAGCTGATCGATCTGCCTTTTTTTTATTAGAGTCCGTGTATAATATATAACTATATAAGTGAATAATATGAGACTCTTTGGCCCGCTCACAATCCACACACAACGTGTCCGTCAACTAACCCACCAAAACTTTCCTTTAGGGTGGGGGACCGAAGCAAGCCTCTTAATTTGATATTCTTCAATAGTTATTATGTTCTTTTCTAAAGCCATCACACACTTTTTTATTCTTTTTTATTCACAGGTTTCAGTCAAATCATATAAAGTTTATATACCCTGTGGAGTATATATGGTTTGGTCGTGCCAATTATATAGAAAAAACAGAAAAAATCGTAAATGATCATGTGGTTTCCCATAATTGTCATTGAAACAAACAATATTTTCCATGCGACTGGACTTAGTTAATGAAACATTTCTTTAGAATTGCATGAAAAGTGGATCATCTCAAAATAATCACATGGTTTCCAATCATACAACCGAACATGAAATACAGGTGCAATCCTTAATTAATAGAATACTACCATTTCACCGTGTCTCCCCTTGAAAGCATGGATAATCACTGCAAAGCACTTACCCTAAATTCCACGTGCTCGTGGGACAAGGATGGAGCCATGTGGAAGGTCGGCGCCAAATTTTGTGATGTATTGAGCAATGGTGCTCTGTTGTTGGTGAGCATGCCCTTGTTGCGCGGTGGCACCTCAACCTATTGCGGGGCGAACTCCTTGTAGTTTTTGAGGATGCTTCGCTTGACACTGTTTGCCAAAATCCTCCATCTGTTTCTGGAATCGGCACACCTCATTGAAGATGGTCTCGTTAACTTGGTGAACCATTTCATTAGCTCCTCAAAGTTTTCTGCATAGATTCCATCTTCTCCAAAAGAAAAATAGCATTTCCTTATGGCTTCATAGGCATGGATGGCACTATAATTTATGTTCTCTAAATCAATCTCAACTGAGCTATGGATTTATGTATAAATAATCTAATATAGATATGATTTGTGGTTAGCACATCCGTAAATACTAAAGCCCATGTGAGCAACAGACCTAGCATAAAGTCCCTTGTCCAACTGTATACCACAAAGCACTAGGCTATGAATGATTATTAAGTAAAATATAGACCATATTATTAAGATAGGTTATGTTGTTGTTATTCTCAAATAGATCACTAAAACGACTACTGTACTCCCCTTGTTGTCAGTGGGTTTTGCATGCAGGGCCGTTTACCACACATCTCACCACAAACCTTGATTAATCCTCGGGGTCTTAGGTACCTCTACTAGGAAAACGGCTATAGGTAATCCACACATACGTGGCGCACGTGCTAGTGGTGCCTCACAGGTAAAATAGGCGTGGCGCACTGCCCACAGGTGCCCTACGGCTAACTGCCGTAAACGTGGCACACATGGGGATGGTGCGCCACGGCACATGTGGCTACAGCATACATACCCGTAGTGCACTACGTCAGGATGCGCTACGGGTATGTGTGCTGCAGCTGCTGGGTCAACTTAGCCATAGGACACTCTGCCCTAGTGTCCTACGGCTAAGTGTCCTGCACCAACTCCACCCCCCCCCCTCCCGTGGATCGCCTTTTTAGGATTTGCAAAAAATAAAATAAAATGAAAAACACTTCAATAAATACATGACAAGTCCTTGGATTGAGGTAAGAGACAATGATAAAAATACAAATTTGTTATGCGATCACCACAAAATATTTCTATGTAATTAGATGCACATAATTGCTACGAGACTATTTCCCAAGCCATAGCTCATGAGGACTACTCACTCCTAATAAGATCAACGATAAAGAACATTGTACAATTACTTTGATCAATACCAAATATTCTTATAAAGTCGGCTACCGCGGGAAGATCTTGAATACAAGTTATGGCTATGGCTCTGGATGGAGATGTAGATTGAGATGATGAACAAGAGTGGTGCTTGTTAAGCTTCATGCACTAGCCAACGCAACCAAAAGTCCGAACTGATGGAAATTGCTAGTGCAATCCACTTATACACTTCAACACCCCCTCTCACGTGCGACGGGGAGAAGTCAGCACGTGCAACCGGAAGAGAGCGACGGCATGCGAAACTCACGTATAACTCAAGATGCCTGTACGTGGACACAGATGGGTCAACAGCAATTTTAGGATAAATTGCGAAAACCAGGACTCGAACTCGAGATCTTAGGCTCTGATACCCCGAACTGATGGAAAGGGCTAGTGCAATCCACTTATACACTTCAACAGTGCTGAAGTGGTGGATCTTCCTTGGTGTGTTTTCAAATGTAATATGTGAATGGCGGCTCTCTTTTTGACGACAAGGAGTCTCAAAATATATAGGACCCTTCACGAAAGTTGCTCCGTTTAACCTGGCGAAGCCACCGCCAACTAGTATGGGCGAACGGTACGGGCAATCCCAGCACATACCGATGCTCGTTAACACTTTTGGATGCCAGCATTCGACCCTAGTCCCTAGTTGACTTGGTGGAGGTTGCAACATGTGATTCTCCCTTGATTGCTCCAAATTCCGCATAAAAGAGTGGTTTCCTGCACATTACAATTTAAAATAAGGATTTGCATATCTTTGTAATAATTAGTCATTAGTGGCTAGACTAGAGAGATATTTTTCAATTGCTTGACTTAGTATAAAATTTAAATGCGAATAAAGATGGCTATTTTTACAGCTATTAGTGGCAACAAGAAAAGTGGGTGGTTTTATATGCTGAAGTGGTAGGATTTTTTGCTACCAATTTTTGCAATGGACAAAGAAAAATGTTATTTGCATGAGCTTCTCAATGACAACGAGCAAACTAGTTTAACCATTGCTAGATTGCGGGTCTATATATGGCGTCCCTCATTGTCCACAGTAATCTTCAGGGTAATGTATGTAGCTTAGCAGGTGCCCATTTCTACTGGCCTCAACATTCATGCATAAATTTTTTTCACCTTGTTTGTGTCGTTGCCAATGTGGGGTGTATTTGGGTCGTTTGGTTAGGAAAATGATATTCGGGTGAAACTTTTTGATATGTTTGCTACTGATGGGTTATACTAGCATCAACGGTCAAAAGAGCACTGGCTAATACAACTTATTTCCATAAAGTGGCGAATGGTAGAAGGAGAAAATATACCATGCACTCTCTTTAGCATAATAATATACTATCATTGAAGGAACTAAAGATCTTTTAGTCCATGCCGCCGATTATTATATTGAACTATTTGGACTTTCTCCCAGTAATTTCTTTTCCTATATCTTCAAATCTGTGGAGTGTGCATTAAACTATGTCAACCGATGATAATTTAGAGCTGACTAGACCATTCACCGTTAATGAAATAAAAATTCTTTATTTTCCACGAAATTGGATAAGTCACCTAGGCCGTATATTATTCTTATTGATTTTTTTAGCAATATTGGGAGATAGTTAAGGATGATATTATGTGCATGTTTGGGGATTTTTATCAAGAGATTCTTGATGTTCATAGACATAACTATGGTGTTATTACCTTGTTACCTAAACTGCAGAGGTCAGTATGATTCAGAAATTCATACCAATTTGTTTGCTTAGATGCATCTACAAATTGATCACTAAAAATGTTTGTTTGCGCCTGGATCCTTTTACCTCAAAGTTACTTAGCATTCAGCAGAATGTCTTTTTTAAAAAGAGGAACATTATTGATGGCATTACGTCTCTCCATGGAATAATTCGCCATACTCATGTTAAGAAACGTGTTGGTGTTATTTTAAAATTAGATTTCAAGAAGGCTTACGATAAAGTTCACTAGGAATTCCTAGATGAGAAACTATCAAAAATATTAGTTGCCTGGATATGTGATAATGGGAGGTTTACCCTATTAAAATCCTTCTTATTTCGTATTTCTTCATATTATTTATCGATATGTTTCTGCTCAACAAAACCTTCATTGAGAAGTTGACATCTCATATGAGGAAGTTCTTTTGGCGAAATAAGAGTAAGACATGGAGTACTATACCGTGAACTAAGTTATCGAATATATAAACTATGATCGTCGTTGCCGTGTTGAAATTTATTTATAAGATTTTGGGTAAAATGCAAGCTCTTATATATATATATATATATATATATATATATAACACTTTTCTTCAAATTTCACAGTTGTTTATATGGTTTTTGTTATGTCTGGGATTCTTTCGGACCGAAAAAGAAATATTAGGTGCACCTTATACGTGTTTTAAGGGTCTTTTACGGGATGTGTTAGATTTGCTCTAAAAATAGAGTTGCCAATACTGAAGAATAGCACATGCACAAGCAGTAAGAGTTCAGTAGACAATGACCGTGTTTTGTCAGAAAATGATTAGCATTAGGGGAAATTAAGTAGCACAAATACATAAGCAAACAGCGATCGAACAACAAGAACAACAGGAGCCTGTTAGTGCTAGACCAAGATCGGTAGAGGTGCTATAGGGTTGGATCTAGTAGATCAGAGAGAGAGAGAGAGGGAATCACATGCACCTTGGCTCGACGAGCACGAGCTGGAGGGGATACCGGTGCTAGTGTCGGTGTCAGTAGCCATGGGAGAAGGGAGCGGCGTGATTGTGTGGTGACGGTGGCGGCGGTGGCGGCGCGATTGTGTGGTGAGGGTGGCGGCGGTGGTGCTTCCCGTTATATCGGATGGGCTTGTAGGTGGGGCGGATAGGGCACGACTAACCTCGTGAGGCGTGCTGCCGGCCCCCACCTCCTTTATATAGCGCCGGCTATAGGGATCCCGTTCGAGTGGTTGGACTCGCGCGGTAGAGATCAATCTAACATCCCCTCCTTGATCTCAACTTTACTTTTAACTTTATACTTTATACTTTACTTGTTTCATCACGGATCAGTACATAGAGCATGTTTTATCATCTCAGCTCAATTGTCGATAGAATCAGACAGCCACTACATACACTTCTATTTTGAAACAAATCCTGTTACTTTTGGGCCTCTGTATCCAGGAATCATAGGCTTTCCCTTAATCCCATGTCGGCTAAGTGTTCCTTGAACACATTGGGAGGTAAGCCTTTCGTTAGCGGATCCGCAAACATATCCTTTATCCTTATATGCTCGAGACTTATAGTTTGATCCTGGACTTTATCCTTCACAACATAATACTTTATATCTATTGACTTTGTAGTATTACTCGACTTGTTGTTGTGAGCATGGAATATTGCAGGCTCGTTGTCACGGTACATCTTTAGTGGCCTGCTAATGCAGTCTACCACTCTCAAGTCGGGTAGAAATTTCTTTAACCATAACGCATGTCCCATGGCCTCATAACATGCTATAAATTCTGCATACATCGTGGATGATGCAACTATTAACTGTTTGGCGCTTCTCCACGAAATAGCACCTCCTGCGAGAGTAAAGACATATCCTGTCATGGACTTTCTATCATCTTTATCTCCCACAAAATCTGCATCTGAATACCCTCTTATTTCTAGGGAATCGGATCTTTTATATGTTAGCATGAGGCTTTTTGTGCCTTGCATATAAAGCAAAGCTTTCTTTACCATTTTCTAGTGCTCTATGCCTGGATTCTCTTGATATCTACCGAGTACCCCGGTGATAAAAGCTAAGTCAGGGCGAGTGCACACTTGTGCATACTGTAAGCTTCCAACGGCCGAAGCATATGGTACTGACTTTATTTGATCGATCTCATATTGATTCTTTAGACACTGAAATTTTCCAAAACTATCGCCTTGACTATAGGAGCAGGTGTGGCATTAATCGCATGCATATTGTATTTTTTTAGAATATTTTCACAATATGCCTTCTGCGACAGTCCTAACACTCCATTCTTTCCATCTCGGAGAATTTATATGCCCAAAATATAAGAAGCTTCACCAAGATCTTTCATATCAAAATTTGAGGACAAGAACTTCTTTGTTTCTAGTAGTAGACTAACATCGCTGCTAGCAAGCAAGATATCATCCACATACATGATTAGGAAAATATATTTCCCACTTTTAAACTTTGCATAAATGCAGTTGTTCACAACATTCTCTTTAAATCCAAATCTTTTAATTGTATTATTGAAATTTAAATACCACTATCTAGAGGCTTGCTTTAACCCATAAATGGATTTCTTTAGGCGACATCCCATATGTTCCTTCCCCTCCATGAAAAAACCCTTGGGTTGTTTCATGTAAACATTCTCTTCTAAATCTCCATTTAGAAATATCGTCTTTACATACATTTGATGCAACTCTAAGTCAAAATGTGCAACTAGTGCCATTATGATTCTGAAAGAATCCTTACATGAGACCGGAGAAAAAGTCTCATTGTAATCTACACCTTATCTTTGCGTAAAGCCTTTTGCCACAAGTTTAGCTTTATACTTTTCTACATTCCCATTAGAGTCATACTTTGTTTTATAGACCCATTTGCATCCTACTGTTTTGGCTCCTTTAGGAATATCCTCTAAGTCCCAAACATTGTTGGAACTCATCGATTTTATTTCATCTTCCATTCCCTCCACCCACTTGGCTGAGTGAGGGCTTCTCATGGCTTCTTCATATGAGGTGGGATCGCCCTCCATATGAACTGTTTCTGTGTTGTAAACTTTGTAAATTATTTATAAATGTTGGTCTTCTTTCTCTTTTAGACCTTCTGAGTTCGTAAGACTGTTGCTCATTTCGTGCCTCGGGTTCAGGCACATTTGATGTGTGTGGCTGTTCTGGCTCCCTTTCGTGCTCAACAATGGGTTCAGGCGGCTCCTGATGGACAGATTCCGAACCTTCTCCCATTGCTATCATGTGTGGAGTCACAACAGGTGCCGGCACCACAACCTCAGGGGTTGTAGATGGTGGCACAACAGGTAGCGATAAAAATGGCTCTTGAGTCATCGGATTAGGTGCATGCACCCTCTTCTCCTCAAGATTGATTTTCCAAGCTACCATGCTCCCCCTCATCAATTCGTCCTCCAAGAAGACTGCATGTATCATTTCTACAAACTTTGTGTATTTGTCAGGACAATAGAAACGATAACCCTTTGATCTGTCGGGATAGCCAATGAAGTGGCAAGACACTGTCTTGGGGTCTAACTTTGCAATGTTTGGATTAAAAACTTTTGCCTCAGCTGGGCTCCCCTAGACCCTCAAGTCGCGCAGAGAGGGGACTCTGCCTGTCCACAACTCGCATGGTGTTTTGGGCACCGACTTGCTTGGTACTCTGTTGAGAATGTGAATGGCGGTTTTAAGCGCCTCCATCCATAATCCCAATGGGGGGTGGAATAGCTCATCATGCTGCGCACCATATCCATAAGGGTACGGTTACGCCTTTCAGCTACTCCATTTTGCCGAGGTTTGCCCGGCATAGAATACTAGGCGACTATTCCATTTTCCTGTAGGAACCTTGCAAAAGGTCCAGGTACTTGACCATATGGAGTGTGCCGACCGTAGTACTCCCCCACGGTCAGACCGGACTATTTTAATTCTTTTATCATGCTAATTTTCGATTACAACTTTGAATATTTTAAATTTATCCAATGCCTCAGATCTTTCTTTAATTTGATAAATGTAACCATATCGGGAGTAATCACTATGAATGTTATGAACGAATCATAACCATCCACACTTTTCACAGGAAACGGTCCACAAATAATAGTGTGGATGATTTCTAGTGTTAATGTACTTCGGTTTGCACCCTTTTTGATTTGCTTTATATATTTTCCTTTTATGCAATCTATGCATTGTTCGATCTCTAAGAACTCCAACGGAGGAAGAATATCATTTTTAACGAGGATTTCTATTCTTCCCCTCGAAATATGGCCTAATCTACAGTGCCATAACTTCGATGAGTCATGAGTTCGCTTTCTTTTCTTTTGTTCTTTGTTCGACTAGGAAACTTGCTCACTCACATTACACACAGAAAGCACTTTTGCATGCAAGGATAACAAATAAAGCTTATCGTGAAGTAAAGAAGTACCCACACAAGCATCATTAAACCATATGGCACACTTGCCATGTCCAAAATAACATTCAAAACTGTCTTTATCCAAGCATGACACACTTATTAAGTTTCTATGAAGCTAGGGAACAAATAAAACATCTTTTAACAGAATAATGAAACCATCAGCTAGCTCCAGAGGGATGTCGCCAATAGCTTCAACTTCTGCTTGCACTCCGTCTGCGACCTCAATGCATCTTTCGCTTCTTTGTAAAGTCCTTGTCGAATGGAATCCCTGTAAAGAATTTGCAATATGAATAGTTGCACCAGAGTCAATCCACCAAGTAGATTTAGAAAACTGTTCATACAAGGATTCATTTACAAAAAAAATTGTGTCTTTACCGTTCTTTGCCATTATGGACTTGAGCCATATCGGGCAATCTTTCTTGAAGTGACCAGGCTTCTTGCAATGATGACACTGGTCCTTGACCCCTGGGAGACTCTGCTGATGCTGGTACTATTGGGGGCCTTTGCCATGTGGCTTGGAGGGGGAACCACCATGGTTGCTGTTGTTGAAGGTTCTCTTCCTGTTATCCTTCACGTAGTTCAGAGAACCACCATGAATGGACTTGAGCCTTTCTTCCTCTTGAGAACACATACCAATGGTCTTTTCAATGTCCCATTTTTCAGGAGACATGTTGTAGTTGATCACAAAATTCTAGAACTGTTGGGGAAGGGAAGCCATAACAAGGTGCACCACAAGAGCAGGCTTGAGCTCGAGGTCAGCATCCATGTGCTTTAATTTAGCAGCCATGTTGCTCATCGTCAAGATGTGCTCCCTGATGCCATGTGGCCCTCCAGTATACTTTTCTGTGACCAGCTGTTTGAGCAGTTGGATGGCATACATCTTTGAAGAGCCAGTAAACTGACTCTTTATCTTTGCTAGATACTCTACAACAGTAGTGCACTCTTTGATTGAGCCCACAATGGCGTTTTCAATCGTATTCTTTACAAAGTCCAAGCACTTTTTGTTGGCATTGACCCATTTTTGGTTATCAGTTGAGTATGTCAACTCCAGTGGAGCATGGTCCCTTTTCCTCTTTTCCCAAGCAACATTATCCTCATCTTGGTATTTTGGCTTGACTGGCTATTTGGTTTCGACAACCCAGTCAACCTCGGCACACACAAATGCCAGGTCTACTTTTTTCCTCCACTCAGTGTAGTTGTCCCCCCTGAGCATCAGAATGTTCTTGAGGCAACTCATGAGGTCGAGACCTCCTAAAAACCACAAAAGATGTAAGATGACAAAAACAATTGTATCCATTAATCCAACATTGGTATATATTAAACATGCAACTGTTTGTGCAACTAAAATTATATCACCGTTGGGCAAAAAACAAAGATAAATGCACCTTTCATTTCATTAGCAAACAAATCATGATCATGTTATTAATAACGTTTTTCATTTAATAACAGGAGCATAATTAACTTTAATATCACTTTATCACATCTTTAAACAATTTTAATTACTTTATTGCGTTTAAGCAATTTCTATCAACTATCTGCAGCGGAAAAATAATGCAATTAAGCAACCTTTTAAAACTTTACAGAAAAAATCTATCACTTTTGAATTCTCAAATCAAATTTTCATTGGAATAAATTTGAGTAGAAAAAACTATGCAAAAAAAATGCTAAAAAATCTGAGCAAAAACAACTAAAACAGCTTCTGTAAAAAATAAAACAGAAAAAACTGCACTATTAGGCTCTTTGGGCCTTTACTGTGAGAGGCCCACGACAATCTGCCGCCGCGCGCGCTGACAAAACCGTCCTAGCTGCTTGACCAGCAGCGGCCCAACAGCCCGCTAACCGTTCAGCGCCCCGCGCCCGCTAGCTGTCGCCCGGGCGCGGTTTGCCTTTTGCGCTCAGCCGCGGCCGACGGCCTGGTCGCGCGGCCCATTTCACGCTCGCCCCGCCAGCAGCCCGCGTGCTCGGCCCACCTGCGCGCCCCCGCTCAATCCTGGCCATCCATCCATCCAGACCTAGATCTAGCGGCCCCCCGCGGCGCTCGCTTGAACAAAACGGCGCCCCCGACCCCCCTTGAAACCCTAAGTTCATCCCCCCCCACTCCCCCCCGAGTTACTCTCTGTATCTGGCGGCTGCGCCGCTTGGTCCGAGGCGAGGCGGCGCCGCCCGGCGGTCCCCTCCCTCTCCCAGCGTGCTAGCTCCTCCCTCCCCTTCTCCCCTTTCTCTTCCCAAACCCCTCCCCCACTACCCCACGCGACCATAGCGAGGCAGAGAGAGAAGGAGAGGAAGCGGCGACACTCCCTTGGCTCCTTGCCGACGAGCGCATCCACCCGCGGGTGGGTACGCCGCCGTCAAGTGATCAAGTGGAAGAGCCCTTTGCCGGCAGCGGCCGGTTCCTTTTCATTTTTTTCGATTCGGTTTTCCTCTATGGGATTTTCGGGGCTTTGGGGATTTTCTCTGGGGCTCTAAGGTGCGGGATATGGGGATCCTTTTGATTCGGGAAAAAGGGGTGTTCTTTCTCTCTGTTTTGATTCGCGGGATGGGATCTGTGGAGGAATTAGGGTTTCATCTTAGGGATTTTGCTTTGCCCCCGAAGGGGTGTGTCCTTCCCTATGCCTCGGCTTGCCGATGCGCATAGGGATCGAGGGGGACGGCACGGCCGTAGGGCAGGGCGCACTTTAGATCTAGGGATCTAGGCGTTTCTTTGTTGTCTGTTATTTCTTTCTACCGAAAAAGCTAGCAACTAAGATGCTCTGATACCATTGTTAGTGCTAGACCAAGCTCGGTAGAGGTGCTATAGGGTTGGATCTAATAGATCAGAGGGTGCTATAGGGTAGGAATCACCTGCACCTTGGCTCGATGAGCACGAGCCGGAGCGGAGGGGATACCGGTGCTAGTGCCGGTGTCAATAGCCATGGAAGAAGGGAGCGGCGCGAGTGTGTGGTGAGGGTGGCGGCGGTGGTGCTTCCCGTCGGTGCAGCGATTAGCCTAGATCGGATGGGCTTGTAGGTGAGGCGGCTAGGGCACGACTAACCTCGTGAGGCGTGCTGCCGGCCCCCAACTCCTTTATATAGCGCTGGAAACAGTGGCCACCAACCAGATGAGGTTGGGCGCCCCCGATCATAGCGCGGACAGGGATCCCGTCAGAGCCATCACGTCGAATCGATAATTTTCATTGTATACATCAGCTTAACTACGAAGGCGTTAAATTCGTGGTAAGTAAGAAAATCTTGCAAAGAGTCTAGATTGGCACACGAGACACAAGAACGGTAAGTGGTACTGTTGACGCTGATCATGTTTAAGTAAGAACCAGCTGGCGGAAACAGCACAAATGCACAAACAAACAGCGATCACTAGATCTGCTCATCGAATCGATAGTTCCATTGCATACATCGGCCCTAATTGGGACGGCGTTCAGTTTCTGGTGACCCGGAGGCACTTGCGGTGCGGCGTGTTTGCCGCCGTGGAAGCAGCCGGCGGCGACAGATCAGCGGCGCCATAGCCACAGTTCGGACAGCTCATGAAGATCGGCGGCCCAGGCTGCGGCGGCGGAGGCCTCCATCCTCCATGACCTCCTTGCCCCTCAGCACTCTCCTGACCAGCTGCACTCATTGATGCAACCGCGAATGATCAAATTAACGTACACAACCAGCTCTACCTAGCATGCATGAACATCAACTTCAAAACAATAAAGAAACTAGCTCGCGCTGGTTACCTTTGAGGGCATAGCATGGCAGGGAGCAGCATAGAATAGCCAGGACAAGTACGAGCGACTTGGACGAAGAAGAGGACCGCTTCATGATGCCCAGCTTCCGAACAAATAATTTGATGCCCCTGCAGCTGTGTGTGGAGGCTCTAGCTACCAATGGGTTCTTTGACTTAATGGGATTGGCATTGATTAGGCTGTTCTAGCGTGCGCACTCCGAGCTGTGGCCTTCTGAGACTCCAAGTCAACTGCGCAAAGTCATCGATGTACGTTGGATCTTGGACTCTTGATACGGACACAGAGCCAAATGATCTTCTAAGTTCATCCGAGTCGTATGCTTGAACAGGTCAAGCAAAGCTGCCGCGCAGTGTAAAATAAAAGGGTGCTTGGACATGTGCGTTATGAGCCTGAATTGCTCCTTCATATGCTAGCTTATTATTTTCCTTCCACCTTCAACATAACGTACCCATCTTCAATTACCGCCAATCTAAAGTATGCGTGAAGATCTTAAGAACGTTAGTAGGTTTTTCCAGGGGCTAAGAATGCGGTTTGTCTTTGATCATTACACCGCTAACCAACAAAGCTGAAGGAAGCCCGTTTTCAGTAAGAACCAAAATGTATAATACAGTTGTAGTACGAATTTTGACAACAACAATCAGAGTGGCGCAGCGGAAGCGTGGTGGGCCCATAACCCACAGGTCCCAGGATCGAAACCTGGCTCTGATAATTCTTTTTCAGTTTTTGCTTTTATATTTTTAATTAATTAGACCAATTTTCTTTTCTTTCATCAGTCACATTCTCAATTGGGCTACAGTCTAATGTTCGGCCCATCTCTTTAACTCGATCAGTTTTACGTCCGGATGGGTCTGTAGCAGTTTTGTGCATTGGGACAATCGAGTTACTTCCGTAATTTTCACTATCAAAAAAAGTCACTGTCCTCCCCAATTTTGAGCACCTCTGTATTACGGATACCCTGATGCCTGCAACTATTGCAGCAATGTACAAATATGATGTATCTTGATTGTCCTCTGCATATGTTTATTTCTTGTTGTAGATAAGCTATGCATATTTGCTAAAAAATTTATAATAATAAACTACTATGATTTTTTTTCAAAAATGGGAGAAAATAATTTGGCTAAACCTAGTTGTGAGCTGAGCACCTCAAGGCACCTGCACACGTGAAGTTGATTGCAACATATTAGCAACCTTGCAGAACATGTTTAGACTATCATAAATTAAATAGAAAACTAAAACTGACACTATCAAGTAATGTGTCGTACCATGATGTACATGTTCTTGCGCCTTGTATTATCTCAAAGTGGAAGATGGGTCCGTGCAAAAGGAAGTGGAAAATGGCTGCAAAATAACTTTGCTCAAACTAGAATCACATTTTATCAGTAATTATAGAAATTATTAAAATTGTGTCAATTTTGTTTTATAAATGCTGACAATGTACACAAATCAATAGTAGCTCAACTGTTTCTCGATACCGAAATGATGTGTGGAGAAAATTTGTATACTCTGAAACAATTGTCATGCGGCACTGATACAAAAATTTCCACACTTCAAAACAATTGCCGCCCGCAATTTATTACCGCAGTCGGTCGTTTCCGACCACTTCCCTCGCCGCCTTGGCTCCTCTACTACAACTAAGGAAACTAGAACATCAACATCCTCGGTCATGGTTTCTAGCATGCACAGTCCACACACCATCGTCGAAGCCGTAATAATGGCGGCGGCCTCCAACTCGTAAGTGTCCGATCAAGTATTCTCCTTCACCAAAGATGCAGCTGAATGGAATTCTAGGCATCCAGCGGCAGAGGCAGGATTGAACCATAAAGGGGGACGAGCGATGTTATTTTCATATAAAGGGGGGCAATAAAGCTAATATTCACTGATTAGACCAACTAATCACCTCTAAAACAATAAAATTAGCCTGCTGCATGTTGGCATAGGGGGGCCATGGCCCCTGCTGGCCCCTAGCTCTGCCACTGTGGCCATCTCTATTTCAGTTTCATTTGCAGCTGATATATTCTGTGAAGTGTGAAGTCTGAATGGTGCACCGGCTTGATTTAGTTTTGATGTAATAGTAGGATGACTGAACATACATATGGTTAACTAATTTGAATTATCTCAAAGTGGAAGATGAGTCCACGTAAAAGGAAGTGGAAAATGGCTGCAAAATAAATTTGCTCAAACTAGAATCACATTTTATCAGTAATTGTGGAAATTTATTAAAAGTGAGTAAATTTTGTTTTACAAATGCTGACGATGTACAGAAATCAATAGTAACTCATAACTGTTTCTCGATACAGAAATGATGCATGGAGAAAATTTGTACACTCCAAAACAATTGTCACGCGGCACTGATACAAAAGAATTGCACACTCAGAAACAATTGTCGCGCGGCACTGCTATAAATATTTGTACACTCAAACAATTGTTGCGCGACACTGATATAAAAATTTGTAATTCACTACCGTAGTCGGTCGTCTCCCGCCACTCACCTCGCCGCCTTTGCTCCTGTACTAAAACTAAGGAAACTAGAACATCAACATCCTTAGTCATGATTTCTAGCATGCATAGTCCACACACCATCATCGAAGCTGTAATAATGGCGGCGGCCTCCAAACCGTAAGTGTTCGATCAAATATGCTCCTTCAGCAAAGATGTAGCTGAATGCAATTCTGTCCATCTTTGTTTCACTTTCATTTGCAGCTTATGTATGCCGTGAAGTGTGAAGTCCGAACGGTGCACCGGCTTGATTCAGTTTCGATGTAATAGTAGCAGGACTTAACATACATATGGTTAATTAATTTGATATTCTTCAGTAGCTATGTTCCTTTCTAAAGGCAATGTACTTAGTTTGTGGGCAACCGTTTTGAGATATTTTGTGAATGTCAGTTGTGATGATTAATAAACTACTGATTATATTTTTAGTGGGATGTTTCTCAATTCGACTTTTTGGAGGTAGAGATGAAATATTTTTTTAGGTTTTTTTTGGAGGCAGAGATGAAATATGATGGTAGGAGGCGGGGAATGATAGCTTTAGGATTCAGTATTACAACAATATGAATCACATGTAAGGTACACCAGTACATTTAACACCAAACATGTATTTACAAGTCTGTCCTTAGTTTCACGGCTCAATGCCTTCTGTTTTTGCAACTTAAGCTGATGGTGATCTTGAGACGGTTAGGCATATATTTCACTTGTCGGTCCACGAGTTGACAACTTTTAGTCCATCAATACAAGTGTTTGTCCGGGTGTCACAAAGCTCGATCTATACGATACAATTTATACTATTTTTATAATAAAAATTTATACTTATTTTTTGATCGTTCACTAGACGTGAATTGTATAATTTTCTACTACCTATTTTTTATATTAACCCCATAACTAGCAAAGTAAAATACTAGCTTCACATTTCAATTGTTCTACATTTATAATGGAAAGAATATACTTCAGTTTTGATAATATTTAAACTTTATTTTGTAAGAGAAGTTCATTGTCAATGATTTATTGGCAGTTGCATAATTGATAAAGTTTATGTATTTATGGTACAGATCTCTAAAGTGAACGATCTAACAAATATATAATATCAGTTATAGTGTATGAGGCACACATATCTATGGAAACTTGTAGAGTATAAGTTATACCGTTGGCATGATTCTTTACTATTTTTTCATGGTCAAATGGGTCTTGCAACTTACCGTAGTATATAGTAATAATTAAGTAATATATATATATATATATATATATATATATATATATATATATATATATATATGTATGTGGGCTTTGTATTTGGTATTAAAATATAGGCTTTAGTTATTTAATGGGGGGGTATGATTGTGGATTAATGAAAAAAAGCGAGTGGGAGATTTTTGCACGGCAAACTGGTTGTTATATGGAGCAAACTAAGTCATCTGATTAGATATTGTTACACGATAGTACAAACCAAAGTCCGATATTGGCCTTTTTTTGCGGGTTGAGATATTTTTGGTGCACCAAACAGTTTGAGGGTATTTGTTTTCAAGGATACACCCTGAGAGGTGTATCGGATTCATAGAAGAATAGGCTAAGATGATCGATACAACGCCAAAAGGCTACACGATACAAACACAACGCCACACTGCTACAACACAACCACACCAACCATACGACAAAGACCCTCCTTAAACCATCTCCAACCAAGCATGGCGAGGGGATGACACACCGAGCTTCTAGGCCGCACCACAACCTAAGAAAGGAACTACATAAGACCAATCCAACTCAAGGAAGGCACAAGCCAACGCACTGTTCGCCCATAGCGCCTAAGAGTTGGCGAGAAAACGGCGGGACGGAGCCTGACTGGAGGAGGCGTCAACGAGGAAGCTCCATCGACGATGTACATAGCGCCCCGGAAGCCCAAGCTCTAGGCAGCATCCAAGACCAAACTCCAACTAGCGCGCCGAGGACTCCAGGAACCACCAAGGCTATGACCCCAGGGAGGGAACGACATAGGTGTGTCGTCGCCGCCCGATCCTTAAGTTGGGTCTAGTGTTTCCCCCGGTGTTCGAGGCGGTGAAGCACGACCAGCGCCATGACGATGCCTCCAAGAAGGTAACGGCTCCCACGGGCGTCGCCGCTGCCAACATCACGCAGGGATTTATCCCCGGCCCTGCCGCCAACCCAAACATCACCGGACACGCAACAAGGAGCCGCCTTGGACTCACCGCCCACGAGAGGAGAGCCGCAAATGTCGTCGGTGGAGTAGGGGGGTTGATCGTCGCCTCACCACCACTGAAAAAGAGGACTGGGCGGTGAGGACCCAGCCGGCACCGTAGCCTGGTTGGCCGTCGGCACCGCCAAGGGCGCTGGCCACCACTGGGCACGCCGCCAGCAAACATGGGCTTGGGGGAGGAGGCCCCCCATGCCGGCTGACCATCCCCGCTACAGCATCCACGCAGCATGCCGGAGCAGCAGCTCCTCGCGCCACCACCGCACCCCGAAGCCGCGGCCCCCGCGACCCGCATAGGCCTAGATCGAGCCCTGCCTCCACGCGCGCCTGTGAGCACGAGAGGTGCCCCACCTGCTGCAGCCTCCAACGCGTGCCCTCCGCACCCTCTCTGTGCCGCCACCCGCCGCCGCGCCGTCGAGGACCTCCACCGTCGCCCATGCTGATGCCCCTCCCGACGAGGCTACACGGGAGAGAGAGAGAGAGAGGCTCTGCCTCCATTTTCGGCGGCGCGAGCTTTGCTCGGCCGCGTCCTTCGACGGAGGCGGGGGACGACCCCTAGCGGCGGCTAGGGTTGGTCTCCGGTGCCGCCCGAGTGGGGACGACACGGGAGGAAGCGGGTTGGTTGTTTCGCAAATATGAGTTCAAGTTTAGACTTATAGATTGATAATAAGAGCATCTCCACTCGCCTACCCAGGACGCCAATCCGGACGCCGAAATTAGGTCCGGACGCCGAAAATCGGTCCAGTCGCGTACCCAGGGACCTGTTTTCGTCCGGATTTGGGCGTATTTTGGTCCGGCCTACCCAGGCCGAACCCAGGTTCCCGGGTACGCCCTGGGGACGCTAGACGCCGCGAAAAAGGGCGTGGGCCAGCTCTGTCGGCGAGATAGTCACATTCCCACCCACTCCACTCGCGAAGACTGCGGCGAAGAGCGCCCAGCGCCCCCTGTCGCCATGACTTCGCCGACGGAGCTCCCCCGCGTCGAGACATGCCCACGCCTCTAGATACGCTCGCCGTAGTTGCCGCCCACCTCCACACTTCTCCGCCGCCGCTTTATCCGACCGAGCTTCGTCGTAGCTCTGCTTCGCTGTGTGCTCCCACCACCACGCCCGCCAAGTGTTCGGCATTTGGCCGGATTCGGCCATGGACTCCGACGAGGATGAGATACTGTTGGCCGAAATATGTTATACTTTCACTGCAGGCCGAACTATTTACATTTACGTCGAACTTTGTTTAAAATTTCGCCGAACTTTGGCCGTAAATTATTATTTATTCATTGTATGCCGAACTATGCCAAAATCTGGACGAACTCGAGCCAAATTTAAGCGAAACGGACGACCCAGGAACTCCGGCTGAGTATGCGAGTGAATACTCAGGCCGAAAACTTGCTCCGTTCGGCCAAAGTTTGGGCCGGATTTCGGCCTAGGTACGCCCAACGAGATGCTCTAAGGTTAGAGTACCCATTTCCAGGAATTAGGAGCTTATACGTTTCGTTTATCTTTGGTCCACAAGTTTAAATTTCACTTTGGACTTTTTCTTTCCACAAACGTGGGTTGTTACAATTCGTGTGCAAGTCACGATAGTGTCGCGTTAAACTTTGTGTAACGTGAACGCACTCTTGGAAGACAAGTTTGCAATTTACTCCAATTTGTTTCTTCTTCGGTGAAATTCTGTTCCCGCACCAGATCTCTACCCCGCACGTACCTACCTGTTGACTTCTTCCCTGTCAAGACATAAACGAGTCAAGGCCAAGGAGCTCGGGACCCCAGCGGCGGCAGGAACTCCCCGGCGGCGCAGGTAAGGACCCAGCCCTCCTTCCCTAGCTCCGTCCCCCCTCTAGCCTTCTTTCCCTCCTTCGATTTCCCCTCCGAGCCCCGCGGTCAACCGCCCCTTGTCAGTTGTCCCCTCCCTCCCCTCCCCTCTAGCCCTAACCGTAGCAGGTGTGTGCTGGTGGCACTTGGCAGATGGCGGCAGGATGGGGCAGGCAGTCCAGCCACCGAGCTCCAGGCCCGAATACCCCTTCTCCCCGACCCTCCTCCTCCTCCCAAGCCGACCACTTCATCTGATATATTTTTCAGTCCATCAGATTCTTATGTGCTCTCATGTAATCCACTACTAGTTGTTAGTGAAATCAACCACTCATTATGTTTTTACTCCTATTTTTTTCTTCCTCGGCAGTCGGCACTACCTCCATTATGTAAAAGAATATGTATAAAAAAATTGTAAAGTCAAACGACTTAAAGTTTAACTAAGATTATATAAAAATCTGATGAAACCTATGATACTATATACCGTATAAAATATATCATCACATTGATTTGACAGTAGATGTTGATAATTTTTTCGAAATAGTTGTATGCAAATTTTACATCATTTGACTTACAAAAATTTATAAAGCTTATTTTAGGGAAGTTGAGGTAGTAAATTTTTGTTCTCTTTGATTGATTCTCTGCAAAACTCCTCGCACTTAGTTATATCTCACGTGGCGGCGGCGGCGGTTGGCTGGCTGGTGAAGAAGTGAATCGGAGTCGTGCCATGAGGAGGAGCTCAGCTTGCTGTGTGCGGACAGCGCTTCCGTCGACATCCACCGGCGTCCGGTGGCGCCACCTAGGGGCATCGGCCCCGAAATCATGGGAGAATTGATAATAACCGCCTGTTCACGCGCTGGGGCAATATAGGCCCTCTTCTTTGCCGTCATCTATTCTAACCCCTTTTCACTGTTATTCCATTATTTACCTATTAATCGAACCCATTAGATTAATTATTTTCAGAAATACCAAGACTGCCCTTGTCTATTATTTTAACACGCACGAGTCGTACTGGGAGGTGGGACTTGGGATCGCTGCTCCTCACCTGTTCGGGACCCCAACTGCTCTTCTCGCCCGCGTTGACCTATATATTTTCTTGGTGGGTGGTGGTGGTGGTGGTGGTGGGGGGTTTAAAGGGAGGACAGCAAAGAAGGGGGCTTATGTTGTCCCAACCTGTGAAAGGGGGGGGGGGGGGGGGGGGGGGGTTATTATCAATTCTCCTAAGTACTTGACAGGATCACCGCGCCCAACCAGGGACGGTGGATTTCCCCTTCTGATTCGCTGCCCTCCCTCGCTACTTATTTGCTGAATTCCCTGTAGTTTCGAATCCCTCGACTTCTGATGAGATTTAATTACTCGTAGTATTTTTTGGAGATCCCCAATGTAGAGTTAGAACAGATGGGTGGCCTCCACGCTTTCTAAATCGATTTTGTTGTGCAAACGAAATTTCAGATGAGGTTGGTCGGCTTGACGGGTGGGATCGCTTCTGGAAAGAGCACAGTGTCCAGCCTCTTCAAATCAGCCGGCGTCCCTGTCGTCGATGCGGACATCGTAGCTCGGGTAAGCACCAAGCAGCATACACAATCCCCATCCCAAAATATATAATCTTGTTGGATCATATTGTGCAAAGCTTGGTTTTGGTCTATCAATTTCTTTTGTCTATGTTTTTTTTATCCCATGCTCAATCAAGTCAACCCAATGGGAGTTTAGATTGGCATCAGTTGTGGTAAAAAAAATCCATTGCTGTGTAACTAGAACTCTGAATCTGCTGTGATAAAATTCCTTATTTGACACTACCTTACAATCAGATTCCCAATTTGGCTCTAGAATTTTTTTTTCTTCCCATTGCTGAGATATTTCTCGACCAAAAATAAACGGAACCACATTAGCACAATGATTGGTAGTATGATGCCAGATTAAAAGTAGTGCCATACTTTCGGGCTTCGGGCGGATTTCATGTTGAAGTTGATTGAAACGTTTATTTTTTCTGGCTGGCCATGTGGTGTTATTTACGATTAATATTTTCAAGGCGGACCCAGTTTTTGTATTAATTCTATTCCTGCAAACTTATGGATAGGTGGTCTCGTAAAGCCTGCGACGACTGCATGTGAATAGTTAACTCATTTGCTCGGTTGCACAATAGGAGAGATCATTTTATTTTGCAACAATGGTTTTACAATGAGATCTCCTTACTGCTACTTGTGCACGATCAGTCTCAGTTTTTATCAGGTTGATGTAAGCCCGCGCCATGTCTTGTTAGGAATAATATATGACATAAGTAGGCAACTAATTATGAAATTTTTGTTATTTAATCTAAAGTAGTGTATTGTTGAGTTTAGAGTCCTTTACTCCTTTACATCCCTGCCGGTGAATGGTTATGCACAGCCTTAAGAGGAAGATAATTGCTTCGATGGTCTTGTACTTTATAATTTGGATTAGATCAGAGCATTTTGGAGCACTGTGTGCCTTGTTGTTTGCATATATTTAACTTTTTTGTACTTGTATCAGATTTCACTTTATTTGATTTCAAAACTGCTAATGATAATTGCGCCAAAACATCAGTGTTGAGGTTGGACCTGATCACATTATCTGTTCCTGTTAGTGTATGACTGTAAGCACTGACAGGTTAGAAAAATACAGAATTTTGTAAGGTATTACATGTACTTGAAACCATCGTTAATTGAGCAAACATGATCTTAGGTAATTATATGTATGCATATTTTTTTGATTACCATGACTGGGATGCCAGAGATCAATGGCACCACGTAAGCACAATGCATGGTATGATGCGGGCTTTGGACAAGTACTTTGCTTTGATGACTGCAAAGCAGGCTAATTACTCTTTAGACTTATTACTTGATTTTACAGATGCTGTGACAAGTGACTCCCTTGTTTTTGTTATGAGCCTTATACTGATTATGGAGACATGCATTTACAGAATGTAGTACAGAAAGGTACTGGAGGTTGGAAGAAGATTGTGAAAGCTTTCGGTAATGACATTTTGTTGGAAAATGGAGAAATTGACCGAGCTTGCTTAGGTCAGATTGTTTTCAGTGACCCAATGAAACGCAAACTTCTAAACAGGTATAACCTCTATTAACATAAATGTTTCATCATATTTTCCTTACTTTTCTATGTTAACTCGATAGATGTGTGATTCAGTTTATTTATTACATCATGAAAACAATTAGACCAACTTCTGGTCTCACATCTACTCTTGTTCTGGTTTCTAGAAAAATGTCATAATTTAGTTGGATGTTGAGTTCATATTAAATGGTTGCACAGATTATAAGCTATGTTTCATACACTGATGATGAAACATAATAAGGTTTACCATTAAAATACAATATTGCTATTTTAGAAAGCAAAACAGTAGAACAAAGATAGTGGATATTAAGGTTTCTATTTTGTCAATGTTATTAAACATGATAAGGTTTGCCGTAAAAATATCAGTTATGTCACTGTATTTTATTTTATATAAAGCAAAATACTACAACAAAGATGGTGGATATTAAGGTTTCTACTTTGTCAACATTTGCCTTGGTCTTGACTACATTTTTGTTTCTTAATTAAAGCTGATAAGGTTTACCTTTAAAATGTCATTTATGTTATCTTATATAAAGCAAAACAGCACAACAAAGATAGTGGATATTAAGGTTTCTATTTTGTCAACGTTATGCCTTTGTACTGACTGCATTTTTGTTCCTTATACTTTCAGTCTTTTGGCCCCAAATATTTCATTTGGTATATTCTGGGAGGTACTAAAACTGTGGGTGAACGGATGCACGGTCATGGTCGTCGACATCCCACTCTTGTTCGAGACAAAGATGGACCGATGGACAGACCTGGTGATTGTTGTATGGGTGGATCCCAAAACACAGATCGACAGGCTCATGTCAAGAGACGGGTGCAGCGAGGAACAAGCTCAGAGCAGGATCAATGCGCAGCTTGCACTCGACTGGAAGAAGTCCGAAGCGAACATAGTAGTCGACAATTCCGGTTCACTGGATGACACAAAAGAACAGTTCCAGGAAGTGCTGAAGCAGGTGTCTGGTCCCTTGACATGGAAGGAGCGGATGATGTCGAGGGACGGCCTTCTCTCTATCGTCATGTGCACAACAGCGGGGGTTTTACTTGCTCAGAAGAATCTGCTATGATCTGGACTAGGTTAATGGGCTGGAAATTGTAAAATATCGCTGGAGAGCATTAATACAGCAAAGATTAGGTTTAGGTTTTAGAGTATACTGCAAGTGCTGAAATTTTGAGCAGTTAAATAAATTTAGGAATTGTTTACTTGTGATGTCTGCGTGTTCTGAACCTTGATTCGCAACGGATAATGGTATTGCTTATTGTTTAGAAATTTGTTGAAACGAGAGATCGACATTGAGAGAATACAGGCCGGAAATGTCCCATATTTTTATTGGTTGAGAAAAAAATGATCAGCAGTTCCTCTATTAATATTTGTGTATGTTGGTACGTACGGTGGCTTAGCGCCAGAAAAAAACACGGGGAGCCTGTTCCTCCGGTGAAAATCTGCATTGGATCGATCCTTCGAGGGCAAACATTATGAAATCTCATAGGAGTGTTACACGCCCAGGAGCCAGGATCTGCGAAGTGGACTCGTCCTCTCTCCAAATATTTGAAGTTGAATGAGGATGTGGACTTTAAGGCTGGTGAGACTGCAGCGGTGATCCGTGATTCACAAGGTAATTTTCATTACAGGCTCATATGTTTATATACAGCATGTTGATTTTTTAAACTTAAGGCAACGCGAAAACGGTAGATACAACGTTGCTTACAAACAATTTAACGTACAACTTGAGATACCTAGACCACAACTCGACGACGAGATCAACATCAAAGGCAGCAAAGTCTCGAGGGAGGCAGTCGGGAATGTCTTCGTTGCTCCATCTAGACGGAGCTAGACCCAAACTTCACTGTCATTGCCTCTGGAAGGGACCCCTTGTCACTCGCCCTGGATCGAAGAACTGGACCCAAACTTCACAGGTATTGCCTCCGGAAGGGACCCCTTGTCCCTTGCCCTAGATCGAAGGGCACCGTACCGTCAGGAGGCAAATGTTCCCCCAAGAACACGATAGAGCTAGGCTGCCAGAGAAGAAGCCACCAGAAACTTCCGAGGAGCCTCATCGAGACCACCACTACTAGAGGTTGAACCGCAACATCGGACCGAATCTGCCTGACAAAGACGCATCAAAGAAGAAACGGAGGAAGAGGGTGTAACCACACCTATGCACCGTATTATGCAAGCACAATAACCAAGTGCCGTTGCTGCCGTATGATGAGTTCGTTGCATGAAAAACAAAAAGATCCTACGGGATAACAAAAGAGACAAAGCTATTCACAATGGATTTAGAGCTAAACAAAGCTAGCTAGCCCGTGGAATTAAATAGAATCGTCATGAATAGAAGATTGATGCGTGAATCGAGGATCGTAGCCATGGAATTGAGCTCGGAGGGAGGCGGGGGTGGCGCCACCAGAGCCGGACGGGAGCACTTGCTGTATTTTCGGTCAAAAAAGCGTTGACCGCTTTGCAGTTTACTATAAAACCAGCCTTCAAAACTAAATATATACGGTACACGAGGATTGATATGGGGGAACTACATTTTTTTTTACGGTATTGACCATTTTTATAAGACCTGTTTGAGCTATTTTTTGGTCGTTTTTAGATCGATAGTGCAAACTAGAGATGCTCTAACAAAGTTGGCTTTTGTACGGCTTTGTCTCAAGAGACATAACTCTTTGACTTAGAACATGGTCCTAATAAAGAAGATACCTAATCTTCACGCGGGATGTTGATCCATGGTTATCCAACTTCTTGACACCTAAGCACGAAGGTGTGAGATTGACACGGTGGACTATTAACCCGTTGTATCACTCACCCGCAAAAAAAAAAAAAAACCGTTGTATCACTAACTTTTACTATAAGGTAAAGAATTCTTGCTAGTTTTAATTACTTCAAATTGTACGGTTGTGGTAAATGAAGCTTTAAAAAATTCTACCTCGCGCAGCTAGGCCTCTCGATCGTAGGCGTCAGCACTGCCTGAGCTGCGATGCAAAGCATCGCCGAGTGCGCACGCCTGCTAGCTAGTGTCAAGTCAGTGGCTCAGGGGAATCAAAGCTTATTACCGTGTCGTTGCCTGTTGGGTGCACGCAAGGTCTGTACCGGGAACTTCCCTGTACCGCCAGTGCAGATTCCATGCCGCTCACTTCACTTGAACGAGCCACCACCACCACCACCGTACTCGATCGGTGTCTGTCTTTTTTATTTATTTGCAGGCCACGGACAAAACGAGTTGATCTTTCACAAAACTTTGCTGATTACTACAATGTATTTTACTCCCGTTTATTTATGCAAAAAAGAGTAGTACTATCATTTATGCATACCTGGTGTGGTGTGGTGTTTAGGAATCCCGTTTTTGAAACACTTAAATTTGTCACAGAATATAATGGACATTCAAGAAAATCAATACTACTAAAGCACTGTGGCACCTCGCGCGTGAGCCAAACAAATAAATAATACTACTCGTAGTCTTCTCCACCTGTTCAATATAGCTAGCTAGCTAGCTAGCCTCTCGTACAGGCGTGACGAGCTCCATTGGCATCTCTTAGACAAGACGTACTCCCTCTGTTCGGGATTATAGGTCCTACGCGTATATCTAGATTGTTAATTTGACTAACAAAATATAACTTATATATCACAAAAATTATACCATTATAAAATATAACCTTTAAAGTTTCTAATGATATAATTTTTATACTATACTATTTATATTTTATTGTTCAAATTGGCAACCTAATTATCCGTGCGGGACTTATAATCCCAAACGGAGGGAGTATCATACATGGTCATGTGAGCATGATGCATGCTCTGCACGGCTGCACCAGCTACGTACCGTCCATAGCTCTCGCTGCTTGACTCGACGCTACGATGCCAGCTAGTCATGCAACTTCACAGGCTTTGCTCTGCGGCATTGAGGCGCGTGCTGGTCACGTCGGACGCTGCCCCGTGCCGCAGCGCGCATGCTGCCCCCTGCCAGCTACTAGTAGACGTGCACGCCGGCGGCAGAGCGCCAGCCCGGTTAAATTCAATCACATCAAGACGTCTCTGTTCACTTGGACGAGCAGAGCAGAGGCTCATCTTCCTTCCTCCTTTTTTTCTTTTGAACGGATCATCTTCCTCCTTGGGCTAGCTGCCTATAAAACGGTGGAGAAGCGTATCTCTTCCCACCGCTCTCTTCTTAAAAAAAAGAATGGCGTCTGAGTGTTAGACTGCTTGTAGACTTGAGCTCGCGCGCGGAGGGAGAGCCAAGGAAAGCACAGCCGCTGGGCATCGTTAGAACGGGTGCGTAGAGAAAGCCGGTCGGCCGTCCGTTGGATCTCGATCGATCTTGGCACGGTCTACTAGCTGCTTTCCTATGCAGTCCGCTCTAATGATTCCCAGCCGCTCCTTCCTTCGCTCGCGTCCTTCTCCTTCCGGTTGTACCCGTTCGTGTTTGTGGTAGCAGCCCATATGGGCCATTGTGGGGGGGTTAGGTAGGCCTTTATTTACTTCCGATGTTTTTTATTTTATTTTTTGTATTTAATTTTTCTGCAATGCTATCGCATCAGTACTGATTTGCCATGTGTCCTTTTTTTTCAGTTAGATTAGAAAACGGGTTGTGTTTGAGATTTTTTGTCAGTTCCATGTGTCCTGTCTCGCTCGCTGTCCACACCCACGCCGCCCAAGCTGGCTCGCGATACTTCGTGTGGAGAAGAGCCAGACGCGTAGCTATATACTATGGCCAAGGCAAAGAGATGGAGATGTATCGAGTCGTGCATGACCACGTGCACGCCTCTGTTTCTTCCATTGTTGGGTCATTGCTACCTCTCCGGTGTTGCTCTCCGGCGCTTCCCTGTGATTTGGGCCTCTGCGCACCCTTCATGCTCGGCTGTTTAGGAATTTACAACTCTATTACGAGAATGAAAGGTTGTCTGTTTAGGAATTTACAACTCTATTACGAGAATGAAAGGTTGTGAAAACGCATAAACATGAAACACATAAGCAGGTCATTTCCATCAATTCACGGTAAATTTCACGGAGGAATGTTGGATAACCCAATGGAACGGTTAGTTTGTTACCTTGGTTCAACGGTATTAATTGGTCAGGGCTAGCAAGTTTTGTTTACCTACCGTTTGATGGATGTTGGTTAGTGTTGTGATTAGGATTTAGGCACGACTGTAAATGGTTTAATTTCCAAGGAATTTCCAGCCAGTGATAGCTAGTTTGCCATCAAATTCAACGGGTTGAATTGATCAATATCTCTCTAGCATGGGACGTTGTGCAAGCAAACGGCCACCAGGATTTGACATTGAGGGAGGCGAAGATATCGATGATCATAATATAAGATTTTTTTTCTCATGAAGACATCAACTACCTATCATTTTGTGTTGGAAGAATTGTTTGGATAAAAAACATAACAGTATATCAAAATATTAGCATAGAACTTATATTAATATGTAGCACTAAATCCTAGACAATACAAAACAAAAGATTAGTTTATATTGGATCAACTTTATCTCCATAAGTATAAAGCCTGATAATTCCATTATAGCTGACCTTCCTATTATTATTTTATAATTATTATGCAATAAGTTGTCGTCATCACCGAGCAAATATCAAACAAAAGACACATTTTTTTGTAAATTTAGACTTACTATAATTTTTGTGACATATGATTCATATATTGTCGACCAAATTTACGGTCAAACTATTTTTTCGAAGTACGTATTTGCCCTATAAACCGGAATGGAGGTAGTAGTAAAAATAAAGGTTAGCCGAACTGAACTAATTGAATGCCTCGTTATTAAAGACCAGATCTAAAAAAACGAGCCGTCGTCCCCGCGTCGCTCCTAGGGGCTGCTCGGGCGACCGCCCCCATCCCCGCCGCCGCCACCCCTCCCCCTTCCACCTCCGCCCGCTGCCGCCGGAGGACGCCATCGGTCGAAGGCCGTGCGGCTGACGGCGGCGGCTGGCCTTCCTCCTCTCGCGCGATGGGATCTGGGCGGGGGCTTCTTCCCATCGGGCGGCAGGAGCTCCGGCCAGAGCGACGCAACGGTCCTGGACGGTGTGGCATCTACGGCGGAGTGTTGGGCGCTGGGGCGGCGGCCCCAGATTTCCTCGGCGGTCCGGCGGTTGCGGTGGCCACGTGGGCGGCGCGGCGGCGGGTCCTGGAGCTCGTGTCTACGGTCTTTGGCATTTTGTCCTCGAGCCCCGCGTCTGTGTCGGTCGGTGCTTCCCTCTTCCTAGGTTTCCGGCGGCGCCCTCGGTGCTCTCCGACTGTGCGTCTTCGGCGGCAGGCTGGTGCTGCCCGACCTCTCTTCTCCGCGTGGTGCGGTTGATGGCGTCCGTGGTCGTGGGGCTCTTCGGTCTGGTATGATGGTGGTGGTGGCTGCTGTGCGGCGTTTGGCGCTGCCGACGTGCGAGGTGGAGGATGGTGGTGGTTGTGGTCTTCGTTCCTGTCTACGGCGACAGCTGCCTGGGTTCGCTCTGGTTTCTTCGGCAGCTATCTCGCGGGCAGCGGTGATGATCTGCATGGCGGCTTCTGTCGCTGCGACGGGGAGCCTAGGTGTGGCGGTATGCAGGAGGCCAGGTCCAGCTGCCCTGTCCGATGGCTTCGGTGCTGGATGTGCGGGATGGTGATGGTGGTCTGGCCGGCCTCGAGTGGCGGGTGTGAGGTTGCGACTCTCTGCCGGGCGAATGTCTTGTTCTGGCTGCGGCTGGAGCCGATGGCGGCGACGCCTTTTGGCGTCGTTTTCCTCCTTGGGGGCGTTGTCGTGGTGGTGTTCTTGCGCCTCCACCCGGGTTCTCCGGAGGAAACCCTGATCCCTCGCGGGATCGGGCGAGGGCGGCACTTTCTTGTGTCGTTTGGCCTCCTGGGTCCTCGCCTTGGATGCTCTGCCGGCCAGAGGGACTTGCGGATCGAGTTGGTTGATGGCGTCGATGGGCCGTTGGGCTTCCTCGTCTCGGCGGTCTAGCGGACACGACTTCGGTTTGGTGTGCTCTGGGTGAAAACCCTGCTCTGGCCACGGCCGATGCCGGTGATGGCGGCGCTCTTGGTCGTCGCTCCCCTCGTTGGAGGCATCACTGTGGAGGCCCTTTCCTGTGTTGGTGTTCAGTTTGTCTGTCTTGTCGGGTTTTTCCTTGGCCCGTTTTCGGCTAGGTGGTGCGCGGCCTCGGGGGTCGGCGTGGTTGTTGGAGCGGCGGCTCCGAGTCTTTGCCTCCGCCTTGTTGCGTTTTGAGGTGTTTTGAGTGTCGGCCTTGGCCACTTGGGTGGCTACGCCTTCGGCTCGTGTGGTGCGCGGCCTCGGGGCCGGTGTGGGTTGTTTTGTTTGTATCGGTTTTCGGCTGGTTTCCCTCATAAACTGGCCATCTCTCTTCTACTATATCATTGAATGGCAAGCCTCTTGCCTAGTTTCAAAAAAAATGCCTTGTTATTGACACAATCACCAAAAGTTGGGATCGTGGTCTCTCACGACCATACCTTGTTAATTAGTTCGTGTAAGTTGTGGGCCATACATGCACACGCATGGTTTGTCGGTCAGCAATTAATTGAACGAGGATTGGCGATTCAGGCACCGATGCCGCATGTGCCACCGATCTACCTTGGCAATGCCGGTTCATATATTTTGGGGGACTCTAGCGCAACACAATACCAATGGCCTTTGTTTAAACTTGCAGAGCTCGGGACAGGGGGCAATGGCCCCCTACTTCAGAAAACTCCAAAGTATCTTTAATATTTTTGCTGAAATTTTGAAGATTATTCAAAGTTTAAGTTTGATTAGTATTTTTAGGCCTCTCAACAATGTATGTCAAGCTTCACCACTTGTTCACACACGAAAGATTTAAATATTATTGTATTTCGTAAGATAAATATTACTATAGTGCAATGACAAATTAAATAATATGTACATTTGATATATCCAGTCTTTGAAATCTCGGTGAAGACATTCAAAACTAGTAATTGTTTCCATTGATCGAGCAACTATATACCATGATACTTATATCTATCAATTGCTTCATGTGTTTGTGTACACGTTTATATATATATGTACCGCTATAATTAATCAGAGAACAAAATTATGACAGTAATAAATTCATATGCCTACACAAAAATGAATAAAAGAGTAGACATATTAGTCACCAAATTAAGGAAAAGTTAATAAGATGATAGTATGGTCATGTACCATGGGGACAAATATAACCACTGGGAATCATAGGAGAGATTCTTCATGAATGGTATAGTTGTCCCCATCATTACGAACTTTGTGTAGGGGTTCGTAGCATGGAAAACAAAGATTTTCTACCGCATGCACACAAACAAGCCAAGATCTATCTACTAGATTGTAGCAACGAGTCGATAGAGGAACTCACCCTCGAAGATTCCAATGCGGTTAACGAGAGCAAATTCTCGTGGGTGATGCAGTCGTACACTTGCCGATCTTAAGATCGCGTAGACGATCCTTCCGGCGCTGCGTTCCGGCAGCGCTTTCGCAGTCGGTCACACGTTCGGTACTCGATGAAGACCTTCCTCTCCCTTGTTCTAGCAGGCAGCGGAGGTTGTAGCTGTTGGAGATATGCCCAAGAGGCAATAATAAAGTGGGTTATTATCATATCTTCATACTTATGATAAATGTTTACATACCATGCTATAATTGTATTAACCGGAAACATTAATACTTATGTGATTTGTAAACTAAAATAAGAGTCCCTAGTAAAGCCTCTTGTTAAACTAGCTTGTTGGTTAATATATGATCATGGTTTCCTGATCATGAACATAGAGATGTTATTAACAACAGGGTCATATTATTAGGAGAATGATGTGATGGACATACTCCTATAGATAAGCGTAGCATAAAGATCAAGTCATTTTAAATAGTTCAATTGCTATATGCTTTCTGATACATAGTAACCTAATTCCTTCGACCATGAGATCATGCATATCACCTTTGCCGGATGGATGCTTTGATGACATCAAACACCACACCGTAACTGGGTGACTATAAAGGTGGCATTGAGTGTTCGGAAAGTATTGGTTGAAACACATGGATCAAGAGTGGGATTTGTCCATCCATATGACGGATAGATATACTCTGGGCCCTCTCGGTGTAATGTCATCCAATTAGCTTGCAAGCATGTGACTGGCTCACAAGGGATCACATATCACGGGAACGAGAAAAGAGTACTTATCGGTAACGAGGTTGAACTAGGTATGCAGAGATACCGACGATCATAACCTCGGATAAGTAAACTATCGTGAGACAAAGGGAAATTGGTATCGTATGTATGTGGTTCATTCGATCGCAAAGTAATCGTAGAAATATGTGGGAACCATATGAATTTCCAGATTCCTCTATTGGTTATTGTTCGGAGAAGTGTCTCGATCATGTCCGCATAATTCACGAACCGCAGGGAGACACACTTAAGGATTCGACGTTGTTTGAGTAGTTATGGAATGATGAGAAGGAGACCGAATGTTGTTCGGAGTCTCGGATGGGATCCGGGAGATCACGAGGAGATCCGGAATAGTCCGGAGAATAAGATTCATATAAGGAAAGTCCCGTTTTGGAGTTGGGGAATGATTCCGGTGTTTTCATCGGGAACATTCTAGAAGGTTCCGGAATGTCCGGCACTCCGGGGGGAAGGGTACATGAATGTGTTATATCAAGTTGGTATGATTGCATCATGTACTAAGTGTCATCGCTGTACCAAATAGAGGATTTATTCAAATCCTAGTTTGAAAAGTCAAACGGCTAATTTTGGTAAAGAGGAGAAGGAGGTTTGATTGAAACCGAGTTGGGGAGGAGTTCCCTCCTCCAACCGGCGGCCCACCTCCAAGCCGAGTTGGGGAGGGACTCCCCTCCCCTTGGACGCACCTCCCACCTATAAAGGGAGGGGCAGGGCTGCCCCTCCAAGACACACAAGTTCCTATCCTCTAAATCTAAACCCTAGCCACAGCCTCCGGTTTAGAGCCGTTTTGGTTTAGAGCTTCTAATTGCCCTAGCCTTCGGTTTAGAGCCTTCTAATTGGTGTGTCTAATCCCTAGACCACTAAAGCCTCTCTCATACTCCACCATACTCGCTCAGGCTTAAGGCGAAGCCCTGCGAGATCTCCCCTCTACTTCCGGTACCACGCCATTGTGCTGCCGGAATCGCGAGGAGAGTGCTACAACCTCCGCTGCCTGCTGGAACAAGGGAGAGGAAGGTCTTCGTCGAGTACCGAGCGTGTGACCGACTGCGGGAGCGCTGCCGGAACGTGGCGCCGGAAGGATCGTCTACGCGATCTTGAGATCGGAAAGAGTACGACTACATCACCCACGAGAATCTGCTCTCGTTAACCGCTTTGGAATCTTCGAGGGTAAGTTATTCCATCGACTCGTTGCTACAATCTAGTAGATAGATCTTGGCTTGTTTGTTTGTATGCGATAGAAATTTTTTGTTTTCCATGCTACGAACCCCTACAGTGGTATCAGAGCCGTGTCTATATGTAGATCTGTTGCACGAGTAGAACACAATGGTCATTGTGGGCGTTGATGCTTTTATTGTCGATTGCTTCTTGTGTACTTTGCATCTTGCGGTATGTTGGGATGAAGCGGCCCGGGCTAACCTTACATGACATCGTTCATGAGACTTGCTCCACGCTTGACATGCAACTTGTATTGCATAAGTGGCTTTGCGGGTGCTTGTTTCTCCTAGCATAGTTAAGATCCAATTTACAATGGGTGATTAACAATACTAGTATCAATGTTGTGGTTCTTGTTCGTAAGTTAGAAATACACTTATTGAAAGCCCCAAACCACGTAAAATATGCAAAGAAAGTAGAGGCGTCTAACTTTGTTTTGCAGGGGTGTGCAGTGATGTGATATGGCCATGATTGTGATTATATATGATGTATGCAATGTTCCTTATTGTAAGTCGGCAACCGGCAGGAGCCATATGGTTGTCTTTAATTTCTGTTAAGACCCGCGTGTCTATTCAAAGTAGTTGTAATAGTTGAAGCCGGTGGACGACAACCATGGAGAAGCATCATTGACCTTGATGCAATGTCGGTAATGATGGAGATCATGTTCGTGCTTGAAGATGGAGATCGGAAGCACAAAGAAGAAAGGCCATATCATATCACATATTATGAATTGCATGTGATGTTAATCCTTTATGCATCTTGTATTGCTTAGTAGACGACGGTAGCATTATAAGATGATCCCTCAAGCACACAATTTCAAGTTCTTAAGTGTTCACCCTTAGTATGCACCGTTGCTAAAGCTTGTTGTTTCGAAGCACCATGTGATGATCGGGTGTGTTAGATTCCGCAAGTGTATATAACGTAAGCAAGCCAGATTTGCTTATGCGGAAGCTAAGGTTTGATCTTGACGAGCCTAGCATGTACAGACATGGCCTCAGGAACACGGATTACCAAAAGGTAGAGCATGAGTCATATAGTAGATATGATGAACATGTTGATTGTTCGTCATTGAAGCTATATCAACTCTCGTGATGATCGGTTTTGATGTGGTGGATTTGGTTCGTGTGATCACTAAAACAATGTGAGGGATATTGTTTTGAGTGGGAGTTCACCTAGATTAATTTAATTATTAATTAGAACTCAATTTATCATAAACTGAATCAAAGTGAATTTGCATAGTTGTTGTAGTCATTGGCATCCGTTTACCACCTTGCGCTTAGTTATAATTGAGATGATAGAACTATAGAATTCTGGTTAGTTACTTTACGAAATGGTATCGTATTGTTTTGAAGTGTTAATCTAAAGTTTAAAAGTCCTATTGCAAACTTTCAGTAAGTTCCGGTTACTCCATGAAGTTTAATAATTGGTATTAAATCTAGAGTGACAATTCCAAGAGTTAGTGTATGAGTATCATGTTTGTCTCCATGATTGTTGATATTCAAAGGATTGTCTTAATATCAAGGTTATCCAGGATCTGAAAGAGTTGTTTCAGAAACCATGATGTGTGGAAGATATTGTGATATCTGAAACAAAGTTTTGCTTACAACATGATAGAGTATAATATGGAAAAATTCATGTTCTCATATTTGATGAGAATTTGCAAAAGGTTGGAAACACTAGTTGTCCTAATCCACCAAAAGGTTTTGGGGAGCAACATTATACTCACTATTCATCTTTATAAGCTAAAAGTAGCTTGATCATGAATAATTCCATGATAAGGGTGAATATTTGATGTAGGTAAAATATTTACCACATCAAGAGATTACTAAAGAATGGAATTTGAAAGCACACCAAACATTTGATGATGGTGATCTATTTCAAAGTGCAAGTCCAAAGACATTGGTATTTAACTATACACGCTTTGGACTATGTGTCATATGTATGACTCCACTATTGATATTGATAGATTCTTTCAAACAGAAAAGGAAATACTGAAAGAGAATCTCATAAATATATGGCATAAAAGAAAAGACTAGAATTGTTCAGTTTAAGTATATAGATGATATACATGTTATGGCTATATTCTTTGCTTATTAAACAATGTGTTTCTTAAGTATTTGATACTGAATTTGTTGGTATGAATCGTCATACGAAACAACACAATTCATGAACTACAATGGCCTAAGTAACTAGCAAAAGAATATGTGATGATGTTCATCGAGAACAAATAAAGGGTTATTGTGTTGCTCGTTAAACATCAAAGCTTGCCTTCAAGATTTGTTTTATCAGGTATTATGAGAACAAAAGGGTTGTTCAAATAAATGCCGTAATCCATAAAAGATGGATGATTCACAAATCTCGTTGGAAAAATCACATCCATAAAACTAGTGCTAAAGATGTCGAAAGACAAATTGATTGAAAGATCACTTAGGAAGTGACATCGCCGTTTAAATTATATTGAAAGAAAACATGAAGAAACTCCATGTGGATGGAATTTTAGAGTCTTTTGATTTTTGATCAAATGACGCTTGTGAAACTTTTCTAGAAATAATTAAAACTTCGTTCATAGGCCAAAAGGGAACGAATGACTAGCTTATTGGAACTTGTACATATTGTTGTACGAAGTCCATTATGTGTAGTCGAGAGTGATGGTTTTCAACTTCATATGCTTTCTCCGAAAATTTGAGTGAATATATGAATATTTACTTAATAAGGATGAAGTATGAAACATTTGAAAAGTTCAAAGACTTTCAAGATGAAGTGCAAAATCATTGTAACAAGAATATAAATAGTTTATGATAAAGATCATAAAGGAAGATATTTGAGTTACAAAGTTTAGCATAATACCTAAGATTTATGGAATCGTTCCGTGGATTTGCATTTCCCGAAACACCATAAGAGTATGGAGCATTCGAGATATGTAATTAAACCTTGTTTGACATGGTAAGATCAAAGGTATAATTCATAAAACTGCCATTATATTTTAAAGATTAAAAGCTTTAGAGACTACCGTTTTTCCACTGAAAAGAGCTCCATCATAATCCGTTGAAATGACACCATATAAAGTTATGGTTTGGGATAAAACCCAAGTTGTCTTTTCTTAAACATTGGTATGCTATGCATAAGAAAGATGTTTGCAACCAAAATCGGATGAACCTGTCTTTGTATGTTATTTCGAATAACTGTTCCTCCATAACATCGGAGACAAAAATGTTTGTCACTTAGAACGTCAAGATTCTTTGAGAAGGAATTTTTCGTGAAAAGATAAGTGTGAGGACAATAGAACTTTGATAAGGTTAAAAGAACCTTAGCTATATGTGCAGAGTTGCGCAGCGCCGAAAAGTGTTCCGGAGGCAGCAATAATGCTCATGGCTCACGTGCCTCAAAGGTTGTGGTCATGGAGATCTAAGTTCCTATTAAAACAAGTAGGTCGGGTAAAAAATCAAATACCAAGATTTGAGGGTTGAATCATTATTTGAGAATAATGAACCGACTACATGCAAAGAAGCGATGATGG
Source organism: Avena atlantica (assembly GCA_910589765.1). NCBI lineage: Eukaryota > Viridiplantae > Streptophyta > Magnoliopsida > Poales > Poaceae > Avena > Avena atlantica. The sequence goes on from OU342735.1 coordinate 28,767,523, forward strand.
GCCCTGACTCCGTCAAATGGCTTGAAGCCATAAAATCCGTGATAGTTCCATACACGAGAAATCAAGTTTTGAACTTGAAGGACCCTCGAGAAAGGTGTAAGACCTTACAGTTGTGTCTGGATCTATAAAGAAATAGACATGGATGTTTTACATCTATGAAATAGTCGACATGTTGGGAAAGATTTCACAAAATGTTCAAAGGTTGACTATGACAAGATTTGATCTTTCATAGTGATATTTAGTCTAGACGGATTAATGTAGCAACCACTACATATAATTTGTTATATGGTAGTTGAATAAACAAAACAAGTTCTTCTAATAGAATCGTTACCTAGGACATGTGCATAACACGGTCCATAGGGTTTTGTTAATTCAAAGGATGCTAAAAGCATATGCAAACTTCAATGGTTAAAGTGAGCATCGCGGAGTTGGAATCTTCACTGTGATGAAACTGTTAAAGGAGTTTAAAAGTTCATTAGAGACGATGAAGATGCTTGCATTTGCAAGAAATTAAGTGGGAGCGCTAAGACATGTTTCTAATACATTATGTGGAAGACATATTGTTGATTGGAAATAATGTATCTTTTATTAACACATATTAAGAAATTCATCCCGATGAAAGACTTAGGCAAAACCCAAATATTTGGCATCAATAGACGCTAATATGGTTGTGCCAGAAGTACATAGACAAGATATTGAATGAGTTCAACATAGAAACTACAAGAGAGGTTCTTGTCGCACAGAAAGGATTGAATGAGTTCAATGTTGATGATATATTCAAGTGTATTGACATTTGGTAAGTGATACAAGATTCAAGTATAGATTGATACTTGATCACAAAGAGTATTTATATCAATCATACTGTGATATGTACAAATCCAGATATGTCCTATGCTCTAAATGATGTGAGCATATACCAGAATGATTCATAAGATGATCATTGGACAAGGATATTCTTATGATATTTTGGAAGAACTAAGAATATATTGTTTGTAGAAGTGACAAATAGATGGTTAGTTCATTGTAAAAGTACTACATTGATACTAGTTTTGTCACAAAGTACAAATTAAGTTTATCTCAATCTAAACTAAGGGTGACACAATATAATGGAAAGTAAGTTCCATAATGGATTTGGATGAGTTCCAAAGTTAAGACATTATGACAGATACTACAACAAAAGGCTAAGTGTATGACTGCTATTATAGCAGCTAAAGAGGGCATTTGGGTCAAGTAGTTTGTTATCAAACTAGGTGTAGTTCATAGCGGGATAATACTATGAAGATATATTGTACGACAATATTATCAACATGTTTTAACCCTAAAGAACTAAAGGTCTCACCAAAGGACCAAATTTATACAAAGCCATCTCATTAGAGAATGAGTGATGCGTAGAGACGCAAATACATGCAATTACACACGGACCTGGAAGTGTCAGATCCGGAGATCAGTTGACCACTAGCAAACGTGTACTTACAACACCAGAAAGCCATAGGTGTTGAATACACAAAAGTTTTAAACTAGATTATTGACTCTAGTGCAAGTGGGAGACTGTTGGAGATATGCCCAAGAGGCAATAATAAAGTGGGTTATTATCATATCTTCATACTTATGATAAATGTTTACATACCATGCTATAATTGTATTAACCGGAAACATTAATACTTGTGTGATTTGTAAACTAAAATAAGAGTCCCTAGTAAAGCCTCTTGTTAAACTAGCTTGTTGGTTAATATATGATCATGGTTTCCTGATCATGAACATAGAGATGTTATTAACAACAGGGTCATATTATTAGGAGAATGATGTGATGGACATACTCCTATAGATAAGCGTAGCATAAATATCAAGTCATTTTAAATAGTTCAATTGCTATATGCTTTCTGATACATAGTAACCTAATTCCTTCGACCATGAGATCATGCATATCACCTTTGCCGGATGGATGCTTTGATGACATCAAACACCACACCGTAACTGGGTGGCTATAAAGGTGGCATTGAGTGTTCGGAAAGTATTGGTTGAAACACATGGATCAAGAGTGGGATTTGTCCATCCATATGACGGATAGATATACTCTGGGCCCTCTCGGTGTAATGTCATCCAATTAGCTTGAAAGCATGTGACTGGCTCACAAGGGATCACATATCACGGGAACGATAAAAGAGTACTTATCGGTAACGAGGTTGAACTAGGTATGCAGAGATACCGACGATCATAACCTCGGATAAGTAAACTATCGTGAGACAAAGGGAAATTGCTATCGTATGTAAGTGGTTCATTCGATCGCAAAGTAATCGTAGAAATATGTGGGAGCCATATGAATTTCCAGATTCCTCTATTGGTTATTGTTCGGAGAAGTGTCTCGATCATGTCCGCATAATTCATGAACCGCAGGGAGACACACTTAAGGATTCGACGTTGTTTGAGTAGTTATGGAATGATGAGAAGGAGACCGAATGTTGTTCGGAGTCTCGGATGGGATCCGGGATATCACGAGGAGATCCGGAATAGTCCGGAGAATAAGATTCATATAAGGAAAGTCCCGTTTCGGAGTTGGGGAATGATTCCGGTGTTTTCATCGGGAACATTCTAGAAGGTTCCGGAATGTCCGACACTCCGGGGGGGAAGGGTACATGAATGTGTTATATCAAGTTGGTATGATTGCATCATGTACTAAGTGTCATCGCTGTACCAAATAGAGGATTTATTCAAATCCTAGTTTGAAAAGTCAAACGGCTAGTTTGAAAAGTCAAACGGCTAATTTTGGTAAAGAGGAGAAGGAGGTTTGATTGAAACCGAGTTGGGGAGGAGTTCCCTCCTCCAACCGGCGGCCCACCTCCAAGCCGAGTTGGGGAGGGACTCCCCTCCCCTTGGCCGCACCTCCCACCTATAAAGGGAGGGCAGGGCTGCCCCTCCAAGACACACAAGTTCCTATCCTCTAAATCTAAACCCTAGCCACAGCCTCCGGTTTAGAGCCGTTTTGGTTTAGAGCTTCTAATTGCCCTAGCCTTCGGTTTAGAGCCTTCTAATTGGTGTGTCTAATCCCTAGACCACTAAAGCCTCTCTCATACTCCACCATACTCGCTCAGGCTTAAGGCGAAGCCCTGCGAGATCTCCCCTCTACTTCCGGTACCACGCCGTTGTGCTGCCGGAATCGCGAGGAGAGTGCTACAACCTCCGCTGCCTGCTGGAACAAGGGAGAGGAAGGTCTTCGTCGAGTACCGAACGTGTGACCGACTGTGGGAGCGCTGCCGGAACGTGGCGCCGGAAGGATCGTCTACGCGATCTTGAGATCGGAAAGAGTACGACTACATCACCCACGAGAATCTGCTCTCGTTAACCGCTTTGGAATCTTCGAGGGTAAGTTATTCCATCGACTTGTTGCTACAATCTAGTAGATAGATCTTGGCTTGTTTGTTTGTATGCGATAGAAATTTTTTGTTTTCCATGCTACGAACCCCTACAGTAGCACTCTCCTCGCGATTCCGGCAGCACGACGACGTGGTACCGGAAGTAGAGGGGAGATTTCGCAGGGCTTCGCCTTAAGCCGGAGCGAGTATGGTGGACTATGAGAGAGCCTCGGTGATCTAGGGTTTAGACGTACCAAGGAGAGGGATCTAGGCCGGCGGCTAGGGCAAGGGGATTGCCCCAACTCGGCGACTTGGCAAACCCTAGGAGGCGGCGGCGACAATGGTGGAGGCCGGCGGCTAGGGTTTAGGTTTAGAGGAGAGAGGTGTTGTGTCCTTGGAGGGGCAGCCCTGCCCCTCCTTATATAGGTGGAGGGAGGCGCGCCAGGGGAGGGGAGTCCCTCCCCAACTCGGATCCCAAGTGGGCCGGCGGTGGAGGGGAGGAACTCCTCCCCAAGTAGGTTTCCTACTTCCTCTCCACCTTCCAAAATAGCCGTTTGACTTTTCAAATTGGTGTTTGACTTTTTCAAACTAGGATTTGATTAAATCCTTTATTTTGTTCAGCAATGACACCTAGTACATGATGCAATCAATACAAGTTGGTATGACACATTCATGTACCCTTCCCCTCTGGAGTGACGGACATTCCGGAACCTTCTAGAACATTCCCGATGAAAACACCGGAACCATTCTCCAACCCCGAAACAGGACTTTCCTTATATGAATCTTATTCTCCGGACCATTCCGGATCTCCTCGTGATATCCTGGATCCCATCCGAGACTCCGAACAACATTCGGTCTCTTACTCATCATTCCATAACTACTCAACAACATCGAATCCTTAAGTGTGTCTCCCTACGATTCGTGAATTATGCGGACATGATCGAGACACTTCTCCGATCAATAACCAATAGAGGAATCTGGAAATTCATATGGCTCCCACATATTTCTACGATTACTTTGCGATCGAACGAACCACTTACATACGATACCAATTTCCCTTTGTCTCACGATAGTTTACTTATCCGAGGTTATGATCGTCGGTATCTCTGCATACCTAGTTCAACCTCGTTACCGATAAGTACTCTTTTCTCGTTCCCGTGATATGTGATCCCTTGTGAGCCAGTCACATGCTTGCAAGCTAATTGGATGACATTCCACCGAGAGGGCCCAGAGTATATCTATCCGTCATATGGATGGACAACTCCCACTCTTGATCCATGTGCCTCAACCCATACTTTCCAAACACCCAATGCCACCTTTATAGCTACCCAGTTATGGTGTGGTGTTTGATGTCATCAAAGCATCCTTCCGGTGATGGTGATTAACATGATCTCATGGTCGAAGGAATTAGGTTACTATGTATTAGAAAGCTTATAGCGAATGAACTATATTAAATGGCTTGATCTTTATGCTACGCTTAACTATAGGAGTATTTCCATCACATCGTTCTCCTAATGATATGACCCTGTTGTTAATAACATCTCTATGTTCATGATCAGGAAACCATGATCATATATTAACCAACAAGCTAGTTTAACAAGAAGCTTTACTAGGGACTCTTTTATGTTTACAAATCACACAAGTATTAATGTTTCCTGTTAATACAATTATAAAATGGTATGTAAACATTTATCATAAGTATGAAGATATGATAATAACCACTTTATTATTGCCTCTTGGGCATATATCCAACAGTCTCCCACTTGCACTAGAGTCAATAATCCAGTTTCAAACCTTTGTGTATTCAACACCTATGGCTTTCCGGTGTTGTATGTACACGATTGCTAGTGGTCAACTGATCTCCGGATCTGACACTTCCAGGTCCGTGTGTAATTGCATGTCTTTGCGTCTCTACGCATCACTCATTCTCTAATGAGATGACTTTGTATAATTTTGGTCCTTTGGTGAGACCTTTAGTTCTTTGGGGTTAAAACATGTTGACAATATTGTCGTACAATATATCTTCATAGTATTATCCCGCTGTGAACTACACCTAGTTTGATAACAAACTACTTGAGACAAATGCCCTCTTTAGCTACTATTATAGCAGTCATATACTTAGCCTTTTGTTGTAGTATCTGTCACAATGTCTTAACTTTGGAACTCATCCAAATCCATTATGGAACTTACTTTCCATTATATTGTGCCACCCTTAGTTTAGATTGAGATAAACTTAATTTGTACTTTGTGACAAAACTAGTATCAATGTAGTACTTTTACAATGAACTAACCATCTACTTGTCACTTCTACAAATAATATACTCTTAGTTCTTGCAAAAGATCATAAGAATATCCTCTTTTTTTTTGCAATGATGCGTAGAGAATACCCCGCAAAAAAAAGAATATCCTTACTATTGTCCAATGATCAACTTATGAATCATTCTGGTATATGCTCATAACATTTAGAGTATAGGACATATCTGGATTTGTACATATCACAGTATGATTGATATAAATACTCTTTGTGATTTCATACATCAAGTATCAATCTATACTTGAATCTTTGTTTCACTTACCCAGTGTTAATACACTTGAATATATTATCAATATTGAACTCATTCAATCCTTTCTGTGTGACAAGAACCTTTCTTGTAGTTTCTATATTGAACTCATTCAATACATCATCTATGTACTTTCGGCACAACCATATTAGCGTCTATTGATGCCAAATATTTGGGTTTTGCCTAAGTATTTCATCGGGATGAAATTCTTAATATGTGTTAATAAAAGATACATCATTTCCAATCAACAATATGTCTTCCACATAATGTATTAGAAACATGTCTTAGCGCTCCCACTTAATTTCTTGCAAATGCAAGCATCTTCATCATTTCCTGACGAATTTAAACTCCTTTAACAGTTTCATCATAGTGAAGATTCCAACTCCGTAATGCTTACTTCAACCATTGAAGTTTGCATATGCATTTAGCATCCTTTGAATTAACAAAACCCTTTGGACCGTGTCATGCACACGTCCTAGGTAACCCTTCTATTAGAATAACTTGTTTGTTTATCCAACACATAACAAAATTATATGTCGTGGTTGCTACATTAATCCGTCTAGACTAAATATCGCTATGAAAGATCAAATCTTGTCATACTCAACCCTTGAACATTGTTGTGAACTCTTTCCCAACATGTCGACCATTTCATAGATGCGAAACATCCATGTCTATTTCTTTATAGATCCAAACACAACTGTAAGGTCTTACACCTTTCTCGAGGGTCTTTCAAGTTAAAAACTTGATTTCTCGTGTATGGAACTATCAAGGATTTTATGGCTTCAAGCCATTTTACGGAGTCAGGGCCCATCATCGCTTCTTTGCATGTAGTACGTTCATTATTCTCAAATAATGATTCAACCCTCAAATCTTGGTATTTGATTGCTTACTCGACCTACTTGGTTCAATAGAAACTTTGACCTTCGTAACCACAACCTTTGAGGCACGTGAGCCATGAGAATTGTTGCTGCCTCCGGAACACTTTTCGGCGCTGCGCAACTTTGCACATATAGCTAAGGTTCTTTTAACTTTATCAAAGTTCTATTGTCCTCCCACTTATCTTTTCACAAAAAATTCCTTCTCAAAGAAACTTGACGTTCTAAGTGACAAACACTTTTGTCTCAGATGTTATGGAGGATTACTTAACAGTTATTCGAAATAACATACAAAGACAGGTTCATCCGACTTTTGGTTGCAAACATATTTCTTATGCATAGCATACCAATGTTTAAGAAAGGACAACTTGGGTTTTATCCCAAACCATAACTTTATATGGTGTCATTTCAACGGATTATGATGGAGCTCTTTTCAGTGGAAAAACGGTAGTCTCTAAAGCTTTTAATCTTTAAAATATAATGGCAGTTTTATGATTTACACCTTTGATCTTACCATGTCAAACAAGGTTTTAATTACATATCTCGAAAGCTCCATACTCTTATGGTGTTTCGGGACATGCAAATTCACGGAACGATTCCTTAAATCTTAGGTATTATGCTAAACTTGTAACTCAAATATCTTCCTTTATGATCTTATCATAAACTATTTATATTCTTGTTACAATGACTTTGCACTTCATCTTGAAAGTCTTTGAACTTTTCAAATGTTTCATACTTCATCCTTATTAAGTAAATATTCATATATTCACTCAAATTTTCGGAGAAAGCATATGAAGTTGAAAACCATCACTCTCGACTACACATAATGGACTTCGTACAACAATATGTACAAGTTCCAATAAGCTAGTCATTCGTTCCCTTTTGGCCTATAAACGAAGTTTTAATTATCTCTAGGAAAGTTTCACAAGCGTCATGTGATCAAAAATCAAAAGACTCCAAAATTCCATCCACATGGAGTTTCTTCATGTTTTCTTTCCAATATAATTTAAACGGCGATGTCACTTCCTAAGTGATCTTTCAATCAATTTGTTTTTTGACATTTTTAGCACTAGTTTTATGGATGCGATTTCTTCAATGCGATTTGTAAATCATCCATCTTTTATGGATTACGGCAATTATTTGAACAAACCTTTTGTTCTTATAATACCCGATAAAACAAATCTTGAAGGCAAGCTTTGATGTTTAACGAGAAACACAATAACCCTTTATTTGTTCTCGATGAACATCATCACATATTCTTTTGCTAGTTACTTAGGCCATTGTAGTTCATGAATTGTGTTGTTTCATATGACGATTCACACAAACAAATTCAGTATCAAATACTTAAGAACCACATTGTTTAATAAGTAAAGAATATAGCCATAATATGTATATCATCTATATACTTAAACTGAACAATTCTAGTCTTTTCTTTTCTGCCATATATTTATGAGATTATCTTTCAGTATTTCCTTTTCTGTTTGAAATAATCTATCAACATCAATAGTGGAGTCATACATATGACACATAGTCCAAAGCGTGTATAATTAAATACCAATGTCTTTGGACTTGCACTTTGAAGTAGATCACCATCATCAAATGTTTGATGTACTTTCAAATTCCATTCTTTAGTAATCTCTTGGTGTAGTAAACATTTTATCTACATCAAATATTCACCCTTATCATGGAATTATCCATGATCAAGCTACTTTTAGCTTATAACAGTGAATCACGAGTATAATGTTGCTCTCCAAATCCTTTTGGAGGATTAGGACAACTAGTGTCTCCAACCTTTTGCAAATTCTCATCAAACATGAGAACATGACTTTTGCCATATTATACTCTATCATGTTGCAACCAAAACTTCGTTTCAGATATCACAATATCTTCCACACATCATGGTTTCTGAAATAACTCTTTCAGATCCTAGATAACCTTGATATTAAGACAATCCTTTGAATATCAAGAATCATGGAGACAATCATGATACTCATACACTAACACTTGGAATTGTCACTCTTGATTTAATACCAATTATTAAACTTCATGGAGTAACCAGAACTTACTGAAAGTTTGCAATAGGACTTTTAAACTTTAGATTAACACTTCAAAACAATACGATACCAGTTCGTAAAGTAACTAACCACAATTCTATAGTTCTATCATCTCAATTAAAACTAAGCGCAAGGTGGTAAACGGATGCCAATGACTACAACAATTATGCAAATTCACTTTGATTTAATTTATGATAAATAGTGTTCAACTTTTAATCATATTGCCGTTGAACTCCCACTCAAAACAATATCCCTCACATTGTTTTAGTGATCACACGAACCAAATCCACCACATCAAAACCGATCATCACGAGAGTTGATGTAGCTTCAATGGCGAACAATCATCATGTTCATCATATCTACTATATGACTCATGCTTTACCTTTCGGTGATCCGTGTTCCGAGACCATGTCTGTACATGCTACGCTCGTCAAGATTAAACCTTAGCTTCCGCATGAGCAAACTGGCTTGCTCACGTTGTATACACTCGCAGAATCTAACACACCCGATCATCACGTGGTGCTTCGGAACAACGAGCTTTAGCAACGGTGCTTACTAATGATGAACACTTTAATACTTGAAATTGTGTGCTTGAGGGATCATCTTATAATGCTACCGTCGTGAACTAAGCAATACAAGATGCATAAAAGGATTAACATCACATGCAATTCATAATATGTGATATGATATGGCCTTTCTTCTTGTGCTTCCGATCTCCATCTTCAAGCACGAACATGATCTCCATCATCACCGGCATTGCATCAAGGTCAATGACGCCGCTCCATGGTTGTCGTCCACCAGCTTCAACTATTACAAATACTTTGAATAGACACGCGGGTCTTAACAGAATTTAAAGACAACCATATGGCTCCTGCCGGTTGCCAACTTACAATAAGGAACATTGCATACATCAAATATAATCATAATCATGGCCATATCACATCACAGCACACCCCTGCAAAACAAAGTTAGACGCCTCTAATTTTCTTTGCATATTTTACGTGGTTTGGGGCTTTCAATAAGTGTCGCTCTAACTTACGAACAAGAACCACAACATTGATACTAGTATTGTCAATCACCCGTTGTAAATTGAATCTTAACTATGTTGTGTGGCATCCCGCAAAAACCACTACTAGAAAATCGCATTGTCTTTGTGCATTGCATCGTCATCATCATGCATTGTTTGTCTGAAACTATTTTGAAAAGCCTAGTTTTGCTTTGTACAAATACCCCTCTTTGTTTCAAATGCAAAACCCCGATCGTATCGGATATTTTATTTACCTAAAAATTATTGCAAAGTAGTCTTGTTTTAAAATAAACAAAACCAAACAAACACATATTTACAAAACTAATAAAAACCTACACTCTAAATCCTATTCCCACCCAAATCTATCCTACCCACCTCTCACAGCTCCCCACCTCACCCCTCCCCCAACTTCCTACCCACCCCGCCACATCATCAATCCACCACTTTTTCCCTCTCCCTCTTTCTCACACAGTTCCACCTTACCCCTCTCACCTACACCTGGACCCCACCCCACAGCCCCCACTCCCTCCCAAACCGACCCACCCCTGGTCAACCACCCCCTGGACCCGCTCACCTGGCCCCCTGCCCGCGGGACCCACCCGCACCAACTCTCTGGCCCACCCGCACCGCAGCCTCCTCCCTCCTCCTCTCACGCGCCCCGCGTCTCCCTCCTCTCACCACCGACGCTGCCGTCCGCCTCCCCTCTGCCTCTTCCTCCCCTCTCCTCCGCCAGCCGCGGCCGCCTCCACCGTCCTCCCGCGCCGCCAGGCCCCCATCGCCACCGCTCTACCACCTCCCTCTCTCCTCCCCGCTCGCACCGTCTGCCCCGCCACCGCCTTCTCCTCCATCGCCGTTCGCCGCCCTCCCTCTCCTCTCTGCGTCGCGCCCGGCCGCGCCCTTCCCCGTCGCAGGCCACCCCCTCCCCCTCCTCTAGCTCTCCGCCGACGCGCCGCCCCGGCGACCCTCACCCCGCGCCTCACCACGCGAGCCCCCCTCGCCACCGCGCTGCGCCCTCCACCACCGTCCGCTTCGCCTCCCCCTCGCCCCCTCTCGCCTTGTCGGCTCGCCCCGCCGTTGGCCTCTCCGGTGACTCCTCCTCCTCGAGCCTGCGCCACCCCGGCCCCGAGCTCGCCCCGCCGGCTGGCCTCCCTCCGGGCGCCGCCGGACCCCGCCATCTCCTCTGCGCCGCCAACCTCCTCTGCAGCCGCCGCCAACCGTCTGCGCTCCACCATGCCCTGGGCTTCGCCCCGCCCTCTGCCGCTGGCCCTCCTTCCCGAGGACCCTGCAGCGCCCTCTGCTCCCTCTGGGCGCCGCGACCTCCCCCCAGCAGCGGGCTCTCGCTGCCCAGGCGTCCCTCTCCCCGGCCGTGCACCTTCGTCTTCGTCACGTGTACCTCATCGTCACCATCGGGTTGCCCATGTACCTTTTTCCTGGAGGTGTTTGGTGTTGCCGATGGGCCGTTTTTCTGTTTGAGAGTGCACTCGCGCATCCGGCAAGGCCTCCGACATGGGCCCACGTTCGCCACCGACGAGGAACCAAAGAGTGTTGGCAGCCAAGATCTTCCTCACGGCTCGCCCCAGGACCTTCGTCCTGGATTCCAAAGCCTTTCCCGGCGTTCGGAGCCTCGCACCCCGTCGAATCCCCCAAGATCGTCTCTCGGACGCCAAGTGCTTCCGCCCAGAAAAACCCGACGACCCGACCAAGATCCGAAGACCGAACCCGACCCGCCAAGTTCTTCAATCAGATCCGAGGACACCGAGACCCGGGACGACAAGTCCTGCTTCCCGGATGCGACAAGACCTACCTCCGTTATCCGAGAACGTTTCCGTCGAACCCTGAACCCCGAACCCCCCGGAACCCCAAGTTCGTCGAGTCCCCCTAATGTGTGAACCCCTTCCCGAAACCCTATTTTATAATATAATACAAATTGTTGCATATTAAATTGTCATTCTCGCATGCATATCATTGGTTTGGGGGCCTTATGCCGATTCACCTCATAATTAAATATGGGGCCCATATGCGGGCAAAGCCAGTCGTATATTGGCCTCATTTAAATTTGTGTAGCGAATCCGGTGCTATCTTTTGCCATGTTAAGACAACCTTTAAATTGCGGGGGTTCTAAATAACTTGAACCATTTAATTAATTGTCGGGACCCCGGTTCTGCTTAATATGACCTAAGTGCATCGCACCTTTGCCATGTCATACATCATACATGCATCATGCCCGATCTTTTGCCGTAGCATTAAATAGTGCATCCGGTGTTTATTCTAGTGCTTTGCTTCTTCGCGGATAAGGCCGTTGAGTTGATGTGAGCTTCGCCCCGACCTTCAGTTGAACCTTCGGCAATGTTTTCAGGCGAGCATCTCCCCCTTTCTACCTATCTTACTTTTATAGTATTTATTCCCTCCTGTTGATCTATTGCTATCTGTGTTGCGATGCTCTAGTTTTCGTACCCGTGATATCCCTTGCAGCCTTATATTGCCTTGCACACATCCTATTACCTATTGTTTGGTAGGTAGTTGGACTTGCGCGTCGTAGTCGCTTGCTCAAGTGCTGTTGCGTGTCGTCTAGTACCACAGTTGTTGGAGTGTGGCCGCATGTTTGATGTTGGAGATGATCATGGTTTTACTTATCGTTCACTTTAATTACTGTCTAACAACTAAAATTGAAGTAAGTAAGCAGAGGCACAGGTGGGCAATAGATGTTATTTGGTTGTTAACCGTCCACTTGTGTCCCGTAGGACCCCGAGTACTTGATACCTGTTCCTTGAATATTCGCGCTATCCACATCCGGGAGGATTATGGGACCCCCCTGAGCCAGAGCTTGATTCATACTTATTTCCTGGGGCCACAAACTAGTTTGAGGTTTTATTTACGATCCTGTACTTATGCCATGCTTTACTGCTTTATTTACGATTGTGCGAGGAGCACACTGTACTGTTTAGGATTGTGACCCGTTTACGCGGTATCGACAAGCCCAGTTTTGGGTTCCCAGTCGCTTACAGCCGGCCCCACAAACCTTGAGTCCGTCTCGGAGTCAGCTAGCTTCGTTGCGGGTGTACTCAACGGGGTGGCCCCCGGAAATATTTCTGAATCTGGTGATTGCTTTGTCGTGAAGGCCTCGTTGGGTTTTGATTTGGTTTTTCCGAGGTTGATCGAGTGTGTGTTGCTATTGGTGCACCCCGGCCGGGTAAAACTTTCTGAAAGCCGTGTCCGCGGTTATGGACGACTTGGAGCACAGTATCTCGACCATAGACAACTATAACTAAAGTAGTGCTATAAACCTGACTTTATAATGACTAGTAATCAGCTTCACTATAATGGAATGGCTAAATAAAACTGCCAACAATTGCTTGTTTGGGTTGTCGCTTGCGACCATTGTACCTGACTAGTAAGTATTGCAACTACAACGGAATGGATGAATAAAAGTACCAACAACTGCTGGGTTTTTGGGATATCTCATGATATTTGTATCTGACTAGTAAGTGCCGCAACTACAACGGAATGGTTAACTAAAATGGCCCACTGCTTATCTTATCAGGATGACTATCTATACCTGACTAGTAATTGCTGCAACGATAACCGAATAAATAAAACTGCCAACTGTGTGAGTTCCTCGGTTGACTTCCTCGTTTGGTCTCGAGGGGGAAACGCCAGGATGGGTTTGTTTGATGGTAGTATCAGGTTGGTTCTGAATAGGTCTTTCTTACCCCTCTCTGATTGCCGCCAGTTGTATCGAGTCTCTATAGGTTGTTTAGTGCATGTTTCCGCTGCCGCTTCAGTCCACCATACCTATGTAGGCGAGGACCGCCGAATTCTAGCCTCGCCGTGTACTGGCCTCAGTACTGACGCTCCTCTTTTTCCTTTGCCCTTTGTCGGCACCCCTTTTGTTTAAGCAGGTTTTGAGATCGGCGTCGTTAGCAGGGTTACCCTTCCGGCTTGGCCTGGGCAGGGTTATGGACGCCATTGGTTATTCTTCAGGGCTCTTAGCCCCATTTGCATCTTGTCCGTAGTCGGACGCTCTACCATTTTCAAGGTGATTTGGATCTTGTATATTATATCTGTATTCTTGACTCTTTGGGTCGCTGTTGTATATATCTGTTCTGTGGGTCCCATCGAGGACTGTTGTGTAATGTTATTACTTCGTTTTCCACCCGCACGAAAGTGCCTGGTGGGCACCTTTGAATCGTTTCTATGCGGGTTTGGCGGGTTTCGCTAAAACTTGCATAGGGTCGATTCTGAGGGTGTTACAGAGTGGTATCAGAGCTCAGCAGTTGCGATACCCCACAAGTCCAGCCTGTAGGATAACCTAGCTAACGGCCGAAGTAGAGTGTCAAAACTATTTTTGCAAAAGCGGTTGGATAGTTCTGATTAGGTCTGATTTTACTCCTTACCCCTCTGCTATTCTCCTCTTACCTCTGCGTGTTTTGAATCCGCTCTCGTCTTTTCTTCGAGTCCAGGATTTCTCGTGGTTGGGATTCCGTCGTACCTTCAGGGTTTCGCTTCCTTCTTTGATAACGGTGTTCTACCCTCCGGTGTTCATGATGTCTGAGGAATCCATCTACTGTGGTACCATTCTTTGTTCCTTGTTTGTGCCTTCCGGTGTTTTCCGACGCGACGACATCATCTACGCCAGATCCGATGCAGAGTCTGCATCACTCCTTTGTTTCCGAACCTCGCTTGTCGAGATCTTCAGTCTGATTCCGAGAATGGTTGCACGCTTTTCTACTGATTGTGCAGAGTAATAGTGTGGGTGCGTGATGGATTGGCCCCCATGCCGACTACCCCTTCTATTCGCTTTTGTACATTGAAGTGGATGAGAATGCATCGGTTCCCTTTCTCCATCGGAGTTAGAGGTGGCCTTATTTGTGGATACCTCTACCTTCACCCTTTTGTTTCCGGAGTGTTCCCTCGATGATCACGGACAACGACCTCTTGTTAGTGGTGTCGCGAAGATCTACACGAAGCGAGAAGATGCGGGTCACCGTCCTTCCTTCCGGTACCATGAGGCGGATCTCGAGGGCGAGATCCATTGTTAGTGGTGTCGAATTGTGGCATCCCGCAAAAACCACTACTAGAAAATCGCGTTGTCTTTGTGCATTGCATCGTCATCATCATGCATTGTTTGTCTGAAACTATTTTGAAAAGCCTAGTTTTGCTTTGTACAAATACCCCTCTTTGTTTCAAATGCAAAACCCCGATCGTATCGGATATTTTATTTACCTAAAAATTATTGCAAAGTAGTCTTGTTTTAAAATAAACAAAACCAAACAAACACATATTTACAAAACTAATAAAAACCTACACTCTAAATCCTATTCCCACCCAAATCTATCCTACCCACCTCTCACAGCTCGCCACCTCACCCCTCCCCCAACTTCCTACCCACCCCGCCACATCATCAATCCACCACCTTTTCCCTCTCCATCTTTCTCACACAGTTCCACCTTACCCCTCTCACCTACACCTGGACCCCACCCCACAGCCCCCACTCCCTCCCAAACCGACCCACCCCTGGTCAACCACCCCCTGGACCCGCTCACCTGGCACCCTGCCCGCGGGACCCACCCGCACCAACTCTCTGGCCCACCCGCACCGCAGCCTCCTCCCTCCTCCTCTCACGCGCCCCGCGTCTCCCTCCTCTCACCACCGACGCTGCCGTCCGCCTCCCCTCTGCCTCTTCCTCCCCTCTCCTCCGCCAGCCGCGGCCGCCTCCACCGTCCTCCCGCGCCGCCAGGCCCCCATCGCCACCGCTCTTCCACCTCCCTCTCTCCTCCCCGCTCGCACCGTCTGCCCCGCCACCGCCTTCTCCTCCACCGCCGTTCGCCGCCCTCCCTCTCCTCTCTGCGTCGCGCCCGGCCGCGCCCTTCCCCGTTGCAGGACACCCCCTCCCCCTCCTCTAGCTCGCCACCGACGCGCCGCCCCGGCGACCCTCACCCCGCGCCTCACCACGCGAGCCCCCCTCGCCGCCGCGCCGCGCCCTCCACCACCGGCCGACTCGCCTCCCCCTCGCCCCCTCTCGCCTCATCGGCTCGCCCCGCCGTCGGCCTCTCCGGCGACTCCTCCTCCTCGAGCCTGCGCCACCCCGGCCCCGAGCTCGCCCCGCCGGCTGGCCTCCCTCCGGGCGCCGCCGGACCCCGCCATCTCCTCTGCGCCGCCAACCTCCTCTGCAGCCGCCGCCAACCCTCTGCGCTCCACCATGCCCCGGGCTTCGCCCCGCCCTCTGCCGCTGGCCCTCCTTCCCGAGGACCCTGCAGCGCCCTCTGCTCCCTCTGGGCGCCGTGACCTCCCCCCAGCAGCGGGCTCTCGCTGCCCAGGCGTCCCTCTCCCCGGCCGTGCACCTTCGTCTTCGTCATGTGTACCTCATCGTCACCATCGGGTTGCCCATGTACCTTTTTCCTGGAGGTGTTTGGTGTTGCCGATGGGCCGTTTTTCTGTTTGAGAGTGCACTCGCGCATCCGGCAAGGCCTCCGACATGGGCCCACGTTCGCCACCGTCGAGGAACCAATGAGTGTCGGCAGCCAAGATCTTCCTCACGGCTCGCCCCAGGACCTTCGTCCTGGATTCCAAAGCCTTTCCCGGCGTTCGGAGCCTCGCACCCCGTCGAATCCCCCAAGATCGTCTCTCGGACGCCAAGTGCTTCGGCCCAGAAAAACCCGACGACCCGACCAAGATCCAAAGACCGAACCCGACCCGCCAAGTTCTTCAATCAGATCCGAGGACACCGAGACCCGGGACGACAAGTCCTGCTTCCCGGATGCGACAAGACCTACCTCCGTTATCCGAGAACGTTTCCGTCGAACCCTGAACCCTGAACCCCCCGGAACCCCAAGTTCGTCGAGTCCCCCTAATGTGTGAACCCCTTCCCGAAACCCTATTTTATAATATAATACAAATTGTTGCATATTAAATTGTCATTCTCGCATGCATATCATTGGTTTGGGGGCCTTATGCCGATTCACCTCATAATTAAATATGGGGCCCATATGCGGGCAAAGCCAGTCGTATATTGGCCTCATTTAAATTTGTGTAGCGAATCCGGTGCTATCTTTTGCCATGTTAAGACAACCTTTAAATTGCGGGGGTTCTAAATAACTTGAACCATTTAATTAATTGTCGGGACCCCGGTTCTGCTTAATATGACCTAAGTGCATCGCACCTTTGCCATGTCATACATCATACATGCATCATGCCCGATCTTTTGCCGTAGCATTAAATAGTGCATCCGGTGTTTATTCTAGTGCTTTGCTTCTTCGCGGATAAGGCCGTTGAGTTGATGTGAGCTTCGCCCCGACCTTCGGTTGAACCTTCGGCAATGTTTTCAGGCGAGCATCTCCCCCTTTCTACCTATCTTACTTTTATAGTATTTATTCCCTCCTGTTAATCTATTGCTATCTGTGTTGCGATGCTCTAGTTTTCATACCCGTGATATCACTTGCAGCCTTATATTGCCTTGGACACATCCTATTACCTGTTGTTTGGTAGGTAGTTGGACTTGCGCGTCGTAGTCGCCTGCTCAAGTGTTGTTGCGTGTCATCCAGTACCACAGTTGTTGGAGTGTGGCCGCATGTTTGATGTTGGAGATGATCATGGTTTTACTTATCGTTCACTTTAATTACTGTCTAACAACTAAAATTGAAGCAAGTAAGCAGAGGCACAGGTGGGCAATAGATGTTATTTGGTTGTTAACCGTCCACTTGTGTCCCGTAGGACCCCGAGTACTTGATACCTGTTCCTTGAATATTCGCGCTATCCACATCCGGGAGGATTATGGGACCCCCCTGAGCCAGAACTTGATTCATACTTATTTCCTGGGGCCACAAACTAGTTTGAGGTTTTATTTACGATCCTGTACTTATGCCATGCTTTACTGCTTTATTTACGATTGTGCGAGGAGCACACTGTACTGTTTAGGATTGTGACCCGTTTACGCGGTATCGACAAGCCCAGTTTTGGGTTCCCAGTCACTTACAGCCGGCCCCACAAACCTTGAGTCCGTCTTGGAGTCAGCTAGCTTCGTTGCGGGTGTACTCAACGGGGTGGCCCCCGGAAATATTTCTGAATCTGGTGATTGCTTTGTCGTGAAGGCCTCGTTGGGTTTTGATTTGGTTTTTCTGAGGTTGATCGAGTGTGTGTTGCTATTGGTGCACCCCGGCCGGGTAAAACTTTCTGAAAGCCGTGTCCGCGGTTATGGACGACTTGGAGCACAGTATCTCGACCATAGACAACTATAACTAAAGTAGTGCTATAAACCTGACTTTATAATGACTAGTAATCAGCTTCACTATAATGGAATGGCTAAATAAAACTGCCAACAATTGCTTGTTTGGGTTGTCGCTTGCGACCATTGTACCTGACTAGTAAGTATTGCAACTACAACGGAATGGCTGAATAAAAGTACCAACAACTGCTGGGTTTTTGGGATATCTCATGCTATTTGTATCTGACTAGTAAGTGCCACAACTACAACGGAATGGTTAACTAAAATGGCCCACTGCTTATCTTATCAGGATGACTATCTATACCTGACTAGTAATTGCTGCAAAGATAACTGAATAAATAAAACTGCCAACTGTGTGAGTTCCTCGGTTGACTTCCTCGTTTGGTCTCGAGGGGGAAACGCCAGGATGGGTTTGTTTGATGGTAGTATCAGGTTGGTTCCGAATAGGTCTTTCTTACCCCTCTCTGATTGCCGCCAGTTGTATCGAGTCTCTATAGGTTGTTTAGTGCATGCTGCCGCTGCTGCTTCAGTCCACCATACCTATGTAGGCGAGGACCGCCGAATTCTAGCCTCGCCGTGTACTGGCCTCAGTACTGACGCTCCTCTTTTTCCTTTGCCCTTTGTCGGCACCCCTTTTGTTTAAGCAAGTTTTGAGATCGACGTCGTTAGCAGGGTTACCCTTCCGGCTTGGCCTGGGCAGGGTTATGGACGCCATTGGTTATTCTTCAGGGCTCTTAGCCCCATTTGCATCTTGTCCGTAGTCGGACGCTCTACCATTTTCAAGGTGATTTGGATCTTGTATATTATATCTGTATTCTTGACTCTTTGGGTCGCTGTTGTATATATCTGTTCTGTGGGTCCCATCGAGGACTGTTGTGTAATGTTATTACTTTGTTTTCCACCCGCACGAAAGTGCCTGGTGGGCACCTTTGAATCGTTTCTATGCGGGTTTGGCGGGTTTCGCTAAAACTTGCATAGGGTCGATTCTGAGGGTCTTACATGTTGGGAGAAACAGGCGCCCGCAAAGCCACTTATGCAATACAAGTTGCATGTCAAGTGTAGAGCAAGTCTCATGAACGATGTCATGTAAGGTTAGCCCGGGCCGCTTCATCCCACCATCCCGCAAGATGCAAAGTACACAAGAAGCAATCGACAACAAAAGCATCAACGCCCACAATGACCATAGTGTTCTACTCGTGCAACAGATCTACATATAGACACGGCTCTGATACCACTGTAGGAGTTCGTAGCATGGAAAACAAAATTTTCTACCGCATGCACACAAACAAGCCAAGATCTATATACTAGATTGTAGAAACGAGTCGATAGAGGAACTCACCCTCGAAGATTCCAATGCGGTTAACGAGAGCAGATTCTCGTGGGTGATGTAGTCGTACACTTGCCGATCTTAAGATCGCGTAGACGATCCTTCCGGCGCTGCGTTCCGGCAGCGCTTCCGCAGTCGGGCACACGTTCGGTACTCGATGAAGACCTTCCTCTCCCTTGTTCCAGCAGGCAGCGGAGGTTGTAGCACTCTCCTCGCGATTCCGGCGGCACGACGACGTGGTACCGGAAGTAGAGGGGAGATCTCGCAGGGCTTCGCCTTAAGCCGGAGCGAGTATGGTGGACTATGAGAGAGCCTCGGTGATCTAGGGTTTAGACGCACCAAGGAGAGGGATCTAGGCCGGCGGTTAGGGCAAGGGGATTGCCCCAACTCGGCGACTTGGCAAACCCTAGGAGGCGGCGACGACAATGGTGGAGGCCGACGGCTAGGGTTTAAGTTTAGAGGAGAGAGGTGTTGTGTCCTTGGAGGGGCAGCCCTGCCCCTCCTTATATAGGTGGAGGGAGGCGCGCCAGGGGAGGGGAGTCCCTCCCCAACTCGGATCCCAAGTGGGCCGGCGGTGGAGGGGAGGAACTCCTCCTCAAGTAGGTTTCCTACTTCCCCTCCATCTTCCAAAATAGCCGTTTGACTTTTCAAATTGGCGTTTGACTTTTTTAAACTAGGATTTGATTAAACCCTTTATTTTGTTCATCGATGACACCTAGTACATGATGCAATCAATAAAACTTGGTATGACACATTCATGTACCCTTCCCCTCTGGAGTGCCGGACATTCCGGAACCTTCTAGAACATTCCCGATGAGAACACCGAAACCATTCTCCAACCCCAAAACAGGACTTTACTTATATGAATCTTATTCTCCGGACCATTCCGGATCTCCTCGTGATATCCTGGATCCCATCCGAGACTCCGAACAACATTCGGTCTCTTACTCATCATTCCATAACTACTCAACAACATCGAATCCTTAAGTGTGTCTCCCTACGATTCGTGAATTATGCGGACATGATCGAGACACTTCTCCGATCAATAACCAATAGAGGAATCTGGAAATTCATATGGCTCCCACATATTTCTACGATTACTTTGCGATCGAATGAACCACTTACATACGATACCAATTTCCCTTTGTCTCACGATAGTTTACTTATCCGAGGTTATGATCGTCGGTATCTCTGCATACCTAGTTCAACCTCGTTACCGATAAGTACTCTTTTCTCGTTCCCGTGATATGTGATCCCTTGTGAGTCAGTCACATGCTTGCAAGCTAATTGGATGACATTCCACCGAGAGGGCCCAGAGTATATCTATCCGTCATATGGATGGACAAATCCCACTCTTGATCCATGTGCCTCAACCCATACTTTCCAAACACTCAATGCCACCTTTATAGCCACCCAGTTACGGAGTAGTGTTTGATGTCATCAAAGCATCCTTCCGGTGATGGTGATTAACATGATCTCATGGTCGAAGGAATTAGGTTACTATGTATTAGAAAGCTTATAGCAAATGAACTATATTAAATGACTTGATCTTTATGCTATGCTTAACTATAGGAGTATGTCCATCACATCATTCTCCTAATGATATGACCCTGTTGTTAATAACATCTCTATGTTCATGATCAGGAAACCATGATCATATATTAACCAACAAGCTAGTTTAACAAGAAGATTTACTAGGGACTCTTTTATGTTTACAAATCACACAAGTATTAATGTTTCCTGTTAATACAATTATAGCATGGTATGTAAACATTTATCATAAGTATGAACATATGATAATAACCACTTTATTATTTCCTCTTGGGCATATCTCCAACACTTTGCTATCGCTCGAGACAACTGAAATGTTTAAAGATAGTGTGCGCCGCCGTTTTGTGATCCATATAGCTCCAAGCAAGCTAGGTAGCGCGGTGTGTGCGGTGAGTCCGGTCTCTACACTCTGCAATGCAACGACCCTCACCGTCACGAGAACCAGAATGGTGGGAGCTAGCTTATATCACCAATATATAGGTCCATCATTGATGTAATGCTCTGATCGATAACTTTTCCTGCTTATCTAGGGTGATAGTACATGTACTCCATGGAGTGCCGGACACGTTGATCATAGCTTGCACGACGCAAATATGGAGATATATCGAGCTATCGAATGATGGATCATGTGTACGACCATGTTAATTTCATCAACGTTTGGTCGGTGTTCTCCGTTTCTCTCGCTCCTGTTTTGGTTCACACGTAAGGAGGAATGGTTGCCAGCCTGATGGATAGGGTTGTTTCTAATATTTATTTTGCCACATTCTAAAACTAGCTAGACATCATTTTCGTACAAATGTCTATATATAATCATATCTGTTTTATAGTGGTGCACTATATAACCCTCATCGAGATATTTATAATAATATATTTGTAGCCATGTAAAGATAAATATATACACTAAAACATTCAAGAAGCACAAAGTATCCCGTTGCTAGAAGTGATTTCTTCTATATTTACACAGAATGGACTTTATCAAAATATTCCAAATTAAATTGGAATAAATAACACAATTTCTACAGTAAAAATGTTCTTCTTTAGAACTAGTGTATTTGTAATAAGTTTAGTTTGTATAACATATAACTTTGTATTATCATAGAAAATAATAGTTGAGATTGTATCATAAATGTTATACCAATAAAAATAAATTAATATTCAAGGTAATGATGTTTATTATA
Source organism: Avena atlantica (assembly GCA_910589765.1). NCBI lineage: Eukaryota > Viridiplantae > Streptophyta > Magnoliopsida > Poales > Poaceae > Avena > Avena atlantica. Next base: position 28,789,667 of record OU342735.1, read on the forward strand.
AATATGATAATTGTTTTGAATTGCGACAAAAAAATTAGAACAAGACAAATCGACAAAGAATATTGAAGTTAGAGAATTCGCTATTGTGACTAAACTCGCATATTTGATGGGATAACCACAACTTGAGGTGTTGAACTAGATGATTGAGGGTCATGGATTGCGTCCAATTTTGAAGTAGGTTTACCTATAGAATGAAACCCAAATATAATAAATGAAGAATATACAATAGGAATGCATTGTAACTTAATAACAAAATTCATTATGTGTGGAAATAAGAAAGTGATGACTTAATAACGATAAAAGGAATAGATGAAGTCTGTCACTCTAATTGAGCTATATTTGGTTTGGACCAACATATTAATTTCTACTGGATGTGCGAATTTGCAGAATTTCATGTGCATCCATGGGAAGGAGAAGCAATACTCCTCGTGCCTCCACCAAACCATCCTCCACATATATGCAAAGCTCGGGAATTGTTGCTACATAGTTTTTTCTAGGGAAAGTTAAGCCATATATGCTAGTTTGTACTTGTTGCTACATAATTTTCAGAATATCATGTGCATCCATAGTTTTTTCTTCGATGTTTGTACTTGTCGTTTGCGTTTTGATCTTTGCCAACCTACACTTATTTACTTTTTTTTGTGGGTCAAATACATAGTTGGTGAAGCCCTTTATGAGGATAAACATCCTGGATCAAGGCTGACAAAAAATCAACAATGAAGAGAACTAAGAAAAGGGATACCATGTCACCTTGTCAAAATCCTCAAGAAGCCAAACTTGTGGCCCCTTAATGTCCTCCGTAAATATATGGATCCACTTCAACTATAGCTTTACTCTTAGATAATTACTAGTACCTTGATTCAAGGAAGCCCTCAGGGCTCGCCAGTGTTGTTCACCTACTATTTGATGACTTCATGAGATGTTTGGATTTCATATCCAAGGAATTTCTATCTAGTGATAATAACATTTTCATCAAAATTGAAAAGGGTTTGGTCTCTACTCTCTTGTGTAAATCATTGTGCATGGAAATGATCATATCATACTACTAGGTACCCAATGTCCATACATGTCGCATGGGTGTTTTGAATATTCAGGTAAAATCGGCATGCATATATCTATGATTTTGTCCTTGTCGTGGTCCATTGGATCAGGCAACAAAAATTTCTCTAACACGGTGGCTTTATGATATAGTCTCTAAGGAGTGAACATGTTGTGCCATGACCCAATGAGGTGACCGCCTATTCAGTTTCTCGGAATATCACTCCTTTCCTCTCCATTCTTATGTACCATGCACCCATGGACCGAGGGAAGAGGGGAACAATGCCACCCCCATAATCCCTTTTTTTTTAAGAATGCTACCCCACTAAAACTCTTAATTATTTCTTACTGGTTTGCTTGTACCCTATTCATGAATATGAAAACCAGATCACATGCTGGTTATACTCGGATAATGAAAAATCAATGTTCTTTGATAATAGAGCATTAACAAGATATAAACTGTCAACATGCTTTGTAATAGGTTACCTTGTGGCACCCTAGTACGATACTGTTACAATTCCATCTAACACTAGATGGCATCTATTTCTATTATATACTAAAAGCAATATAAGGGTGTTTTTTGAGGCACCACGTTAACCCACATCATCAAAAATATTTGAACCGTTGGATGTATAATATGTGGTTATGGTTTATTTTAAGTTGTAGTAAATTACGTAACACATTAATCGTGACAGGCCGAACATGTTATGTAATGCATGTCAAGTTGATAAGAAGCCGTGTAACTCACGGAGACATTTCAAAAAAAAAAAAAACACCCTGTACGTGTCTAACCATGCTATACAAGAAACGTCAAAGACCGGGTGCTATGATCGGTTTCATACTTCCATCTTACTAGCCAGCTATAGCTTGGTGACCAGATTGATTGGACCGTAATCAATGAGCTAGCTTAGTATGTGTATTAGCCAGCAAGTTAACTCCACGATAGATTATCCATTTTAAAAAACGGCCAGATTTATTTAGGCTACACACGTCTATGCGTTATGATATAGCAGGAGTTCTATTGCCGGCCTAGCAAGAAAAAAAAGACGCTATAAGACTATTAGAAACAAATATACAAATATACACATATAGCACCAAATACACATCAAGTTGAAAACCCAGGTTTTTAAGAATTTAATTAACTTCACATGTATTAAAATTTTGATTGACTTCCGAGAGTAGGACCTAAGTCAAGCATGGTTATTCGAGAGAGACGATCCTTGCAAGACAGACTGTCTAACCACTCTATCACCGAATCGCCAAACTATGACAAAAATGTTGAAAAGACAATCCATGAGAACCAACGTTTCCACGAAGTACTGCACCATAAAATTTGATCCGTATAGAAATACCAAAATTTAAATAAACCCAATATACCTTTATTAAATACAACACCATATCAACCACCAAGGCATTTTCACAAAAAAGCAGCAACAAAACATACATAAACTACAACCTAGAAAATGATTAGTGCTTCAATGAAAAGGGAAAGCGAAGGTTCAAGATGAAGCTAATTTCATAGTCAAAAAAGTGGCAAGACTCCTTTTATCCTATACAGAGGTTTGGGATTACCCCATTTTGAAAAAAGGCTCATTTCTGGATGACTTATGTAGCTCTACAATTTATTTTGACAATAGAAGGCATTAAACTTTAGCACTAACATAAGAACAATAATGTCCACACAATCTCCAATAAGAATAAAAACTCACGAAAACTTGTATTTGTCATTGATCCATATAGTCACATACTCAAGGCAGTGATTATTGTTACAGAAAATATCTAAACTTCCCTCACGACAATCTTTCATGATCAATAGATACTCCCATTTCCGTGACACAATCAAAGCACAATACTGAAGGGAATATGCCCTGAGAGGCAATAATAAAGTGTTTATTATGTGTATTCCAAGTATATGATAGATGTTTATTTTGCATGCTATAATTGTATTAATACGGAAACGTTAATACATGTGTGTTTAATAAACAAACAGAAAGTTCCTAGTTATGCCTCTCTCATAAACTAGCTCGTTGATTAACAAGATGATCAAGGTTTCCTGATCATGGACATTGGATGTTGTTAATAACGGGATCACAACATTAGTGTAATGATGTGATGAACACTCATCCGAAGTATAGCATTACGATCAAAGTCATTGAGTTTATATTGCTATAACAACTTACGAAGTGATCCTAATCCTTAGACCATGAGATCATGTCAATCACTAACACCGGAAGAGTTTCTTGATAACATCAAACGTCACACCGTAACAGGGTGATTATAAAGATGGATTCAGAACTAATAAAGTGTTATGTTGAGGCTCATGGATCAAGAGTGGAATTTGTTCATCCCGATGACGGATAGATATACTCTGGGCCCTCTCGGTGATATCACATTGATTAGCTTGCAAGCAAGTGATTTGATCACTAGAATGTTATATCACGGGAACGAGAAAAGAGTGCATGTCGGTAACGAGATCAAACTAGGTATGGAGATACCGATGATCGAATCTCGGACATGTAATATATCGTGAAACAAAGGGATTAAGATACTAGCGTAAAAGGTTCCGACGATCACAAGAAAGTCATCGTTGAATGTGTGGGAGTCAGTATGGGTCTCCAGATCCCGCTTCTGATTATTGATCCGAGAGGGGTCTCGATCATGTCCGCATTATTCACGAACCGTAGGGTGACACACTTAAGAGACACCGACATCCAATTGGAGCAAAAGTTTCATGCCGAAAAGAAAAGGAAAGCGCAGGAATTTATTTCACTAGACACCGAAATTGTTTCGGTTGAAATTGCTGAAACTGGTTCTGCATGTGAAATGGAATACTAGCAAGGGGTTTTATGTGAATGTTTGTTAATTAAAGTAATTAACAAAATTCTGAATAAATAAATAAAAGAGTTTTATTTAAATGAGAGCTTGCATTAAATTTGGTGGAAATTTAATGCATGTGAGTGGATTTTTGAGTGGAGGCTTTTTAATGGGAGTGGAGGCTTTTCATTTTGAGTGGGAGCTCCACCCACATGAATGTGGAAGAGGTGGGGGCAGCCCCATGGCTGGGCGCCATGCCCCTTGGGTGCCCCCCTCTCCCCTATAAAAGGCCCCCCTCTCCTCCTCTCACACCACACCTCCTCGTGAAGGATCTCTCTCCCCCTCTAGAATTTATCCCCCATGGTCTCGGACTAGCGAGATACATGTTCCCGGTGGCTATTCGGCAAGAAAGAGTTGTGCTTCCGCTGCATCGCTGGAGCGAGGAGGCGGAGGTTGCTCGGTGCCTCGAACGTGTGTGCGAGCACGGATGCGCTGCTGATTTGCGGCGCTAGGACTTCCTCTCGATCTTGAGATCGGCAAGAGATCGTCTACATCAACCACGAGTTGAACTCGTTAAGCTTTGTCGGTCTTCAAGGGTATGTTCTCTATGGATATACATCCGCCCGTTGTTTGTATCTAGTAGATGGATCTTGGTATATAGTTCACATCGTAGGAAAATTTTTGTTTTCTATGCTGCGAACCCTACAGTGGTATCAGAGCCGGATCTATGCGTAGATACTTTACACGGGTAGTACACATATGAGTATGTGGGCGATGATGATCATGTTGTTGCTCCTTTGTTGTAATTTTGGATATTGGTGGCATAGTGGGATGAAGCGGCCCGGACAAACTTTACATGTCCTCGCACATGAGACCTGTTCCACGCTTGACATGCAACTAGTTTGCATAAGTGGCTAGCGGGTGTCTGTCTCTCCTACTATAGTCAATATCTATTTTGCAAGCGAGTTGTCAACAATTTGATTATCCTCGTTGTGGTTCATGTTCGTAGGTAAGAACGGTTCTATCTCGAAAGCCCTAAGCCACGTAAAACTTGCAATGGATAAATTAGAGGCGTCTAGTTTAGATTGTTGCTGGGCTAGTGTTATGATATGGTAGTGTTGTAAGTAGAAGTATGAGATGATACTCTTACAACACACATAGCGTGTAAAATCCATAGACCTTGGATTTACACATATAGGTATGATAGTGATCATACCACGATGCACATGATAGAGATCATCTGCGGGAACCATATAATTTCACTAATAAACATATGATGTTTGATTACATCTTATATTGCTTGTTTAGCGCTTTGTTAAGCATAATAAGATGATCCCTCATTTAAATATCAAGATAAAAATGTGTTCTTCCTTTAGTATGCACCGATTATGTTTTCGTCGCTCCAAGACATCACGTGATGATCGGGTGTTCTTGGATCCACGACCATATTTCGGGTGTAAAACAGTTACACACGCAAATACTAAGGTTCTAACTTGGCAAGCCTAGCATGTACAGACATGGCCTCGGAACACAGACCGAAAGGTTAAGCATGAGTCATATAGTTGATATGATGCCCATTTGATGCTCGCCTTTGAAGCTATACCGACTCACGTGATGATCGGACTTGGTGTAGTGGATTTGGTTCATGTAATCACCAAAAGGACACGAGGGATGTCGCTTTTGAGTGGGAGTTCATTCGTAATATAGATTAGTTGAACTCGATCTATCATACACTTAGTCTAAACTTTACAAATTCTGTTGTAGATGGCACCACCTGCTTTTAATTTCAATGCGTTCATGGAGAAAGAGAAACTAGCAACGAACGGTAGCAACTTTACTGAATGGGCCATGAATTTGAGGATTCTCCTCTCTGCTGCACAAAAGCAATATGTGCTAGAAGCGCCGTTAGGCCCCCCACTTTTTGATGATGCCCCTGACGAGGAGAAGAATGTCTATCAGACTCGTCAGGAGGACCACAACTTAGTTCATTGCGGCATATTGTATGGGCTAGAGCCGGAACTTCGAAAGCATTTCGAAAACGGCAATGCATTTGATACAATGGGTGAGTTGAAACTGATTTTCGACACACATGCTGCTGTAGAGAGCTACGATGCTTCAGAAAAGTTCTTTAGCTGCATGATGGAAGAGCACAGCTCCGTTAGTGAGCATGTACTCAAGATGTCGGGTTACGCCGATAAGCTTGTGTCCTTGGGAATATCGATTCCCATTGACTTAGGCATCCATCGTGTTCTACAGTCTCTGCCACCTAGCTATAAGAGCTTTGTGATGAACTATAATATGCAAGGCATGAAGAAGTCTCTCCCCGAGCTTCTGTCAATGCTTAAAACTGCAGAAGTGGAGATCAAAAAGGAACATCAAGTGTTGATGATCAATAGGAACACTGGTTTCAAGAAAGACAAGAAAGGAAAACGGAAGGGAAGTAAGGGCGGCAAGCCGGTTGCCGCGCCTGAAAAGAAACCCCGAGTTGGACCTAAGTCTGATTCCGAGTGTTACTATTGTAAGGGGACTGGCCATTGGAAGCGCAACTGCCCCAAGTATCTGGCAGACAAGAAGGCCGGCAAGGCAAACAAAGGTATATATGATACACATGTTATTGATGTGTACTTGACTAGTGCTCGCAGTAGCACCTGGGTATTTGATACCGGTTCAGTTGCTAATATTTGTAACTCGAATCAGGGGCTGCGGAACAAGCGACCGCTAGCAAGGGGTGAGGTCAAGATGCGTGTCGGCAATGGATCAAGTGTTGATGTGATCGCCGTCGGAACGCTGCCTCTCCACTTACCGTCGGGATTAGTTATAAACTTGAATAAATGTTATCTGGTGCCTGCACTGAGCATGAACATTGTATCTGGATCGTGTTTGATGCGAAGTGGTTATTCATTTAAATCCGAGAACAATGGTTGTTCCATTTATATGAATGAAATCTTTTATGGTCATGCACCGATGATGAATGGTTTATTTCTATTAGATCTCGATGATAATGTTACACATATTCATAATGTTGATGCTAAAAGGATTAAACTTAATGATGATATATCCGCATATATGTGGCACTGCCGTCTAGGTCATATTGGCGTTAAACGCATGAAGAAGCTCCATTCGGATGGACTTTTGGAATCACTTGATTATGAATCATTTGATACATGTGAGCCATGCCTTATGGGCAAGATGACTAGAACGCCGTTTTCCGGTTCAATGGAACGGGCGACAGATTTATTGGAAATCATACATTCTGATGTATGTGGTCCAATGAGTGTGTCGGCGCGAGGTGGATATCGTTATTTTGTTACTTTCACGGATGATTTGAGTAGATACGGTTATATCTACTTGATGAAACACAAGTCTGAAACCTTTGAAAAGTTCAAGGAATTTCAAAATGAAGTGGAAAATCATCGTAATAGAAAGATCAAATTTCTACGGTCCGACCGTGGAGGTGAGTATCTAAGTTACGAGTTTAGCACTCACATGAAAGAGTGTGGAATTGTTTCACAACTCACACCTGCCGGAACACCACAGCGAAATGGTGTGTCGGAACGTCGTAATCGTACTTTATTAGATATGGTTCGATCTATGATGTCTCTGACAGACTTGCCGTTGTCATTTTGGGGTTATGCACTAGAAACTGCTGCATTCACTTTAAATCGGGCACCATCTAAATCCGTTGAAAAGACACCGTATGAATTGTGGTTTGGAAACAAACCTAAGCTGTCATTTCTTAAAGTTTGGGGATGCGATGTTTATGTGAAGAAACTTCAACCGGATAAACTCGAACCCAAAGCGGAAAAATGCGTCTTCATAGGATACCCTAAAGAAACTATTGGGTATTCCTTCTATCACAGATCCGAGGGCAAGGTTTTTGTTGCCAAGAATGGATCCTTTCTAGAGAAAGAGTTTCTCGCGAAAGGTGTGAGTAGTCGGAAGGTAGAACTCGAAGAGGTTGTAGAACCTTCTCTTCAAAGTATGGCGAGTAGCGCAGCGCCGGAAGTTGTTCCGGAGTTGGCTCCACCTGTTGAAGAGGGAACTAATGATAATGATCATGCAACTCCAAAAGAGAGTACTACCGAACCTCGCAGGTCAAACAGGACGCGTGCAGCTCCCGAGCTGTATGGAAATCCTGTCATGAATTTCATGGTTGATGAAAATGATGACCCTGTGACGTATGAAGAAGCGATGATGAGCCCAGATTCCAACAAATGGTTAGAAGCCATGAAATCCGAGATGGAATCCATGTATGAAAATCAAGTTTGGAACTTGGTGGAATTACCTCACGACCGAAAGGCCGTGGAGAACAAATGGATTTTCAAAAGGAAAACTGATGCTGATGGTAATGTGACCATCTATAAAGCTCGACTTGTCGCAAAGGGGTTTCGACAAATTCAAGGAGTTGACTACGATGAGACTTTCTCTCCCGTAGCGATGCTAAAGTCAGTTAGGATTATGTTAGCAATTGCTGCATATTTCGATTATGAAATATGGCAGATGGAGGTCAAAACCGCGTTTCTCAATGGTAATATTGAAGAAGAGTTGTATATGATACAACCAAAGGGTTTTGTCGATCCTAAGGATGCTAACAAGGTGTGCAAGCTTCAGCGATCCATCTATGGATTGAAGCAAGCATCACGAAGTTGGACTCTCCGCTTTGATGAGGTGATCAAAGAGTTTGGATTTGTCCAAACTTATGGAGAAGCTTGTATTTACAAGAAAGTGAGTGGGAGCAATGTGGCATTTCTGATATTATATGTGGATGACATATTATTGATCGGAAATGATAAAGAACTTTTAAACAGTGTTAAAAGTTATCTAAACAGCAAATTTTCAATGAAGGACCTAGGTGAAGCGTCATACATATTAGGCATAAAGATCTATAGAGATAGATCTAGGCGCCTAATAGGGCTATCGCAAAGTACATATCAAGATTTTAAAGAAGTTTAAAATGGACGGAAGTAAGAAGGGGTTCTTACCTATGTTGCAAGGCAAGACATTGAGTAAGACTCAAAGTCCGGCTTCGGCGGAAGAAAGAGAGATAATGGACAAAGTCCCCTATGCTTCAGCCATAGGCTCTATAATGTACGCCATGCTATGTACAAGACCGGATGTGGCACATGCTATTAGTTTGACTAGTAGGTACCAATCGGATCCAGGTTCGGAACACTGGATAGCGGTCAAGAATATCCTTAAGTACTTACGAAGAACTAAGGATATGTTTCTTGTATACGGAGGTGAAGAAGAGCTCGTCGCTAAGTGTTATGTCGATGCTAGCTTTGACACCGATCCGGATGACTCTACGTCTCAATCCGGATACGTATTTCTCATGAATGGCGGAGCGGTTAGTTGGAGGAGTTCCAAACAACCTGTGGTAGCGGGATCAACAACGGAGGCCGAATATGTTGCTGCTTCAGAAGCGGCTCAGGAAGCAGTTTGGATGAAGGAGTTCATATCCGAACTAGGAGTTGTGGCAAACGCGTTGGACCCAATGGTGATCTATTGTGACAACAATGGTGCCATTGCCAATGCCAAAGAGCCAAGGTCTCACAAGCATTCCAAGCATATTAAGCGCCGGTTTCACTCCATCCGCGAGCATGTCAAGGATGGAGATATAAAGATTTGTAAAGTACATACGGATCTCAATGTAGCAGATCCGTTGACTAAAACTCTCCCTAGAGCAAAACATGATCAACACCAGAACTCAATGGGTGTTAGATTTATCACTATGTAACTAGATTATTGTCTCTAGTGCAAGTGGGAGACTGAAGGGAATATGCCCTGAGAGGCAATAATAAAGTGTTTATTATGTGTATTCCAAGTATATGATAGATGTTTATTTTGCATGCTATAATTGTATTAATACGGAAACGTTAATACATGTGTGTTTAATAAACAAACAGAAAGTTCCTAGTTATGCCTCTCTCATAAACTAGCTCGTTTATTAACAAGATGATCAAGGTTTCCTGATCATGGACATTGGATGTTGTTAATAACGGGATCACAACATTAGTGTAATGATGTGATGAACACTCATCCGAAGTATAGCATTACGATCAAAGTCATTGAGTTTATATTGCTATAACAACTTACGAAGTGATCCTAATCCTTAGACCATGAGATCATGTCAATCACTAACACCGGAAGAGTTTCTTGATAACATCAAACGTCACACCGTAACAGGGTGATTATAAAGATGGATTCAGAACTAATAAAGTGTTATGTTGAGGCTCATGGATCAAGAGTGGAATTTGTTCATCCCGATGACGGATAGATATACTCTGGGCCCTCTCGGTGATATCACATTGATTAGCTTGCAAGCAAGTGATTTGATCACTAGAATGTTATATCACGGGAACGAGAAAAGAGTGCATGTCGGTAACGAGATCAAACTAGGTATGGAGATACCGATGATCGAATCTCGGACATGTAATATATCGTGAAACAAAGGGATTAAGATACTAGCGTAAAAGGTTCCGACGATCACAAGAAAGTCATCGTTGAATGTGTGGGAGTCAGTATGGGTCTCCAGATCCCGCTTCTGATTATTGATCCGAGAGGGGTCTCGATCATGTCCGCATTATTCACGAACCGTAGGGTGACACACTTAAGAGACACCGACATCCAATTGGAGCAAAAGTTTCATGCCGAAAAGAAAAGGAAAGCGCAGGAATTTATTTCACTAGACACCGAAATTGTTTCGGTTGAAATTGCTGAAACTGGTTCTGCATGTGAAATGGAATACTAGCAAGGGGTTTTATGTGAATGTTTGTTAATTAAAGTAATTAACAAAATTCTGAATAAATAAATAAAAGAGTTTTATTTAAATGAGAGCTTGCATTAAATTTGGTGGAAATTTAATGCATGTGAGTGGATTTTTGAGTGGAGGCTTTTTAATGGGAGTGGAGGCTTTTCATTTTGAGTGGGAGCTCCACCCACATGAATGTGGAAGAGGTGGGGGCAGCCCCATGGCTGGGCGCCATGCCCCTTGGGTGCCCCCCTCTCCCCTATAAAAGGCCCCCCTCTCCTCCTCTCACACCACACCTCCTCGTGAAGGATCTCTCTCCCCCTCTAGAATTTATCCCCCATGGTCTCGGACTAGCGAGATACATGTTCCCGGTGGCTATTCGGCAAGAAAGAGTTGTGCTTCCGCTGCATCGCTGGAGCGAGGAGGCGGAGGTTGCTCGGTGCCTCGAACGTGTGTGCGAGCACGGATGCGCTGCTGATTTGCGGCGCTAGGACTTCCTCTCGATCTTGAAATCGGCAAGAGATCGTCTACATCAACCACGAGTTGAACTCGTTAAGCTTTGTCGGTCTTCAAGGGTATGTTCTCTACGGATATACATCCGCCCGTTGTTTGTATCTAGTAGATGGATCTTGGTATATAGTTCACATCGTAGGAAAATTTTTGTTTTCTATGCTGCGAACCCTACAAATACAATATAAGAAGTTATATTAACCAACCTATACATATATTCATTAGTTCACTCAAATATATGATTGTTAATGCATCATTCATAATTTTAACTATCCACTCCTCAAAGTAAGACTACTTCACTATACAAAATGACATACAAAGTACAGCATGGTGGATAAAGAGACGTGCTAGAATTTCCAGCGGAAGCAAAACATTCGGGTTAAACAAGCAAACCCTATGTTATTAATAGATCATAAATAACAAATTTTACTAGGCGTAGAAAATATTAAAATAACATCTTATCATAATTTTACTTAAACCAAATCATAGTCAATAACAAATCAATGTCAATAGATCATCATAATTGCACCTGAACATATCACAACTGATAGGTGTTCCTAAACTACATCAAGTTTTAACAATTAACAATAGATATTCCTAAAGTGTATCAAGTTCTTAATAGTTAAAAATAAATATCCTAGAATACAAATATATTGTATTTTACTAAAATTTCATATATAATCGCCATTCAAGGATAGTATAGTCTAATTACGAAAGCTGAAAAAACATTTTATAAAATCAAAATGTGTACACTCCCTTATGGAGTATATATATGCAAGTAGAAGTGTGAGTGCCACCTTACCTTAGGCGTATGATATAGTGAAGAGGTGTATTTTCCTATATAATCTTATGATTTAGTGTCGAAGGGTGAACTAGATTTGAGTTCCGTAACTGTAACTGTACATGTGCATAGGACAGAGTCAACAACAACACATTGACACGACTGGAGTGAGAGAAACATAAGTATCAGGTTAAAGATATGGTATATAATCGGTGGTCGATTATTAAGAATGTGGTTTCTTGAGGTAGAGTAATGGTACCGCTACATATGTATCAATACCGACAAATCAGGTTGTTGTCAAGAGATTTCAATGATAATATGTGCTCTAGAATACAATATCTTTATGCTGCATATTTTCAAGATAATTTCAAATCTCTCTACAAATTTATTTTTCAGGAATTTCATGTGATTCAAGATTGTTTATTTCTTAGGATCTCAATTCGTATAAAGTATATGTATCAATCATAGTCACCTGGAAATAAAACCTTCAGAAATTATTTATGTGTAATGTGTGATCATAGATTTCATAGATGTGTGTGACTAAATACATAATTAAAAACTGATATGGGTGTTTATGTAGTTTCTTATCCTTAAAATTTATTTGGACATGTCACTAGAACTTGCAATCATGTAGAACAAATAGTGATTGATTAAGATGCCATAACTATGTCATCCATGAAGGTGTAGCCATGTTACATGGCAAGACAAATATAAGCAAGAGAGCACTTAATGACTTGATTGAATAGTGGGACTAATATGAGAGAGTTAAAAATAGTTAAGCATAATATGATATCCATTGGAAAATAAAATAAATGGTATTATTATTGGTATGCAAAACATATTTTCTAAACCTTACAAAACAAAGTAAGATCAGTAAATTTGAGATAAAAAGTTTTCCTTATTTTGGTAACAACATAACTAATGGTCCAAGTTGTATATATTAGACAGACCATTTGTAAGACGACGTGTATTTCAAAATACAATAATAATATTGTGTATATTTACGACAAATGAAGGGGCAATAGGTAAATAATATTATGTAAAAGTAGAATTAAAATTCTTAATGTTTAGTCGATCTATATATAAATGAGGATAAAAATATACATTTGTTGTTCCATCCAAATGGTCTAAGTATCAGGGTTCATTGCTCAAGTAAAGTCTAACTATTTAACAATCTGAATGTTTCTCCCCATAACCAGCTACCTCATTGTTTACACTCCAAATGCATATGCAAATTTAATCTCACACACAAACTTCACATATATTCACTAAAGCAGTGTATCCAAAATATCCTAATAATCTTTGAACCAGAAATAAAATATGATTAAAGATCACATCTATGGACATGCCATCTATTTAGCATATATGTACAGATGATGGCTATATAATGTCCTACTTTCAATCATATAATATTGAGTCCAAAATGTGAAAATATTTTATTATTATTTTTGACGTACAAAATACAATGCACTTCTCGCTTCTATAAAAACAACTAAAGGTGGTGTCCTCGCATTTGCGAGGGCCACCATGCTAGTTTTATAAAAACTAAAATGTCGTTGAAACATACCAGCATCAGTAGTAGTTTCAAATATCCCGTCGAGCTAAAGTCGGCGGTGCAAACAGATCATCGTCTGTCACAAAGATAAGTTTGTTGAAATCACGAGTTTAGAAAACAAAATTAATCGGCAAGAGAAAAGAAGACGCGGCGTCTATCTACGTTGCACTGTGCATGGAACTTGCTTTTCTTCGGCAGGAGAAGCCACAAAGAAAGAAAGCAAGCTTTGCTTACAACCAATGAAGATTAGGATAATTTAAGCAGGACTGGGATCGATGGGACTAATGTAATGTAAAGGTGCTCTTGGAGTATGATGAGGCAAACATCGTTTAGAGGAGGATGACGCATGTGGATGTGATCCATGGATAACTGTCAAGCCAAGCCAAGGAAAGGCATATGCGTCAGCTTGTTTCTCCGTTTGGCTTGACGATCGATCGACCACGCCCGTTAGCGTGACGCCATCATAGCCCCATTCCTTTCCGTTCTGCCCACGGCATTACGGCATGGCAGCAACGGATTCCGGCCAGATTGATATCGAAGTCACTCGCATATGGCAAATTGCAGAGTTTTAATCATAGTCAGATTAGTACCGTGTGGAGTTGATAATCTTATGGTAATATAATAGAAGGGAATGAGAAGCTTTTTAATTTCGCGTCGTGATATGATATTCGGTGGTTGACACGTCTCAAATTGTTTGGTATTTACATGTCAGCTTCAACTAGACCGAAAAAGGAGTTCTGTGTCTTTAAAAATGGAATCAACCTAATTAATTACTCTTCTATGCTTAACTAAACTCAACTCAGACAACAGTGTGGTTAAGTCTCCATGGTAACTAGTAAAACTCTCTGAACCAGGTGGTCTATTAGTCAACTTTGTTGTAAACATTAGTTAACCAAATCTAGCTGTTTTTGTCAAGCCACTCAAAGGCGACCTCGTTAATTATTCTGCACGTACAGCTAACACTTGCTCTCAAAAGCTTTTTGGCAGCTCTGACGCCGTTGGTACGCATACGGCTACGTACGGTGATGGATCTAGCAGCCAATACATGGCCGCCACAAGGTCAATACTGGTAATCTCCAAGATATACTAATACCTAGCTACTTAATTTCTTATCCCAATCGGTTAAGAAAATATCATTTCTTAATAAGCTTCTCTTAGCTGGCCGATGCCATCAAATTATAGAGTACTTAATCGCTAGCTACCTAGCTCTCGGTGGTGGAATTGTCAATTAGTGCCCTCGTGTACGGAATAACCTGGGTCGTTATACTAATATATAAGAAAGCAGCATCACCTGACTAACAGTCCATACATTTGAAACTAAACTAGTCTGCAGTCCTGAGCCATACAAACAAGCTGGTACTAATTAGGGTATGTTAATCCTATCTGGATTAAATAAACTGCAGGAGATTCAATCTTGCAAGTGGGGAGGCTGCTATGTACATAACATACATGTTGTTCATTTCGATAACCTCTGCATTGGAATATTCAATTTTAATTTTGTTGGAAGATCCACATTATTTCTTCTTTATTGTGAGCTTGTCACAAAGATAAGTTTGTTGAAATCACGAGTTTAGAAAATAAAATTAATGACAATGATATCCCACATGCATGCATGTTGCGACACGTTATTCAGCAAAAGAAAAAAAGACGCGACTATCTACTTCGCACTCTGCATGGATCTTTCTTTTGTTTGCCAAGAAAAAGCACAAAGAAAGCAAGCAAGCTTTGCTTAGAACCGATGAAGATTAGGATAATTTAAGGAGGACTGGGCTCGATGGGACTAATATATTATCTATAGGCTTAAGCCTGGTTACATGCAGCTGTTTTGAGAGGATCCGCCGATCGCGTGCCACTGCATTGTGGGCCTCCATAGCACTTTTTCACGTTCATCCGTACAAAACCACGAAAATTAATTGCGCTCCGCCTTATCTCCAAACACCCTTCCCCCTTCCTCTTCCGCGTCTGCCTCTGGCCTTTTGGCGAAACGCACTGTCGCCCCACCGCGCCACCCACGCCCCACTCCCTAGACACAGGTGGAGCGGCTGCGTCCGTCGGAGGAGGCCGGTGCACCGGACGACGAAGGAGGACATGCCGGAGAGCCCGCCCTCTCCCAGGGCGCACCGGATAGGAAGCCCATCTTCTCTCTGCTGGATTTGGGCCATGTAGATCCCTGGCTCGAGTGGCGTTCTCCCGTGGCTCGGGTCGCGGTTCGGGAGCGGGTCTGCCTGGGGGCGACGGACCGGCGGCCCTGAGCCCAACCTTACCGCCTCTCCTTCCGCCCTGTCCACTCGAAGTTAGGGGATTTATCTGTATCTTCCTGTATTATTTTTTATTTTTGGATGGATGCCTATAGGTGAGAAACTAGTCTATATTATGTTTTTTCTCGACTCTGACTCTCTCAATCCCTATCAAGCGTTTGCTGGAATATATCCTAGGCGACCAATTTTGATTTGATGGTTGTATGTATGTGTCGTGGTCTGCAAGTGTAGATGTTGGCACAGCTCTGAGGATCTGTGGTTGAACCTGGGTCTTGTTAGTGTTGTTGATTCTCAACAAGCTTCTGTGGACGGTGTGCACCTGCCATTATAATTGGAATAGTAATATGCTCTAATTGGTGGGTGCTTAACCAAAAAAAGGTGTAATGAATTTGAATTGAGATGAGAGGATTTGGTTTTTACCTAGCAAGTTATTTCCGATTGCGTTTAATGTAGTTGCTCTCCATAATTTTAAATGCCTACAGCTATGCACATAAGGGGACGGAATCCAGATTCTATTGTTATGGAATTCTAGATTTTTTTAGAGAGGTGATTTTTCTTTAGCCAAAGATAGATGATGTTTCATTTTTATGCCTCAGTAGTAGTTTCAGCCCCACAATTGCTGTTCTATGAGTATATGAACTAATTCAGTTATTATTGGAGAACAAACACTGAGGCACGGGTCATCTAATTTTGTCAAAGCTTTCTTTTTCATATGAGTCATGTTCTTAAAGAGAAGACAATGAAAATAGCCTGTCATCTTGTGCATAATTTACACTAACCAAACCGTGAGTTAGCATAGCTAAGATGGGGTTTAAATAATTCATTATTCATTTTGTTGAAGTACGAGGTGATTTTCCCCCACCTGCTCATATACCATTTTTGTCAAGATACCAAAATCACACATCCTAGAATGCTCCTGATTGTTTCTTTACAAATGTGATAGGATTTAAGTAGGATACATCATGCATGGTTCTCTAGGATTTTTAAATGATCTCTCTCAAGGAAATAACACCTCTGAATTGTAATCCTGGTCGACAGGGAGCACTCTCAGGCCACTCCCCGCTACTACAGAGGCCAATTAGTGATCCTGGTCGATGATGGCTTCAATGGTGTGTGCCTAGCTAGCAACCAGTTGGGGAAAGGAAAGGCGAGGAGGCTGTCCAGCGTTGGAACTAGTGGTCGTGTCCTGACTCTGCAGGTGTAGCATACTAGCAGGAGCAGGTGATATCGTCCTATACGCTTTGACTTGAGTGTTTGTGATCTGTCAGTTGGAATTCACCATTGAAGTGTCCTATTACGGTACATAATTAAATTGAAGTGTCCTATTACGGTACATAATTAAATTGGAAAATTTCCATTTGACATAACGCCCTGCTAAGATATATTTCAGTACTATACTTAGCTATGTAATTGCGTTCCGTATTATCTACTCACTATTTAGTCCGGTAAATTTTTTCATTTTGTGCAGTCTAAGTCTTGATTGCACAACCGTGATTATTCTTTTAATATATTGCCAACCACATAATAGTTTGTAGCCAGTATGAGTGTATCACATAATCAGGTTTATCTTAAATGATTACAAAAGGCTAGAGACAACATTCATTCTATCAAATGAAAAGAATACAAGGTTAGTGAATTGTTTGTGTCATTTAGTTT
Source organism: Avena atlantica (assembly GCA_910589765.1). Classification (NCBI taxonomy): domain Eukaryota; kingdom Viridiplantae; phylum Streptophyta; class Magnoliopsida; order Poales; family Poaceae; genus Avena; species Avena atlantica. Next base: position 28,807,030 of record OU342735.1, read on the forward strand.
GAGGTATTCGAGCCATCATTCTGTTACTGTTAGTATACTTATGCTATTTTAGTTACACTAGCATTAATAAGCTGGTTTGCTCAGGAGGAATTGGAGAACCACATGGCAACTCATGATAAAAAGGCGATTTGTATATGTAGGGTATCTCTGAATTTGAGTTTCTTTAATTAATCTACGTATTACATACTTATGTAGTTCTCTAATTCATTTATAGACAAATTAAAGTACTCCGTAATTATATTTGGATTATTACTTTACCAATGATCTGCTGCTATGTATTTGATCTCTGATCCACTAACCCTAAACTGTAGGAAATTTATATGTAGTGACTGATGCCATGATAGTAAACTATGTGCTTTGAAAATTATGAGCCACGCATGTTGTGCTAGCTATATTTATTATTACCCTTTTATTTGTTTTTATGTGCCTATTCATAACCGATGTATCGCGTCCAAGCATCAATCCAGTTTCTGCTATTGAATATTTTGCAGGATCGAAATTCTGTTGTAAAACATACTAAAATTGGTCGTGTCTTTGATGCCACTGGTTGATTGGGCCAGAGAATGTGATGGCGAACATCATGTTTAACTTGGGTGGCTCTGACTTGCCTCTCTTGGTTGCCCCTATGGCCAAGAATGATCTACTTGATGCTACCAAGGGAGGATGACCACAGTGGGCTCCTCTGCCTAACTCATCGCTATCACTCAGGCCCCCTATTGCACCTCCACAATTACTGTCCATCCTCAAGACAAGGCTCCCATGCCCAACCTTTGGCGCAGTTGATGCATCCTGCACACCGGCATCGCCTCCTCCCGCACATCAGCGTCGTATTATCCCCACCGTTTGGTTGCAGAAGGAGCTCGCTGAGAGATAGGTTGACCCTCACGCCAATACGAGGTCTTGGATAATAACCCCCTCCCATCCCCATGACATCACTATTCCTCGAATCAACAGCTGCGATGGATGTTGGTGCTTTGACTTGTGTAACGCCACTTTCTGCACTTCTGCTTTGGTCCCCCACCCCTGCGTTGGCATGGATGTCTTCTCTGTCCATTTATCACCTACAAATTGGCCCTTAAGCCCACCTTCTTTCCCGCGTGGCCTAGATCCACCTCGTATTACTCGTTTGTCCATCTGCAAATACATACACGTGTACTTTGTCTGTACAGGGAGACGTGAGCGGTGCGATCGGCCTTCACCCGCATCGAGCTTGCCTACCACGCCGTCAATCTCGCGATGTGCCACCACGTCCCGCGCTGTGTCGAATTCCTCGTCGGCGAACGACCGCCCTCCGGCACCGGCAAGCCCAACAACCGCATGGTCGGCTACTCGGGCGACACGGTCGTCGCCGTCAACGACCACATCTTCAGGTCTGATCGGTTGGTACCAGGTCCGAGTCAGCTCCTTGTTTCCAATTCGGGCCCCGTACATACACACAGCTGATCGATCTGCCTTTTAATTCATATACCATATGTACACATATCGATCTGCCTTTTAATTCATGTCCCGTCCGCCAACTAACCCACCAAAACTTCCCTTTAGGGTGGGGGACCGAAGCACGCCTCCACTTTCTGGGATCTGGCCATGCAGCGGTATGCTTGGAGTGGTACATGCAAGAGGAGAGTCCTAATGACAAGGCAAGTTGCATCGTGTAGTAGGCAACATCCGTGATGATGCTCCGAAGTTATCCAATTTGGATGTTTTGTTCTATGATGACAGAGAGGCCAAAGGAGAGGTTTGACAAGAACCACTGTATCTCAGTGAAGGTCTTGAAGAAACCGACAAGAATGTGTTCTGAACGTATTGGCGTTCCTTCAAGCCATCTGCTAAGTGTACTACCAACCCCTTTCAAGTTGGTTCTCTTTACTGCAATCAATGATGCTATGTCAAATGTTTGTCCTTTGTTTCTATAGGAATAGGTAAAGAAACAGAGCAAGCATGTTGCCCTTTTTTCTTACTCATTTGTTGCTAAAAGAATGTATACGATATTGTCATAGATCTCGAAATAGGCTTGCGCCCAGCTTTATAAATAAAGCACACAGGTAAGACCGCTGCTGGGCCAGACAGCACAACGCCCAAGGGATAACCGGTACAACCACGACAACTGCTGGGGCAAACAGCACAACACGAACATGCCCAAAGAAAAAATGAAGACAAAGGAGAAGCGACAAGGCTAAGATGATTCGCAATCGCTGCGCCCTCCGACTATGTCCTACCACGCTCCAAGCGCTCCGAAGCGCTAAGTACCAAGCAGCCCCTTCCCAAGGGAAGAACCGTCGACACTGTATTGCTACCCGGACAAGGTCCTGGGGTTTCCTCCGGTACTCTGAGTAAAGTGGAGGCAGAGGAATCCCACGACGCCCTTCAGGAAGGAGTGGCGCCACCCGTAGCCGGCACCGTGTCGGGGTCGAACACGCCGACAGGGATTTCTCCCGACCACTGCCCACATAGAACCCAACACCTCGGAACACCACCATCCAGCTATGCCACCAACTAGCATGCGCCACCACGATCTTGCAATCATCTTCACCCGCCTCTTCGTGGACACTGACACGTGGTCTGATCAGCGAGGGTACACGACAACGCCGGAGTGAGGGACAGCAGCCCCGCAGCGCGCGGGAGGAACTCACCTCCACCGCCGAGAGGCGTTCATCGACCGGACAGGACAGCCGGGGCACACCAGACCCGGGAGGGTCCGGCCGGGCCTAGACAGGCACGTAAAGCCCTAGCCACCGCAGCTGCAATGGAAGGCTACAGAGCCGCATCCTCCACTCTAGCTTGCCGCCGCCGCCACCTACAGAGAACGCCATCGAGGCAGCACACCGGCCCGCTCGAGCCCATCTAGGCCCGAGATGCCCAGATTCGAGCTGGGGACGAACTCCAGCAGAGCTCCCCGCCATGGCGGTTGCCGCCCAAGGTTGCCGCCACCGCCTGGGCCACCCGGCTGCGCCGGACCAGGGCCTCCCGAAGAGCACCGCTGCCAGGGAGAAGAGGGGTCCCGAGCCCCTCTCCAGGACACGGGGGAAGGCAGTCCGCCGGCGCCGGCGCCGGCAGGGCTTCGCCCTGCGACCCAAGCCGGCGACGGCGAAGGATGGAGGGAGGTGGAGGGGACGGGGGTGGCCGGAGGGATGGGCAGCGTCTCGTCGCCCTCGGGGGAGCGAGAGACGCGAGGGAGGCCCTGGTTAGCTACCGCGTTGTTGTTCCCCAGGCGCGATCATATTGTCATAGATGTAAGCATATATAGCTTAGGAGAGAAAAAAGGAAGCTACATGTTTGGTTCGTGTATGTAGATATATAGATCGTGGAAGTGTTCATATGTTGGATTATATCCAGGCTGCTTGCTATGTTTAAGCTGACAACTTTTCCGTCGATCGGGTGGGATTTCCATCTTGGAGACACACTAGCTGCATGCGGGTCTGTATTCATACTTTATATCTATTGAGTGTGGTTATGGAAATGTGGATCCTTAGATCTAGAACAAATAGCTCTAGAAAGCTCAAATTCTGATTTTTTTGCGCTTCAAGTAACTAACATAAATATTTGGCTATGTAACAATCAAATTTATAATTGCAAGGGCTTTCATGTTACACGTGAATCTTTGTTCTGTTTGTAGACCCAAACATGGGCAATACTATCACACCGGTCATGATGTGCAACGAATTGTAGACGGCGCGGCGAAGCGGCATTTTCATCTAGTATAATGTAAAGGTGGTCTTGGAGTCAAGATACATATAGGCATGGAAAGATACATATACACTAAAACCTTCAAGAAGCCTAAATTATCTCGTCGGTAGAAGTGATTTCTTCTATATTTACGGAGAATGGACTTTATCAAAATATTCCAAATTAAATAGTAATAAATAACACAATTTCTACAGTAAAATGTTCTACTTTAGAACTAGTGTATTTGTAATAAGTTTACTATGCATAACATACACCTTTGTATTATCATAGAAAAATAATAGTTGAGATTGCATCATAAATGCTATAACAATAAAATGAAATTAATATTCTAGGTAATAATGTTTAGTATAAATATGATGATTTTTTTCATTTGCGACAAAAAAATTGGAACAAGACGAAGAATATTGAAGTTCACTATTGTTAGTAAATTCACATATTTGGTGGGATAATCACAAATAGATGTGCCGAACTAGATAATTGAGGGGCATGTGTTGTATCCACTATCCAATTAAGGTTACTGGTCTAAATCACAAATTGGTTATATTCCGATAATGAAAAATCAGTATCCTTAGATAACAAAGCATTAACATAATATAAACTGCCAACATGCTTTGTAACAAGTTACCTCTCGTGTCATTTCAATACAATACTGTCACAATTTCATCTATCACTAGATGCCAATTTTGAACAATAAAACCTCATGGAAACATACCAGCATCAGGTAGTTTCAAATATCTCGTCGAGCCAAAGTCGACAGTGTAAACAGATCGTTACCGTTTCAGTGCTTTTTTTACAACTTCTGAGTTAAATTTTTTAATAACATCCTATTTCACATACATTAATGATACGCCACACTAATCAGCTAGACATAAGAAGACGTGACTATCTACTTTGCACTCTACATGGAACTTGCTTTTCTTCGGCAGGAAAAGACAGAAAGAAAGAAAGCTTTGCTTACAACCAATGGAGATTAGGATAATTTAAGCGGCTCGATGAGACGGAAGTAATGTAAAGGTGCTCTTGGAGTGTGAAGAGGCAAACATCGTTGAGAGGAGGATGACACATGTAAATGTGATCCATGGATAACTCTCAAGCCAAGCCATGGAAAGGCATATGCGTCGGCATGTGGCTTGATGATCGACCACGGCGGTTAGCCTGACGCCATCATAGCCCCGTTCCGCTCCGTTTTGTCCCGTCCCATTCCTGCCCTGCCCACGACATAACGGCATGGCAGCAACGGATTCCAGATTGATATCTAAGTCACTCGCATATGGCAAGTTGCATAATTTTAATCATGGTCAGATTAGTACTATGTGCAGTTGATAATCTTATGGTACTTACTCCGGCCCATATTAGTTGACTCAAATTTGTTTATGTACGAATGTATTTAGCACTAAAACTTAACTAAATACATTTAAATCTAGATAAATCTAAGTCAACTAATATAGATCAAAGGGAGTAATATAATAGAGGGGAATGGGACACTTTATAATTTTGCTGTCATGATATGATATTCAGTGGTTAACACGTCTCAAATTGTTTGGTATTTGCATGTCAGCACCAACTAGGCCGACAAAGAAGTTCTGTCACTTTTTAAACAGAATCTACCTAATTAGTTACTCTTCCCTTGCTTAACTAAACTCAGACAACACTGGTTTGATTTTCAGGTAACTAGCTAGTAAAACTCTGAACCAGCTGGTCCATCATTAGTTAACTTTGCTGTGAACATTAGTTAACCAAATCTAGCTGTTTCTGTCGAGCCACTCAAAGGGGACCTGGTTAATTATTCTGCAACTACATACGAATCTACGTACAACTCACAGCTTGCTCCACTGTGACAGTTGGTAGCAACAACTTTTTGGCAGCTCTAACGTCGTTGTTACCCATACTGCTACGTAGGATGATGGATCTAGCAGCCAATACATGGCCACAAGGTGATCAGTACTTTTAATTTTCAAGATTATGCTAATACTTAATTTATATCCTGATCAGTCAAGGAAAGATCGATTCTTAATAAGCTTTCATTAGCTGGCCGATGCCATCTAATTATAGAGTACTTATCGCTAGCGACGTTGCTCTCAGTGGCGGAATAGTCAATTAGTACCTCGTGTACGGAATAACCTGAGGTGTTATACTAACATAAGTAGCAGCACCACCTGGCTAACAGTTCATACCTTTGAAACTAAACTAGTCTGCAGTCTTGAGGAATACAAACAAGTTGGTACTAATTATGATAGGTTAATCCTATCTACTAATTAAGTAAACTGTGGGAGTTTTGATCTTGCAAGTGGGCATGCTGCTATGTACATAACGTACATGTTGTTTATTTCGAAACCTTCGGCATTGGAAGATTCAATTTTTTGTTGGAAGACCGGCATTATTTCTTTTTTATTGTGAGTTTGTCAGCAACATGTATGCGCAAACTGTCTTTACCAGGTACTCCCATAAAAATAGAACTCCGCAAATGCAAAGCACATACCAGGTCACGATGCCCAGGATCACTTTTTGTGAAGAATACTACCCATTAAAGCTCGTATTGATTTTGTTGTACCTCATTCATGAATTTCGAAACTAGATCGTCACACATTTGTTATATTCTGATAATGAAAAATCAAGCTCCTTTCATAGCAAAGCATCAACATAATATAAATTGTCAACATGTTTTGTAACAGGTTACCTCGTGGCACTTCAGTACCATACCTTGGCAATTCCATCCATCACTCGATGGCAATTTTGGAACGTAAAAGGTATTCAAAACAAACAACCATCAAGCATCAGGTAGTTTCAAATATCTTGCCAAGACAAAGTCAGCAGTGCAAACCGACTGTCAGCCGTTGAAGAAATAATTTTGGTGAAATTCTGAGTTTTGAAAAAATTAATAACACCTTATTCATCATAGATGCATGTTGCTTCGCATTAATCAGCAACAGAAAATATGACGCAACTATTTAGTTTGAATTGTACATGGATCTTGCTTCTCTTGGGCAGGAAAAGGCACAAAGAAAGCAAGCAAGCTTTTCTTAAAACCAATGAAGATTAGGATAATTTAAGCAGGACTGGGCTCGATGGGACTAATGTAATGTAAAGGTGCTCTTGGAGTCTGATGAGGCAAACATCGTTGAGAGGAGGATGACCCATGTGAATGTGATCCATGGATAACTCTCAAGCCAAGCCAAGGAGAGGCATATGCGTCAGCATTTTTCTCCGTTTGGCTTGATGGTCGACAACGCCAGTTAGCGTGACGCCATCACAGCCCCATTCCGTTCCGTTTTGCCCTGTCCCGTTTCTGCCCACACGGCATTACGGCATGGCAGCGACGGATTCGGGCCAGATCGATATCGAAATCACTCTCGCATATGACAAGTTGCTGAATTGTAATCACGGTCAGATTAGTACTATGTGCAATTGATGATCTTATAACATAATAGAGGGGAATGAGAAGCTTTTAATTTCGCGTCATGATATGATATTCGGTGGTTGACACATCTCAAATTGTTTGGTATTTACATGTCAGCACCAAGTAGGCCGACAAAGGAGTTCTGTCTCTTTTAAAACGGAATCTGCATAATTAGTTATTCTTCCCTTGCTTAACTAAACTCAGACATCACTGGTTTGGTTTTCAGGTAACTAGTAAAACTCTCTGAACCAGCTAGTCCATTAGTCAACTTTGTTGTGAATATTTAGCTGTTTCTGTCAAGCCACTCAAAGGCGACCTTAATTATTCTGCAACTACTCGTACGTACAAACTCACAACTTGCTCCACTGTGACAGTTGGTAGCCACAACTTTTTGGCAGCTCTAACGTCGTCGGTACGCATACTGCTACGTAGGATGATGGATCTAGCAGACAATACAAGACCACAAGGTCAGTACTTCTGATTTCCAAGATTATACTAATACTTAATTTCATATCCGGATCGGTCAAAGAAAGATCTTGATTCTTAATAAGATTTCATTAGCTGGCCGATGCCATCTAATTATAGAGTACTTATCGCTAGCGATGTTGCTCTCTGTGGCAGAATTGTCAATTAGTACCTCGTGTACGGAATAACCTGAGGAATACAAACAAGTTGGTAGCAGTATGCGTACATCACCTGGCTAACAGTCCACACCTTTCGAACTAAACTAGTCTGCAGTCTTGAGGAATACAAACAAGTTGGCACCAATTAGGATATGTTAATCCTATCTGGATTAAATAAACCGCGGGAGTTTCAATCTTGCAAGTGGGGAGGCTGCTATGTACATAACATACATGTTGTTTATTTCGAAACCCTCATTGAAAGATTCATTTTTTTGTTGGAAGATCCACATTATTTCTTCTTTATTGTGAGCTTGTCGGCAACATGTATACGCAAAATGTCTTTACCAAGTACTCCTATAAACTCTCAAAAGACAAGGTACTCCTATAAGAAGAGAATTTCGCAAATGCCAAGCACCTGTAGGTAACGTACGTTGGGTAGAACTATAACCATGTGCAGCTCTAAGTATGTCCCTTTGCGGGGTCCCAAAGAAACAACACACGTGATTTCTTTTTGACTTGTGTCTATTTCTTCCATCTATCTCTAAAATTTGTGGGCGTTTAGGGTCCTTGGGGGTGTCCGGACCATCCGAGTATCCGACTATCCACAGCTATTGGCAACCATACAAGTCTGGTCCACTTGTCAGCAAAATAGCCCATTTTCCTCACCCCCTCCTCTCTCTTCTTGTCCCAACTCTTCGTTGTGGTGTTGTCAACGAATACAAGAGGGGTTGCTCACGGAAGAGAGAGAAACAAGGGTATGCAAGACGGGAAGCTTTCGGGACTGCGACACACAATTTAACCAGTTTAAATTTCATAATCACTATAAGGACAACGAGTGCACAAGTCACATAGATTGTTGGTTGTGATCCAAGGGCTCTCGTTGGCCGACTTATATATATAGCTAGACCGTGGATTATAATACAAGTCCTAGCCGAAAATGTTACATAAGTTCTAGACCAATACATAAATTATTTTGTCCTATCCTCCAAGGCTCCAGGTTCCTCCTAAAGCAGTAATCCGTCACCTTTTATGTTCCGGGTAGGCTTCCTTTTGAATCGTAACCAAACGGGCCACCGGCTGTCTATATGCCTTGCCACCTTCTATGGGCCACCGAGCTTCTCGAAATATAGGTCTGCTAAGTATACCTGTTTTGTACTCCCTCCGTTTTAAAATATAAGATGTTTAAGGTTTGTGAAGAAAATGAATTCAGACTTGTTTTAGTATTTAGGTTCACTCAACTTTGGAATGAATCTACATACTAAAAGAAGTCTAGATTCATCTTCTTCACACACCTAAAACATCTTATATTTTAAAACGGAGGGAGTATATCCCAACACTCGTCTCTACCACCAAAGCGTTGTTTTTGCACGTGTCCTCGTGTCATTGTCATACATGTCCTTGCACTCTCGTTGGTCGACCAACTCATTTCTGCCTAGTTCCACGGTAGAGAGCCAGGTCAGTACTTGTGCTTTATTTATAAAGCGGGGCGCGAGCCTGATTCGAGAGTACGTGGCGGGAAGAAATGGCCGAGATCGCCCCCGCCCCCCGACAAAGCTTCTCGCCGCACCAAATAATATAGTAGTCTCGATGTGAGCTCGAGCGGTGTCTCTACCTCACTCGCTAGCCATATCCTCTACAAGTTGAGGTAGAGCCACATCTCCTTCAAGCCCGACCTCTCCTCTGCACCCAAGGTGTTTGGTCTTTGGCCAAACAAGTTGTTAGGTGAAAACAATGAGAAACAATTGGCTCATGCAACTTGTGGGCCGTACGTGCGCATCCCAGATGCACACGACGTGACGAATTTGGCTATAGATGGGCCAAGCAGACCGCAAAAGTGTGAAGATTAGCGATTCACCGATGGCGCATGTGCCACCAGCCTACCATGGCCAACATGCCTATCATATCGATTGCTTTCTATTCTAGTGTTGCATGCGTGGCAAAAGTATCTTCCTGCAATTCCCGGCGACACGCGACCGAGAAACCGACATGTGTGATGTGACCTGTGTGCGCTCATGCTCTACGATTTAACCTTATTAATCTGCGACAAATCATCATAAGTTACTCTTTTTTGCGGGAATAAAATTCATTAATTTATAGGAAAGTTACACTCGCTTGGTTACAATACCATGGAGTTCCTATGGGTAATTTCTAATCCAAAACTGGGTTCTAGCCTTTGATCTTCCTAGCTTAGCCATGGTATTGCTAGACACATTCTGACTCCTATGAATCTTTGTAACCGTGCTTCCTCTTTCATTAGGAGCTCTTTAATGTTGATCACTAGGTGTACTAAGCTAGATTTATCCCTCGTCGCTGCATTCAGCATAGCTACACCAACATAGCAATCCATTTCCACGTCTATTGGTTGCTCGGACCAGTTTATTGCGAGACGCGTACCTTCCTTGCACGCCGCCAGCTCCGTTTCCAGCGCTGAAGAGCAATTTACATGAACCTACAGGCCGTGTATATCACCTCGCCTCGATGGTCCCGTAGGATCATACCCGCTCCAGCTTGTCCATCTTTTTGAATGTAACTACCATCAACATTCAACTTCACTCGTCCTTCCATCGGGGCTTCCCACGCTTTTTTGCCCTCTTCCTTCTCCTGTGTGTTATGCGCGACAGATGTACCTGCGACGGAAATCACTTGTTTTCCTTTTACAGTGCAGCGTTAGGGTGTTTCTTAAATGATAGTAGCGTCTCCACATAGCTGCACAAAAATCTGCATGAGCCTTCAGCCGGCGGTTACTCGGTACTGCCAGATCGATTAGTAGGGCTGCCTACCTTGGATACACGTGTATCTCACCGGTTCCTGAAAAACCTCAATCCGGAGTTGTGATGTCCCCTAATTTGTACTACTCCTCCGTTGTAAAGTAATCTTATCTGTAGGAAGGATCCAAAGGGGTTTGATCTGGTACAACTCTCTTTCCCTAAGCTCGTACAAATACGTCCACGTATATATTTAAATCCGTATCTAAGCGAGTATTACCCGTATATAGAGATCGGGACGTCGTAGTTAAACGACATTCTGTCCGCGCGTCTTTCCCCACACGGCCCTGGCCTGTCCACCGTGCCGATCACCGCTGCCCGCCATCGTGACGACCGCCGTCACCGGACAGCACACCGAACAGTCCGGCCTATCGCCAGACATCCGACCGGACTGTCCGGCCGGCCGCTCCCAATCTCTCACGCGGGCCTTCCCTGCCAAGCTCCCGTTCTTGCTATTCCGTGAGACTGTGGCTGATTGGAGACAAATGTCTTATATACAATATTAATTTCCTTATAGTACAGTACATAGACTAACATCCCGCTTATCGTTTTTCGGTTATTTCATACTACCAACTTTGATAACTCAAATTTTAATCTTAGAAAAACTCAAGGTACCAAAGCTGAAGGACTGGTGTTTCGAAGCTTTGCTTCATTACTCACAAGACGAGAGATATGCATCGGATAAAGCTCACTCCTAGACAACAAGACACTACAGCCCCACAGACAGACACGTGTGAAGACTCAATGACAGATTGGCGGCGGAGGCGCAGCATGAAAGCTTGGCAGCAGATGCGGCCGGACAATCCGGCTATGTCTAACCACATGCCGGACTATCCGGTGTGTTGTCCAGTGGCGGCGGCGGTCTTCATGATGGCTGGAAGCGACGGACGTCACGATAGCCAGGTCAGCGTTGATCGGGAAGGTGGGCAGGCCGGGGTCGTGTGCAGAATGGCATGCAGGAATAGAGTCGTATAACTATTCGTCCAAACTAGCATGGTGGCCCTCGCAAATGCGAGGGCATCAATTTTAGTTTGTCCAAAAAAAACTCTGAAATAAATTTATAGTTCCAAGGATATTCTTACTATACTATAGAATATAGAAATATATAAATAGAAATATGTAAAAAACTCTGAAATAAATTTATAGTTCCAAGGATAGTATGAGTTGTAATTTACTGATATTTTCTCTAGCGTCTTGCAAATGTGTTGAGCATGTGTCCACTTGGACCGGACTGTTAACATAACTCAAGTAGAAAATACGATATTATTCGCTTTTGTTAGGATTGAAATTTGATTTTTTTAACTTGCTCACATCACCGTGTAACAATCAATTCCCTAGATCAAGTAAGATGGACACCAGGTTAATAGTCCACTATTTCAAACTCAACTGATTCCTCTCAACTTGATCAGCCGCTAATGTGTCGAGGATGTAGTATAACCATTATTCAGCCTCTCGAGTGTAGTTAAGGGTCTATTGGATGGTGTGACCAAGGAAATTTTTTCGTTGAACCAATTAAATGTCTCTCTTTGTCATTTTTCCATCCATGTTTGTTGAGGGATGGAGAAGCAATTTGGCAGGCTGTATTTTGATGAGTGTATCCATAGAAAATCTATCATTAACAATCCTAGTTAGGGTCATGCTGTTTGATGTGGCTGTCTCTATCAGTTTTATACAATATTAGGCTAGTCTATTTTTTATTGGTTGATTTAAGCAATTTTATGACCAGTGACACCGATTAATGTTTATATTTTTCTACCGAAAGGTGTAGGGATATAGGGTAACCATTGTTCAACCTCTCAAGTATTCTTTAGGTTATGTTGCATGGTGTGAGCAAGGCTTTTTACTCAATAGAACCACTCAATATCTCTCTTTGTTATTTTTTTACTCCTTGGTAGTTTAGGGATAGGAATTAATATCCCTAGGAAAATGATAAATGATATTAGTTACCACTTTTTGATGTGGGTGTCTCTATCGGTTTTCAACCATGTGAGGCTAGTCTATTTTTATTGGTTTCTAATTAGTTTCATCACCAAAGAGATATAATAATGTCTAAGTTTTCTACCAAAAATATATTAAAGATGAAACTTCGTGGCAACCAAACATGACATTTGCATTTAATGAGCATCTCTCTTGTTGGTGCTTGTTTTAGTTGTTTTGCTCTCGTAGACACTTCCAAAAATTAATATGTCTAGATCATTATTTATAGATGAGAATAAGAGGTATGTGCACCTTGGGGAAAACATCTTAAGAAATAACTTTCAAGAGATTTTACATGTGTTTTTTCGAGTTTTTCTGAACTTGGATTCTAAATTCTAAAATCTATCATTGTATTTTTTGAATTTCTATGTTTGATTTGGAAATAGGATCGAATATGATTGAGGCTAGCCTATGAAATTCTGTCATTTGAATATTTCTCTAAACTTTTTGATGCTTAGTGGATTTGGGTTGTACGGTTCTATATATCCATCATGATGAGTTTTATAAACATGTCGTCATTTTGAAGTTGGGTTATATGTTTTTCATGATGGGATGTTTTAATAGATCATTGTTTGCTTAACAGAAACTCTTGGCTTTTTGGAAGGTTTAACCTTTTTTGTGACATTTGGTAATCTTTATGAATTTCGAATACACTTCCGACAACCTAATCTAACCATTATTGAAAATCAACATGCAGGTTCTCTTTGGATGTTGACCTGAAGGTACGCTAAATGTTAGTTATAGCTTTATTTGTCGATGCATATACCATAAATTTATGTAGATGCGAGCATGCTTGTTTTGGTTATAATTAGTTTAACACTAAGTGCATGTCATGTAAATATTTTGTAAGATGTGTTTTTAGAAGATCATTCTACTTTAATTGGAACATCTTAAATTTATAGGAGGTTTAACCTTTTTTCCAAACATTTCGGGATCTATGTGAGTTTTGACAACACTTTTGACAAACAAACTGGACCACTGAAAAATAAACTTGGATATTTTCTATGGCGGGTGATGTGAAGCTACTTTATCCCATTAGCTATTGCTTTGTTCGGACGACGCATATACCATCAATTTATCTAGACTCAAGCAATATCTCCTTTTTGTTTCTATTTTCTCAACACCAATCCCTTGGCGTCAGCAAATTTCAGAGTATATATTTAAGTGTTACTTATTAACCGGATTTTCTTGTTTCTATTTCTTTAACACCAAAGGCTTGTCTTTTACAAATTTTGGACTATATATAGTGTTACTTATACACGGACGAATTCGTGAAATGTCCATGCACACATATGTTGCGATTTTTTGAGTGATATTTTTCTAGAGAAAATAGTTCACTGACGTAGATTTAGGTACAACACACTAAATATGTATTGTACGGATTTTTTTAAACAAAGAGAACAAATTCTATATTGAACCGTCGTATATTTTCAGGGCAATATCTAAGGGTAAATAAATGTATTTACTGCCATGCTCCCTAGAAGAAATCTGCTAGCCCAGCACGACATTCATGGGTTAATTAATACTCACCCACCCCACGGGCGACTCCTCCCATACTTCTTCTTACGCCGACCAAAACGCAACCCAATCCTACTACGCCGCTGACAACGTGGACCAGCGCAAGAAGGCCCCAGATGCAGCAGCGGGTGCGTACGGCGGGGCTGTGTGGAGTCGACCGCGCATACGGCCAGAATGGGCCGAGCTCTGTGGAGGCTCCCAGGGGTCTCCCTAATTACATCTTTAGATATTGATATGGCCTAGAAAAAAATCTTTGACTTGTAAGATGTTGTTAGATTGCACATATTCTGTTTTTTTTAGGTAGCAAGTATTCTGTTTTAACAAACATGGACTCTTTAGACAATCGATCGGCATATAGTAATATTTGCTGATTTAATTGGCATGTTTGCTAACGTAACATGCATTGACTCTCCATGACCGATCGATCCTTCTAGGCATTTTTTCTTTTTCCTCAGGCCCATACGCTACTTGACTTCTCTATTTAACAAAAACGTGTCCGGCCGAACACAAAGTATGTTTGTGTCCTAGATTGTTACGTAGTCTCCGGTTAAATCCAAGCCGTGAATTTTTGATCTAACTATTAAAAATAATTTAGATGATGTGGATTAACGTGGTGCCTCGAAAAACATCCTTATATTGCTTTTAGTATATAATAGATCTCTATACATGAGTAATACTCAGTTTAGGTACGAGTTTGGATATATACGTGGACATATTTGTACGAGTTTAAAGGGAAGGGGTTCGTACAGGATCCAAATCCAAGGATGAGATCATATGAGAGATTCCAGCCCAATGTAGTAGACTGCAGATACTCTGCGTGCGTCTGCAGACATTACAATCACTGGTACTGCAGGTTAGGTGGTCACAGCGGTACACTGTTGAGAGCACATGAACTGCAGGCTTGCACCGCACTGCACTGCACGCGCGCCACCGCTCTGGATCCTGCGGCTACCTCGGATCTGGCTGGCCTAATTTGGACTGCTGTATCATGATCGACTCTGAGATTATGCATATTCTCGTCTGCCTGGCAGCACATGAGCTAGGAGTGTAACTGGAATCGAAAGGGAATTTTAGTACAGAACTAGTAATAGTGCTCAGAGACGATGCCGCAACAAAAACAGCTGGAGCAATCGATTAATCAGTACTAGTGGCACCATATATGATATATCGATGTCGATCATATGAAGCTAGGAGTCCCTGCAATTCTGGATCGCAGTACAATTTGGAGACTGGTTGTATAGCGAGATGTCCTGTTTCTACACTCTGCAGGTGCAGGTTCAACGGCCTTATTGTCACTAGAGCCACACGGCACGAGCTACCTTCTCAAAAGAAAAAAGAGCTAGCTCATGATCTCTGGTCGATCCATGTGGCTGCAACTGGTTGATGACAATTGGGTAACGAGCACTTGGAACCGGTCGGCTTGCGTGTAGGAGCATCTTTAGCACACACAGTAAAAGTGTGGACAAAAAACGCGCTGGTTTCTCGCGTTTTTTCAGGGCGTGCGCAACGGGACGGAACGGAAACCATAAACCCGAACCGGAAAAGGGAATATTCGATTTAGATATCGCCCGTCGCTTCGTCATCTTCGTGTATAAATAGGAGGCGCCGACGCGTTCATCCCCATCCATCCCCTCCCTCTCCAATCTCCACCGCGCCGCCATGGAGGTGCCCCGCTGAACTTCTACGAGGAGGTGATGTTCGCGCAGTTCGACATCGTCGCGCCGCCGGCCGCGACGGTGCCCTACGGATGACGCATCAGCTATGTGGGGGTTCCGGTGGCTCCGCTCCGTGGCCGAGCCAAGATGGAGAGCAACATCGCGACGCGCTGCCGCCAGATGCCCGCTGGAAGAGGGCGCTGCCCCGGTACGCGGCGGCCAGCCCGTACTAGCCAGCGCTATTCAAGAAGGAGCGAAAGACCAAGATAGGCAACCACATCGTTTACGGGCGTGTGGTGCACTCGGATCTCCGCAACCGAGAAGGGCGGGAGAGGTTCTGGTCCGTCCCTGGATGGACCAAGTACACCGTCATCGCCGCCGCTCGCCGCGAATAGATCCTCCGTCTCGCGAACAATGCGGCAATCGTGGAGGTTCCGTCCGACGACGAGGAGAAAGCTGGCGGCTCGGAAGAGGAGGAGGAGGGCGTGGAGGACAGCGGAAGAGGAAGTGAAAATGTTGACTAGTGGTTGAATCAATGAACTAGATTTATGTAGGATATGAAACTGTAGCTTTGTTTAGGAAGAATTCGTGGTTGAATCAATGAACTGCAACTATATTTCCGCCTCGAGTTAGATCTCCGTCCCGGATCAATTTCTGTCATAGCGAAGGTTGGGAACGTGACCGTCGAGAGGCGGAGGCCTTGTCGACGGGCGGAATTTGTCTGCCGGGGTCTAAGTCGACGGCGGCGGCGACGGCGACGGGTGGATGCGGAAGGGGGGGTCGCTCTGAAACTTCCATCCCGCCAAGCATCCCGTGGTTCCCAGGTCGGCTTCGGATCAGGCTCGAAACCTAGGGATTTATGGTTCCACGGGGGTGTTTTCTTGGGGGCCTAAAATTATTTTTTTGTTCGAACGGTTTTAGGATGTCTGTTCTGGCCACTTTTATCACGCGAAACCAAAACCGAATAGTGACGATTATTTTTTTAGTTCCGCTCTTTTAGGGTGTCTGCTAGAGATGCTCTAACGGGTACTCTATAGTCTACGATGTATGGACTCTATGATCATACGACGAGTTGGACGTACGGAGTAGACTGCTAGAGGCTAGAGCTGCATCATGCAATGCTTCGATCGGGGATTTTATCCGCTTGTGCAGGGCGACGGGACAAGGTCAGTCCTTCGCCGGCATTTTTACAGGGAGGAGTGTTGTACTGATCCCTGCTGACTGATTAATTCTACAGTAGTAGGAATTCATCGTCATTCTACGTACACGGAAGAACGTTGGCCAACCCGATGGACACGGGTTAGTCACACCCTTAATTCTACGTACTTGGTCAGGCATAGCTCGGTTGGTTTACCCACTGATTGACGACTGATCTGGAGGTTTAATTCTTCCAGCGAGTGCTCTGATAGCTACGTACTTACTTTGCCATCAAATTCTGTTCTCTGGTGTGAAACATTGAGCAAGCAAATTCGCACTTTCACCTACCTATCGATGTTCCGAATATAGGTGTGTATGTGTGGCGGTATGTGGCACTAGTGGAAACGAGGTCTTTTGTTGATCCCGAAAAGGGGATTTAACACCGGTTCTACGAACCGGTGTTAAAGGGGGAGCCGTACCAGCGTGGCCCCTGCGGCAAAAAAGAAGCCCCCCTTTAACACCGGTTCGTGGCACGAACCGGTGTTAAAGGTCCCTGCAGCAGTGGCCCGCGCACCCCCCCCCCCCCTTATCACCGGTTCATGGCATGAACCGGTGTTAAAGGGGGGGTATATAAGACACCACCCCAGCCCACACACACCCCACTCTTCTATTTTTTCACATTTTGGAGCCTATCAAGAGGGTGTGAAGAGTGCTAGTTTGTGTTTTTTTCATATGCACTAGAGGTGTTCGGTGAAATGCCCGAGAGCTCAAAATAAGCTTTCTTGTTGCTCTTTCCGTCTCGGTCGAGGTCGGCAACTATAGTTTCATGTGTCATTGATGTACTATATATATAAATGGTCACCTCCCTATTATTTTTTGATATATACTACATATTAATGCAGATGAATCGGCAATGGATGTACGGTGACCGCCGCACTTCCGAGTACATTACGGGCCTCCAAATTTTATCGTTGTGGCTAATGCAAACCGTGGTCACAATGGTTTTATGTGCTGTCCGTGTGTTCACTGTCAGAACAAGAAAGACTACTCAAATACCAGAACCATTCACGTCCACCTGCTTCGATCCGGTTTCATGCCCAGCTATAATTGTTGGACCAAGCACGGAGAAAAAGGGGTTGTGATGGAAGACAACGAAGAAGAAGAGGATGATGAAAACTATCATAATATGTATCCTGAATATGATGATAATGCAACAGAGGTAGATAATGAAGATCAAGAGGGAGCAGATGGGCCCGCTGATGACGATCTTGGTCGGGCCATTACTGATGCAAAGGAAGAATGTGAAACTGAAAAGGAGAAGGAGAAGCTGGAGCAGATGTTAAAGGATCACAAAACATTGTTGTATCCAACTTGCGAAGATGGCCACAAAAAGCTATGTGCCACACTGGATTTGCTGCAATGGAAGGCAGAGAATGGTGTGACTGAAAGCGTATTTTCAAAGTTGTTGGTAAAAATGAAGAATCTTCTTCCAAGAAATAATGAGTTGCCCGACAGTACATACCAAGCAAAGAAGGTTGTCTGCCCTCTAGGATTAGACGTGCAGAAGATACATGCCTGCATTAATGACTGCATTCTCTACCGCGGTGAGAAGTACGAGAATTTGGATGCATGCCCGGTATGCACTGCACTGCGGTATAAGATCAGACAAGACGATCCTGACGATGTTGAGGGCGAGGCCCCTAGGAAGAAGGTTCCTGCCAAGGTTATGTGGTATGCTCCTATAATACCACGGTTAAAACGTCTCTTCAGAAATAAAGAGCATGCCAAGTTGTTGCGATGGCACATGGAAGACTGTAAGAAAGACGCGATATTGAGACACCCCCCTGATGGGTCACAGTGGAGAAAAGTCGAGCGAGAGTACCCGGACTTCGCACGTGACGCAAGGAACTTAAGGTTTGGTCTAAGTACAGATGGCATGAATCCTTTTGGTGAGCAGAGCTGCAGTCACAGCACCTGGCCTGTGACCCTATGTATCTATAACCTTTCTCCTTGGTTATGTATGAAAAGGAAGTTCATTATGATGTCAGTGCTCATCCAAGGCCCGAGGCAACCCGGCAACGACATTGATGTGTACCTAAGGCCATTAGTTCAAAAACTTTTACAGCTGTGGGCCAAACCAGGTGTACGTATGTGGGATGAGCACAAAGGGGAGCCATTTGACCTACGAGCATTGATTTTCGTAACCATCAATGATTGGCCTGCTCTTAGTAACATTTCAGGGCAGACAAACAAGGGATACAATGCATGCACACACTGTTTAGATGATACTGAAAGTGTATATTTGGATAAATGTAAGAAGGTTGTGTACCTAGGGTATCGCCGATTTCTTCCGAACCTGCATCCAGTAAGAAAGAAAAGCAAGCATTTCAAACGTCTGGCAGAACCCCGGAGGAAGCCTGTCCTCCGTACCGGTGAGGAGGTATTTGGTATGGTCAAGGACCTAGAAGTAATCTTTGGAAAAGGTCCTGGCAGTCTATCTGTTCCGAATGACGATGCCGGACACGCGCCCATGTGGAAGAAGCAATCTATATTTTGGGACCTACCCTATTGGAAAGTCTTAGAGGTCCGCTCTTCAATCGACGTGATGCACGTGACGAAGAATGTTTGCGTGAACCTGCTAGGCTTTCTAGGAGTGTATAGGAAGACAAAAGATACACTGGAAGCACGGCAGGACCAGCAACGTCTGAAGGCCCCTGAAGAGCCTATGCATCCTGAGAACGAGAAGGGTAAACGATGCCACTTAACTCCTTCCAGCTACGCTCTTACCAAAGCAGAGAAGAAAATCTTTTTTGAATGTCTGAGAAGTATCAAGGTCCCGTCTGGCTTCTCGTCGAATATAAAGGGAATAATAAATATGGCAGAGAAAAAATTCCAAAACCTGAAGTCTCATGACTGCCACGTGATTATGACACAACTGCTTCCGATTGCATTGAGGGGGCTTCTACCTGAAAATGTTCGAGTACCCATTGTGAAGCTATGTGCATTCCTCAATGCAATATCTCAGAAGGTAATCGATCCAGAAAGCCTACCAGGGTTACAAACAGATGTGGCCCAATGTCTTGTCAGCTTTGAGTTGGTGTTCCCACCATCCTTCTTCAATATTATGACGCACCTGGTTCACCTAGTAGAAGAGATTGCCATTCTCGGTCCTGTATTTCTACACAATATGTTCCCCTTTGAGAGGTACATGGGAGTCTTAAAGAAATATGTTCATAACCGTGCTAGGCCAGAAAGAAGCATCTCCAAGGGCTATGTAACAGAGGAGGTCATTGAGTTCTATGTTGATTTTATTCCTGACCTTAAGGCGATTGGTGTTCCAGAATCACGACATGAGGGGAGACTGCGTGGAAAAGGCACCCTAGGATGTAAAGCAATGATATGTAGGGATGGGCATTCTCTCAATCAAGCACACTATACGGTTTTACAAAGATCTATCTTGGTTGCCCCGTATATCAATGAACACAAGAATTTAATACGCCTCAAACACCCGGGGCAGTCTGATGAATGGATTATAAGTGAACACATGGCGAGTTTTGGCGGCTGGCTGCAAAGACTTCTCACGAATAACACCACTGTTGGGGATCAGCTGTACTTGTTGGCCAGGACACCATCTTCGACTGTATGTACTTTCCAAGGGTACGAGATAAATGGGAATACATTTTACACGATAGGCCAAGATAAAAAGAGCACCAACCAAAACAGTGGTGTCCGCTTCGATGCAGCATAAGACAATGGGCAAAAGACCACGTATTATGGGTTCATAGAGGAGATATGGGAACTTGACTATGGACCTAATTTTAAGGTCCCCTTGTTTCGATGAAAATGGATCAAGCTAACAGGAGGAGGGGTTGAGGTAGACAAGAAGTACGGAATGACAACGGTGGATCTCAACAATCTTATGAAGAACTTAGACGAACCATTCGTCCTAGCCAATGATGTGGCTCAGGTTTTCTATGTGAAGGACATGTCCTCCAGACCAAAAAAAAAGAAAAAATATGCAAACGAATACATCATATGATGAGCCAAAGCGTCACATAGTTCTTTCAGGGAAAAGAAGCATCGTGGGAATCGAGGACAAGACAGACATGTCAGAAGATTATAATAAGTTTGATGAAATTCCGCCCTTCACAGTGAAAACTGACCCAAGCATTCCGTTAAGTAAAGAAGATGCTCCATGGTTACGTTTGAAGCGATCATAAGGAAGGACATATGCCAAGAAGTTCATGCTCATATTATGTAACTCTAGTTCATGTTTTTAATATTAATACATGTCTTGAGTGTTAGTCATGTTTTGTGGATGGACCGGGACTATGAGAAGAAGTTGTCCCGATTCGTACTTACCATTAAGATCTGATCTCCAAACGCGCGCGGTCACATATTAGGGAGTGCCTCTATGACCAGTTTCTTGGAGATGCCGGAGGACTAGGCTCCGTCGGCATCTCCCTGAAACTGGCCGTAGTGGTGTCCCTGCTCTCGAAAACCATCTTGCAGCTTTGTAACTTCTCTAACTAGATCAATACACCTGGGAGCTAACTAATTTCACATATTAGTGAGTGCCTCTATGACCAGTTTCTCAGAGATGCCGGAGGACTGGGCTCCGTCGGCATCTCCCTGAAACTGGCCGTAGTGGTGTCCCTGCCTCAAACTGGCTGGAGGACTGGACTCACAAGGATGCCTATTTATAGTACAAGCAGCTCGACATAGTGTTGACACTTACGAAATAATGTCGACACTCACCCCTATTATTAGTGCTGACTCGTGTTTTGTCCCGGATGGTGTCTCCAACCGGGACTAAAGGTTCATCTTTAGTCCCGGTTGGTGTCTCCAACCGGGACTAAAGGTTCATCTTTAGTCCCGGTTGGTGACACCATCCGGGACAAGGTACACACGCCGCACGACATAATGTCGACACTCACCCCTATTATTAGTGCTGACTCGTGTTTTGTCCCGGTTGGTGTCTCCAACCGGGACTAAAGGTTCATCTTTAGTCCCGGTTGGTGTCTCCAACCGGGACAAGGTACACGCCGCACGACATAATGTCGACACTCACCCCTATTATTAGTGCTGACTCGTGTTTTGTCCCGGTTGGTGTCTCCAACCGGGACTAAAGGTTCATCTTTAGTCCCGGTTGGTGTCTCCAACCGGGACTAAAGGTTCATCCCGCCATTTTTTCCCGCCATTTTTCTTCCCGCCAGATCTTCTTCCCGCCATTTTTCTTCCCGCCAGTTCTTCCCTCTAGTTCTTCCCGCTAGTTCACTATATATATATGTAGGGGGTTGGCCTCCATTGTCATTGCACATCTCTAGACTCATATCTGCAACCTTATCACTCTTTCCCATGGCTTCCACCGTAGCACTAACCCCCAGGGAGGCGGAGGCGCTTTGCGCCTCGAACTACCCCTGCCCGCCGGGCTACTGTGTCCCCGTCGGCTGGATGCTGAGCGTCGGAGGCGTGCCGGTTCCTCCTGTCCCTCTAGGTGTGGCGCGCCGGATGGCCATCACGAACCACTACTACTTCGAGCTCACGCCGGAGCAGCGGAGGAATCCCAGATGGCATCCCGACTATTTCCCTACTTGCGAAGCCTTCTTTGTGGATCGGCATGAGAGGGCGCTCGCCAGGCACGAGGAGGACGGCCCACCTCCTCCTAACTTCAACGAGGCCGGCCGTCGGCTATGGTGGCGCGGTCGGACTCTCCAGAGCGTCATGGCCTATGACACTGCCGCCGACTCTAACCCTCGTCTGCGCTACCCTCAAGTCCAGCCCACGCGCTACCCTCAAGTCCAGCCCACGCGTACTCTCCAGAGGTTCAATTACGGCGACCCCGACGACGACAGCGATGACGGCGGCGGCGAGTACGACGACTACAGTGGCGAGTATTACAGGTGTAGGCAGGAGCATGACTGAATCACTCCAACATTCCGAAACAAGTTCGGCCGATTGTTACTTAATCTGGCCATGTATCTTAATTTTCAGTTCTTTTATGTATCTTAATTTTCAGTTCCAGTTCGGCCGATTGTTACTTAATCTGGCCATGTATCTTAATTTTCAGTTCTTTTATGTATCTTAATTTTCAGTTCCAGTTCGGCTTTATGTAACTGTCTCAAAATGACCTATCTCATTCGAGGTTTCTTGGCTTTCGGGTCAAATGACCAATGTTATGGCTAGAATCAAGGCATAGTTTGTGATAATATGGTCATATTGTGCATACATGTGCATCATGGCATGGCAAACAATGTTGCAAGAGGAAGTTTTCCTTTTTATCGCACCAAAAAAGCATTTTCCATTTTCCGAGCATAAAAAACAGACGGTTTTGTGAAGCAACCACCAAATGGCTAATTCAAAAAACCACCAACACATATGAACTACAAGTACATGATACGATGCTCAAGATTTTTTACAAAAATCATTTTTAGGTTCACAATATGCTATTTTATCAAAAAACAATGCAAGTTGAGCGAGGCTTGGTGAGATTCAAGTGTATACAAAAGATGCGACATTTAAATATCCAATCAATTCAAAAATGTTAATACAAAAGATGCGGCATTAAAATATGATTTGATCTAATAAAAATCATTTTTTAGATGCTTAATATTTCTTATGTTCAAAGTTTTAGGATTTAACAATTTATTTTTGTTTGAATTGAATAATCAAAATTTATATGTAAGTGTTTTAATTATTTTGAAAATTTTCATGTAAAGTAAATATAATATGATTTACATGAATGGATAGATATTATTTTTCTGAAAATTATGATATATTATTCATATTTTTCTGAGTTGAAATGAAAAAGATATGAATTTTCTAAATTCATATCATATTTTTTGAATTAAAAAAGCCCCTTTAATGCATGAAATAAATGCCCACCCCTTTAACACCGGTTCCAGACAGGAACCGGTGTTAAAGGGGGGCATTTATTTCGTTTCCCGCGCGCACCCCCCCTTTAACACCGGTTCCAGCCACGAACCGGTGTTAAAGGGGGGGGTAATAAATGCGCGCGGGAAACACTCCCCTCCCTTTAACACCGGTTCCAGCCAAGAACCGGTGTTAAAGGGGGGGGGTAATAAATGCGTGCGGGAAACGCCCCCCCCCCTTTAACACCGGTTCCAGCCACGAACCGGTGTTAAAGGGGGGTGTATTTATTTCACCTTCCTCCCCTTCCTTTCTTCCCCCACTGAGCCAGATCGATCGAGAACACAGAGAGAAGCACCGCCCCCGACCCGCCGTCTCGCCGCCGCCGCTTCAGAGCCCGACCCGCCGTCTCGCCGCCCCCGACCTGCCGTCTCGCCGCCGCCGCTCGGAGCTCGAGGTTCGCCGCCCCCGACCCTCTCTTCCCCGCATCCTTCCCCTCCCTCTAACACCTCCTTCGTTCGGCGCCTGCTCCGGCCGCGCCCGGCCGGCCCTCCCCCGCTTCTCCCGGCGTTGGCGATGCCGTCCACGGCGTTGGCCACGGCGACCACAGCCACAGTGGTAGACGGCGGCGGGGCGGGCGGGGCGGGCGGGGCGTGGCGTTGGCGATGCGTTGGCGATGCCGTCAACTGGGGGCGGCGGGGCGCATCGCGGTGGTAGACGGCGATCAACGGCGACGGCGCGGGCACGCAGCTGCTTCGCGTCATCGTCGAAGACGACGAGGACGAAGGGGTACCGGGCCGGTGACGGGACAGTTGGGCCACAAATACAAAGGAAGAGGGATCTGTTTGTATTTTCTACTTATTTGTTTGTATATTCATTTTGTGATCTGTTTTGAATGATTCACAAATACAAAACTTTATAGATATATTTTGAAATATTGTAGGGGCCCTATTAATCCATTTGGGCCCTACAAATACACATCAATAAATGCGTGCGGGAAATTAGGGTTGGGCACGACGCTGCTGCTGTCGGCGTCGGCGGCTACGACGTGCCGGCGGGCACGAGGGTGGCCATGAACGCGTGGGCCATCGAGGGACCCGGTAAGTTGGGGCGATGGCACGGTTCGACCCGGACAGGTTCGCGGGCGGCGAGGTGGACCTGCACGGCGCGCATCTGGAGCTGGCCGGTGCCGTTCGCCAATAAATAATCGCCAATTGACCCTCGGAACGATTCCAGGGTGCCAAAGATGGGCGAGATGAACGTAGTGACATCGACCCCGACGATCTAGGCCTTAATCCTTGCACATGTGAATTAGAAGCATGTGGAGTAAAAATAAAATAGCTTATAGCAAAGATATTATAATAGGCCACGCCTAAACCCTAACTGACCGGAGCGTCTCGCCCCCGCCGCTTCGGAGCTCATAGGCCACGCCTAAACGCCGACGCCGCCCGCCGCCCGACGAGCCCGCCGCTAGCACCGCCGCATCCGTCCGACGAGCACCGCCGCCCGACGAGCACCGCCGCCCGACGAGACCAATGTCACCCCACCGGTGAGCGCCACGTGTCTGCCACGTGTATGTACTACATGCATAGATTAAAAGTTGTATACAAATTGGACCTCTGACTCATTTGTGTATTTATTTGTGTATTTTGGTATGAATAGTATGTATATTTGTGTATGAATCCAAGTCCACTTGAATGTTTACACTCTTACTCTAGATAATATTATTGTTTTAGAAACTATGGATCCACTTAGTAGAAACCTTGAAGAAGAAGAAATAATGGAGAACATTATTGATGAGGACACCTCACAATATCTGAACTTGGAGGGACATGATGACGACAACTCAAGTACTAGTCATGGAGAAGATGAAGACTCCGGTGAACGCAATTTAATGGTTACAAAGTCCGGCGAAGTATATGCATTGATTAAGCCTCTACTGACTTTCGTGTATACAAATTAACACTTCTTTCTTCTTTTAGCCCTCCGGATCGACTAGCCAGCAACCATCTTCTTCTACGAAAAAGAGCAAGCGAGGCGCGAGCCAGCGGTTGAAAGATCGTGCAAAGTTCACGATCGAAGCAGTCCGTGTTGATGGCAGGCCGATGGAGCCCAAGAAGGCCGCAGACAAATTTGTACGTCAGGCTAGAGTTCTTGTTAGGGACCAAATCCCAATCATAATTGAAAATTGGAATAAGCCAAAGAAGGGCGACGGTACCTTTATCGATGACAGATCCAAAGAAACGCTTTGGAATTCGTTGTTGGTAAATTTCACCCTTCCGCCAGAGGAGGATGAAAACAACCCGGTTATAAAGGAAAAGGTCAAAGAGTGGACTCTAAAGAAGATGGCTGACGCTTTCCGCAACTGGAAGACAAAATTGAACAAATTTGTCAAATCTGGCGAGACTCCAAATTTCGAAGACGCATATTATGCGAAGATAAGACCTCACTGGCCCGAATTTGAGACATATAAAAAAAATGCTATAGCTAAAAAGAGGTCAGAAACCAATACGCTTAATGCCCTGAAGAAGGAATATCACCAGAGGACGGGGTCAGGTGGCTACATATCTCAGAGGCCTAAGTGGGAGGAAGATGAGAAGGCCCTGCGCGAGAGAGGGATCACACCCCAGACAGATGGGTGGGACCTACGTGCAAAGACTTGGTTCTACGGAATCGGGGCAAGGTTGGACTACGTCCTGCAGCCAAAGAGTTCAAAAAACCGTACGCCACAAAGAAATCCGCAGGAAACCGTACGCCAAAGAGTTCAAAAAACTACGTCCCGCAGCCTTCCGCCAAGCCATTGCCGATTTTACCGTGGAATCGCAGCGACGAGGAGACCAATAGGATCTCGGAAGAACAGGTCAAGAAATTCTTTGCACTTTGACGGGCCGAGCCAAAGGAGAAAATAGATCCGGCGGTGGTGGAGAAGTTTTACAAAAATCTTTTAAAACCTGAAACCCCACTTGTGCCGGACTACGAGCGCCAGATTTTGAAGGCGGATGCAAGGCGCCGCAGGGAGACTGAAAGTAGCAGTCGTGAGGCACCCCAGAAAACAGTTCCCAGGCTCGGAGAGCAGGAAAACCAATCATGCGCCCCGCTCCAAATGTTCGACACACGGGACGCTCCTCCCGTAAATGATTACGAGGCAGAGCTACAAAGAAAGGCCAATGAGATGGGGATGACTTACATTGCATACTTGAACGTCATGGGAGACAACTTGCCCAAATGTGATGCCAACCCCATACAGCCATGGAAGTATGGGAAGAATCTCGTCAAGAAAGAGGAGCTCAAGAATCTACCAACAAAGATGCGAAAATTGCACAAGTGGTACCTTGATTTCTGCAAGACGAGAAAGGTAGAATGGATCACAGCGCATATAAGAGATCAGATTTTCTTGTGCGGAGACGACGCAATCGACTTCAACATTCAAGACTTGCATTTTCTATTCAATCAGAAGGAACTCGACAAATCTACCATCAGCCTTTATTGTGTGTAAGTACTATTTCTGTAATTTTTATCTCATCTCATTCACTTCATTAATTGCATGTATATATATATATATGCTCACCATATATGTATATACTATCATGCAGGAAAAAGGTTATGGAATGCATGAAAGGAGGCCCTTTTGACATTGGGTTCGTTGACCCAAATAGAGTTCATGAACAAGTGGTAAGAGACAAACCCGGGCAAACAGAAGATTACTTGCTAAAGTCTTTACTGAGACAACAAACCAAAAGGGAAATACTATTGCCTTACAACTTCTCGTGAGTACCGTTACCCTCTCTCTTGTACACATTCTGTTTCGGCTTACTCGATGTTAAGTGTAATTGATGATGAGTTATGCGTGCGTAGGTTCCACTTTATTCTGCTAGTCATTCAACCCGACTCAGGAAAAGTCCTTGTCATGGACTCGTTACGAAAAGAAAAAGAGCTATGGGCAGACTTTAGAGAGATGCTCCAGAGGTAATTTCAATCATATTATCGCACTAGATCGGCAACTTTCGTGACAATAAGTAATTAATTACTCCTTTATCCATTTTCTTTGTCGGACAGGGTTTGGAAAAGGTTCACGGGCAGGGCCGTGGGTGAATGGTCAGAAGAACTAAAATTTGTAGACCAAAATGTAAGTAATACTAGCTAGCTTCCAATTCCATTATATCATGCTTTATTGATTATTATTTTGATTGAACTCTCTATTCTCGTAAAGTGCGCGTATCAGGGACACGGCAATAACTTATGTGGGTACTATGTTTGCGAATTCATTCGCAACACGATATGTGCGACGGGCCAAGCCGCACTAGAACAACTTAGAGTAAGTAAACAAAGTCCACAACATTATTTTATTACCATCAATTGTGTTGAGTTTTATTCTTATATATATATATATATATATATATATATATATATATATATATATATATATATATTGATGGCCCATTCTTCATATATATTCAGATCGAACGGATGCGGGACCAACTCCTACCATTTTAACGCATACGAGCCATTCAAGAGGAATTGGCGGGGTTCATACTTGATGAGGTCGTCACGCCTGGCGGAGAACTCTTTAGATATCCACCAAAATGAACGATGACGATGTATGTGCCGATGACGATGTATGTGTCGACGACGATGTTTGTGTATAATAATAGTTGCTTAATTATTCATGTACTCGTATGTACCGATGACGATGTTTGTGTATACCGCTCCCGATCGATTCCCCCTCGCTCCCCCCTCCCGCAGAAATACGCCCAGAACGGGGCAGAGGCAGAAGTCTGCCGCGGCAGAGATTTAGGCCGTTTTCCTGCCGCGGCAGGAAAACGGCCTAAATCTCTGCCGCGGCAGACTAACCTTTAACACCGGTTCCAGATACGAACCGGTGTTAAAGGGGGGGCTGAGGCCTGCGGCAGCCCCACGTGCGCCACCCTTTAACACCGGTTCATATAAGAACCGGTGTTAAAGCCCCCCTCTAACACCGAACCCTCAACAGCGGTTGGGGAACCGCTGTTAGAGGGCCCTCCCAACCGGAGTTAAAGGGGGGCTCTGCACTAGTATGCGTGCATAAGTAAATTTAACAAAGTTTTAAATAGCCGGCTATAGTCTTTCGAGAGGCTTCCTGCTATCTGCTCCAGCTATGATGTTCATAGACTAAATAAAAATTAGTCGCTAATAGCTAGCTATAGCCCGATTTAGCTATAAATTAGCTCCCTATCTAGCTGTTAAAGGTCATGTTTTATGGATTGCTTTTGGACTTTGGAATCCGATGAGGCAAGAGCATCTCGGTGATCGGTGTGAGAGATAACTCTCAAGCCAAGCCAAGCCGAGGGATCAAAGGAATGTATATTCGCCTTTTCATCCATTTGGCTTTACGATCACGCGAGCCTGACATCATCACAACACCCCTCCGTTCCGTTCAGTGTCTATTCACCTCACGGCAGCAAGCAACAACGGATTCCTGACGGCCGTTTGCTGACGGCCGCGGACAATATTCCAAATTAATTACCTTGGGTGAGGTCGACTAGATCGATAACAAGGTCGCTCACTTATGAGAATTTTGGGGTCTAAGCATTTTACTCCTTTATGGCGAGAGTTGTAGCCTAAAAACACACTTAGTGAAACGAAATGGAAGTTTTTTTTATTATATGGACGAAGATTTGGTCAACAAGCACAACCAAAGACTCGGAAAGACTCATAATTGGGCTTGCTTTGAAGAAGTCGCTCGACAGGAGTGTCAAAATTTATCACCTTACTAGGAAGAAGATTAATAATATTAATGGTTAGATCTAAGATTTATGGCTAGGAGTTTTAATCACAACCTTAAGATTTATGTACTCCCTTCGATTCAAATTAATTGACTCTGATTTGTCTAGATTCGAATGTATCTAAACATGTTTTAATGCTAGATACATATGAATCTAGATAAATTCAAGTGGAGTAGTAACAAATATGACACACCTATTTCAATTAGCACAATGCCCTGAGCCAAACACATCACGTTGACTCCAACACATAAAACATATAAGACCCAGGCCAAGCACGTCACGACTACTAGTTCCACCCATCCTTAGGATTTTCTTTCATCCTTCGTATGTGGCTTCTTCCAATCTCTCTAGGGTTTAAGTAGCCCACGTTCCCTTATGCTCTTACCCTCCTACGGCCTCCATGGTAACAAAGTGAGTCGCCATCGGGTGCATTGAAGCATGCAGCCACACGAGCGGAAGGGATGAATTGGATGGCGAGTCCGCGAGCGCGATAGCCTCCCATAGCTAGAGACTCGAGATAGCTGAGCATGATAGACTCGAGATAGCTAAGCTTGATTGAATATATTTCCTCCGTTCAGAAATATACGATATTTTATCTTTGTGGAACGAGTATTTAGACACCTTTTAGTGTTTTTTTTCCGAAAAGGGCACAAACCCTGGCCTCTGCATCGATTAATACGCACAACCTTTATTAAAAATTTATCCAACGTCCAACATTCAATTATTACAGATCATGGATCGCTTAGCATTGATACATGGATCAACTAGCGCAAAACATGAAACAAAAGAAGTCTAATCATCCGACTACGGCCGCCAGCACAACTGGTCGAATATGTGGTGGGCGACCATCAACAAATGGCTGCACCTAGTAGCCATAGTATCCCGCTGGTCAGCGTAGATAGCAGCACCCAAAGCTGCACCCAATGTGCCACCACATGGATAACCTGTAAAAATTAGATTTTTTTGTTTTGTTAAAGATAATGTTATTTCTGCATCTCCAAATAGACCAAACTAAAGAAGATACACCAATGCGAACTCTAGACTTAGATGATTTGTCCACTCCATTCAACTAATTCCCAAACATATTTGTTATATTAGTTGGAGGAGACAGATCAAAAGCAAAATTGACAATATGAGCAAAAGGGCATGGTATAAACAATTGTTCTATAGTTTCCAGCGACCCACAGAAGCAACAATTTGTACATCCTACCCAATTCTGTTTAACCAGATTATCCTTTGTAAAAAGCACCTTATTTTGAAGCAACCACATAAAAAATTATCTTTAGGCGGATCTTTAATTTCTAAAGATATTTCCGGAGGAAGACCGTATTATTATTCATCAGATCTTCATACATGGATTTTACTGAGAACACCCCATACAAGGTTAAGTTCCACACAAACTTATCCCCTTCATTTGAC
The DNA here is from genome assembly GCA_910589765.1 of Avena atlantica. NCBI lineage: Eukaryota > Viridiplantae > Streptophyta > Magnoliopsida > Poales > Poaceae > Avena > Avena atlantica. The sequence continues at coordinate 28,837,837 of OU342735.1, forward strand.
AATTGTACCATCATAAGTCTTTGACATAAGTGTATCTAAGCAGTCCACTTATTACCGTTAAGTACCCTCCTAAAACTGATTTATTGATTAATGAGGATAAAATCATTCGGTTTAGGGTTCCATCTGAATGGACAAAGTATCAAGGATCATTGACCAAGTAAAACCTAATTATTTAGCAATCTAAATGTTATAGCCCTACATATCTATCTAACATCACATAAAAGCTACAAGCTACCTCACGGTTTAAGCTCAAATTGCACAAACAGATATAGTTTGATGCACAAATTTCAAATATGCTCACTCTTGTAGTGTTTTTCACATATCTTAATAATATTTCACATGGAAATTAAATACTATTGAAGATCTATCTACGCATGTGATATCCATTTAGAATATTTTTGTGTATATATAGAACTCATATTATATACTCCTGGGTGTACATACACACATGCACGATATACACATGCACATGATGGCTATATAATGTATTACTTTCAATCACATAATATTAAGTCCATGAGATTATGAAGTATTTTCTCATCAATTTTGACACCCTAAATATGATACTCCTATAAAAAAACATAAAGGTGGTGCCACCGTACTAGTTAAGGAAAAATTAATAAGATGATGGTATGGTCTCTCGAACATCTATTATGGCGAAAAATACAACCACGCGGAATTAGATGAGAGATTCTTGGGAATTGTATAGTTTTCCCCATCATTACGAACTTTGCGAACAGTCGAGACAACTGAAATGTTTAAAGACGGTGTCTATAGCCATTTTGCGTGATCCATACAACTCCAAGCAAGCTAGGTAGTGTGACGTGTCCGGTCTCTACACTCTGCAGTTCAATGAACTTCACCTTCATGAGAACCATAACGACGCGAGCAAACTTATATCACCCATATATATCTCCATCATTGATGTAATGCTCTGGTCGAGGACTTTGCCCGCTTATCTAGGGTGACAGGACATGTACTCTGTGGAGTGTCGGACACGTCGTCCGTAGCTTGCACAACACAAAGATGGAGATATATCGAGTTATCGAATCATGGATCGTGTGTACAGCCATGTTAATTTCATCAACGTTTGGTCTGTATTTCAGCCTAGAGGCTTCTCTGTTTCTCTTGCAAGTCTAGCGAGTATACCGGCTGTCCCAGAACATTGGCGCTTGAGTCATGCACACATTTTATCCTTCCGGAGGGTTTCGTTTGATCCAATCCGGTGACACACAATGCACGGTTGATGGTGACTACGTCCGCACGAATAACGCCATCTGCCGCTTTATTGCCTTTTTTATTTCTTTGTTTGTGCCTTCTATATCCATTAACCTTTCCGTTGATCTGTATTCGCTTGAACAATTACGTAGCAATCAAATGCTAGTAAATGTTTGGTATCTCAAAGCAGAGCTTGGTCGACTCTTGATCTTGTGTACACGGTCGATCAACGTGTTAAGCACCTGGAGTCATCTCAGATTCTGTTTTGGTTCACATGTAACGAGGAATGTTGGCCAGCCAGATGGAAGTAATATTCATTTTACCACATTCTAAAACTAGCTAGACATCCATCGTACAAATGTGTATATATACTCATATCTTTTTTATAGTGGTGCACTATATAACCTTCATCGAGATATTTATAATAATACAAATGTAGGCATGGAAAGATACAAATACACTAAACCATTCAAGAAGCACAAATTATCCCGTTGCTAGAAGTGATTTCATCTATATTTACACAAATGGACTTTATAAAAATATGCCAAATTAATTTGGAATAAATATCTCAATATCTACAGTAAAAATGTTCTACTTTAGAACTAGTGTATTTGTAATAAGTTTAGTTTGTATAACATACAACTTTATATGATCATAAAAATAATAGTTGAGATTGCATCATAATACTATATCAATAAAAAGAAAATTAATATTCAAGGTAATAATGTTTAGTATAAATATGCTGATTGTTTTGAATTATGACAAAAAATTGAAAAACAAGACAAAGCGACCAAAAATATTGAACTTACGCAATTCATTATTCCTTACAATATTCTAACCGATAGTTAGAATCTTTGTTTTGTACAACAACTAGGAATAGTGAAATGACATCGTGTGAAACCGACCTAGTGCATGCAACTGATTTTGGTACTATAAATACCTACGGTCATTATCAACAAAGCAATCCATTCCCTTTATTCTATCTTAACTCTCTTCACGTCATCAGCACACTGCAGAGAAGAAAATAAATTTTACAAAAAATTGTGTTTAGTGGATAGTGTTAATAATATGATTTTAAGGGAAATAAAATACATCCAAACTCTTACCAAGAGAAAATAAGACGTGATGGCTATAACTAGGAGTAACAAAACAATTATTGGTTCAGGAAGAGCCACATTCACACTCCCTATATGTATTACTATTGTAATTCAGAATGCACTTATATCCTGAATCTACACATACTCTTATAAGTTTTAATTATATTCGATCAAATGATTTCCATCTTAAAATTGTAAAGATGGATCAGAAAGAATATTTTATTTTAACAAAAAGCAGCAAATATGAAGAAAAAACTATTAAAAATTCCCTTCATTTTCATATGGATTATACTTTATATACATCAAATTTGTGCTTTATGTTGCATACAGAATAATTTTTCAAAATCTTGACAATTTTAAGACTTAGTATGATCGCTTTGGTCATCCTAGAATAGATATGATGAGAAAAATTATAGGCAATTTTATTGGTCGTAATTTACCAATTAAAAGATTTCCTAAATCATCAGATTTTGTATGCACCGCATATGCTATGGGGGAACTAATAAATAAGAATCCCATCTCAAAGTTAAAAATGAGTCACTTAATTTTCTTGACATAATTCAAGGAGATATATCTGGTCCAATACAACCTCTATCTGGACCATTTAGGTACTCATGGTGTTAATTGATGTATCCACTAGATGGTCATATCTGTGTTTATTATCCACACGTAAACATGCCTTTGCCAAGCTAATTGTACAAATTTTCAAATTACGAGCAAATCATATTGAAAAAACAAGAATGGATAATGCGGCTGAATTTAGTTCACGTGTATTTAATGATTATTCTATGGCCTTAGGTATCCATCTAGAACATTCGGTACCTTATGTTCATACTCAAAATGGAATGGTAGAATCTTTAATCAAAAGGTAAACTTAATTGCTAGACCACTATTATAGAATTGTAAGTCACTAACCTCTTGTTGGGGACATGCAGTTGTACACACCGTAGAACTGATACAAGTCAGACGTGTTGTATATCATGAAACTTCCCTGTTTCAAATAGTATTTGACAATCAGCCAAGTATTTTGCATCTGCAAAAATTTGGTTGTGATGTATATGTACCAACATCACCACCACAGTGTATCTTCATGGCCCCCATAGAAAATTAGCAATCTATATGAGGGATATAATTGTCCATCAATTACATAATATTTAGAACCCTATATAAGGGACCTATTTACGACCCGGGTACACTGACCTGAATCAAGTCCTTAGGTCTACGTACTAAAGGATCTGAAGTTCAGAGAATAATATGTTTGCAACACTTTGCAAATAACTTGCTAGACACATTTACCGATCACAAAGGTGTCACTAAATCATATATCTCTGCAGTTAATCCACCAGAACATGTAGAGGTACCAAATAAAACTACTCAACTCCCACTTGCAAATAAAAGGGGGAGAAATCTATTCACAAAGGAAAAGGCTTCTCCAAAGCGACGGTGAATACAAATAAAATCAAAATCTACAATAGTAAATGCAAATCAACCTAAAGTTTATAGAAACCAAACACATATTCAACATCAAGAACCCATCATAAATGTGCACACAGATTCTAATGTTGCAGCATTGAAACAACCAGACTCCGTTGTTATGGGAAATCACATGGTGCCTAAAGAAATCAACAATTTCCACAGATTATATCAATACAGAATAATCATACAATAGAAAGACTACACTTGTCGATACATATTTCTCCTCTAAAATTTCTAAAAACCTTCAATTGGATCCAGATCAAACATCTATCAAAGATTGCTAAAGTGCTCAAATTGGTATAAATGGAAGGAGGCAACTGAGGCTGAACTATGCTCGCTTAATAAAAGAGAGGTATTCTCTTAAATAACTAGATGATACCCCGCGCGTTGCTGCGGGAATTGATAAGTATATCTTTGGAAAAATACCATAATGGAAGTGTCTTTTGTTGCAACATAAGATAAATTTGAGTGTTTCATGTGCATAAACTATATCAAATTGCTAAATTTGAGTATATAGAACCATTTTATTACTTTACTCAAGTTACAGATGGACACATCTTAGTGAAGATTATCAGATATAGATCCGAAAGGCCTGAGGCCGATCTTTATTAAGATAGGAGAAGGAGTTTACAGCTTTATAGCAAGCTCCGAGGTGGAGCGAGAGAAAGGAAACAGAGGCAACACTCCTGGCTGTGTATAGGAACAACGACCAGGAGACCACTTGACATCAACAAGCTAACAAAGAACACGCTGTAGATTACAGCCCTAGAAATCTACAACGCATCCTGCAGCTCGCCACAATGAAATTTCATCCCTAATGCCCTCAAAGACCTCCTCCGTCGAGTGCTGCACATGGTCAAAGATCCGAGAGTTCCTCTCCTTCCAAATCTTTCAGTGCACGAGGATCACGATCGTGTCAAAATCGCGCCTAAGGGCCTTGGGCACCATCTTCCTGACAAGGGCCCACCAATCCTCCGTGCTAGCAAAAATGGAATCCGGCTCTGGGAAATCAGAAGCCGTCCACTGTTTGATGCGCAGCCAAACCTGTCTGCTGAAGCTGCACCGAACGAAAAGATGCGTGCAAGTTTCAAGTTCGGTGAGGCAAAGCTGGCAAGAACCGGCATTAGGCCATCCACGGCTCATTATCGGATATAGATTGCACATACATATTTCTGTATTTGTGAGCTTCCTCTTTAAGAAGAACATACTCTGGAAATGCTATAGAATTATTGATGCACATGCTCATGTTACTTTGAAAGAACATAATGTTTTACCTGATTTTATAATTGATAGACAATAACAGTTAACCTGTGATTGGTCCAAATGAATCATATCTTGAATACGAATATTTTGTAATTAGGATAAAATCAATCATTCGTGTAGATTCCTTTTTTTGTGGAAATCATTCGTGTAGATTCAGTTAACATCGTTTGGAAATTACAACGCACTCAAATCCATATAGAGTGGTTGTGAGAAAATGTGAGCAGAAAATAAAGGTAATGACGATTCACCATCTACTTGTTGCCTCGAACAATGGAGGGATACATTGAAATAAAAGATAAGTAAGATGGATTGCAGAAATAAATACGAGGAGGGGGATAATTATGTCCAACTGAGCACAAACTTTTCCATTGCTCCCTGCCAATCCATTGTACATTCAAGTAACTATAGATAAATATTTGCATGTTAAATAGCTTGATTAAGTGCGCTTCAACATAGATTCTGTATAAACATACTAGATCAACAAATGCGTTGCAGAGTTGATGCTTGTGACCTGATACCGAATAATCATTACCAGTTGAGCAATTGGAAGACACACACACTGAAACATAGTACTCTCAGGCAGACCATCAAAGTTGAAAGCATTGCATTACCTTCTTGAAATAGGCCATTTCTAGATAAGAAACAAAGTAGTGAATTGATAATTATTGCATGATCTGCTAAAGCATGAAATGAATAAGAGAAAGAAGAGCACGGATGGAAGATGAGAGAACATACATGTATGTTGTGAGCACATCAACACTTCAATTATAGATTCCACTTAACTCTGTATTCAAACAATGGGTAGAAAATAATATTACAATATTCAAGACTTGTAACATATTAGAAGTGAAAGAAAATATAGCAAATTAAGAGAGAGGAACATCCCTGTTTACTGCATCATATTCACTGTGCATTTACAACATAAAATCTAACGGCCAAACAGTAGGCCTTTCGTTGTACTGCATGAAAATTTTGAATTTTTTTATACATGTACCATTGGAAATCTATGAAAAAACTAAGAAAATATGTAAGCGGTGATGAATTCCTACAAAACTTTTAATCCAACTTCTGCCTGCGAAATGCACACACTGAGAGAAGATTTAGAGGTAGAAGCTTCCCTACGAAAGCACAATCTTCGTCATAAAAATATCCGTCTGACCCCAATAAAACAAAATCAAGTATACACTCCCGTCCTATGTGATTTCCTATATTTGGTCCCACTTGGTGCGCCAGCGTGACCGGCCTTCCTTCGATGACACCATGCGGACCTTGAGGACGGCGGCGCTCCCATTCTCGGCTCCGGCATCTTCGATCCCTACGGCGACCTGAGGGGTGTCTTCGTCCCCCCCCCCCCCCCCCCCCCCCACCTATGCTCTTTTTTGGTTATATAATGGGATTTGATGTGCTGTGGCCCCGGCGGATGCTCGAATTTTTCCCTTTTCTCTTTGGCTTCAGCCGTTGTGCTTATGGGTCAGACCGTGTACTTGGATTGTGTTTTATTTATAAAGCGGGGCGAAAGCCTGTTTCGAGGAGTCTTGTGATAGCTACTCGTATACTTTGCCATCAAAATTCTGAAGGGTTGAATTGATCTCTGTTTTCTGGTGTGAACCATTGAGAAAGCAAATTCTCTCACTTTCACCTACCTATCGATGTTTCGAATGTGCGTGTGTGACTGTGTGTGTGTGGCGGTACTGTATGTGCGTCACACGAGGTAAATTTCACCCTGTGCTCATGCATAGCGGCTAAAGTTCACTTGCTACATGGGTTCATCAGGAAAAGCAAGAAACAATGAAAGCAAACTTTGTATAAAACAATCAACATTCACTTTTGTTTCGGTCCCCCCCTCCTCCCTCCTTCTTTTCAAACTTTGACAAACAAAAACTCTATCAACATTAGGATAACTTAAGCGGCCATGGCCAGTGCATGGGGTCAATCGGATTAATATAACGCAACGGTGCTTTTGGACTTTATTTTTTGGAGTCTGATGAGGCAGGAGCATCTCGGTGATCGGTGTGAGAGATAACTCTCGAGCCAAGCCAAGCCACGCCAAGGGATCAAAGGCATATATCAGCTTTTTCCTCCCTTTGGCTTTACCACTACGCGAGCCTGACATCATCACAACCCCGTTCCGTTCAGTGTACACTCACGGCAGCACGCAGCAACGGATTCCTCACGGCCGTTAGCTGAGGGCCTTCTACGGTTTTCAAATTAGTTACCTCGGGTGAGGTCGACCAGATCGATAACAAGGTCACTCACTTATGATAATATAATACGTTTTTCGTCATGTGATTAGTCGACACGTCGAATTATGTCGACGTGTTAACATGTCAGCTCCAACTAGGCCGACAAAGAAATTCTCTCTATATATATTAGAAACTCTCTCTAGACTCCACGGTAAAATTAAACTAGTATCACAACTTGCTTACTGTTATATGTACTTAGCATAGTCAACTTTGGAGTAGTCATTAGATGGGCAAATTAGTTGCATCCCGCAAAGAAAAAAGAAAAGGTGGCTGTTAAGCGACTCAAAGACGACTTCGTTTAATTAATTACATGGCAGTTAACTACTGTATATACCTAACTTCCGTACAACTCTCACTCTCTCAGCAGACTCTACGTACAGTGACAGTTGATTCACAAAACTAGATTTGATCTTGGATCAAACACTGACGACGTCGGTAGGCACACAGCAACTGCGTAAGATGATGGATCGAGCAGCCAATACACGGCCAGTACGTGCTGCTAATTAATAATTGTTTTCCTAATTAATATGCTAGCGAGCTTCTCTTAGCTGGCCGGTGCCATCAAATTGGTGTGTAGCTAGTCATGGATCGCTATCTACCACCCAGAAGTGGAATCTTCAAGGAGTACCTCGTGTGCGGAATATTCTTAGCTAGCCGTCACACTGCTAATAAGAAACCAGCTAAACTAATCTACCGCCCTGAGCGATACGATCGAGTAGGTTAGTACTACTAGCTAGTTAGAGCAAGAACAACAAGGTCACATTAGCTGACTATAAGATATTAAATAGTAGTATATTTATGCTAAGTTGGAGGAGATAGAAGAGAAGAGAGAAGGAAAATGGGCTCTCATGCAAGAGCCGGCTCTAGCACGTGCTCTTAGGTTGTGAGAGTGAATAGTGGGTCAATTGGTAAACTAGTATATTATTATAGTTTGTTGAGCAAGTTCAATAATAAAGCCCGCCGTTGGCTATTAGCCGTCACCACGTCATCTATAGCCAACCTAATAGCTAATATATATAATAGTTAGCTATAACTATGTAGTCCGATCATAAATAAGTGTCACGTTTTGAACTAACTCTAGTTCAAAATGGCGACACTTATTTATGATCGGAGGTAGTACTATTTTATTTGACTAAGGCTCACCTTACACTCACACAAAGTGCATAAAAACACGTGTTATAGCTAGCTCTTGTACGAAAGTTCACTCGTCTTCTCTCTTCACTTCTCTCTCCTTCACATCATCTCAAATATATTATTTAAAGTCTTATAGCCTGTTTACGTAAGCTTATTGTACTTGCTCTAAATTGATTATAGATGGCATGACACTATCTTATAGCCAGTAGTTGGCTATACTATTATTCTTGCTCTTAGAATAATAGGTTAATCCCACACCGATTAAACAATCTGCCCGAGGATTCGATTCTTAATAGTACTGGTTAGTGCCTATCTTGTGCAGAGATCGATCTCCACATCCAGAGATCTTGTCGTTTGTGCACATGTGCATTGGAGAAGTCCTAAAAAGAGAACTGGTTAACTAACGAATTAAGTTGCTATTACGAAATAACCTAAGGAGTATGGTGTCACCATGAAAAGTGTGGCTCGCGACACAGTATTAGTGCATATGGTTTGTTAATTAGCTCGTGGGACTTGTGGACAGTACGTGCATGCCACATGTACACACTAGACACTAGTGCAGTACCACACGACACAGTATGTTGGCCATCGGTTATCAATCGACCAGATCACAAACGTGTGAAGAACTATCTGCGATTTGGCATTTCATTGATGGCGCATGTGCCACCAACCTGCCATACATGGCCAGCACGCACATCATACTCAAAGTAATAAAAGCGTCCATTTTATTTTAAAAAATAAAAAAAGCACATCATATTAGTCGCTTTCCTTTCCATCTCGCTCAAACTTGAGAGGTGATGTGCAGGCTTGCGTGCCAAGGTATATCGACCGACCGACAAAACAAAAAATCTCACATGTCTTAATTTAATAATACATTGATCCTGCGCTCGTGCTCACATTGTTAATCGGTTGAAGATAGCTAGGACCAGGATTAACCATTTTTAATCTGTGATCAATAATCTCCTCTGTTTTGTAGCACTATACCAACCTTTGGATATCGGCGTGTGCGTGTATTTATCTCCTAATCAACATCTCTACTGGTGCACGCTTGCAGTACTATATATAAAGAAACAAACACTAGAACTGATATATGCTAGTGCAAATGGGTACTCAACTTTCTCCATATCATGAAAAAAGTATATAATACTCCTACTCCATTGGCTAACAAGATAATTGAGCAGAACCAAAACAAGTTAGTGATATATCTACAAAAATGGTACGACGTTTTTGCATAGAGATGCTTGTACCACAACCGTGCCTTAGTTTTCTCTTCGTCTCTCCGCTGGGTCGGCGTTTGCACTTTGCATCCAGAAGTTGAAGTTGCTAAAAAAATATGTACAAAAGGTCCTGAAAGAAAATACAATCAAAATCTAGTCTATAAATATTACAAGGAGGATATAGAAAGATAAGATTGGATTGCAATCTGGCCCTCCCGAGCTCCGCGGCATCGGTTAGAAAACTACCGTGCTTTATCTCACCGGGACCAACGGGAGAGCCATCCATTCTCTGCATAGGTACGTACGGTTAGGCACAATTCTAGTCTATAAAGTACGGTTAGGCATGGGATACGAACATAGGTACGGTTAGGCACAACTCTGCATGGCTTCATATCCCATGCATGGCAAATTTTCCAGCTAGCGATAGCTATGTTCGTACTTTGCCATCAACTCAACCGAACACGAAATTCACAAGTTCTGAATGAACTGAACTCTATTTAATTTCTCAAGTATGGAACTTGACCAAGAAAATTGATTAATTAATTAAATAAAAGTGTGTAGGGCACGTAATTATCTTGTTGCATTGGGTCCATTTCACCGGCGCCCGGGCTAGTGAGTTCCGAGTATGTGCATGTCTGCTAAAAGTCTCGGTCGCATGTAACTTGCTGCATTCGGCAGGGAAAAGCGAGAAAAGGAAGAAAGCTAAGCTTTGGTTACGACCAATCAAGCTGCTAGCTTTGGATAACTTAAGCTGCTAGTGGGGTCCATCCGATTAATAATTCATGTGAAGTAACTACTACGGTGTTCTTTGGAGTGTGACGAGGCAGCAAGAGCATCGGTGAGAGGATGATGCATAACTCTCAAGCAAGCCAAGCCAAGGGTTCAAAGGCATATATATATCAGCTTTTTCCCCACTTTGGCTTTGACGACCACACGAGGCCTGACATCATCACAACCCCGTTCCGTTCAGTTCGTCATCGCTGGAGGAGCAGCAGCAAGGGATTCCGGCCGTTAGCTGACGGTGTTCAGTTAATTACCTCGCGCGAGGTCGACCAGATCGATAACGAGGTCACTCATATCTGTATGGTCAGTTGAAAAAAATTAGCCACGGTGAAATTGGTATAGTACTAGTAAATACATAGTAATGTATAGTAGTATTATAACAGGTCTACTCTTGATTACTTATGGGACGAATTGGACGTCTTTCGCTTCATGATATGATATGCGGTGGTGATCGGGAATCTTTTCGTTGTTTACATGCATGTCAGCTCCAACTAGACCGACAACTGAATTCTCTGTCAGTGAAGACAGAATCTACCAACTTAATTAACGTTGCTGAGTATTCGTAATCACTCCGAACTAGCCTCCGTACTTAGTCAACATTGGAGTACGGCAGAATCAGGTGCGTACCGCAAGAAAATTAAAGGGAAAACATTGTATCCGTCAAGCGACTCAAAGACGACTTCCTTAATTACTCTGCAATTAACTAGGTGCCTAACGTCCGTACAACTCTGACTCTCTCAGATTCTACGTACGGTGACAGTTGATTCAGGAACATAATAACTTACTCCGTAACTTCTTTGATCAAACCCTGACGCCGTTGGTACGCACACAGCTACGTACGTTGATGGATGTAGCAGCCAATACGCGGCCACAAGGCCAGTGCTGCTAATTCCAAAGCTGTTAATAACTAACTAATTTCCTAGCCCGATCGGTTTTGAATACGCTACCTAGCTTCTCTTAGCTGGCCGATGCCATCTAATTCTAGTGTAGTCATCGCTATAATGTAGCTCGATCGGAGTGGTGGAATTGTCAAGTAGTACCTCGTGCGCGGAATATCCTGAGCTGAGTCTCACACTAATATACAAGACACCAGCATCACTTGACAATAATATTCAATACCATTGAAATTAAACTAATCTGCAACCTTGAGCCATACGAATGAGTTAATACGTGTACTAATTATAACTGTTTAATCCCGTAGAGATTAATTAAACAATGTGCGGCAGATTTGATTCCTTAATATAGTACGATGCTGATTAGTACTGATCTAGCTCCAGATTCAGAGATGCTGTCGATCGTGTGTGTGCATATATGCATTTGAGAAGTATTGCGAGATTGTTGTTGCCATCGAGCGATCACAAACTGTATTTCATTGATGGCGCATGTGTGGTGCCAACCTGCACAAGTTATCCATCGCTTTCCATCTCGCTCAAGCTCGAGTGGTGAGGTGCAGGCTGCTTGCGTGCCAAAATATACTCTACATATCGACAGACCGACAAAAGGAAAACCCGCATGTAACACACTTCCACTCAGCATACCTCCTGACATATATATCTTGCTGGCTGGGTAGAGTTAAACCACTATAGCATGATCGAAGCAAGTTTATTCAAATTGGCAGCTAGCAGCATTATTAACGGTTAACTGGACATGAAAAAAAAACTACTATGATAATGCATATAGTTTAGGAGCAACCGGTAATTTGGTTTGGTCGATCTAATTGGTAGTAGTAGGAAATCATACGGTCGACCCGTCGAGATGTCTAAAGTGCTTCGTGACGAGGTCAGCTGCCATATCGTGTGATCCATATATACAGCTCCAACAAAGCTACTATAGCCAAACTAGAGAGAGGAATCTATCTTGCAAAGGCTCAAGCTCGAAAGAAGGGGTCGCTCGAGATGATCGGAACATACACATTGGTTGGACAGGAAGCGCATATATATGTCCTTTTCGCTAGGGGATCATGGTGTGGTGAAAATACGAAAATGAGCATGGCCGAAGTAGGCTGAATTGCATAAATGCTCGTGGTAGAAGTAGCGGAAGGAGAAATGATGGCCGTCGCCAAAGTAGCCTATCACGCTAAGATGCTACCCGAAAATCATATCATCCCTCACACGTTGTAGGTTGTCAGGAGACACGGTTCTGAAGACCTACACTAATATACAAGACACCAGCATCACGTACAATAATAGTCAATACCACTGAAATTAAACTAATCTGTAGCCTTGAGCCATACAAATAAGTTAGTACTATACTAGTTACAACGGATTCGATTTCTCTATATAGTACCATACTGATTAGTATTGATCTTGTGCAGAGATCGATCCCCAGATTCAGAGATCTTGTCCATCGTGTGTGTGTGTGTGTGTGCATATGCATTTGAGAAGCATTGAGAGATTGTTGTTGCCATCAGCGCGATCACAAACGGTATTTCATTGATGGCGCATGTGGTACCAACCCAGGCGCATATGTTATCCATCGCTTTCCATCTCGCTCTAGCTCGAGTTGTGATGTGCAGGCTTGCGTGCCAAAATATGCTCGATATATCGACCGACCGACAAAAGGAAAACCCGCATGTAACAACACACTTCCACTCGCATACCTCCTGAATCCTGCAGCTGCCAAGGCTTGCGATCACAAACGGTATTTCATTGATGGCGCATGTGGTACCAACCTGCACATGTTATCCATCGCTTTCCATCTCGCTCAAGCTCGAGTGGTGAGGTGCAGGCTGCTTGCGTGCCAAAATATACTCTACATATCGACAGACCGACAAAAGGAAAACCCGCATGTAACACACTTCCACTCGCATCCCTCCTGAATCATGCAGCTGCAAAAGGATATGATGCAGTCCGTCCTACGACCGCTACTACATCTATTTTCACGAGCTACCTAAGTGGACCCATGACTCGCGCCCGAGCCAAACTCCTTCAAACTAAGGTGAACTCGCTCCTCTCCTTGTGTGACTTCGACACACCCTTGGATGGATTGCTACTTCACACGCAAACTCTGTGCATCATCAGGTACGAAGGAGCCACCAGTCGCTGCCAGACGCAAGCGGTACTACCGGTTGGAGCGACCGGTACTACCGCTCCAAGCGGTCCTACCGCCTCCCCCTACCGCTCACCACAGGAAGCACCACTCCACGTCCCAGAAGCAAGCGGTACTACCGGTCCTACAACCGGTACTACCGGTGGCCGGTACTACCGCCCCCTCCTACCGCTCGCCACTGACGCCTCCGACGGAAGCCCCAGGCCCTCAAGCGGTACTACCGCTCCGGAAGCGGTACTACCGGTGACAACCGGTACTACCGGTTGCCGGACCGGTACTACCGGTCCTGCCAGACCCTGATCGCCTCAGTTCGGCCCTGTGCCTTGTAATCCAACCTACAATTTATCTTTTCATTCCGAAACTACCCCTGTTATGTGGCTGGACTATATATAGCCCCCACCCTCTATTGTAAGCGCTTAGACTTGGATAATAATAGATATTAAGGAAACCCTTTGAGGACTTATATCTATTGGTCTCATGCTCCTACCAAGGAGCACCGGATTATCCACCCCCCTCTTGGATCTTGCTTAAGTGCGTTCAAGTTGTACAAGGCCTTGGGTTCTCGGTGTCTCGCCCCCAAGTCGTCAAGGTCTCACCAAGCACCTCATCCCCCGTTGTTGGCGTGGAGAGCGAGCTTCGCCCAACACCGATCCTAGGGATTATGTTGGACCGGTTGCCACCGGCGTGAGAAGTAGGCGTGTATCGTGTTTTGGTGTGTGTGTGTTCGTGGTTTTCATCGCCTTCCTCGAATTCATCCCCCGACCACCTCGTCCCCCTCGTTTCTCGTGGAATTCGTGAAAGATCGGGCCAACCCCAGGGTTACCCCATAACATATTGGTATCAAGAGCACGGTTGATCACGAATTTCCCCCCAATTTTTCTCTTGTTCGTGTTTCGCGTGTTTGTCGCCATTTTCACAACAGCTTCCGCATCAAAGTCATCACGCGCTCCACGACACCGCGGCACTCGAACATCATTCCCCACCAACGGTCGCAAGTCGTCAACAATACCAAAGGTATAACTTGCACCACCTTGATAGCCCCATATCTTCCTTTGTGTGTATCTATCCTATGAGAGCAACTCATTTTGTGTTTGTCTAAGCATTGTGCACTTGCCTTCGGAAAAGTGAGAGTGTGAGGCCAAATACAAAAGCTAACATAGTAGCATAGCAAGGGAGAAAAAGAAAAAGAATAAAAAAAACAAGAGTAATAAGAAAAAGATAGAATAGTAAGATACATAGTCTCCCAATACAAAGAGAATACCAAGCTTGTAAGCCATCAAAAGAAAAGAAAGAGCGCACCGAGGCAAGTGCACAAATCTATTGCTTACACTCTTTTGGCAAACGAGTTGTGGTCTTTCCTTGTGTTGGCACGACAACCGAGCGTAGTCTTCGTTAGGACCTTTTGTGCTCATTTTCATAGTCGTGCTAACCCCATTTTTCTCCACGTGTGTGTTTTCCGTGTTTTTATAGATCGTATCCTTTTGCTTTTGATCTTTGGTTCTTTACCACGTAGGACAATAACCTTTTGCTTGGATCGTTTTGTTTGGTTTTTCCACAATCCTAACCTTCCACCAAAAGCCTTTGAGAGTTTTTGCCATTTTACTTTGCATGCTTTTTCACTCATTTGTGTGGCAATTGGTTTGACATAATCTCCAAGGTGAGGTAAAAGGCTAACTCTCCACACCCGTTCTCTCCATATACAACCCTTGTTGGCTTTGCATTATGGACAGGCATGGAGAGCCATCCCAACCACCACCACCTCCGGAGGATGATAACCAATTCATGACAAGATGGGACCATTGGAAGGTCCGAGGAGAATTCAACTATCGTTGTGACGCTCTCGAGCAGCGCCAAGATGAACAATTTAGCGAGGCCCGTGTGGAATTCAAAAACATCGACAACCGCTTCGAAGAAGTCCGTGGACAAATGCATGCCATGCAACACAACCTCGGACATCAAAATGAAGCTCTTGGTCGTGCACTCGCCTCAACGGATGAGAAGCTTCAACACATCATTGATGGACTCGCACGGACACGCTCGCGCGAATCAAGCTCATCTCGGCACTCCACAAGTGAATCAAGTGCACCTCGCCGTCACGCTTCAAGGCACCGGACTGGACCCGTTCTTCAATCTATGAGCTCTTCGCAAGCGGTACCATCTCCGCGTCACGCCGCAACGTCAAGCTACGATGGTGACCTCTCCGCAAGACCTCCAAGGCGCGAAGCGAATCGGCAAAACCAAGGGCACTTGTGATTCAACAAGAGCAACCGCGCATGGACCACCAAGGCCATCGACGTCGACACGCTCCTTCAACAACAAGTGAAGCATCCGAAGAGGACGATCAAGATCATCGTCGGCGAGAAGCACTCGAAGATCCTCCAAGGCGTCATCTTCGACCGGAACGTCCACGTCGCCAACATGATGATCATGACGAGACTCCTCTACACCAAGAAGAAGAAGAGCAGCCCATCGCGCATGTGACTCGACGTCCTCCTCGCCACAGGGCGCACGACAATGCTCCTCGACATCACCCACGACAGGAACAAGAGCAAGCTCCCCAAGCTCGTCGTGAGGACCATCAACCTCCTCCTCGTCCTCAACCGCGACAACAAAACGAGCAAGCTCCCCAAGCTCGTCTTCCACAACAAGTTCCACCACCAAACGCGGCACCTCAACAACCGCAAGAGCAACGAAACAATCACCAAGCAAGACATGAGAGCTCGGATGATGATGACCGCCAAAATCATGGCAACCGACGCAACTGGAACCGCAATGGAGAAGAAACTTTCGGCAAGCTCAAATTCACCATGCCAAAGTTCACCGGTTCCAATGAGCCCGAAGAATATCTCTCTTGGGAACTCAAGGTCGACAAGATCTTCCGCATGCACAACTATAGCAATGAGAAGATGATGGCCATGGCATCCCTCGAGTTTGATGAGTATGCCAACCTTTGGTGGGAACAAGTCCAACTCGCTCGCGAAGCAAAAGAAGAGCCTCCAATTGCAACTTGGCAAGACATGAAGGCCCATATGAGATCCCGCTTTGTTCCTTCACACTACACGCGTGACCTCTTCAACAAGCTTCAAACGCTTAGTCAAGGAACAAAGACCGTGGAAGAGTATTTCAAGCAAATGGAGCTCAACATGATCCGTGCCAACATTGAGGAGCGAGATGAGCAAACAATGGCACGCTTCCTCAATGGCTTGAACCATCCTATCAAGCGCATCACCGAGTTCCAAAGGTACAACAACATGGTTGAGCTTGTGCACATTGCATCAAAGGCTGAACGTCAAGTGCAAGAGGACATCAAATTCAACAAGCCAAAGACGTACTTCACATACAAGCAAGATCCAACCACTACTCCAACGACACCAAGTGGAAGCTCCTCAAGTACAACCAAGCTTCCCTTCAAGCCAACTCTCCCTCAAGGAAAACAGCCCCCAAGTGGCAAACACACAAGGGATGATCAACCTTTCACCGGTGAATGCTACAAGTGTGGAGGCAAAGGGCACAAGTCAAATACATGTGGAAACAAGAAAGTTTTGTTCATCCATGACAACGGCGATGAAGAATACTTAAGTGAAGAAGAGTTTGATGCAAGGGTCAAGGAAGCCATGGCAAGGCAACATTTAGAAGAGGACCAAGAACTTCTTGTGTGTGAGCATGACGCAAGTCCATCGCTTGTGGTCACAAGGGTCTTGACGACCCAAATCAATGAAAATGAAGACCAACGCTCGAACATCTTCCAAACTCGTGCCGGCATCAATGGGAAGTCCATCAAAGTTGTCATCGATGGTGGGAGTTGCCACAACCTTGCAAGCACGGAATTGTGTGAGAAACTCAACCTCACCCTTCATCCACATAGACACCCCTACCATATCCAATGGCTAAGTGACCAAGGATCCGTCAAGATCAAGCACACCGTCTCGGTAACGTTCTCCATTGGGCACTACAAGGACACGGTGGAATGTGACGTGGTCCCAATGACAGTTTGTCACATGTTGCTCGGAAGACCGTGGCAATATGACAAGCGTACTTTGCATAATGGTCACTCAAACACTTACACCTCCAAATGGCTTGATAAAACTTGTGTGTTGCAACCAATGACTCCTAGCCAAATAATTGCGGACAATGCAAAGGCTTTAGCGAGGGCGCAATACGCAAAAACACCTTGTGAGAAGAGTGGTGAGCGAGAGAAACACACCATAGTGAGTGAGAGCTACAAGCCAAACTCGAGTGGAAAACCTAAGAGTGTTCTTCTTGCCACCAAAAGTGAGATGAGAGAAGTGCGGAACAACCCATCCATCTTGCACTACGTCCTCGTATGCAAGGGACTAGCGCAAGGAACTAACGACTTGACAAATGTTCCTCCTTCTTTGATGGCTGTTTTGCAGGAATTCCAAGATGTTTTTCCCGAAGAGCTTCCTCATGGCCTTCCTCCTCTTCGTGGAATCGAACACCGCATCGACCTCATACCCGGCGCACCACTACCAAACCGCGCCGCGTATCGCACGAACCCGGAAGAGACGAAGGAGATCGAGCGTCAAATCAACCAACTCGTCTCCAAAGGTTTGATCCAAGTAAGCACTAGCCCAAGCGCGGTTCCCGTGATCCTAGTCCCGAAAACGGATGATACGTTGCGGTTATGCATGGACTGCCGTCCAATCAATGCTATCACCGTGCGATATCGACATCCTATACCGCGTCTTGATGACATGCTTGATGAGTTATGTGGAGCCACTATATTTTCGAAAATTGATCTTCGTAGTGGCTACCATCAAATTCGCATGGCTAAAGGTGATGAGTGGAAAACCGCCTTCAAGACCAAGTTTGGTCTCTATGAATGGTTGGTTATGCCTTTTGGCTTATCCAATGCCCCATCTACCTTCATGCGCCTCATGAACCATATTTTGCGATCTCTCATTGGAAAGAGTGTAGTTGTTTACTTTGATGACATACTTGTCTATAGCAAGTCACTAGAGGAGCATGTTACTCACGTGAAGGAGGTCCTCCAAATCCTTCGTCATGAAAAGCTTTATGCTAATCTCCCCAAGTGCACTTTTGCAAGAGACAATCTGATTTTTCTTGGTTTTGTTGTGTCTTCTAATGGCATAGAAGTGGACGTCTCCAAAGTCAAGGACATACGAGATTGGCCCACCCCTACAAATGTTAGTGAACTTCGTAGTTTTCATGGGTTGGCGGGCTTTTACCGTCGCTTTGTGAAAGATATTTCTACAATTGCTTGCCCCCTCAACGAATTGACCAAGAAGAATGTCACGTTCGTTTGGGGAAAAGCACAACAAAAGGCTTTTGATGAGCTCAAAAAGAGGCTCACCGAAGCACCACTTCTTGCATTACCGGATTTTAAAAAAACCTTTGAGATTGAATGCGACGCTAGTGGTATTGGCATTGGTGGCGTCCTTATGCAAAATGGGCGTCCTATTTCTTACCATAGTGAGAAACTTGATGGCGCACGCCTCAATTATCCCATTTATGACAAAGAACTTTTTGCCTTAGTTCGTGTTCTTCAAGTGTGGCAACACTATCTTTGGCCCAAAGAATTTATCATCCATTCCGACCATGAGTCGTTGAAGTACCTTAAAGGCCAAGCCAACTTGAGTAAAAGGCACGCAAAGTGGGTTGAGTTTATGGAGTCTTTTCCTTACATTGTCAAATACAAGAAGGGCAAAGAAAATGTGGTAGCGGACGCCTTGTCTCGCAAAAACACAAGCCTTCTTACACGACTCGAAGTCAATGTCTTGGGTCTTGAGGACATCAAATCTTTGTACGCGTCCGACTCTTTCTTTGGACCAATATTTGCACATTGTTCCATGGACAAAGGGATTGATGATTTCTATTTGCATAAGGGTTTTCTTTTCAAACAAAACAAGCTTTGCATTCCGAAATCATCTCTCCAACTTTTGCTTCTTCAAGAGTCCCATGGTGGAGGCCTTATGGGTCACTTTGGCCGTGACAAGACATATGACATGCTCTCCACTCACTACTTTTGGCCAAAGATGAAGCGCGACGTGGAGCGCCACGTTCAACGATGCACTACATGTATCCAAGCTAAGTCCAAGTCCAACCCCTTTGGTCTTTATATGCCATTGCCTATTCCTCATGCACCTTGGTCGGACATTAGCATGGACTTTGTGTTAGGCTTGCCTAGATCGAAACATGGTCATGATTCCATATTTGTAGTTGTGGATCGCTTTTCGAAATGGCACATTTCATTCCGTGCCATAAGACCGATGATGCTTCACATGTGGCAAATTTGTTTTTCAGGGAAATAATTCGGCTACACGGCGTGCCAAGAACAATCGTCTCCGACCGCGACGTAAAATTCATGAGCTACTTCTGGAAGACCCTCATGGCCAAGCTCGGCATCAAGCTCCTCTTCTCGTCCGCCTCGCATCCTCAAACCGATGGACAAACCGAGGTCGTCAATCGAAGTATTGGCACACTTCTCCGGGTGTTGATAAAGAAGAACCTTAAAGACTGGGAGGAATGCATTCCACACGCCGAGTTCGCCTACAACCGCGCCAAGCACTCCACCACCATGAGGAGCCCGTTCATGATCGTCTATGGCTTCGAGCCTCTCACCACGCTCGATATCCTTCCACTTCCACTTCATGAACGTGCCAATATGGACGTTGCCAAGCGTGCCCAAGCAATGATGAAACTCCATGACGACACACGAGCTACTATCGAGCAACAAGTCCTTCGCCAAGCATCAAGGCTAAATAAGACCAAGAAAGAGATGATCTTTGATGAGGGCGACCTTGTATGGATACACTTGAGTAAAGACCGCTTCCCCAAGGAACGCGACTCCAAACTAAAGCCACGCGGCGATGGACCATTCAAGGTGCTAAAGAGGATCAACAACAACGCCTATGTGATCGATATACCAACATCGAAGTATCTTGTGAGCTCGACATTTAATGTCAAGGACCTCTCACCCTACCATGGCGAAGAGGACGTTCTGACGGTTGAAGAGTCGAGGACGACTCTTTCCCAAGGGGGGGGAGCTGATGCAGCCCGTCCTACGACCGCTACTACATCTACTCCCACGAGCTACCCAAGTGGACCCATGACTCGCGCCCGAGCCAAACTCCTTCAAACTAAGTTGAACTCGCTCCTCTCCTTGTGTGACTTCGACACACCCTTGGATGGCTTGCTACTTCACACGCAAACTCTGTGCATCATCAGGTACGAAGGAGCCACCAGTCGCTGCCAGACGCAAGCGGTACTACCGGTTGGAGCGACCGGTACTACCGCTCCAAGCGGTCCTACCGCCTCCCCCTACCGCTCGCCACAGGAAGCACCACTCCACGCCCCAGAAGCAAGCGGTACTACCGGTCCTACAACCGGTACTACCGGTGGCCGGTACTACCGCCCCCTCCTACCGCTCGCCACTGACACCTCCGACGGAAGCCCCAGGCCCTCAAGCGGTACTACCGCTCCGGAAGCGGTACTACCGGTGACAACCGGTACTACCGGTTGCCGGACCGGTACTACCGGTCCTGCCAGACCCTGATCGCCTCAGTTCGGCCCTGTGCCTTGTAATCCAACCTACAATTTATCTTTTCATTCCGAAACTACCCCTGTTATGTGGCTGGACTATATATAGCCCCCACCCTCTATTGTAAGCGCTTAGACTTGGATAATAATAGATATTAAGGAAACCCTTTGAGGACTTATATCTATTGGTCTCATGCTCCTACCAAGGAGCACCGGATTATCCACCCCCCTCTTGGATCTTGCTTAAGTGCGTTCAAGTTGTACAAGGCCTTGGGTTCTCGGTGTCTCGCCCCCAAGTCGTCAAGGTCTCACCAAGCACCTCATCCCCCGTTGTTGGCGTGGAGAGCGAGCTTCGCCCAACACCGATCCTAGGGATTATGTTGGACCGGTTGCCACCGGCGTGAGAAGTAGGCGTGTATCGTGTTTTGGTGTGTGTGTGTTCGTGGTTTTCATCGCCTTCCTCGAATTCATCCCCCGACCACCTCGTCCCCCTCGTTTCTCGTGGAATTCGTGAAAGATCGGGCCAACCCCAGGGTTACCCCATAACAGGATATATCTGGCTGGCTGGCTGGCTAGACTTAAACCACTATATATAGCATGATCGACGTGAATTTGTTCCAATTAGCAAACAACACTGACTGGACAATGTGTAGTCCAGAAGCATCTGGTTTGGTTTGATCGACCTGATTGGTAGGATATTGTTAGAAATAATGGCCTAAATCATTATAATTATGCCTAATAATCCAACATATATAATAGTCTGTTCTAGATAAGGCGAAGCTGAAACTCAGAAGGTACGTACGTTGTACTAATTCAGAAGCAGACTGATTATGTGGTATTTCAGCAGATTGCGTTGATTTATCTGTTGACCAGGCCTAGGGTCTGGCCGGCCTCCATCTATCCTGGCACTGAGGACAAGTTAACTGACGACGACGACAACACCATAAATCATTACGGTCGACCGGTCTATGTCTGAAGTGTTTCGTGACGAGGTCAGCTGCCATATTGCGTGATTCATACAGCTCCAACAAAGCTACTACGTAGGTGCCACTAGCGGCTCATGATATCTCTCGATTGATCCATCAAGGGGCACTCCTTGCCAACTGGATTAACACGAGAATGATCCAACTGCAACCGGTGGGCGTGCGTATGGGCTAGGATACATGGAAGCTGTGGATGATATCAATACATCATCGACCTGGACGCATCAGACTGCTATATATAGCTCTATCATATGCAGTGCTTTGATCGGGAATTTCACCCGCTTATCTAGGGCGACCGGACACGTTCTTTCTGGAGGAGTGCCAGACGCAAAGATAGAGATGTATTCCCCGCACGTCTCTGTTTCCCCTCCGTTCGGTCGGTATTTCATGATCGCATCGAGATTACAACCAAGAAGACCCTAAGGATCAAAACTTTTGCCGAAGCCGCACACAAATTCATTGCTCTTGCGCGACCATAGTTATCGCTAGGATGATTTTTTTAAAAAAAATAGCGATTTATTACTTAAAAGAGTTTTAAACATTACATCCGTCTCTCCATAAATTGGATGCACACAGCCGACACATGTCTAGAGATAAAACAGAAAAAAGAAACACGGCATACTACATATCATAATGAGAAATTCTATAGACACCTAAGGTGATGGAGCACCAATCCAGCAATCACCCTACCAACCATGTCGGAAAAACGCGCTCGTGTCCCCGCTCGGGCGGCACCGGAGGGCTAACCCTAGCCGCTGGGAGTCTCCCTCCGCCTCTCTCCCCTCCGCCTCCGTCGGAGGACATGGCCGGGCGAAGCTCACGCCGCCGATGATGGAGGCGGGGGCTCTCTCTCCCGCGTACCTCGTCGTGAGGGATCTCGGCCAGGGCGGCATCTGGTGATCCATGGTGGCGCGGCGGCGTATGGCAGCGCGGCGGCGTATGGCGGCGCAGGGAGGTCCAGTCGGTGCAAAGGGCACGACGCAGACTGGCGCGTGCGGTGGCTGCTCGCTGGCCCTAGTCCTGCATGGCGGCTGGGCCCGATCTGGGTCCTAGCGGGCCTGTGCGGGTCTCGGTCGGGGCGCTGTGGTGGCACGGGGAGCTCCTGCAGCGGTGTCATGCAGCGGCGTGATTGTTGGCGCTGCTGCCGTGCCGGTGGCGAGGCCGTTGAGCTGCGACCTGGGCGGAGTCCCTGCGTCGGGGTGGAGATGGCGGTTCCCCGTGGCGGCGATCTGGTGGTGGAGGCGTTGGAATTGGGGATTCCTTTGGAAGACCTAGATCAGCCCTCTAACCCTAATTGACGACGGGATCCAGGCGTGGCCATGGTCCGTCTGGGTCTGGCCATGGTGGGCGTTGTTGGAATTATGCCCTAGAGGCAATAATAAAGATGTTATTAATATAATTCTTGTTCATGATAATGTTTATATTCCATACTAGAATTGTATTAAGCGGAAACTTTAATACTTGTGTGGTTTGTGAACAACACCGTGTCCCTAGTACGCCTCTACGGACTAGCTCATTGATCAATGATGGTTAAGGTTTCCTAACCATAGACATGAGTTGTCAATTGATAATGAGATCATATCATTGGGAGAATGATATGGTGGACAGACCCAAACTAAGAGAAGCAATTAGATCGTGTCATCGTGTTCGTCTTTGCGAAGCTTTTCTTATGTCAAATATTGTATTCCTTAGACCATGAGATAATACAACTCCCTGGTATCAGAAAAAAGCTTTGAGGTCATCAAACGTCATCCTATGAGAGGGTGATCATAAAGGTGTCTCTCAGGTGATCGGAAAGTATCTGTTGGGTTGTATGTATCGAGATGGGATTTGTCCCTCCCAAAGTCGGAGAGATATACTTCGGGCCCACTTGGTAATCGATATCAACACCGCTTGCAAGCATGTGGTTAAGGATTTAATCACAAAGTGATATCGGATTACGGAACGAGTAAAGTACTTGCTGTGAACAAGATTGAACTAGGTATCACGGTACCGACGATCGAATCTCGGGCAAGTAAAATATCACGAGACGAAGGGAATATATATATGGGATTGATTGAATCCTGGCATCGTGGTTCATCCGATATGATCATCGATGAATGTGTGGGAGTCAATATGGGTTTCCAGACCCCGCTGTTGATTATTGATAGAAGATCATGTCTGCATATTCTCGAACCCGCAAGGTCACACACTTAACGTGTCTCGACGCTAGGATAGATTGGATAATTGGTTTATGAGTTTTTGTTCGGAGTCTCGGATGGGATCCGGGACATCACGAGAGGTTCCGGAGTGGTCCGGAGAATAAGATTCATATAAGGCAGTGCAGTTTTTGGAGTTCGGAATTGTTCCGGCTTAATCGGTATTGTACCGGAAGCTTCTAGAACCTTCCGGAAGGGGACCAACGTGGCCCCACCTTCTGGGAGGGGGCATGGGCCTATGAGGGAGTGCCCTGCCGCTTTGTGCCAGGGGCACAAGGCCCATAGGGCCCAGCCGGCCTAGAGAGGTTTAAACTCGAGATAGAGTTTCTAGAAGGGGGGGTTTCCTTGCCCCCCACTCCTTATCCTTTGGGGCCGCCGGTTTGGGCTTGGGGGAGGGGCTAGGGCTGCGCACCCCCTCTATATAAAGAGGGGTGGGGGCGCACCAACCCCTCACACCTTCCCCTCCAACCCTAGCCGCCCTGCTGCCCTCCTCTCTCCCTCCCGACTGCTTGTAGGCGAAGCCCTGCTGCAGAAATTCTCCACCAATTGCACCGCGTCGTCGCGTTGTAGATCCAACCCATCTCTCCACCATACTTGCTGGACCAAGGAAGGAGGATACGTCGAGGTGCTGCACGTGTGCATCTCACGGAGGCACCGCCACTTGTGGTGCTAGATCGGATCGGATCGCGAGGAGGAGAAGCGAGTACGACTACATCACCCACGTTCCGACGAACGTTCCGCTGTGCGAATCTTCAAGGGTATGAAGATCTAATCCAATCTCTCTCGTTGTTTGCATCTCCTAGATTAGATCTTGGCTTTTCCTCTGTTCGCATCCGTAGAAAATTTTGATTTACTATGCCGCGAAACCCTTCAGTGGTATCAGAGCTAGATCTATGCGTAGATGTGTTTCACGAGTAGAACACAACATGGTTGTTGCGGGCGTTGATGTTTTCTGTTGCAAGCCTCTTGTTTGTGTTCTTCTTATGACGCGGGATAGTGAGATTGAAGCGGTCCAGGCTAACCTTACGCGACGTCGTTCGCGAGATCGGCTCCGCACTTGACGTGTGGCTTGTTCCACACATGCGGCTGGTGGATGTCAGTTTCTCTCACTATAGTTGTCATGGGATTAACACCGGAGTTTGTCAACCATAATATCATCATTGTGGCTTTCCGTAGGTAAGAATCGTTCTTAGCATCTACTCCCATAAGCCACGTAAAACATGCAACAATAAAGTAGAGGCGTCTAACTTGTTTTTGCAGGGAGTGTTTTCTGTGATATGGTATGGCCCAAGATGTGATGTGTATATTGTATGCGATGATCATGTTTTGTAATGTTTCACGACTTGCATGTCAATGAGTACACAACCGGCAGGAGCCATATGGTTGTCTTTATAATTGTGTATGACCTGCGAGTCAACTTCTTATACGCCATGTAATAGCTTTACTTTATCGCTAAGTAGTTAGCAATAGTTTTAGTTGCTATTCATGGTGGAGTGATGGAGATCATGCCGGAACGCACAAGATGGAGATCATTGTGCGAAGATTGGCTATATGTAACACCCTCAGAATCGACCCTATGCAAGTTTTAGCGAAACCCGCCAAACCCGCATAGAAACGATTCAAAGGTGCCCACCAGGCACTTTCGTGCGGGTGGAAAACGAAGTAATAACATTACACAACAGTCCTCGATGGGACCCACAGAACAGATACATATAACAGCGACTCAAGAGTCAAGGATACAGATATAAAGATCCAAATCACCTTGAAAACGATAGAGCGTCCAGCTACGGACAAGATGCAAATGGGGCTAAGAGCCCTGAAGAGTAACCAATGGCGTCCATAACCCTGCCCAGGCCAAGCCGGAAGGGTAACCCTGCTAACGGCGTCGATCTCAAAACCTGCTTAAACAAAAGGGGTGCCGACGAAGGGCAAAGGAAAAAGAGGAGCGTCAGTACTGAGGCCAGTACACGGCGAGGCTAGAATTCGGCGGTCCTCGCCTACATAGGTATGGTGGACTGAGCGGCAGCGGCAGCATGCATAGAACACCCTATAGAGACTCGATATAACTGGCGGTTAGCAGAGAGGGGTAAGAATGGCCTATCCGGATCCAACCTGAAGCTAACTCCAATCAAACCCCTCCTGGCGTTTCCCCCT
This sequence comes from Avena atlantica, assembly GCA_910589765.1. NCBI lineage: Eukaryota > Viridiplantae > Streptophyta > Magnoliopsida > Poales > Poaceae > Avena > Avena atlantica. The sequence goes on from OU342735.1 coordinate 28,864,172, forward strand.
CGACACCGAGCGAGGAAGTCAACCGAGGAACTCACACAGTTGGCAGTTTTATTTATTCAGTTATCGTTGCAGCATTTACTAGTCAGGTTTAGTAAATCGTCCTGATAAAATAAGCAGTGGGCACGTTTAATTAACCATTCCGTTGTAGTTGCAACAATTACTAATCAGATACAGATAACATGAGATAACCCAAAACCCAGCAGTTGTTGGTACTTTTATTCAGCCATTCCGTTGTAGTTGCAATACTTACTAGTCCGGTACAATGGTCGCAAGCGACACTCCAAACAAGCAATTGTGGGCAGTATTTTTTAGCCATTCCATTATAGTGAAGCTAATTACTAGTCATTATAAAGTCAAATTTATAGCAGTAAACTTTAGTTATGCTTGTCTATGGTCGAGATACTGTGCTCCAAGTCGTCCATAACCGCGGACACGGCTTTCAGAAAGTTTTAACCCGGCCGGGGTGCACAAATAGCAACACACACACGATCAACCTCGGAAAAACCAAAACAAAACCCAACGAGGTCTTCACGACAGAGCAATCACAAGATTCAGAAATATTTCAGGGGGCCACCCCATTGAGTAGACCCGCAACGAAGTAAGCAAGCTCCGAGACGGACTCAAGGTTAGCGCCAATGGCTGTAAGCGACTGGGAACCCGAAAACTCGGGGTGTCGATACCGCGTAATCACTCCGCTTTCCTAAACAGTACAGTGTGCTATCTGTCGCACAATTTAAATAAAGCAGTAGCATGGCATAAGTACATGATCGTAAATAAAACCTCAAACTAGTTGTGGCCCCAAGAAATAAGACGGAGTCAAGCTCTGGCTAAGGGGGGCCCATACTCCCCATATGTGGATAGCGCGATAAATCAAGGAACAGGTATCAAGTACTCGGGGTCCTACGGGACACAAGTGGGCGTTCGGAAACCAAATGTTATCTATCACCCACCGATGCCTCTGCTTACTTCAATTTTAGTTGTTAAACAGGAATTAAAGTGAACAATAAGTAAAACTATGATCATCTCCAACATCAACATGCGGCAATACATCAACAACGGTGGCACTTGACGACACGCGACAACACTTGAGCAAGCGACTACGACGCGCAAGTCCAACTATCTACCAAACAATAGATAATAGGATGTGTCCGAGGCAATATAGGGCTGCAAGGGGTATCACGGGTACGGAAAACTAGAGCATCGCAACACATATAGCAATAGATCAACAGAAGAGAAGTAAATACTATAAAAGTAAGATAGGTAGAAAGGGGGAGATGCTCGCCTGAAAACATTGTCGAAGGTTTTCCCCGAAGATCGGGTCGAAACTCGCATCAACTCAACGGCCTTATCCGTGAAGAAGCAAAATACTAGCACAAACAACGGATGCAATATTTAATACAACGGCAGAAGATCGGCATGATGCATGTATGATGGAGGACATGGCAAAAGTGCGATGCAATTAGGTCATATTAAGCGGAACCGGGGTCCCGACAATTAATTAGATGGTTCAAGTTGTTTAGAACCCCCGCAATTAAATGTTGTTTTAACATGGCAAGAGATAGTACCGGGTTCGCTACACCAATTTAAATGAGGCCAATATGAGACTAGATTTGCCCGCATATGGGCCCCATATTTAATTATTAGGTGAATCGGCATAAGGCCCCCATACCCCATGAATGTATGCATGCAAGACAATTATTATGCGACAAGTCGTATTATGTTATAAAATATGGTTCTCGGATAAGAGGTCACACATTAGGGTTCGGCGAACTTGGGGTTCCGGGGTTCGGGGTTGGTCTCGGGGTCCAGGGCTCGACGGGTTCGGCCTCGACGGGATCGTTCTCGGATATCGGGGGTAGTTCTTGTCGCGTCCGGGGAGGCATTGGTGTTCGGGGTGAAGCGCTTGGCGTTCTGCGGGGAAGGGCTTGGTGGTTCTGACTTCACTTGTCGGTGCCGGACTCGGTTGCGGTAGATCTTGGCCATGTCGAAGTTCGTGCCGAAGGTTCGTCGAGGTCACCGGTTCGGTACGGTCTTCATGTGGTAGATCTTGGCGTTCCGTGTAGGCGTTCTCGAGGTGGATGGCGAACTTGTCCGGTACCGGGGTTCTCGGAGATCTTGGCGCGGCACCGGGTACGGGAACGGCCTTCGGGTTCGCGTGGGGTTCTTGGCGTTCGACTCCACTGTTGAGGACGTTCTTGACACGACGTCGATCTTGTCATTCCCCAGATTCTGTTAGTTCTAGGTGCATGGATGCAGCACCGGTTGTGAAGATCTTGGGGTTTTGGTTCCGGGGTCCTTGACGGACTTGTAGCACATGGTATCGGCCGATCTTGGCTTGCGCCTCTCGAATGTCGCTAGCGCTTGCACAAAGACGCACGCGGTGCTGCGCCAGGGACAAGGCGGCTAGGAGGAGGCTTGCATGTGCGGGTGCTGGCCGACGCGAGGCCCTCGTGGCGGCGGGGCAACGCAGGTGAGGCCGGGAAGAGCTCGGGCGGAGGCGGGCTCCGCGGAGGAAGGGCACGGCGGGGAGGAGGGGTCGCCGGCGCTGGAGCAGCGAGGCCGAGGGCGGCGGGGTCGACGCCGGCGGCGCGGCGACGCGGTGGGGCGGTCCAGTGGGGCGCGGGCGAGACGGCACCGGGCGAACGGCCGCGGTCGGGGGCGCGTGGCCGGAGGAGAGAGGCGGGGCGGTGCGGCTCGCTGGCGTGCAGGTGGGCGGCGACCAGGCGCAGGCGAGGGGGGTCTGGGGGTGACGGGGGAGGCGGAAGCGCTGGGCGGTCGCGGGGAGGCGCCGCGGCAGACGCAGGCGACGCGGGCGGCGCTCCCGCGCAGGCGATGGCGGGGAAAGGGCCTGGCGCGCGGCGGCGGGGCCGTCGGACGGCGACGGGCGGCGGGAGGCGAGCAGAGGCAGGGCGGCGGCGAGCAGAGGGGTCCGGCGAGCGGCGGCGGGCGGAGGGCCGTCGTCGTCGCGGACGGGGAAGCGGGCGCAGAGGAGGGGGCCCGACGGCGGCCGGAGATGAAGGAGGCGGCGGCGGCTGGGTCGACGTCGAGGAGGCGCCGCAGGGGGCGCCGGCGGAGGAGGGGAAGAGGCGAGGACGGCCAGAGAAGGAGGTTGCGGAGCTGCCGACGAACGGGGAGACCGGCGCGCGGGCGGAAGGGCGGGGCGGCTGCGGAGCTGGAGAGGGCAAGCAGGGCGCGGAGGCGGCGGTGAGGCGGTTCGGCGAGGGAGGCGGGGAGGAGATGGAGAGAGGCGGGCGGGAGGTGGAGGATGGGGCAGGGACGCGGGGCCAGGGACGGTTGGTGGCGACCAGGGGGATGGGGAGGCGTGCAGGAGCGTGGGGGCGCGCGCGCGAGCGGGAAAAGGGCGGTGGGGCCAGGCTGGGGGTTGAGATCGGTGTGGCAGGTGGCCAGCAGATGGGATGGCCGGCTGAGGGAGGGTTTGACCAGGGGAGGTGGATGCTGAGGTGGCAGAGGTGGATAGGCCAGTGGAGGGGAGAGGATGAGGTGGCGCAGGGCTATTGGAGGGAGTGATGTGGAGGCTGGGTTGGGGTAGAGTTTTAGGTAGCTGTAGGTTTTAGAGGGGCTGGTTTGGGGTGGACCGATTAAATCCTGGGGGTGGTCGTTCGGGTCGATCTGGCCCGTTCGACTGCCCCCACTAAAAATAATATAATTCTTTTATTGAATTTAAATGCACCTTTTGCAGACCGATAGCATTCAAACAAAAATAATCCGGAGACCGGGTTTGCGTGTTTGAATGAAGGTGGGGCGTTTGGAAAATAAATCGGGCTTTGCGAAAATAGTTTTGACAAACAACACCTGATGATGACGATGCAATGCACAAATTCAACGCGATTTTCTAGTAGTGGTTTTGCGGGATGCCACACTATACCATGTCACATAAAGTTATATGCATGTGATGTTTATCCTTTTATGTATCTTATTATGCTTAGATCGCGACGGTAGCTTTATAAGATGATTCCTCACTTAAAGATCAAGATAAAAACTGTGTTCTCCCCAAGTATGCACCGTTGTGAAAGTTTGTCGTGTCCAAGCATCACGTGATGATCGGGTGCTATAGACTCTACGCTCACATACAACGGGTGCAAGCCAGTTTTGCACACGTGGAAATACTTGGGTCTAACTTGACGAACCTAGCATGTACAGACATGGCCTCGGAACACAAGAACCGAAAGGTTAAGCATGAGTCATATGAATGATATGATCGACACTTCGTTGTCCACCATTGAAACCACATCTCTTCTCGTGATGATCGGATTAGGTGTGGTGAATTTGGATCGTGTTCACTAAACAACTTGAGGGATGTTGAATTTAGTGGGAGTTCATCTAGTAATTTGATTAAGTTGAACTATTTATCATGAACATAGTCTAAATTGTACTTGCAAATACTGTAGATCACATGGCCAAGTCCAACTTCAACTTCAACGTTTTTGCTGAGATAGAAAAGCTTAGAAACAATGGGTCTAACTTCACCAAATGGTTCCGCATTCTGAGAATCATTCTCGCTGGCGGACAAAAGGACTATGTCCTTGAGAAAGCGCTAGGTGACGCCCCTGCTGTAGATGCGCTGGCTGATGAAAAAGCTATTTATCAGTCGCGCAAGGATGATTATGATTTGATTAAGATCGCCATGTTGTATGCTATGGAATCACATCTTCAAAATCGTTTTGAGGAGTTCGCCGGGCCCTTTGAGATTCTCGAGGAGCTGAAAAACATGTTTCAGACTCAAGCCCGTTCTGAGAGATATGAGATCTCTAAGAAATTCTTTAACTACAAGATGGAGGAAGGGAGTTCCGTTAGTGAGCACGCCATTAAGATGTCGGGCTACACTCAACGCCTTGAGCAACTGGACTGCAAGATTCCAGAGGAGCTCAAGATTGACACTCCTAGCTGCAAAAGTTTTGTAGTTGATCACAATCAGATTGGTTCCACTGATATGATCACTGAGCTCTTTGCTAAGATGAAAGTAGCGGAGGATAACATCAAAAAGAATAATCATGTGTTGATGGTCAACAAGCCCCCCACCTTTAAGAAAGGTAAGGGTGCAAGGAAGCCCATCAAGAAGGGCGGCGGCAAGCGCACTGCCCCTGCTGAGAAGAAGCTCAAGTCTGGTCCTAAGTCGGACACTGAGTGCTTCTATTGCAAGGACAAGGGTCACTGGAAGCGCAACTGTCCGAAGTACTTAGCGGACAAGAAGGCTGGCACCATCAAAGTTATATTTGATATACATGTTATTGATGTTTTCCTTACTAGCCCTCGTTGTAGTGCCTGGGTATTTGATACCGGTTCAGTTGCTAATATTTGTAACTCGAAACAGGAGCTACGGAATATACGGCGGCTTGCGAGGGATGAGGTGACGATGCGCGTTGGCAAAGTATCAAGAGTTGATGTGATGGTCGTCGGCACGCTCTCCTTAGTTTTACCTTCGGGATTAGTTTTAAACCTCAATAAATGTTATTATGTGCATGCGTTGAGCATGAACATTATTTATGGATCTTGTTTATTGCAAGACGGTTAATCATTTAAATCGGAGAATAATGGTTGTTCTATTTATATGAGTAACATCTTTTATGGTCATGCACCTGTTGTGAATGGTTTATTTCTTCTAAATCTCGAAAGGGATGAAACACACATCCATAACATTGAGGCTAAGAGATGCAAAGTAGATAGTGATAATACTACTTATTTGTGGCACTGTCGTCTAGGTCATATTGGTTTAAAGCGCATGAAGAAACTCCATTCTGATGGACTTTTGGAGTCTCTTGATTTTGAATCATTTGACACATGCGAACCATGCCTCATGGGCAAGATGATCAAAACCCCGTTCTTCGGTATGATGGAGCGAGCAACGAACTTGTTGGAAATCATACATACCGATGTATGCGGACCGATGAGTGTTTCGACGCGCGGTGGATATCGCTATTTTCTCACTTTTACCGATGACTTGAGTAGATATGGGTACATCTATTTAATGAAACATAAATCTGAAACGTTTAAAAAGTTCAAAGAATTTCAGAATGAAGTGGAGAACCATCGTAACAGAAAGATTAAGTTTCTACGATCCGATCGTGGAGGTGAATATTTGAGTTACGATTTTCTCACGCATCTTAAAGAAAGCGGAATCGTTTCGCAACTCACGCCACCCGGAACACCATAGCGCAATGGTGTGTCTGAACGCCGGAATCGAACCCTATTAGATATGGTCCGATCGATGATGTCTCTTACTGATTTGTCGTTATCATTTTGGGGTTATGCATTAGAAACCGCTGCATTCACTTTAAATAGGGAACCATCTAAATCCGTTGAGACGACACCGTATGAACTGTGGTTTGGTGCTAAACCTAAGTTGTCGTTTCTTAAAGTTTGGGGATGCGAAGCTTACGTCAAGAAGTTGATGCCAGACAAGCTCGAACCCAAAGCGGAGAAGTGCGTCTTCATAGGATACCCTAAGGAAACTATTGGGTATACCTTCTATCACAGAACCGAAGGCAAAGTGTTTGTCGCAAAGAACGGTTCCTTTCTTGAGAAGGAGTTTCTCTCGAAAGAAGTGAGTGGGAGGAAAGTAGAGCTAGACGAGGTTATTGAACCTTCTCTTGAATTGGAGAGTAGCGCAGCACCTGAAATTGTTCCAGTGCCGCCTGCACCAACAATAGAGGAAGCTAATGACAACGATCATGAAGCTTCGGACGATGCTGCTACTGAACGTCGCAGGTCGACAAGGTCGCGTGCCCCTCCTGAGTGGTACGGCAACCCTGTCTTGACTGTCTTGTTAGTAGATGACAGTGAACCTACGAACTATGAGGAAGCGATGATGAGCCCAGACTCTGAGAAATGGCTAGAGGCCATGAAATCCGAATTAGGATCCATGAGCGAAAACCAAGTATGGACTTTGGTGGACCCTCCTAGCGACCGAAAGGCCGTTGAGTGCAAATGGGTCTTCAAGAAGAAAACGGACGCTGATGGTAATGTTATTGTCTATAATGCTCGACTTGTCGCGAAATTTTTCGACAAATTCAAGGTGTTGACTACGATGAGACTTTCTCTCCCGTAGCGATGTTTAAGTCCATTCGGATTTTATTAGCAATTGTTGCGTTTCATGATTAGGAAATATGGCAGATGGATGTCAAGACTGCGTTCCTCAATGGCAACATTGATGAAGAGTTGTATATGATGCAACCCGAAGGTTTTGTCGATCCTAAGGATGCTGATAAAGTATGCAAACTTCAGCGTTCCATTTATGGACTGAAGCAAGCATCTCGGAGTTGGAACCTTCGTTTTGATCTAGTGATCAAGAGCTTTGGATTTGTTCCAAATTGCTACGAAGCTTGTATCTACAAGAAAGTGAGTGGGAGCTCGGTGACGTTTCTGGTACTATATGTGGATGACATATTGATTATTGGAAATGACATCAACATGCTTAACGATGTGAAGAGTTATTTAAACAAATGTTTTTCAATGAAAGACCTAGGGGAAGCTGCTTATATATTGGGCATCAAAATCTATAGAGATAGACAAAGACGGCTGATAGCTTTAAGCCAAAGTACATACCTAGACAATGTTCTGAAAAGGTTCAGAATGGATAAGGCAAAGAAAGGTTCAGTGCCTATGTTGTCAGGTAAGATATTGAGCAGGGCTCAGTGTCCAGCTACGGTAAATGATAGAGAAGCTATGAGCAAAGTGCCTTATGCCTCGGCCATAGGTTCTATCATGTATGCCATGCTGTGTACTAGACCGGATGTGTCCAATGCTCTTAGTTTGACGAGCAGATACCAAAGTGATCCAGGAGTGGAACACTAGACAGCCGTGAAGAACATCCTAAAGTATTTAAATAGGACTAAAGAAATGTTCTTAGTCTATGTAGGTGATGAACAGCTCGTCGTAAAGGGTTACGTCAGCGCTAGTTTCGACACCGACAAGGATGATTCTAAATCTCAGACAGGATACATTTATATTTTGAATGGAGGAGCTATGAGCTGGAGAAGCTGCAAGCAAAGCGTGATCGCGGGATCTACAATAGAAGCGGGATACATGGCTGCTGCAGAAGCGTCAAGTGAAGGAGTTTGGATCAGGAACTTCATCACTGAGCTTGGTGTGGTTCCAAGTGCCTTGGACCCACTGGAGATATTGCGTGAAAACACTGGCGTCATGCACTGGATAAGGAACCAAGATATCATCCAAATACCAAGCATATCAACCGCAAGTTTCATATAATCCGAGATTATATAGCAGATGGAGATCTGAAGATTAGCAAAGTACATACAGATCTGAATGTCGCAGATCCATTGACTAAACCTCTTCCACGTGTAAAACATGATCAGCACCTCAGTGCCATGGGTGTGAGATTGTTGCCAAATGTAAACTAGATTATTGACTCTAGTGCAAGTGGGAGACTGTTGGAATTATGCCCTAGAGGCAATAATAAAGATGTTATTATTATAATTCTTGTTCATGATAATGTTTATATTCCATGCTAGAATTGTATTAAGCGGAAACTTTAATACTTGTGTGGTTTGTGAACAACACCGTGTCCCTAGTACGCCTCTACGGACTAGCTCATTGATCAATGATGGTTAAGGTTTCCTAACCATAGACATGAGTTGTCAATTGATAATGAGATCATATCATTGGGAGAATGATATGGTGGACAGACCCAAACTAAGAGAAGCAATTAGATCGTGTCATCGTGTTCGTCTTTGCGAAGCTTTTCTTATGTCAAATATTGTATTCCTTAGACCATGAGATAATACAACTCCCTGGTATCAGAAAAAAGCTTTGAGGTCATCAAACGTCATCCTATGAGAGGGTGATCATAAAGGTGTCTCTCAGGTGATCGGAAAGTATCTGTTGGGTTGTATGTATCGAGATGGGATTTGTCCCTCCCAAAGTCGGAGAGATATACTCCGGGCCCACTTGGTAATCGATATCAACACCGCTTGCAAGCATGTGGTTAAGGATTTAATCACAAAGTGATATCGGATTACGGAACGAGTAAAGTACTTGCTGTGAACAAGATTGAACTAGGTATGACGGTACCGACGATCGAATCTCGGGCAAGTAAAATATCGCGAGACGAAGGGAATATATATATGGGATTGATTGAATCCTGGCATCGTGGTTCATCCGATATGATCATCGATGAATGTGTGGGAGTCAATATGGGTTTCCAGACCCCGCTGTTGATTATTGATAGAAGATCATGTCTGCATATTCTCGAACCCGCAGGGTCACACACTTAACGTGTCTCGACGCTAGGATAGATTGGATAATTGGTTTATGAGTTTTTGTTAGGAGTCTCGGATGGGATCCAGGACATCACGAGAGGTTCCGGAGTGGTCCGGAGAATAAGATTCATATAAGGCAGTGCAGTTTTTGGAGTTCGGAATTGTTCCGGGTTAATCGGTATTGTACCGGAAGCTTCTAGAACCTTCCGGAAGGGGACCAACGTGGCCCCACCTTCCGGGAGGGGGCATGGGCCTATGAGGGAGTGCCCTGGCCGCTTTGGGCCAGGGGCACAAGGCCCCATAGGGCCCAGCCGGCCTAGAGAGGTTTAAACTCGAGATAGAGTTTCTAGAAGGGGGGGTTTCCTTGCCCCCCACTCCTTATCCTTTGGGGCCGCCGGTTTGGGCTTGGGGGAGGGGCTAGGGCTGCGCCCCCCTCTATATAAAGAGGGGTGGGGGCGCACCAACCCCTCACACCTTCCCCTCCAACCCTAGCCACCCTGCTGCCCTCCTCTCTCCCTCCCGACTGCTTGTAGGTGAAGCCCTGCTGCAGAAATTCTCCACCAATTGCACCGCGCCGTCGCGTTGTAGATCCAACCCATCTCTCCACCATACTTGCTGGACCAAGGAAGGAGGAGACGTCGAGGTGATGCACGTGTGCATCTCATGGAGGCACCGCCACTTGTGGTGCTAGATCGGATCGGATCGCGAGGAGGAGAAGCGAGTACGACTACATCACCCACGTTCCAACGAACGTTCCGCTGTGCGAATCTTCAAGGGTATGAAGATCTAATCCAATCTCTCTCGTTGTTTGCATCTCCTAGATTAGATCTTGGCTTTCCCTCTGTTTGCATCCGTAGAAAATTTTGATTTACTATGCCGTGAAACCCTTCAGGCGTGAGCCGGAGCCGCAAAGTGAGGTCGCGGTACACGATGTCAGATGGGTTCGATCTGGTCCTCTATGTCCGATCTGATACTCCTCTCAGCGATGCCTTGCCTTCTCGTTCGATGTTTTGTTCGGCGGCATGGGGGTCTGCTGGTGTGCTTGAATAATGGTGGCGGTCCTAAGGTTCCTCCCGCGCGAAGAAGAAGATCTGCTTGATGTTGGCCCTCGTGGATCTTGGCTGGAGAGGCGAGTTCCGAAAGGCTCCGCCGGCGAACTCCCATGGGCGTATCATGCCTGGAGATTGCTGGATCGAAAGGTATTCGGTCGTGCGTTCCTTGTTTTTCTGGCTGTTTGGTTTCAACGGGAGCGTTGCGAAGCTCTGTTATTTGTTCCCACCAAGCGTCATGGTGAAGTCGGATGTGGAGAATGTCAGGAAAGCGGAAATATGAGGGTAGCGATGGTGATTTTAGTTTTTGTAGCGATGGAGAACTGGCTGTGTGATCTATGACTCGTAGCAGCGACTATTGGTGCGGGAAGACAACACAGGAGGAGTTCCCAGTCTTACCTTGCAGGGTGAAAATCCAAGGTCTGGCCTTAACTGGTTGTGCCTGGCAATGGTCTTGTTGAAGGCATTGTTTTACGAGCGAGGACTTTCTCCAGGATGAAAACCTATGATCTTTGATCGGGCAACGATGGCGCTTGGGCACTGTTTCCTTTTTGAAGGCGTTGTTATTGGAGGACTACTGGTGTTGTTCTAATGGTGTCGGTGTTGTTGCTTTGAGGAATAGTTCTCTGTAGCGAGACTTTTTTCTTTTTGTAATTCTTTTTTTTTCTGGGCTGTGTGCATCCGTAGGGCCTCTAGGGCATGCGTTGTTGCAGAGTCTGGGTGTAATTGGTATCCCTGTGATATTAATATATACTCTTTTCCAAAAAAAACCATGTCGAAAAAAAGTCTCGTGTTGTGTCCTCTAACCGTGTAATCACCTTTATAAATAAGTCTCGATTCTCCACACGTTATAGAGATGACTATGAATATAATGTATTGGTGCACCGTAGATAACATGTAAATGTGACAAAAATTATTATTTATACGCTTTATCATTTCTATATAGCAAAAGCAAACAAATAACGAAAAGCGCTTTTATCGTAAGAAGAATTATAAACTTATGGTCTATGCCATATAATCAATTCTCGATGTTATAGGTGACACTACGAAGTGGATATATGCTAGAAACTATTTGGATGATTGACCACGTAGAACGGACAAACTTGCAAAGACCTGATAAGGTACCTACAAAGGCTAGATGTGCCTGAAGTTATATAAAAGTTTCGAACAGTACTGCCTATTTTTTCATGTCGATGCACTTTTTCTTTCTCTATTATGTGTGCACTTATATTTTGTCGGCAAGAAATGTTTATGTGTTTCTGGTCCATTTCCTAACTTTAAGTAAATGCAACTGTATTTACGAACAGCTATATCAAATACTAGATAAATGGCGCCAGTTAGCCGGCATGAACAGGAAAGCATACTTGACAACATACGCACGCTCGCAAGCCATCCAAAGGCAAGCATACTTGACGGTGACGGCGTTCCCCTGCCGCTTTATATCCTTTGCTCACTCCATCATGTTTTTTATTTTGCCATTCTTTTCAGCCTCTTTCCTGTTTCTCTTTAGGCTTTATGCACTTATTAATTTGTGAACTCGCAAATGTTTTACGGCTCACAACACAGCTTGATCTTGTGTACGCGATCGAGTGACCGACGTGTTGAGCACCTCGACTAATGATGACGATCTTTTTTCAGCTCCAGTGCTAGATGACTGGTTAGTTCTAAGGCTGTCTAAGTTACTATCTTCATAGTGCAAAACAACATAGGTATAGTACCGTGCAAAGCCTCATTTATTATAATATAGACTCATTTTGTTTAGAAATGTGTGATGTTACGGTAACATAGCTAGTTACCACAAGACTCTTTTATCATTTAATTGCATGCCATGTTATCTAAATGCTTAAGTGGCAATACATGCAGGAGTATGTTACTATCTAAGTTACTCCCACTATAACTAGTCTAAGTCACTGGCATTTTATTAGGGGGATTTTGCCCAACCCGATAGAAGGGTTAGTTGCCTTGATTCAACGGTATTGGTCATGCGATCGAGGACCAGAACTAGTTTTGTTTACCAACTGGTTGACGGAAGATTAGGCACGATTAGGCACGCAATTACTAGCTAGTGATATAGCTACTCAACCGAAATTCAAAAGGACTGAACTGGTCTCTCTAATCTGGAACTTGAGCTAGAAAATTGACTAGACCACAGAGTTTTAGGCAAGAAATTTTACAAGGTTTCATTTCACCGAGCTAGACGATTTTTCGAATAAATGTGCGCGCGCGTACCGTGCATGTCGGCTAAAAGTCGCAGTCGCATCGCACGTAACTTGCTGCGTTCGGCCGGAAAAGCGAGAAAAGAAAGAGAGCTAGCTTTGGTCCCAGCCAATCAAGATTCGGATAATTTAAGTGGCCATCAATCGGATTAATGTAATTTTTTACTTTGTTCTTGGAGTCTGATGAGGCAAAAGCATCGGTGTGAGACGACGACGATGCATGTGATCCTCCATGGATAACTCTCAAGCCAAGACAAGGGATCAAAGGCATTTTCGGCTTTTCAGGCTCCCTTTGCCTTAACGACCACGAGAGCCGTTCCGTTCCGTTCAGTTCCTCCTCACGGCAACAACGGATTCTGGCGGTTATCTGACGGTTGCAGACTATGTTCAAATTAGTTACTCCTGCTACTTCCTTTGTTTTAAAATATAAAATGCTTTAAGTTTGTAAAGAAAATGTATCTAGACTTTTTTTAGTTTATAGATTCACTCTAACTCTGAGTAAACCTACATACTAAAAGAAGTCTATATATTTTTGCTTTATAAAACTAAAACATCTTATATTTTGAAATGGAGGGAGTACCTCGCGCGGGGTTCACTCAGAGATATGGTAAGTTGCACAATTTTAGTGGTAGTCAAATTTCAGTATTCCCTCCGATTCAATAATAATTATCGTTAATTTAGTAAAATTTGACATTAGAAGTAGTTTAAATTTATATAACCTGTAATATTAATATTACTATAAGAGCATCTCTAGTACATCACATGCCGATTTCTAAGCCTGAATAAATCCAGCCAACCTGAATAAAATAATCTGCCATGTCCCTCTCTAGCTATATATAACAGGCCAGAGGGCACACTACTACTACTATTACTGTGAAATGGCTTAGCAGTGACCGACTGATAATCGATATCACCAATGATATCGGCAGTCCTCACCTATATACTGTCACTAGTAACTCCTTAGTGTTAACATACATCTAGACTCGCTGGCAATCTGAAGTGACAACATTTCAAAATTCAAGAGTCGCATGTATTTGTTCATCCATCAAGCGAGTAAAGTAACATTATCACTGTATTCATTCTTGAGCTAGGGTTTAGCGGCAATGGAGCAAAGCCATCGGTGCCACCATGGAACGCCTGATGGAGCGGAAGGAGGATGTGGCGAGGCGCCCCGACAACGCTGCCACCTCCAGTCAGTCGAGGAGGCACATGAGGAGTTCAAACCGTTCAAGGCGATTCACGTTTCCCACTAGGACACGCACTGGTTCGATGGCAAGGAGAAAGCGGCAAACACCTCAGCTCCGAGAAAGAACCGTCGGGGAGCGCCGTGGCTAGCCCTAGTAGATCTAGGGTTAGCGTTAGCATGTTTAGGGTTAGATCTTGCTAAGTGCCTAAATAAGCTAGCTGGTTTGTATGAATTAGTTTGTGTGTATGTACTTGCAGTTTGATGAAGATTTTGTTTCTAATTTTAATGATATGCGGTATCATTTTCATCATCTGCACTGCCACAAGAGTATTCATACTGGAAAAAACCTTTCCAGCTCCCGTGATCTCACTTTTCCGAATTCGGTTTATCCAGATCTGCTAGAGATGTTCTATCAGCTGTAATCTTGATATTTTAGGTGATGAATGGGACATTTTTCTGTCTTGATATGATACGCGGTGATTAGTCGATCCACACAATGAAATTGTTTTGGTATTTAGATGTCAGCTCCAGCTAGGCTTGGAACCTTTACCTACTTAATTAATTAATTAACATTGCCTTAGCAAAACTAACACAAGTTGGATGCGGAATGACGATCAGCTAACATTGCTGGTAGTTTTGACTGTAAAACTGAACGCTCCGGGCTAGCTTACGGTGGCTTAGTCAACTTTGGAACAATACAGTAATTAACTGGCGGCCAAATTAGCTGCATCCCGAAACAAAGAAAAAACTGTAGTATCTGTCAAGCGGCTCAAAGACGACTTCGTTAATTACTCTGCAAATTACTTACGTGCCTAACTTACTCACAACTCTCACTCTCTCAAACTCTACGTTCGGCGATGGCTGATTCTCGAACATATAAAATAACTAGTGTACTGAACTTCTTCCGACAACTCTGACGCCATTGGTACGCATACTGCTACGTAGGTTGATGGATCTAGCAGCCAATACATGGCCACAAAGCCAGTCGTGCTAATTTCAAGGATGTTAACTAGCTTTTCTTAGCCGGCCAGTCATCGCTATCAAGCTCCCAGTAGTGGAATTGTCGAGGAATACCCTCGTGTGCGGAATATTGTGAGCTAGCTAGCCGCCACACTAATAAGAAATTAAACCAGCTAACTAGCATCTCACTTGACTATGGTCAATACAATTGAATTAAACTAAGCTGCCGCCCCGAGGCATATGAATAAGTTAGTATAATACTGCTTCCTTGTTTGGATACAAGTTTTTTCAAAAGTAAAATAATACTGTATAAAGTTTGACTATATATTATAAGCACTATATAATGATAATGGGGGAGTGCTAGTTAGAATGAGTCGACATAAAATATTTTTTGATGACTCTAATACATTAAAATTTTATATTATAGATGTTAATATCTATTTTACATATCTATTATATACTAAAAGCAATATAAGGGTGTTTTTCGAGGCACCACGTTGATCCACATCATCAATATTATTTTAATGGTTAGATCTAAAATCTATTATATACTAAAAGCAATATAAGGGTGTTTTTCGAGGCACCACGTTGATCCACATCATCAATATTATTTTAATGGTTAGATCTAAAATTTAGAGATAAAATATTAAATCCTAACCATAAGATTTATGTAACAAGTATAACACGTGTGTTCCAGTTATATCATGATTAGCCTGGCCAAACACGTAACACACATTCCCTCAAAAAAAAAACATGTAACACCCACGTTACACGAATCCCTTTTTTTCCTCCAACATGAGTACGAATCGCATGCATAGATCTTTTTTAGGGAATCCTGGCCAAACACGTACACATATCCTTTTTTTTCCAAGATGAGTACGAATCGCATACACAGGATTTTTTTTGAGAACATACACAGGAGCTGTGACCGAACATGAACATACACAGGAGCTGTGACCGAACATGTTTGGGTTTCACTCTGTTCTGGTAATGCGTAGGACCTGGAAATAAACTGGCCTAGATATATGTACTCCTACCATATAACATATAATACCTTTTGAAAGAAAATATAATACCATGTTAGTCTAAAATCACTTAAATTCTTTTACTAGAGTTTTTCATAATTAATTAACTGCTACAATTGGCTATGATTAAGATAGACTAACACATTACATGTGTTAAACACGTTTGCTATGTAAGGTAGTCTGATCAATGTAAAGAGGCATGTGGTTCACGGGACTTCACTTAAATTATGTTGACCATTGGATACTAAATTGATGGCTATGATTTAAGGTAAACTAACATGTTTGATATATCTTAGCCAGATATAGGTAAAGAGGCGCATGGTTCATATTAAGTGCAATAAATTTACTCACGTGAAAACCTCATATGCTCTAGCCCTAAGAAATCATGTATCTAATTCTCTTATGATTCAGTAAATAGAACTCGACTCCTTCTGAGATTTTTTAGCAATATAATGGTTTGTTTCAAGACACAAGGTTGATCCACATCAGCCAGATATAAAATTTATGGCTAGGATTTAAAGAAAAACTAATAGTTGTGTGACCGTTTAATCTAGAATGACACGCTTAACTTCCGTACG
The DNA here is from genome assembly GCA_910589765.1 of Avena atlantica. Taxonomy (NCBI): domain Eukaryota; kingdom Viridiplantae; phylum Streptophyta; class Magnoliopsida; order Poales; family Poaceae; genus Avena; species Avena atlantica. The sequence goes on from OU342735.1 coordinate 28,880,422, forward strand.
AAAACAAATATGTACATAGTCCAAGATCGTATCTTTTTCAAGTGACCATGACGTATGGTCAAAGGACTTTGGAGTGGCACGCTAAAAAAAGAAAGAGTTGATAGGCGTATCTCCATACGATACATTAGTACTTTTGGTCTTTGGTTAATCATTTCGGTAGCATGTATTGTGCACCATGAAGAAGTTTATAAATTTAATATTTAACACGTGTGTATTCCATGGCTATTGTACATACGGTGTGACAAGAAAAAATACATATACCTACAATTTTGCAGCTATTGACAAGGATTTGAACACCCTAAAAAAACAACAATAATTTGAACACCCCGCAAAAAAACAAGAATTTGGGTGGACCCTATTTTAAATAATGAATCAAAACCACTAGGTCATCATACTATCTAAAATACATATAGATCTCTTTTTTTGAGGAACGGATAGATCTTCTTAATTCAATGTAGACCTGCGCTATAACGGTTTAGATCTACCATGGAAGTATGCACCCATGGTGTATTTGTCTAAAATGTGACATATTTCAGAATGAACGCAGAATATCAATATTTCATAATTGAGGGAGTAAAGAAGAAAGAAATTTATTACAAGACGAAATAATTGAAAATTCTCAGTATGTAGTTGACCTACCAGAAAACAATATTTCATCTATTCATTTTGTTAGTAGCATATCTTCGTTATTCGAATACAAAGTTATATAAATATTCAAATGATTACGAAAAGACCTGATAAATAATTTCTGTAGTACATGCTTTAAGAAAATGTGTGTTATCAAACAACATTTGGGAGGGTACCAGAATGATCAGATTAAATGCAGATACCAACATGGATACTTGAAATATAAATATGGAGTGAACATATACGGATTTTAAATGGACAAGTATACCATGTATAGTTATGATCAAACAATATACACGATCTCTTAAAGTTAAGTTTAAAGCATATACACTGGCTTTGTCAAATATGAAGAAAGTTTGAACTTATTAAAACTTTATACTTAGCAGAGGTTTTCTTATGTGTAAGATAAAATTTACTAGGTTTGGAATTAATAGAAGGTTGGTAAATAAGATGTAGGTGGGCAGTCGAACTGAATTCATGAGAATAACAAGTTCGGATTAGTAAAAAAAACAATACATGAAAAAATAAATATTTGGTACTGGAGTTGGTATAAGTCAATATTATCCTTCCTTAGATCCATTGGACATTATAATATTTTTTTTTGAAACGATACCCTAATAATATTTCACCCGCAAAGCTAAAACTATTAAATATGTCTTCTATGCATGACATATATAGATGGCGGCTAAATAATTTATTATTTTTAATAGTATTTTGTGAATGTGCTAATATTTCCAATCAACTTGGGCATAGTGAAGATGATGATAGGTGATGCCCTCGCATTTGCGAGGGCCACCATGCTAGTTTGATCAAAATTTACAACGCTTAACTTTTGACTAAATCACGACGTACACGACATAATAGTGAAGGGAGAGTGTAGTACTACTATACTCATGACTAGTATCGATCTTGTGCAGAGATCCAGCCCACTCTCAGACATCATCTTGTCGTTAGAAGAAGTATTGTCAGATTGTTGTCGCAAAATGCCTTACCAGGTACTCCTCCTACGTACGTGCAGATAGAGTTTCCAAAATACGTGCAGATAGTCGGCAAACTAACAGAGAACTAATTAACCAACGAATTAAATGGCTATTGTAATAGCCAAAGCACTATATGATGCCTTAATTAACCTCAAATAAAAATGTTATACTAGTATGTTAACTTTCAGACCACCTATATGCAGGTTTATGCATAACCATAGCCAACACACAGGTTTTGCGCGCCAAAATTTATCGACCGACAGACAAAAACGAAAACTCGCGCGCAGGTGTAACTTAAAAATGCATCGACCCTGCGCTTGCTCACATTGTTAATCAGTTGAAGATGGCAAGGGCTATACATGACTGAACATTATTTGTCTGCGATCTATAATCAAGCTCCAGGGCTCGATCTAACTCCGGCCATGGTTCTGCGTCGGTGCCTGCCTCGCTGCATCGGCTTACCTAGGAGTGGAACGTCGACCTGTTTAGGTAAAAAGGGCTTTCATCATGATTGTGTGAGACGAAGAAGCAACCAGAGCTGGATACATTATTAATTAATACACTATCCGTTTTATACTATGCTAAATCAGCGACACAACTACTAAATATGAAACAGAGGTAGCAGGATGATGGTGGTTCTCGATCAGGCTAAACTCAAACTCTTGGTCCGGCCGGAGCACACGTACGCTGCAAATTCAGAAGCAGACTGATTATGTTCAAAAGCAGACAGACTAACTAGTCTTGATTTATTTTTGTTGACCAGGCCGTTAATTACCAGGTCCGGCCAGCCTCTAACTATATACCAGGCCAAGTTAACTGACGACGACGACGACGACACCATAAATCATCATGGTCGATCGGTCCATGTCTGAGATGTTCCCTGACGAGGTCAGCCTCCATTTATTGTGACCCATACAGCTCCAACGAATGAAGCGTATACGTACGTACGTGTCACTCGTGGGCGAGTAGCGAGCTATCTCGTGATCTGTCTGTCGACTGATCCATCATGGCCAGTTCGGCGACGAGAATGATCCTGGAACCGGCCGGCGTGCGTATGGGCTAGGATACACGGAAACTGTTAATGATAATATCATTCGCCTGGACGCGGTCGACTGCTACGGCTCCATCAATCATCGTCATGCAATGTGCTCTGATCGGGAATTTCATTTTCACCCGCTCTTCTAGGGCGACGGGACAATCTACTTTGTGGAGGAGCGCCGGACGCGTTCCAGCTTTGCCACAGAGGCAAAGCTAGATAGAGATGTATCGGGTGGGTCTTGTTGGATGATCCCTGTGTGTACGCCTCTGTCTGTTTCCCCTCCGTTCGGTCGGCGGTGTTTGCATCCAGAGGTTGCTCAATCTGTTCCTCTTCAAGCAGTCCGTATAGCTGATGCATGATCAGAACATACACATTTGGTTGGAAACGAAGAGCATACGTCCTTTTCGCCAGCGATCATGGTGGGGTGAAACTGGGCCAAATTGGAGAGGCGCTCGTTGTCGAAGCAGCGGAAGGAAGATGGCCGCATCTGAGATCAAGAAGTAGCCGCGTAGCACGAAAAAAAAAAGTCGATCGATCACGTTAATAATCATACTTCTTCGAATCCCATAATAATATCCTCATAACGTTGAATAAAACAAGGAGGTTAATTTAGGTGTTGGTCTAAAGGATGGAGTAGAATTATTGAATCTGAGCTTACAAACCTTAAAAAGGATCTCATGGAAGAGTATGATCTGTTAGATGTCAAGTCTAAATCAACAGAGCTCTCTGCTGATGAGCAAACAAGACTAAAACAAATCTATTCTGAAATGAATATGTTTGGGCTAAAAGAGGAAGTTAAATCAAAATAAAGACCTCTTCAAAAAATAAGAATCTTCTGGTTGTACTCTTTCTGAAGATTTCTTCTCTCCCAGTGAAAAAGTTTTTGAGAAACAAAATCAGAAACTTGTGGCTCACTTTACTCAGGAGGAAGTCAAACAAGCCGTGTTTGATTTTTATCAGGACAAATTAGATATATATATATATAGGTTGAACTTTGCCATTTTGACTCTCATCCCAAAAGAGCCTGAAGCTATTAGTATGAAAAAAATCTCCCTATTAGCTTACTTAACTGTGTCTAAGATTTTTACTGAAGTCCTTACTAATAGGTTTGCCTTGCTGATGAACACTCTTACTTCCTCCAACCAATCTCCCTTTATTAAAGGGATATTTATATTGGAAAGTGTGGTCACTACTCATGAGGTTATTCATTCTGTTTCCCATGGTAAAAGTCAAGGGCTAGTCCTCAAGTTAGACTATGAGAAAGCCTTTGATAAAGTAGATTTGTATTTCCTGTTAGACCTGCTAGCTAAGAGAGGTTTTAATTCAAAAATTATTTCTTAGATTAAAGTTATCACTCATGGAGGTTCTGTTGGTGTTAAGCTTAACAACACTGTTGGTAACTTCTTTGTTAGAGGAAACGGGTTTAGACAAGGGGATCCTATCTCCCCTTTACTTTTTAATTTAGTTGTAGATGTGTTAACTAGGATGATCATTAAAGCCTATAATGCTGATTTGATTAGAGGCCTTTGTTCTGATCTTTATCCTGGTGGTGTTATCTGCCTGCAATATGCAGATGACACTATCTTATTTTCTGACAACAATCCCAATTATGCTACTAATCTAAAGTGGGTTTTGACCCGCTTTGAGCAGGTCTCTAGGATGAAAATCGACTACCCAAAGAGTGAATTTATCCCTATAGGTCTTGAGGAAATTACATACTCAAATATTTTGGGCTGTACTATTGGTGCTTTCCCCATTAAATATTTGGGTATTCCTCTGCACTTTGAGAAGCTTAGGAGGGAAGATATTCAACCTCTGATAGACAAAATCCTCAAAAGGATTGCTAGCTAGAGAGGAAAATTACTCTCTTATGCAGTCAGGCTAACTCTTATTAAAACTTGCTTAGCAAGTATCCCCATCTATCTGCTCTCCTTTTTTAAGTTTCCAAAATGGGCCCTGGACTTAATCAATTCTCAGATAGCTAATTGTCTATGAAATGATTTTGAAGGGCATATGAAACTGCATATGGATAGTTGGAAACTAGTTTGTAAGAAAAAAGAGTTTGGTGGCCTAGGTATCCCTGATTTGGCTAATGTCAATTTGTCCCTTCCTGGCTCTTGGATCAAAAGATATTCCCAAGATGAGGGAAAAATCTGGAGGACCATTGTAGAAACCAAATATGATACTAAAAACCCCCAACATCTTCTGTAGCAAGTAAAATGGAGTCTCTCAATTTTGGAAAGGGGTTCTTTGGGCTGTTAATAGTATCAAGTTTGGTTACATGTGTTAGATTGGGGATGGAGATCAAGTCAGGTTCTAGGAGGATACATGGTTTGGGACCTCCCCTCTGTCTGTCCAATTTTTTGAAATTTATGTCATTTACAATGAACATAATAAAACTATCCAACAGATTTGGGATGGTTCATCCCTCAAACTCTCTGTTAGGAGAAATTTTAACAGTGAATTGTTGGCTCAATGGTATGAATTAGAGGAGATTGCTTCTGGTAATTCCTTTAATGCTAATACTGATGCTTTGATCTGGCAATATGAGAAAAAGGGTTTAATCCACTACTTTCCTGTATGCTATCATTAATTTTGGAGGGGTGACCCCTATTTGTATCCCTATGTCGAGGATGAAACTATTAATCATCTCTGTTTCCAATGTTTAGTTGCTAGACATGTTGGGGCATCATTTTCATATTCTTTAACATTGATATTGGAAATGATTATATGTTTGTAGCTAAATTCTGGATTGCCAATAAAAAATGCAGTATTAAATTTAGTTTGTTCTGCTGCTCTCTGGTGTCTCTGGAAATTTAGGAATGAGATGATCTTTAATGGTCTTCCTTGGATTAACTTGCATCAGGTCCTAAGGAAAATCTTGACTTCAGTAAAACATTGGAGGCTGATTTTCAAGGAAGGGGAGGATGGAGGAGGTGGACATGTTCTACATCGACCTCTCCAAAATCCTGGATTCAAACTTTGCACTGATGAGTTGCTGAGCAGTGGACAAGCTGGTGAGGTGAGAGGCCTCCAAGATCAACCTTCATTTCCAGCTTCCAAGAGAACAACGCTGCATGGGACCTGGGCAACGCCGACATCCACTCTGGAGGCAGCAGTCTTCCCTTCCCCTCTTTAGTTCTCTCAGGCGGTGTGGATGCACCCTTATGGCTTTGTATATAGTTTTGACGTGCTTCTCTGCCTTTAACTCTGTTGCTTTTGTTCTGTTGGTGCATGCCTTTTAGTAGTTTCCTATGTAAATGACATAAGCTTACCTTTAGGTTTCGTTGATGAGTCAATGGAACCGGAGCGGGTGTCCCTGTCGATCTAAAAAAACTTTGTCTAGATACGAATATATCTAGTTCAAATATTTAACTAGATACACATGAATCCAGATAAATTTGATTTCATTAATATAGACCATAGGTATCCTAAATGTTAGAGAATCTACAACCGGCCCCCAGGAGCCCTCCCAAGAGGATTTTTCTGCCTCGACGGAACATTTTCTACCCAATCGCCCTCCAGGAGTCATACCTACGCTGTATTTTGGGAAATATAAAAAAGACATTTTTTATAGTAAATAGTACTCTGTTTGTCTTAAAATCAATGTTATGGATTTGTCAAAATCTAGATTAATCTAAAAATTATTTAGTATATAAATTCATCTAAAATTTGACAAACGTGCTATATCTATTTTAAGACGGACGGAGTAGTAAAATAGTACTTGTGTTAGTTTTTTTGTATTTACTAAATATAAACTATTCTTTAATGTGACTTTACTGTGAACAATCCCTTTTTATATATCCATCTATATATTTTACATCAAATTTTTTGGAGATATAGAAATGTGAGATTTTAAAATTTAAAAAATTTAAAAGTAAAGGGAGCACCAGTGTTCATGTGCACCAAATCCTTTCTCCATGCAAGATCATTTTCTAGTTTCTGCTTTGGAGGGAGAGAAGCTAGTGGTGACCACGGAAGATATTGTTAGGACACGGGGGTTGACGTGGCGGCAGTATCAGCTTTGACGTGTCCCTAAATTCCCGGCCGCGTATGCGTATGTGGCCGCGCGCAGTTCCCCATGTCCACGGCCGACAAATGCCTCTGCGAGAAAACGGAAAGCGACGCCCAACAGTTGAAACGAAACGGAACGGAACGGAACGGTGGAAGCAGCTAACGGCCCCGTCGCCGTCGCCGTCGCCGTTACCTCCCCCCGTCGCCGTCGCCATCGGCCCCCCGTGCTCTCCCCCTCTCCTCCGAATAAGTAGAGCACGACGGATTGACCCACCCCTCCTCGCCCAGCGAGCGAGCACCCCACACGAGAAGACGAGAGACAGAGACGCGGCCAGCCACCCAGCCAACCACCCCCGTGTCCGAGGAGATGGAGTCGCCGGAGGCACGGGGCCCGTGCGGGGACCACCCGCTGGCCGCGGCGGCGGCGGCGGAGCGGCCCTCGGAGTCCGCGGCGCTGCGGGCGCTCGTCGACCGCGTGCGCACCGGGGAGGTGGAGGCGGCCCGCGAGGTGCGGCGCCTCACGCGGGCCTCCGCCAGGCACCGCCGGAAGCTCGCCGACGCCGTCGAGCCCCTCGTCGCCATGCTCCGCTCCGGGGCGCCCGACGCCGGGGAGGCCGCGCTCCTCGCGCTGCTCAACCTCGCCGTCAGGGACGAGAGGTGCGCAACCCGTTTTCCTCTGCATCGCTCTCTGCTCACCACTAGTCTTCAGTGTTCGTTTGTTATTGCGAAATAGAATTCATGTTCTTCCTACTTCGAAATTCCGATAGATTTGGTAGTACAGTTTCCTTCTACCACTCCCAATTGCTTAGGTGAGATGTCGAATTCCCCCTGAACTCGGTGGTCTCCTCCTCGATTTCTCGGATGTTTCGGTGCAAAACAACACGGTGCTATTTCGAGCACTTCCAGTTTCAGATAGATTTGGTGATGTTCTCATCCTCCAGCCCAAAAATTTCAGAAAGTTTGATCCATTTGTCGCTAAAATCAGTAGCCTACTCCTAGATTGCTCGGATGTTTCGGTTCGGGCGTCGCAGAATCCTAGGAAACCTCTTGGCTCTTACTATTATCGTTTAGCTATTGTATGGGTCTGTTTAATCCCCAATTATTGTACTGATTTCGTCGTACAATCCCTCCCAATTATTTAATCATGGCGGCTTATCAATTCCGTTTCCCCCTCCGATCACAAAAATATCTGACAAACAAAATCTCCCATCCGTGGTCCTCCCGCCGTGTGGTTGTTGGATAAAATTAATTCTTCACCCATCGGTAATAAATCTGTACTAGTATTCTGATGCACACTCAAGATAAGCAGTCCCACGCATATATTCCCAAGCATATTCAGCAGTCTAGTGGGATATCTACGCACAGGAGATTTCAGACTTGTGATCAACATCATCTGACAGGTGAAGTATCGTCGTGCTTTCAGCGGATCGCATAGCATCCTGCTGTTGGCAAAGAGGTTTCATTCCGGTGACGCTTCAACCAATCGGTGATCCCACGAATGTGCTTTCTTAGATTTCTAGGAGATGACGGCAAGAGGAAAGAAAACGGTCGGTTTTGGATGTTGGGGAGAGAAACAGTTGGTCTGATTTGGAAGCTGACCTAAGTCTGCCAACCGCCGTATCCTGGTTGGCCGCTTCCGAGAAAAATCTAGCAGCAGGAGCCTGTAAGCGGCGTTCTCTCTCAGAAAGGTTTCTTGTCCTGCCTAATATTTCCTCCCCTTTCCAACTGCCGTGGCCAAGATACAGTTACCCTCCCGTGCTTCCTTTGGAAATTCTGTGCCCATGCCGTGAGCTAATTTGCTTTGAGGTATATCCAATCCTAGCATGCTGACCTCATGGTTGTTGGTAGGCCTCGTGCCAACCTGCCGAGGGAAGTCAAGTCACACAAGTATGGTGCTATGTATGTACCAGAATTCAGAACCCATCTTCCATTCTCTTTGCTTTCTGAAGTAGTTAAGATAATCAAGTTGGTAATTCTGCACTCTTCAGAGTCCTGCCAATTATTTATTTCTCTGTCGATTTGATGGACTGCCACCGGTTCTGCTGGGATCAACTGTTCAAACAGTTAGAGAATCAAGTTCTTGTCTTGATTCTTGAGAGATCAGATCTAGTTCAACCCATGTAGACGTCATGAATGAGGATTTTAAAGTCTTGATGGTTCCCATCTTGGTTTAAAATTCATACTTCCAACTTTCGGTACTCTTGGACACTCCTGGCAGTTGCAGAGCCTTCAATTTAGATCTCTGCAGTAGCTGGCTTAAACTGTGTACTGAGTACTGACTCACTGTTTCGTCAGAGTCTAGTACTACTTAACTAGACACTATGTGTGGACCTTGTACCGAGTTTCAAAAAAACACTGTGTGGACCTTTGTACTGCATGCAAGTTGTCTCTGTAAGATCTTACCTATGGGTGAAAATTCTTCTTCAAGCCATAATACGTGTAGTATGCGAGTAATGTAATCTTCCTTGAGAAAATGTAGCTCTTGTACAACATATCATGTTCTCTGTTTGCATGATTATGATCTGAAATGTGCATGGTGGCCTAGTTATCTTTGTCAGCAGTGTTTAGCTTGCAGAGGAGTAGAACTGGTATGATGTATGCACATTGTTCTGAACCTGTATTGTTTCATCTATGCAGGAATAAGATCAAGATACTGGATGCTGGTGCGCTTGAGCCGCTCCTTGATTACTTGCTGTCGAGCGATCTAAACCTACAGGAGTATGCAACTGCTGCCATCCTTACGCTCTCAGCCTCGTCGACGAATAAACCTATTATAAGTGCATCTGGAGCAATCCCTCTGCTTGTAAAGGTCCTCGAAGAAGGGAATCCGCAAGCCAAGAATGATGCTGTGATGGCTCTTTACAACCTCTCCACGATCGCAGATAACCTTCAAACCATCCTTTCTGTCCAACCTATTCCCCCTTTGATAGAGTTACTGAGGGGTGGCAAGAGGTCCTCCAAAACAGCTGACAAGTGCTGTGCGCTTCTGGAATCACTACTTGCCTTTGATCAAGGGCGAGTGGCCCTAACTTCTGAAGAAGGTGGCGTGCTCAGCATTGTGGAGGTACTCGAGGAAGGCTCCCTTCAAGGTAGAGAGCATGCCGTGGGAGCACTCCTAACAATGTGCGAGAGCGACCGAAGTAAATACAGAGACCCCATCCTAAATGAAGGAGCTATCCCGGGCCTTCTTGAGCTCACAGCGCATGGCACCCCCAAGTCTAGAGTGAAGGCTCATGCTCTTCTTGACTTACTGCGGGAGTCGCCATATTCAAGATCGAAGATGCAGCCCAACACTCTGGAGAACATCGTTAGCAACATCGCTTCTCAGATAGATGGGGAGGACCGTGGCGGGAAGGCTAAGAAGATGCTTGCTGAGATGGTGAAGGTCAGCATGGAGCAGAGCTTGAGGCACTTGCAGCGCCGGGCTTCCTTCGCTTGATGTTGCCCGCTACAGGTGACCACCACCCCTGTTTTGCAAATGGAAGTAGAGAGATAGCGGAAATAACGTACGAGATTGCTGGAGATGCCGGTCCAGGCCACGACAGGACCGAGTGACTGGTGCAAGCGCTCATATACTCAATGCTCTTGACATAGTTCTCTTTTTTCCGTTTCAATCTTGCTTGATGTTTCGAAAAGAGAAAGGACAAGATTTCTTCCCCTTCCCATGTTTTGTGCATGTACCGAAAGCAAAAGAGTGAAAAAAAAGGAAAAAGAGAAAAAGAAAGTCATCTCCTTTGAGGAAATGATTGTACATACATGATATAAAGTAAAGATCCCTTTCTTCAAGCCTGAAACTCTAGGTCCTTAGTCTTAAGTCTCTTAGTTTATGTGTCAAGTGCTTCACTTCAGGCCAAATTAGCAGTCTGATCTGTCTGGTTCTGTATATAATGCCATCATTTCTGACTCGGACATGCTACTAGTTTGGTTTCTGTGGGCTCTGTTTTGGTCCGCTTTGCTTCAGGTAGGTTGAACACTCTGATCATTCAGCCATCAGCCTCATCTAATTCTCAATGTATGACAGGTTAATCTATCTATCATTTCTTGATCTGATTAGGCCATTCTCAATTTATTACAGGTTAAACTATCATTTCTTGATCTGACTAGGCTGCGACTGCAACCAAGACCTCCTTGTTTCAACCAACCTAGCTGAACATTCTGACTGTTTATCTATCAGCTAACAAATCACTTTCGGTCTAAAAGTATCGTCGATCTCTTTCGCCGTCTCTAGGAAATCTTTCTTGTCTCATTGGCTGCGATGGCTTTGAGTGTGATCATGGCTGGCTTGACCCTGTGAAAGGTTGCTCATCTATTATTCGTGCTTTCTTTGCGTCTCAAAGGGACGTGTCCGTCTTTGCGTCTCAAAGGGAGATGCCCCATGAACGTTCATGCGTAGCTTTTCCTTTCCGTTATCCGTTGCGTTGATCGGACGTTGGTGGACTTTTTTTTTCGGGTTGGAGCTTCTTGCAACGCTCGTTTTCGTATCCGATTTCCTGTATCTTTGTTCGGATGTTGCATTTGCTTTGGTGAGGGTTAATTAAGTTTATCGTGCCGCCGTTTTTTGTCGACGGGGGAATATTCTGGTCTCGGACACGCCGGCGGCTTCACCGAGACGAGTGCTGGACTTGTCAACGAACCAAACGAAATCAGTTTTGGACATGATGCGCGATAAGGAAAATATCATGACATATAATATTACTAGTATGCAATAAACAAATAAAAGAGCTTTTATATGTCACGGGGTCCTAAACTTTGAAAAATAATCGCATATCAATAATAACTAAAAGGACACTGCACTTTGTTATATAAGTTCAATATATGTGGTATTTCATTCAATATGTAGAAATATATCAAGCATAAATTCGAAATATAGTACTCCCTCTATTCAAATTAATTGAATTGGATTTGTCTAGATTCGGATGTATTTAGTATTAGACAAACTCAGGTCAATTAATTTGAACCGGAGGGAGTACGAAGATTGTGTTCGAACATTACATGAATTATTAAACTTTAGATGTGTCGATATGAGTTAAGTGGAGAAGATTGTGCAAACTTTGCTTCGTCTGAGTCTGAGTTTGGGGCTGAAACGAGATTGACTTATCGAATGGGGCATGGTGGACGGCCGAAGACGCACTTGGAGAAACAGACGACTGGCACCTCCCTGGTAGCCTGGGCGGACGAGCATGTGGCGTTATGTGCGCGAGCAGTAGGCACATAGATCAACGCATTTTTTTACGAGCAGACCCATGGCGACGGGGATTAGGATCAAGAGTTCAGGCCCGATCAATTAGTCGACTACGACCAAAACCGTCTCACATCGGCGGCTCATCGGGAACAAGGGATAACAGTTAACACCTTAGTCCAGATAGGTGCTGGCTCTAGGCTCTAGTTGATTTGGGTTTAGGAAATATCTGTTAGAAGAAATCGAACGAGGAACAAATAGCAAATGATTCAACTGTTTCTTTCCATTGATGATTCTTAGTATTTATACAAGGGGAAGAGACATGAGCGAAGAGTCACGTCCGTACGAGGGGTGCTAGATATGTCGGTTGTCACTTGCAAACCGACTTAAAGGATTACATGGGAGGATTATCCTTTTAATTAATCTAATCTATTAATTAAATCCTAACACTCCCCCTAATAATTCCATGTCCTTGCGATTGATCATCTTTGGAATCATCTCCTCCAAAAACCATGTGAGAAAAATACGAGGAGTAGAGTATGATATGTTGCTAAAACTCCTTTAAACCCAGTGGGAAAATAAGGAGAAAATGGTGCAACATATAATGGTAAGATATGCTGTTAAAACTCCTTCAAACCCAGTGGGAAAATAAGAAGAAAATGATACAACATATAATGATTATTGCCTACATGTTAACTCCATATGAGAAAAACCTTGTAAAAGGGAAAAAACCCATAGAGTTTAGAGGACAATATATATGTCGTGTATACTTTCCTAAAAAACCCAGTGGGGAAAAAGAAAGTATGACATACAATCTTGTATTGATATTACCTCATTAAAAACCTTGATGAGAACCTGGATAGTAAACTCATAAAGGGAAAAAGAGTGTAATATGATGCTTTGAATAGGAGTAGTCCAGAGTGATACTCCCCCTGATTCTTGCAAACCCTGAAGCCTTCAAATACCAATTCCATGAAAACATTTCTGGAATGTTAAAGTTGGTAGAGACTTCGTGAATAGATCAGCGATGTTATTGTCGCATGATTTGACTCGCAAGACGTTTATTTCCTGAATCTTCTGGAGTTCATGGAGATAAAACAATTTAGAGGCAATATGCTTAGTGATATTGCTCTCTATGTATCCTATTTGCATCTATGCAACACAAGCAACATTATCTGTGTAGATAATGGTCGATGATTCAAGAGAACCAATACCACATGACTCATGTATGTGGTTTATCATTCTGTAAAGCTACACATGGCAATGTGGCTTTGTATTTCAGAATGATTGGTAGGTGTAGTCACCGAAGTATATTTCGAAGACATCAATGGAGTGACGCTTCTACCATGTAGGTACACAATATGGGGATCATTCAAGTAGCCAACATCAGTGTATTCTGATGATATTGGAGTTCAGATTTCTCTGAAATTACAAGAACATGTCAAATAATGTGTGGTGCCTTGAAGATATCGAAAGATATTCTTGATTCCCAACCAATTGTGTTGGTGGGTCCAATGGCACCGGATATGGAACTTCAAGTCCCAACATCCCTTCTACATCATCCCTTGGTTTGAGTGAATCTTTCTCTACGTCTAGAGATCGAACAGCCGGTCATGGGAGATGGATATGACATGTCTATTTTTAGGTTTCTCCAATATTTATAATATAGGCAACTTGGTGTACCATAATACTTGAGTGAAGGAGTTCGAGTTGTGGTCTCTAGAACTATTTGGTTTTATCCAAATTATTCATCTCAAATTCCGTCTTTTAGATGATCACGTGCTTCGTCATTGTAGGAGTAATCCTTGAGCATGATAAACACACATGGGTAATCATCATTGTAGGAGTAATCCTTGTGTATAAGGAACTTACTATGTCGGTTGTACCAGAATATACCGACAACAATAAGCCATGTAATGACTTATTGATTTTATATAATGCATGTTGCATTTACATTTCGATTCGGATAGAGATTCCATCGGGAACCATACATGTCCAAATCTAGTGATCCACATGAAATGTCGTCACTACATCTATCAACTGCATAGATAGATGATTTTGCACTACCAATGATATAGGTATCGGAAAATGAGGATTCCACTCATGTCTGGAGAGTAGGTCTCGGATCTCTGCGAGAAAACCCGACCTTGTGCTACAAGCCTTGCTTTCTCACCACCTTGTTCTTATTCTATTTCTAGAAGGAAACATATTGAATCCCATGTAGGGAATTTAGTTGGAAGAGCGAGGCTATTTTCTGCTTGGATTGCACCCTTTGATTGTTTCAGTCCGAGTGAGTGGTTTACACTCTGCCATGGCCATGGTCTATGGATCTGAATCATTGTGAAGGTTTTGGCAATCATACAAGAGATATATTTGTCGACAGTTGTAGGCTTTTGTTGTATGATTCTCCAGAATCAATATAGTTAGAGGAAATCGCATCCACCTATAATGACTCTTCGTGATTTCCCAATACGCGTGAGTCCAGGTGTTCCGATGTCCCAGCCAGTGTGTGCAAGTTGAAGCTGGGTTGTGGAGGTTTCCTTTCCATTGGGTGTATACTACCCATAAGGTGTTTGTCAACGCTAGGTTGACCTGCATTTACTGATTTAGAGGATATCTCCTGGATTTCCTTTGTTGCTTGCAGGAAGCTAGATCCTGGTTAGAGGCCGTACTACTCCCCCTCTTCTCGGGTACGGAGAGTTGAGTGGTTTTTATTGGTACCTCCACTCTTTCGGGCGCATTTCTAGCCGGACTAAAGGATTTTGTAACACCTTTGAGATCAGTAAATGAATCTGGCAGGTTATTTGCAATATGTTGCAAATATGTGAATTTCGGACGTAGTCCAAATTCTTGAATACATGGATATAAGGTGGAACGTGGAGTCCTAATTGATTTCCTGGCATTCTGTGTGGTACATGAAGTCTCCCCTAATGCTTGAAAATAATCCATCATTTAATATAAGCAATGAACATACTGGGCTATGAATGTATCCCTAATGAGGGGTTCAAGATACATGTTGCTCGACGGAGATCTGTACCCCACATAGATCCCAAGTATGTGGGCCCAATGATGTATGTTGTGGTGGTGAGATAGGTATGCGTGAAACGCTTCCAAACTTACGCAGATGGGAAATGCTCGAAGGATTTCCACGTATCAACTACTGAGGAGGAGTACTGCGATATGCAGTTAGTCATTGAGCAGTGTGTAAATCTGCATGACTCCAACGTCAAGTTGGTAGTACATTTCATCGACAGAGGTCATGCAATGAGTTTGATCCTCTTATTCAGGGATTCAACCAAACCATTATGAATGTGGATGTATGGGATAGAGTGCTGAACTTCAATCCGCATGGCCATACAATATTCATTGAAGGCACATGAGAAGAATTCTACAACATTTTCTTTGCGAATTTGTCAAATTCGAATTTCTCGATAATGGGAATGTAACTTGATTACTTCCATCATTATCATGGTAAATGCATGGTTTCATGTGGACATAAAACACATGTATGAGCATCGTATAGATGCATAATTGAGAACCATGCAGAATACCTTAAAATATCCATACAATAGTTGGGGAATAACAAATGCCTCCCTGGATGTGTTCAAGGGATTGAAGCGGTCCAACTTATATTTTGAAGTGTGAATGCCTCAAAATTTTCTTTCCTGTGTTGCACAATGTGCACACAAAGTCTGATGACCGAGGAAATTTTGGACTCAAGCAAACTGTGACCAATGGAATTGCATTATGCAACATGTGCTATGGTTGGATGTACTAGTAGTACAATCCAAACAATAGAGAGGGTACTTTTTCAAATACTTGTTCCTCATCCATCGAATTGAGTCCCGTAGAAATCTATATATCGAGCTAGAGTTCGCTATGGAAATCTTCTCTCAAATATATAGAATACACACAATTCTTTTTTTTATGTCAGAGTGCTGATACAATGTATTGTGATATACAATACTTATGTTCTGTTACAACATCACAAAAGGACATGATTAAATTGATCACAAAGGAGATAATGGGACTAGTCAAAGTCTCCAAACATGTCATTTGAGGCATACTCAACAATCATGTTCTCCGTGCTCATAGGATCCTCTGACAGCTGGAGAGTAATGGTGTTGCTAGGTACAAGAGGAACATCTTGCGAACAACCATCTCCATTTGTGCCATCTGAATGAAGGTTGAAGTTGGCTTCAAACCTTTTCCCTTGAGATACTTTCTGTCCTTGGGATTGCTGGTAGAGAATTTCTAGATGCTTTGGGGTCTTGCACTTGTTAGTAGGGTGCGTGTAACATCCACACTTGTCACAAAGCCTAGTTTTGTCATACTTTGGCTTTGCTGTGCCTTTCCCACGGTCCGAGTTTCGAGGCTTCCTGTTCCGGTTGTGCTTACGCTTACCCTTGAAGTTCGGTTGGTTACCGTTGAAGGCGCCACCAAACTTTCTTCCGTTCGCGACATTCATATGAACTTCTGGCAAAGGTTGGGAACCAACCGGGCGCTGAGAGCCATTCTTAGCAAGAAGCTCATCATGCTTTTCAGCATGAAGTAGGATATGAATAAGGTCTGAATAGACCTGGTAGTCACGAGCGTGGTATTGCTGCTGGAGGAGCTTCTCAGATGGGAGCATAGTGGATAGAGTTTTTTCTATCTTTTCCGCATCTGTAGGTTCCTTCTCGCGAAAGCACAGCTTAGAACTTATATTATGAACCTCATGATTGTAATCCCCAACGGACTTGAAGTCCTGAAATCGAAGATGGGACAAATCATGAAGTGCTTCAGGCAGGACAACTGTCTTCTGCTTTTCATACCTCGTTTTGAGGGCTCGAAACAAAGTAGATGGGGATTCCTCCTCTGAATACTCGGACTTAAGATCCGGGTGGATATTGTGCCTTATAATGTACAAGGCAACATATTTCTGCTCTTCTCTGAGCGGTGCGACTCCAGCCGGAAGGGATCCTCCAGGTTCTGGATGGCACGCACTATCCCACGGGACGCAAGGGTGATCTTGATGTCCATGGCCCAGGTAGGGTAGTTGTGGCCATCGAGTTCGAGTACACCGAATTCTCTTCCAGCCATTAGTTACCTACTTGGGTAAACCAGAGATTATTGAATTTACGCTTTGGTAAACCACAAACTATCATGGTTATGTTGTAACGAACTATGCAAAATTAATAGTAATTTCAAGAAGTGGGCTTGAAACCATTAGTGTGGACTTCAAGTTGTTAAGTATGACACATTGTAGATACTCCCCAAAAAGAATTTCAGGGTCCATCTCTCAGTACTTAGAGAGTATAATCTGATGAAATCAGTAGTTACTCATGTTTCTAGTACCTTATGTCATGACTTAAAATGCATGTGAGATCACTTGATAAGTAATCATGGTAGCGGAGATAATCTGCAATTCATGCAGTAGATCTGTGCACTACCTTTGATCCCAAACATAAACTTGAAGTAATCACTTAGAATTTTGCATATTTGTTTCTTGCTCGTATTGAACCAAAAGTGGGTCAATTAAGATTAGTCGATTTTTATTTACAAGAAATTATAAATTTCTATTGCAAATAAAGGATGTAATTAATCTCAACATGTAGTAAACATGGAAATATATTACATCCATATAAATCTAGAATACATGGTACTCAACAGAAATACAGTACTAAAATAGATGTACTGAATTTAACAAGTCTAAAACAGGAATTAGAAACTAGCAAGTAGTCTTGCTAGTTGTACTGTTAGACTCATAATTTTTTTAAGCAAAATTGATTTGCTAAATGTTAAATAGCAGAAATGTTCGGTGGTTCAGCCGCAAAGCACGTGGGCCACATTGAGCAGCCCAACAAGAAGCGTGAGTGGATAAGGAGACCAAAGTCAACAGGGACCAATCGAATCCCTGAAAAAATCGATCCCCAATTCCACACCACGACCACTGCAGGCGGCGAAACCGCACGTGGGCTCCTCCTATGCCGCTGCAGCGACACTCACCGGCGGCAACTGGTGCGTTCGCCGTGCTCGTCCTTGTCGGAGGATCTGCCAGGGAGCAGGGTCCCGGGCGCGACGTCGTTCGCGAGCCCAGTGCGGCCGGGCTCACGAGCCGGTCCGGCGGCCGCCACTAGATGGTGAGGCCATCGACAGGCTGGATAGCGGGAGGCCGAAGGCTAGAAGATAGCATCGAGCACCTGTGCGTGGCGAAGACGGAGGTGTGGCAGGTCGCCGAGCCGTGCGCGGGTATTCCTTGCGCGGGTGAAACCGCGGGTGCTAAAGAGCGGCATGGGAAGATAACCTGGTGGCACATCGTCGTCCTCGGCGGTGGGAGTCGGCGACAGGAGGCGCAAGTGCGCGACGGAGTCGGCGACTGCGGCGCCGAAGCAGTTCCACACGCCAGAGCCGAACGTGAAGACGACGTTGCGGCGTCACCACTGTGAACAGGAAAGAAATTTGATGCAGGATGCATCGCTGCCTTACTGTTTTCTTTCTTCAATTCTTCGATCTTGAATCGTAGTTTTTCGTTTTGGCCTTCAATCTTTGAGGCGAAATTGGCAACGTCCTCTGTTCTCGATTTCCTCCTGGCAATTTTTCTTACCTTTCGTCTGTTTTTCTTGATCTCGAAATCGCTTAGATGTAGAGCGTGCTGATAACGTGTTAGAAGAAATCGAACGAGGAACAAATAGCAAATGATTCAAATGTTTTTTTCCATTGATGATTCTTAGTATTTATACAAGGGGAAGAGACATGAGCGAAGAGTCACGTCTGTACGAGGGGGTGCTAGATATGTCGGTTGTCACTTGCAAACCGACTTAGAGGATTACATGGGAGGATTATCTTTTTAATTAATCTAATCTATTAATTAAATCCTAACAATATCGTTGGGACATAGTAGCTATGTATGCAATGGCCGAAGCGGCCCTCTAGCTAGTCAGAAAGTGGAAAGGAAGGAGCGTCGAGCTGGGCTATGCACAGGGATATGGGGCTCCTATACGGTCGTCCAGCTCGCACGGGCCCTTTTACAGGCATGGTATTCACATAGCTGACAAATCAACTCCACCAATCACATTGCATATTCTAATTAAAGTAAACTTATAAAATACAACTTTCAAGTTTGCTAAAGAGTCTACAAAATAACTTGTTAAAAATCTAGAATCTTTCTCACCTCTAATTAACTAAACAGTTGTAATTTCCATTAACTGAATAATTGGAAAATTTTATGCACTGACCAACTATTTCTCAAACTATATTCATGATCATTGAGCTGCTTCGACGATTTTAACTTCTACGGGGAGAATTTAGTCAATATGACCACTAGTGGAAATGAGGTCTTTGGTTGAGGTTGGAAATAGGCTTTAACACCGGTTCTGCTACGAACCGGTGTTAAAGGGGGCGCCCGTACTAGCGTGGTCCAGAAAGTAAAAAGGAGCACCCCTTTTAACACCGGTTCGAGCCACGAACCGGTGTTAATTAACACTGGTTCGTGGCTCAAACCGGTGTTAAAGGGGGTGCGCCTATATAACACACCGCAGCCCACACCCCTCTCTCTCATTTTTTCACTCTCTCATTTTGGAGCATAGCAAGAGGGTGAGAGGTGTGCTAGTTTGTATTTTTTTCCTATGCATAAGAGGTGTTCGGTGAAATGCCCGAGAGCTCGAAATAAGTTTTCTCGTTGCTCTTTTCTTCTCGGTCGAGGTCGGCAACTTTATCCTTTCATGTGTCATTGATGTACTATATAAATGGTCATCTCCCTATTAATTTTTGATATACTATATATTAATGCAGATGAATCGGCAATGGATGTACGGTGACCGCCGCACTTCCGAGTACATTACGGGCCTCCAAAATTTCATCGTTGTGACTTATGTAAACCATGGTCACCATAGTTTTATGTGTTGTCCATGTGTTCACTGTCAGAACAAGAAAGACTACTCAAATACCAGAACCATTCACGTCCACCTGCTTCGATCCGGTTTCATGCCCAGCTATAATTGTTGGACCAAGCACGGAGAAAAAGGGATTGTGATGGAAGACAACGAAGAAGAATAGGATGATGACAACTATCATAATATGTATCATGAATACGATGATACCCCCACGGGGATAGATAATAAAGATCAAGAGGCAACAGATGGGCCCGCTGATGACGATCTTGGTCGGGCCATTACTGATGCAAAGGAAGAATGTGAAACAAAAAAGGAGAAGGATAAGCTGGAGAAGATGTTAAAGGATCACAAAACATTGTTATACCCAACTTGCGAAGATGGCCACAAAAAGCTAGGTACCACACTGGATTTGCTGCAATGGAAGGCAGAGAACGGTGTGACTGACAACGCATTTTCAAAGTTGTTGGTAAAATGAAGAATCTGCTTCTAAGAAATAATGAGTTGCCCGACAGTACATACCAAGAAAAGAAGGTTGTATGCCCTCTAGGATTAGACGTGCAGAAGATACATGCCTGCATTAATGACTGCATCCTCTACCGCGGTGAGAAGTACGAGAATTTGGATGCATGCCCGGTATGCACTGCACTATGGTATAAGATCAGACGAGACGATCCTGGCGATGTTGAGGGCGAGGCCCCTAGGAAGAAGGTTCCTGCCAAGGTTATGTGGTATGCTCCTATAATGCCATGGTTAAAACGTCTCTTCAGAAATAAAGAGCATGACAAATTGTTGCGATGGCACATGGAAGACCGTAAGAAAGACGCGATGTTGAGACACCCCGCTGATGGGTCATAGTGGAGAAAAGTCGAGCGAGAGTACCCGGACTTCGAACGTGACGCAAGGAACTTAAGGTTTGGTCTAAGTACAGATGGCATGAATCCTTTTGGGGAGCATGGAGGGTTTCGCGGCATAGTAAATCAAAATTTTCTACGGAGCGAACAGAGGGAAAGCCAAGATCTAATCTAGGAGATGCAAACAACGAGAGAGATTGGATTAGATCTTCATACCCTTGAAGATTCACACAGCGGAACGTTCGTCGGAACGTGGGTGATGTAGTCGTACTCGCTTCTCCTCCTCGCGATCCGATCCGATCTAGCACCACAAGTGGCGGTGCCTCCGTGAGATGCACACGTGCAGCACCTCGACGTCTCCTCCTTCCTCGGACCAGCGAGTATGGTGGAGAGATAGATTAGATCTACAACACGACGGCGTGGTGTATATGGTTGAGAATTTCTGCTGCAGGGCTTCGCCTACAAACAGTCGGGAGGGGGAGAGGAAGGTAGCAAGGCAGCTAGGGCTTGGAGGAAGGTGTGTGGGGGGAGGGGCGCACCACCCCTCTATATATAGAGGGGGGCGGCCAGCCCTTGCCCCTCCTCCAAGCCTATCTCTAGTTTAAACAATTTAAACTCTCTCTTATCTAGAAATCCTATCTCTAGTTTAAACGATTTAAACTCTCCCTTATCTAGAAATTCTATCCCGAGATTTAAACGAGTCAAATCTGTCTAGAATCGGCTGGGCCCTATGGGGCCTTGTGCCCCTGGCCCAATGCGGCCAGGACACTCCCTCATAGGCCCATGCCCCCTCCCGGAAGGTGGGGCCACGTTGGTCCCCTTCCGGAAGGTTCTAGAAGCTTCCGGTACAATACCGATTAACCCGGAACAATTCCGAACTCCAAAAACTGCACTGCCTTATATGAATCTTATTCTCCAGACCATTCCGGAACCTCTCGTGATATCCCGGATCCCATCCGAGACTCCGAACAAAAATTCATAAACCAATTATCCAATCTATCCTAGCGCCGAGACACGTTAAGTGTGTGACCCTGCGGGTTCGAGAATATGCAGACATGATCTTCTATCAATAATCAACAGCGGGGTCTGGGCACCCATATTGACTCCCACACATTCATCGATGATCATATCGGATGAACCACGATGCTAGGATTCAATCAATCCCATATATATATTCCCTTCGTCTCGCGATATTTTACTTGCCCGAGATTCGATCGTCGGTACCGTCATACCTAGTTCAATCTCGTTCACAGCAAGTACTTTACTCGTTCCGTAATCCGATATCACTTTGTGATTAACTCCTTAACCACATGCTTGCAAGCGGTGTTGATATCGATTACCGAGTGGGCCCGAAGTATATCTCTCCGACTTGGGAGGGACAAATTCCATCTCGATACATACAACCCAACAGATACTTTCCGATCACCTGAGAGACACCTTTATGATCACCCTCTCATAGGATGACGTTTGATGACCTCAAAGCTTTCTTCCGATACCAGGGAGTTGCATTATCTCATGGTCTAAGGAATACAATATTTGACATAGGAAAAGCTTCGCAAAGACGAACACGATGACACGATCTAATTGCTCTGCTTTGTTTGGGTCTATCCACCATATCATTCTCCCAATGATATGATCTCATTATCAATTGACAACTCATGTCTATGGTTAGGAAACCTTAACCATCATTGATCAATGAGCTAGTCCATAGAGGCGTACTAGGGACACGGTGTTGTTCACAAACCACACAAGTATTAAAGTTTCCGCTTAATACAATTCTAGCATGGAACATAAACTTTATCATGAACAAGAATTATAATAATAACATCTTTATTATTGCCTCTAGGGCATAATTCCAACAGTCTCCCACTTGCACTAGAGTCAATAATCTAGTTTACATCTGGCAACAATCTCACACCCATGGCACTGAGGTGTTGATCATGTTTTACACATGGAAGAGGTTTAGTCAATGGATCTGCGACATTCAGATCCGTATGTACTTTGCTAATCTTCAGATCTCCATCTGCTATATAATCTCGGATTATATGAAACTTGCGGTTGATATGCTTGGTCTTTGGATGATATCTTGGTTCCTTAGCGAGTGCTATGGCGCCAGTGTTGTCACACAATATCTCCAGTGGGTCCAATGCACTTGGAACCACGCCAAGCTCAGTGATGAAGTTTCTGATCCAAACTCCTTCACTTGACGCTTCTGCAGCAGCCATGTATTCCGCTTCTACTGTAGATCCTGCGATCACGCTTTGCTTGCAGCTTCTCCAGCTCACAGCTCCTCCATTCAAAATATAAACGTATCCTGTCTGAGATTTAGAATCATCCTTGTCGGTGTCGAAACTAGCATCGACGTAACCTTTTACGACAAGCTGTTCATCACCCCCATAGACTAAGAACATTTCTTTAGTTCTATTTAGGTACTTTAGGATGTTCTTCACGGCTGTCCAGTGTTCCACTCCTGGATCACTTTGATATCTGCTCGTCAAACTAAGAGCATTGGACACATCCGGTCTAGTACACAGCATGGCATACATGATGGAACCTATGGCCGAGGCATAAGGCACTTTGCTCATAGCTTCCCTATCATTTACCGTAGCTGGACACTGAGCCTTGCTCAATATCTTACCTGACAACATAGGCACTGAACCTTTCTTTGCCTTATCCATTCTGAACCTTTTCAGAACTTTGTCTAGGTATGTACTTTGGCTTAAAGCTATCAGGCGTCTTTGTCTATCTCTATAGATTTTGATGCCCAATATATAAGCAGCTTCACCTAGGTCTTTCATTGAAAAACACTTGTTCAAATAAATCTTCACATCGTTAAGCATGTTGATGTCATTTCCGATAATGAATATGTCATCCACATACAGTACCAGAAATGTCACCGAGCTCCCACTCACTTTCTTGTAGATGCAAGCTTCGTAGAAATTTGGAATAAATCCAAAGCTCTTGATCACTTGATCAAAACGAAGGTTCCAACTCCGAGATGCTTGCTTCAGTCCATAAATGGAACACTGAAGTTTGCATACTTTACTAGCATCCTTAGGATCGACAAAACCCTCGGGTTGCATCATATACAACTCTTCATCAATGTTGCCATTGAGGAAAGCAGTCTTGACATCCATCTGCCATATTTCATAATCATGAAACGCAGCAATTGCTAATAAAATCCGAATGGACTTAAACATCGCTACGGGAGAGAAAGTCTCATCGTAGTCAACACCTTGAACTTGTCGAAAACCTTTTACGACAAGCCGTGCTTTATAGACGGTAACATTACCATCCGCGTCCGTTTTCTTCTTGAAAATCCATTTGCACTCAACGGCCTTTCGGTCGCTAGGAGGATCCACCAAAGTCCATACTTGGTTTTCGCTCATGGATCCCAATTCGGATTTCATGGCTTCCAGCCATTTCTCAGAGCCTGGGCTCATCATCGCTTCCTCATAGTTCGTAGGTTCACTGTCTTCTACCAACAAGACAGTCAAGACAGGGTTGCCGTACCACTCAGGAGGGGCACGCGACCTTGTCGACCTGCGACGTTCAGTAGCAGCATCGTCCAAAGCTTCATGATCCTTGTCATTAGCTTCCTCTATTGTTGGTGCAGGCGGCACTGGAACAATTTCAGGTGCTGCGCTACTCTCCAATTCAAGAGAAGGTTCAATAACCTCGTCTAGATCTACTTTCCTCCCACTCACTTCTTTCGAGAGAAACTCCTTCTCAAGAAAGGAACCCTTCTTTGCGACAAACACTTTGCCTTCGGTTCTGTGATAGAAGGTATACCCAATAGTTTCCTTAGGGTATCCTATGAAGACGCATTTCTCCGCTTTGGATTCGAGCTTGTCCGGCATCAACTTCTTGACGTAAGCTTCGCATCCCCAAACTTTAAGAAACGACAACTTAGGTTTAGCACCAAACCACAGTTCATACGGTGTCGTCTCAACGGATTTAGATGGAGCCCTATTTAAAGTGAATGCAGCGGTTTCTAATGCATAACCCCAAAATGATAACGGCAAATCAGTAAGAGACATCATTGATCGGACCATATCTAATAGGGTTCGATTCCGGCGTTCAGACACACCATTGCGCTGTGGTGTTCCGGGTGGCGTGAGTTGCGAAACAATTCCGCTTGCTTTAAGATGCGTGAGAAAATCATAACTCAAATATTCGCCCCCACGATCGGATCGTAGAAACTTAATCTTTCTGTTACGATGGTTCTCCACTTCATTCTGAAATTCTTTGAACTTTTCAAACGTTTCAGATTTATGTTTCATTAAATAGATATACCCATATCTACTTAAGTCATCGGTAAAAGTGAGGAAATAGCGATATCCACCGCGCGTCGAAACACTCATCGGTCCGCATACATCGGTATGTATGATTTCCAACAAGTCCGTTGCTCGCTCCATCATACCGGAGAACGGGGTTTTGATCATCTTGCCCATGAGGCATGGTTCGCATGTGTCAAATGATTCAAAATCAAGAGACTCCAAAAGTCCATCAGAATGGAGTTTCTTCATGCGCTTTACTCCAATATGACCTAGACGACAGTGCCACAAATAAGTAGTATTATCACTATCTACTTTGCATCTCTTAGCCTCAATGTTATGGATGTGTGTTTCATCCCTTTCGAGATTTAGAAGAAATAAACCATTCACAAGAGGTGCATGACCATAAAATATGTTACTCATATAAATAGAACAACCATTATTCTCCGATTTAAATGAATAACCGTCTTGCAATAAACACGATCCGGAAATGATGTTCATGCTCAACGCAGGCACATAATAACATTTATTAAGGTTTAAAACTAATCCCGAAGGTAAAACTAAGGAGAGCGTGCTGATGGCCATCACATCAACTCTTGATCCGTTGCCAACGCGCATCGTCACCTCATCCCTCGCAAGCCGCCGTCTATTCCGTAGCTCCTGTTTCGAGTTACAAATATTAGCAACTGAACCGGTATCAAATACCCAGGCACTACAACGAGGGCTAGTAAGGAAAACATCAATAACATGTATATCAAATATACCTTTGATGGTGCCAGCCTTCTTGTCCGCTAAGTACTTCGGACAGTTGCGCTTCCAGTGACCCTTGTCCTTGCAATAGAAGCACTCAGTGTCCGGCTTGGGACCAGACCTGAGCTTCTTCTCAGCAGGGGCATTGCGCTTGCCGCCGCCCTTCTTGAAGGGCTTCTTTGCTCCCTTACCTTTCTTAAAGGAGGGCTTGTTGACCATCAACACATGATTATCCTTCTTGATGTCCACTTCCGCAGCCTTCAGCTTTGCGAAGAGCTCGGTGATCGTATCAGTGGAACCAATCTGATTATGAGTCACTACAAAACTTTTGTAGCTGGGAGGGAGTGATTGCAGAACCCTGTCAATCTTGAGCTCCTCTGGAATCGTGCATTCCAGTTGCTCAAGGCGTTGAGTGTAGCCCGACATCTTTATGGCGTGCTCACTAACGGAACTCCCTTCCTCCATCTTGCAGTTAAAGAACTTATCAGAGATCTCATATCTCTCAGAACGGGCTTGAGTCTGAAACATGGTTTTCAGCTCCTCGAGAATCTCAAAGGGCCCAGGATAGGTTTCAAAACGATTTTGAAGCTCCGGTTCCATAGCAAACAACATGGTGCTCTTAATCACACCATAATCATCTTTGCGCGACTGATAGACAGCTTTCTCATCAGCCGGCGCAGTTGCAGCAGGGGGGTCACCTAACGCTTTACCAAGGACATAGTCCTTTTGTCCGCCAGACAGAATGATTCTTAGATTGCAGAACCAATTGGTAAAGTTAGACCCATTGTTCCTAAGCTTTTCTTTCTCAGCAAAAACGTTGAAGTTGAAGTTGGACTTGGCCATTGGATCTACAGTATTTGCAAGTACAATTTAGACTATGTTCATGATAAATAGTTCAACTTAATCAAATTACTAGATAAACTCCCACTAAATTCAGCATCCCTCAAGTTGTTTAGTGAACACGATCCAAATTCACCACACCTAATCCGATCATCACGAGAAGAGATGTGGTTTCAATGGTGGACAACAAAGTGTCGATCATATCATTCATATGACTCATGCTTAACCTTTCGGTTCTTGTGTTCCGAGGCCATGTCTGTACATGCTAGGCTCGTCAAGTTAGACCCAAGTATTTCCGCGTGTGCAAAAACTGGCTTGCACCCGTTGTATGTGAGCGTAGAGTCTATAGCACCCGATCATCACGTGATGCTTGGACACGACGAACTTTCGCAACGGTGCATACTTGGGGAGAACACAGTTTTTATCTTGATCTTTAAGTGAGGAATCATCTTATAATGCTACCGTCGCGATCTAAGCATGATAAGATACATAAAAGGATAAACATCACATGCATATAACTTTATGTGACATGGTATAGCCAATCTTCGCGCAATGATCTCCATCTTGTGCGTTCCGGCATGATCTCCATCACTCCACCATGATTGCCTCCACCACGAATAGCAACTACAACTATTGCTAACTACTTAGCGATAAAGTAAAGCTATTACATGGCGTATAAGAAGTTGACTCGCAGGTCATACACAATTATAAAGACAACCATATGGCTCCTGCCGGTTGTGTACTCATCGACATGCAAGTCGTGAAACATTACAAAACATGATCATCGCATACAATATACACATCACATCTTGGGCCATACCATATCACAGAAAACACTCCCTGCAAAAACAAGTTAGACGCCTCTACTTTGTTGTTGCATGTTTTACGTGGCTTTATGTGAGTAGATGCTAAGAACGATTCTTACCTACGGAAAGCCACAACGGTGATATTATGGTTGCCAAACTCCGGTGTTAATCCCATGACAACTATAGTGAGAGAAACTGACATCCACCAGCCGCATGTGTGGAACAAGCCACACGTCAAGTGCGGAGCCGGTCTCGCGAACGACGTCGCGTAAGGTTGGCCTGGACCGCTTCAATCTCACTATCCCGCGTCATAAGAACACAAACAAGAGGCTTTCAACAGAAAACATCAACGCCCGCAACAACCATGTTGCGTTCTACTCGTGAAACACATCTACGCATAGATCTAGCTCTGATACCACTGAAGGGTTTCGCGGCATAGTAAATCAAAGTTTTCTACGGAGCGAACAGAGGGAAAGCCAAGATCTAATCTAGGAGATGCAAACAATGAGAGAGATTGGATTAGATCTTCATACCCTTGAAGATTCGCATAGCGGAACGTTCGTCGAAACGTGGGTGATGTAGTCGTACTCGCTTCTCCTCCTCGCGATCCGATCCGATCTAGCACCACAAGTGGCGGTGCCTCCGTGAGATGCACACGTGCAGCACCTCGACGTCTCCTCCTTCCTCGGACCAGCGAGTATGGTGGAGAGATAGATTGGATCTACAACACGACGGCGTGGTGTATATGGTGGAGAATTTCTGCTGCAGGGCTTCGCCTACAAACAGTCGGGAGGGGGAGAGGAAGGTAGCAAGGCAGCTAGGGCTTGGAGGAAGGTGTGTGGGGGGAGGGGCGCACCACCCCTCTATATATAGAGGGGGGGCTGCCAGCCCTTGCCCCTCCTCCAAGCCTATCTCTAGTTTAAACAATTTAAACTCTCCCTTATCTAGAAATCCTATCTCTAGTTTAAACGATTTAAACTCTCCCTTATCTAGAAATTCTATCCCGAGATTTAAAGGAGTCAAATCTCTCTAGAATCGGCTGGGCCCTATGGGGCCTTGTGCCCCTGGCCCAATGCGGCCAGGACACTCCCTCATAGGCCCATGCCCCCTCCCAGAAGGTGGGGCCACGTTGGTCCCCTTTCGGAAGGTTCTAGAAGCTTCCGGTACAATACCGATTAACCCGGATTAATTCCGAACTCCAAAAACTGCACTGCCTTATATGAATCTTATTCTCCGGACCATTCCGGAACCTCTCGTGATATCCCGGATCCCATCCGAGACTCCGAACAAAAATTCATAAACCAATTATCCAATCTATCCTAGCGTCGAGACACGTTAAGTGTGTGACCCTGCGGGTTCGAGAATATGCAGACATGATCTTCTATCAATAATCAACAGCGGGGTCTGGGCACCCATATTGACTCCCACACATTCATCGATGATCATATCGGATGAACCACGATGCCAGGATTCAATCAATCCCATATATATATTCCCTTCGTCTCGCGATATTTTACTTGCCCGAGATTCGATCGTCGGTACCGTCATACCTAGTTCAATCTCGTTCACAGCAAGTACTTTACTCGTTCCGTAATCCGATATTACTTTGTGATTAACTCCTTAACCACATGCTTGCAAGCGGTGTTGATATCGATTACCGAGTGGGCCCGAAGTATATCTCTCCGACTTGGGAGGGACAAATTGCATCTCGATACATACAACCCAACAGATACTTTCCGATCACCTGAGAGACACCTTTATGATCACCCTCTCATAGGATGACGTTTGATGACCTCAAAGCTTTCTTCTGATACCAGGGAGTTGCATTATCTCATGGTCTAAGGAATACAATATTTGACATAGGAAAAGCTTCGCAAAGACGAACACGATGACACGATCTAATTGCTCTGCTTTGTTTGGGTCTATCCACCATATCATTCTCCCAATGATATGATCTCATTATCAATTGACAACTCATGTCTATGGTTAGGAAACCTTAACCATCATTGATCAATGAGCTAGTCCATAGAGGTGTACTAGGGACACGGTGTTGTTCACAAACCACACAAGTATTAAAGTTTCCGCTTAATACAATTCTAGCATGGAACATAAACTTTATCATGAACAAGAATTATAATAATAACATCTTTATTATTGCCTCTAGGGCATAATTCCAACAGAGCAGAGCTGCAGTCACAACACCTGGCCTATGACTCTATGTATCTATAACCTTCCTCCTTGGTTGTGCATGAAGAGGAAGTTCATTATGATGCCAGTGCTCATCCAAGGCCCGAGGTAACCCGGCAACGATATTGATGTGTACCTAAGGCAATTAATTGAAAAAAAATTACAGCTGTGGGCCAATCCAGGTGTACGTATGTGAGATGAGCACAAAGGGGAGCCATTTGTGTAGGGATTCGTAGCATGGAAAACAAAAATTTTCTATCGCATACAAACAAACAAGCCAAGATCTATCTACTAGATTGTAGCAACGAGTCGATGGAATAACTTACCCTCGAAGATTCCAAAGTGTTTAACGAGAGCGGATTCTCGTGGGTGATGTAGTCGTACTCTTCCCGATCTCAAGATTGTGTAGACGATCCTTCCGGCGCTGCGTTCCGGCAGCGCTCCCGCAGTCGGTCACACGTTCGGTACTCGACGAAGACCTTCCTCTCCCTTGTTCCAGCAGGCAGCGGAGGTTGTAGCACTCTCCTCACGATTCCGGCAGCACAACGGCGTGGTACCGGAAGTAGAGGGGAGATCCCGCAGGGCTTCACCTTAAGCCGGAGCGAGTATGGTGGGGTATGAGAGAGAACTATTAGTGGTCTAGAGATTAGACACACCAATTAGAAGGCTCTAAACCGAAGGCTAGGGCAATTAGAAGCTCTAAACCAAAACGGCTCTAAACCGGAGATTAGAGGATAGGAACTTGTGTGTCTAGAGGAGGAGGCCCTGCCCCTCCTTTTATGGGTGGAGGGGGCGGCCAAGGGGAGGGGAGTCCCTCCCCAAGTCGGCCTTCGTTGGCGCGCCGGCTTGGAGGGACTCCTCCCCCAAGTCGGTCCCAACCACCTCTTGCTTGTTTCCCACAGTTTCTTGTTTTAGCCGTTTGACTTTCAAACTGGACATTTGACTTTTCTGTTTTAGGATTCAATTTAATCCTTTATTTGGAACAGCAAGAACACTTAGTACATGATTCAATCATTCCAATATGCAATGACACATTCATGTACCCCTTCCCCCCGGAGTGCCGGACATTCCGGAACCTTCTAGAACATTCCCGATGAAATCACCGGAATCATTTCCGAACTCCGAAACGGGACTTTCCTTATATGAATCTTATTCTCTGGACCATTCCGGATCACCTCGTGATATCCCGGATCCCATCCGAGACTCCGAACAACATTCAGTCTCTTTCTCATAATACCATAACTACTCAAACAACGTCGAATCCTTAAGTGTGTCTCCCTACAGTTCGTGAATTACGCGGACATGATCGAGACACTTCTCCGAACAATAACCAATAGAGGAATCTGGAAATTCGTATGGCTCCCACATATTTCTATGATTACTTTGCGATCGAATGAACCACTTACATACGATACCAATTTCCCTTTGTCTCACGATAGTTTACTTATCCGAGGTTATGATCGTCGGTATCTCTGCATACCTAGTTCAACCTTGTTACCGATAAGTACTCTTTTCTCGTTCCCGTGATATGTGATCCCTTGTGAGCTAGTCACATGCTTGCAAGCTAATTGGATGACATTCCACCGAGAGGGCCCAGAGTATATCTATCCGTCATATGGATGGACAAATCCCACTCTTGATCCATGTGTCTCAACCAACACTTTCCGAACACTCAATGCCACCCAGTTACGGTGTGGTGTTTGATGTCATCAAAGCATCCATCCGGTAAAGGTGATATGCATGATCTCATGGTCAAAGGAATTAGGTTACTATGTATCAAAAAGCATATAGCAATTGAACTATTGAAATGACTTGATCTTTATGCTACGCTTATCTATAGGAGTATGTCCACCATATCATTCTCCTAACGATATGATCTTGTTGTTGATAACATCTCTATGTTCATGATAGGGAAACCACAATCATCTATCAACCAACAAGCTAGTGAAGTATAGAGGCTATACTAGGGACTTCAAATTAAGTTTACAAATCACACAAGTATCAATGTTTCCTTGTTAATACTATTATAGCATGAATGTAAACATTTATCATAACCACAAAGATATAATAATAACTACATTTATTATTGCCTCTAGGGCATATCTCCAACAGTCTCCCACTTGCACTAGAGTCATCTAATCTAGATTACATGGTAATATACCGAACACCCATGGCAGTTTGGTGTTGGTCATGTTTTGCCCTCGGGAGAGGTTTAGTCAACAGATCTGCCACATTCAGATCTATGTGTACTTTGCAAATCTTTATATCCCCATCCTGGATATGTTCTCGAATAGCGTGAAAACGTAGCTTGATGTGCTTCAGCTTCTTGTGTGACCTTGGTTCTTGCGCATTGGCTATGGCGCCCATGTTATCACAGTAGATAGACATTGGGTCCAGCGCACTAGGAACCACACCCAGCTCTGTAATGAACTCTTTCATCCATATCGCTTCTTGTGAAGCCTCCGAAGCAGCCATGTATTCCGATTCAGTTGAAGATCTCGCCACAACGCTTTGCTTTGCACTCCTCCAGCTAACTGCTGCACCATTAAAAATAAATACGTATCCGGATTGTGATTTAGAATCATCCGGATCGGTGTTCCAACTAGCATCGGTGTAACCATTAACAACGAGCTATTCATCACCTCCATAAGAAAGAACCATATCCTTAGTTCTTCTCAAGTACTTAAGGATGTTTTTGACCGCTGTCCAATGATCCACTCCTGGATCACTTTGATATCTGCTAGTTAAACTAACAGCATATGCAATGTCGGGTCTAGTACATAGCATGGCATATATTAGAGATCCTATGGCTGAGGCATAGGGAGTCTTACTCATCCTTTCTCTATCTTCTGCCGATGTCGGACTTTGAGTTTTACTCAAGGTCGTATTGGGCAACATGGGCAAGAACCCTTTCTTGCTTTCTTCCATTCCAAACCTCTTTAGAACTTTGTCCAAATATGTACTCTGTGACAATGATATTTGGCGTTTCGATCTATCTCTATAAATCTTTATGCCTAATATGTAAGCTGCTTCGCCAAGATCCTTCATTGAAAAACTATTATTCAAATATTCTTTATACTATTAAGAAGGTCTACATCATTCCCAATCAACAATATGTCATCCACATATAGTATTAAGAATGCTACAGAGCTCCCACTCACTTTCTTGTAAATACAAGTTTCTCCATAAGTTTGTATAAAACCAAAACTTTTGATTACCTTATCAAAACATTGATTCCAACTTCGGGATGCTTGCTTCAATCCATAGATGGACCGTTGAAGTTTGCATACCTTGTTAGCATCTTTAGGATCGACAAAACCTTTGGGTTGCATCATATACAACTCTTCATCAATGTCTCCATTGAGGAATGTTGTTTTGACATCCATCTGCCATATCTCATAATCATAATATGCAGCGATCGCTAACATAATCCTCACAGACTTTAGCTTCGCTACTGGTGAGAAAGTCTCATCGTAGTCAACTCCTTGAATTTGTCGAAACCCTTTTGCGACAAGTCGAGCTTTATAGACAGTAACATTACCATCAGCATCTGTTTTCTTCTTGAAAATCCATTTGTTCTCGACAGCCTTCCGGCCATCCGGTAAGTCCACCAAAGTCCATACTTGGTTTTCGTACATGGATCCAATCTCGGATTTCATGGCTTCTTGCCATTTATTGGAATCTGGGCTCATCATCGCTTCCTCATATGTCTCGGGGTCATCGGTGTTGTCCACCAACATGACATTCATAACAGAATCATACCAATCTGGAGTGGTACGAGTTCTCGTTGAACTCCGAGGCTCTGTAGCAACTTCAACCGAAGTTTCATGATCACCATCACCAGCTTCCTCTCTTATTGGTGCAGGCACCACAGGAACTTCTTCCGGTGCTGCGCTACTCGCAATTTCGAGAGAAGGTTCGACAACCTCGTCGAGTTCTACTTTCCTTCCAGTCACTTCTTTCGAGAGAAATTCCTTCTCTAGAAAGGATCCATTCTTGGCAACGAAGATTTTGCCTTCGGATCTATGATAGAAGGTATACCCAATAGTTTCCTTCGGGTATCCTATGAAGACGCATTTTTCCGCTTTGGGTTCAAGCTTGTCCGGCTGTAACTTCTTTACATAGGCTTCGCATCCCCAAACTTTAAGGAACGACAACTTAGGTTTCTTCCCAAACCATAATTCATACGGTGTCGTTTCAACGTATTTAGATGGTGCCCTATTTAAAGTGAATGCGGCTGTTTCTAATGCATAACCCCAAAATGTTAGCGGTAAATCTGTAAGTGACATCATAGAACGAACCATATCTAAGAGAGTTCGATTACGACGTTCGGACACACCATTACGCTGTGGTGTTCCCGACGGTGTCAATTGTGAAAGTATTCCGCATTTCTTCAAATGCTCGCCAAACTCGTAACTTAGATATTCACCTCCACGATCAGAACGTAGAAATTTAATCTTCTTGTTACGTTGATTCTCTACCTCACTTTGAAACTCCTTAAACTTCTCGAAAGTTTCAGACTTATGTTTCATGAAATAGATATACCCATATCTACTTAAGTCATCCGTGAAGGTAAGAACATAACGATAACCACTGCGCGATGCTACACTCATTGGACCACACACATCGGTATGTATGATTTCCAATAAGTCCGTAGCTCGCTCCATCATACCAGAAAATGGAGTCTTAGTCATTTTACCCATCAGACATGCTTCGCATCTTTCAAGTGATTCAAAATCAAGTGATTCAAGAAGTCCATCGGAATGGAGTTTCTTCATACGTTTCACTCCAATGTGACCAAGACGACAGTGCCACATATAGGTCGAATTATCGCTTGATTTCAAACGTTTAGCCTCAATGTTGTTGATATGTGTATTTCCACTATCGAGATTCAATAAGAATAGAC
The DNA here is from genome assembly GCA_910589765.1 of Avena atlantica. NCBI lineage: Eukaryota > Viridiplantae > Streptophyta > Magnoliopsida > Poales > Poaceae > Avena > Avena atlantica. The sequence continues at coordinate 28,914,752 of OU342735.1, forward strand.
CATCTATCAAAGGTGCATGTGCATAAAACATATTACTCATATAAATCGAACAACCATTATTCTCGGACTTAAACAAGTAACCGTCTCGCAATATACAAGATCCCGATATAATGTTCATGCTTAACGCAGGCACCAAATAAAAATTATTTAAGTATAAAACTAATCCCGATGGTAGATGAAGGGGTAGCGTGCCGACCGCGATCACATCAACCTTTGATCCATTTCCCACGCGCATCGTCACCTCGTTCTTCGCTAGCTTCCGTTTATTCTGCAGCACCTGTTTCGAGTTACAAATATGAGCAACCGAACCAGTATCAAATACCCAGGCACTACGACGAGTACTAGTGAGATACACATCAATAACATGTATATCAGATATACCTTTCTTCTTGATGTTGCCGTTCTTCAAATCCGCCAAGTACTTTGGGCAATTCCGCTTCCAGTGACCTTCTCCCTTGCAGTAAAAGCACTCAGTATCAGGCTTAGGTCTAGCCTTGGTCTTCTTCGTCGGCGTGGTAACTTTCTTACCACCCTTCTTGAAGTGTACCTTTTGCTTAGACTTGCCTTTCTTGAATTTGGTGGTCTTATTGACCAACAACACTTGGTGCTCTTTCTTGATCTCAACTTCTGCAGATTTCAACATGGCAAAGAGTTCTGGCAACGTCTTATTCATGTTCTGCATGTTGTAGTTCATCACAAAGTTCTTGTAACTTGGTGGTAGTGATTGGAGGACACGGTAAATCCCCAAAGCATTAGGAATCACTATACCCAAGCTTTGAAGTTTGTTTGCGTGCCCAGACATCTTAAGCACATGCTTACTGACGGAGCTGCCCTCTTCCATCTTGCAGTTAAAGAACTTTTCAGAAGCCTCACAGCTTTCAATTGCCGCATGAGTCTCAAAAATCAATTTGAGATCCTCGACAATATCATATGGGTCTGAATCCTCAAACCTTTTCTGAAGCTCCGATTCCAAACCATACAAGATAGCACACTGAACTATGGAGTACTGATTCTTCCGAGCGAGGTAAACATTCTTTACTTCATCGGGAGAATCATCTGCAGGTGGGTCACCCAGCAGTGCATCCAGCACATAGGTCAAATTACCAGCTGTGAGGACAATCCTCAAATTGCGGAACCAATCCGCGAAGTTGCTTCCATAGTTTTTCAACTTTTCTTTCTCCAGGAACGCATTAAAATTGATGGTATGGGCTGCCATTGATCTACAACATATTTGCAATAGTTTAGACTAAGTTTATGACAAATTGAGTTCAAATTAATTAATAAAGTTAATCTAGGTGAACTCCCACTCAAAACAATATCCCTCACATTGTTTTAGTGATCACACGAACCAAATCCACTACATCAACACCGATCATCACGAGAGTTGATATAGTTTCAATGGCGAACAATCGTCATGTTCATCATATCTACTATATGATTCATGCTTTACCTTTCGGTGATCCGTGTTCCGAGACCATGTCTGTACATGCTAGGCTCGTCAAGATCAAACCTTAGTTTCCGCATGAGCAAATCTGGCTTGCTCACGTTGTATACACTTGCGGAATCTAACACACCCGATCATCACGTGGTGCTTCGAAACAACAAGCTTTAGCAACGGTGCTAACTAAGGGTGAACACATTATGACTTGAAATTCATGTGCATGAGGGATCATCTTATAATGCTACCGTCGTCTACTAAGCAATACAAGATGCATAAAGGATTAACATCACATGAAATTCAATATATATGTGATATGATATGGCCTTTCTTCTTTGTGCTTCTGATCTCCATCTTCAAGCACGAACATGATCTCCATCATCACCGGTATTGCATCAAGGTCAATGACGCTACTCCATGGTTGTCGTCCACCGGCTTCAACTATTACAACTACTTTGAATAGACACGCGGGTCTTAACATAAATTAAAGACAACCATATGGCTCCTGCCGGTGGCCAACTTACAATAAGGAACATTGCATACATCAAATATAATCACAATCATGGCCATATCACATCACTGCACACCCCTGCAAAACAAAGTTAGACGCCTCTACTTTCTTTGCATATTTTACGTGGTTTGGGGCTTTCAATAAGTGTCGTTCTAACTTACGAACAAGAACCACAACATTGATACTAGTATTGTTAATCACCCGTTGTAAATTGGATCTTAACTATGCTAGGAGAAACAGGCACCCGCAAAGCCACTTATGCAATACAAGTTGCATGTCAAGCGTGGAGCAAGTCTCATGAACGATGTCATGTAAGGTTAGCCCGGGCCGCTTCATCCCAACATACCGCAAGATGCAAAGTACACAACAAGCAATCGAAAATAAAAGCATCAACGCCCACAATGACCATTGTGTTCTACTCGTGCAACAGATCTACATATAGACACGGCTCTGATACCACTGTAGGGATTCGTAGCATGGAAAACAAAAAATTTCTATCGCATACAAACAATCCAAGATCTATCTACTAGATTGTAGCAACGAGTCGATGGAATAACTTACCCTCGAAGATTCCAAAGTGTTTAACGAGAGCGGATTCTCGTGGGTGATGTAGTCGTACTCTTCCCGATCTCAAGATCCTGTAGACGATCCTTCCGGCGCTGCGTTCCGGCAGCGCTCCCGCAGTCGGTCACACGTTCGGTACTCGATGAAGACCTTCCTCTCCCTTGTTCCAGCAGGCAGCGGAGGTTGTAGCACTCTCCTCGCGATTCCGTCAGCACAACGGCGTGGTACCGGAAGTAGAGGGGAGATCCCGCAGGGCTTCGCCTTAAGCCGGAGCGAGTATGGTGGAGTATGAGAGAGAACTATTAGTGGTCTAGAGATTATACACACCAATTAGAAGGCTCTAAACCGAAGGCTAGGGCAATTAGAAGCTCTAAACCAAAACGGCTCTAAACCGGAGATTAGAGGATCGGAACTTGTGTGTCTAGAGGAGGAGGCCCTGCCCCTCCTTTTATGGGTGGAGGGGGCGGCCAAGGGGAGGGGAGTCCCTCCCCAAGTCGGCCTTGGTTGGCGCGCCGGCTTGGAGGGACTCCTCCCCCAAGTCGGTCCCAACCACCTCTTGCTTGTTTCCCACAGTTTCTTGTTTTAGCCGTTTGACTTTCAAACTGGACATTTGACTTTTCTGTTTTAGGATTCAATTTAATCCTTTATTTGGAACAGCAAGAACACTTAGTACATGATGCAATCATTCCAATATGCAATGACACATTCATGTACCCCTTCCCCCCCGGAGTGCCGGACATTCCGGAACCTTCTAGAACATTCCCGATGAAATCACCGGAATCATTTCCGAACTCCGAAACGGGACTTTCCTTATATGAATCTTATTCTCCGGACTATTCCGGATCACCTCGTGATATCCCGGATCCCATCCGAGACTCCGAACAACATTCGGTCTCTTTCTCATAATACCATAACTACTCAAACAACGTCGAATCCTTAAGTGTGTCTCCCTACGGTTCGTGAATTATGCGGACATGATCGAGACACTTATCCGAACAATAACCAATAGAGGAATCTGGAAATTCATATGGCTCCCACATATTTCTACGATTACTTTGCGATCGAATGAACCACTTACATACGATACCAATTTCCCTTTGTCTCACGATAGTTTACTTATCCGAGGTTATGATCGTCGGTATCTCTGCATACCTAGTTCAACCTTGTTACCGATAAGTACTCTTTTCTCGTTCCCGTGATATGTGATCCCTTGTGAGCCAGTCACATGCTTGCAAGATAATTGGATGACATTCCACCGAGAGGGCCCAGAGTATATCTATCCGTCATATGGATGGACAAATCCCACTCTTGATCCATGTGTCTCAACCAACACTTTCAGAACACTCAATGCCACCTTTATAGCCACCCAGTTACGGTGTGGTGTTTGATGTCATCAAAGCATCCATCTGGTAGAGGTGATATGCATGATCTCATGGTCGAAGGAATTAGGTTACTATGTATCAGAAAGCATATAGCAATTGAACTATTGAAATGACTTGATCTTTATGCTACGCTTATCTATAGGAGTATGTCCACCATATCATTCTCCTAACGATATGATCTTGTTGTTGATAACATCTCTATGTTCATGATAGGGAAACCACAATCATCTATCAACCAACAAGCTAGTGAAGTATAGAGGCTATACTAGGGACTTCAAATTAAGTTTACAAATCACACAAGTATCAATGTTTCCTTGTTAATACTATTATAGCATGAATGTAAACATTTATCATAACCACAAAGATATAATAATAACTACATTTATTATTGCCTCTAGGGCATATCTCCAACAATTTGACCTACGAGCGTTGCTTTTCGTAACCATCAATGATTGACTTGCTCTTACTAACATTTTAGGGCAGACAAACAAGGGATACAATGCATGCACACACTGTTTAGATGAGACTGAAAGTGTATATTTAGATAAATGTAAGAATGTTGTGTACCTAGGGTATCGTCGATTTCTTCCGAACCTGCATCCAGTAAGAACAAAGGCAAGCATTTCAAACGTCTGGCAGAACCCCGGAGGAAGCCTGTCCTCCGTACCGGTGAGGAGGTATTTGGTATGGTCAAGGACCTAGAAGTAATTTTTGAAAAAGGTCATGGCAGTCTATCTGTTCTGAATGACGATGCCGGACACGCGCCCATGTGGAAGAAGCAATCTATTTTTTGGGACCTACCCTATTGAAAAGTCTTAGAGGTCCGCTCTTCAATCGACATGATGCACGTGATGAAGAATGTTTGCGTGAACCTGCTAGGCTTCCTAGGAGTGTACGGGAAGACAAAAGATACACCGGAAGCACGGCAGGACCATCAACGTATGAAAGATCCTGAAGAGCCTATGCATCCTGAGAACGAGAAGGGTAAACGATGCCACTTAACTCCTGCCAGCTACGCTCTTACCAAAGCAGAGAAGGAAATATTTTTTGAATGCCTGAGCAGTATCAAGGTCCTGTCTGGCTTCTCATCGAATATAAAGGGAATAATAAATATGGCAGAGAAAAAATTCCAAAACCTGAAGTCTTATGACTGCCACGTGATTATGACACAATTGCTTCCGATTGCATTGAGGGGGATTCTACCTGAAAATGTTCGAGTACCCATTGTGAAGCTATGTGCATTCCTCAATGCAATATCTCAGAAGGTAATCGATCCAGAAAGCCTACCAGGGTTACAGATAGATGTGGCCCAATGTCTTGTCAGCTTTGAGTTGGTGTTCCCACCATCCTTCTTCAATATTATGACGTATCTCCTGGTTTACCTAGTATAAGAGATTGCCATTCTCGGTCCTGTATTTCTACACAATATGTTCCCCTTTGAGAGGTACATGGGAGTCTTAAAGAAATATGTTCATAACCGTGCTAGGCCAGAAGGAAGCATCTCCAAGGGCTATGTAACAGAGGAGGTCATTGAGTTATGTGTTGATTTTATTCTTGACCATAAGGCGATTGGTGTTTCAGAATCACGACATGAGGGGAGACTGCGTGGAAAAGGCACCCTAGGATGTAAAGCAATAATATGCAGGGACGAGCATTCTCTCAATCAAGCACACTACACGATTTTACAAAGATCTAGCTTGGTTGCCCCGTATATCAATGAACACAAGAATTTTATACGCCTCAAACAACCGGGACAGTCTGATGAATGGACTATAAGCGAACACATGGCGAGTTTTGGCGGCTGGCTGCAAAGACTTCTCACGAATAACACCACTGTTGGAGATCAGCGGTACTTGTTAGCCAGGACACCATCTTCGACTGTATGTACTTTCCAAGGGTACGAGATAAATGGGAATAAATTTTACACGATAGGCCAAGATAAAAAGAGCACCAACCAAAACAGTGGTGTCCGCTTCGATGCAGCAGAAGACAATGGGCAAAAGACCACGTATTATGGGTTCATAGAGGAGATATTAGAACTTGACTATGGACCTAATTTTAAGGTCCCCTTGTTTCAGTGCAAATGGGTCAAGCTAACAGGAGGAGGGGTTGAGGTAGACAGGAAGTACGGAATGACAATAGTGAATCTCAACAATCTTATGAAGGTAGATAAGAACTTAGACGAACCATTCGTCTTAGCCAATGATGTGGCTCGGGTTTTCTATGTGAAGGACATGTCTACCAAATGGAAAGAAAAAGAAAAAAAATAAGCAAACAGATACATCACACGATGAGCCAAAGCGTTAGATAGTTCTTTCAGGGAAAAGAAACATCGTGGGAGTGGAGGACAAGACAGCCATGTCAGAAGATTATAATAAGTTTGATGAAATTCCGCCCTTCAGAGTGAAGACTGACCCAACCATCCTGTTAAACGGTGCTGATACTCCATGGTTACGGCCGACACGATCATAAGATTGACTATATGTATTAATTGAGCCATTTTTGGCACACATATGTATCTCAAAATGGAAATCAATGTCATATTTCTTCTGTTAACACTATATGTATTAAATGAGCCATTTTTCTTTCCGCCATTTCTTCCCGCCATTTTTCCACCAGTTCTTCCCGCCATTTCTTCCCACCAGTTTTTCCCGCCAGTTCTTCCCTCTAGTTATCTTCCTGCCATTTCTCACTATATATATGTAGGGTTGACCTCTATTGTCATTGTACATCTCTAGAATCATATCTGCAACTTCATCACTCTTTCCCATGGCTTCCATCATACCACTAACCCCCAGGGAGGCAGAGGCTCTTTGCGCCTCGAATTACCCCTGCCCGCTGGGCTACCGCGTCCCCGTCGGCTGGATGCTGAGCGCCGGAGGCATGCCGGTTCCTCCTTTCCCTCTAGGTGTGGCGCGCCGGATGGCCATCACGAACCACTACTACTTCGAGCTCACGCCAGAGCAGCGGAGGAATCCCAGATGGCATCCCGACTATTTCCTGACTTGGGAAGCCTTCTTCGGGGATCGACGTGAGAGGACGCTCGCCAGACACGAGGAGGACGACTCACCATCCTCCGAACTTCAACGAGGCTGGCCGTCGGCTGTGGTGGCGCGGTCGGACTCTATAGAGCGTCATGGCCTACGACACCGCTGTCGACTCTAACCCCCGTCTGCGCTACCCTCAAGTCCAGCCCACGCGTACTCGGCGTTCAAGGTTCAACTATGGCGACCCCGACGACGACAACGACGATGACCACGGCGAGTACGACGACTATAGTGACGAGTATTACAGGTGCATGCAGGAGCATGACTGAATCACTCAAACATTCCAAAACAAGTTCAGACGATTGTGACTTAATCTGGATGTATCTTAATTTTCAGTTCTTCTATGTATCTTAATTTTCAGTCGTGCTTTGTTAGTTGCGTTATGTACTTTAATTCCAGTTCTATTGTAATAAAATTTTCTTCCCTCCCTTTTCCTGCCGTGCATTCTGCCCGCCCTTTCCTATATGTTACTAGTTTGAATAGTTAGAATTTTATTTATTTTAAAAAAATGTTTTAGGATTAATTATTCAAATACAATTTTCATGTTGAAAGTTTTCTCAGATTCCAAAATATACAGAAGATGCTAAATTTAAATATCCAAACAATTCAAAAATGTTAATACAAAATAAAATATGATTTTCTCTAATAAAATATGGTTACATTCCTTATCAGATGCTTAATATTTCTTAAGTTCAAAGTTTTAGGGTTTGACTATTTTAATTTTGTCTTAATTGAATAATCAAAATTTATATGTAAGTGTTTTAATCATTTTGAAAATTTTCATCTATAGTAACTATAAAATGTTTTTATATGAATGGATAGATCTTATTTTTCTAAAAATTATGATATATTATTCATATTTTTCTGAGTTACAATGAAAAAGATATGATTTTTCTTAATTCTATCCTATTTTATGAATTAAAAAAGCCTCCACCCCTTGAACCGGTGTTAAAGGGGGGGCATTTATTTCGTTTCGCGCGCGCACCCCCCTTTAACACTGGTTCTAGCCACGAACCGGTGTTAAAGGGGGGGTTGCGCGCGCGAAACGAATTCCCCCCTTTAACACTGGTTCGTGGCTGGAACCGGTGTTAAAGGGGGGGTGCACGCAGGAAACGAATTCCCCCCTTTAACACCGGTTCGCGGCTGGAACTGGTGTTAAAGGGGGGGGGTTATAACGCAGCGCGCACATTCTTCCTCTTCCCCAACCAGACACTTAGCAAATTTTCGGATCGAGCAGAGGAGCGCGCGGAGAACAACCACGACGCCGGCAGGCTGCTCGACTGCGCCATCGCCGTCCGCCGTCGCGCCAGCGCCGTCCGCCACCGCGCTCCTCGACGTCCGCCCCGCCTCGCCGTTCGCGCCGCACGCGCCCCCGTCGTCGGTCGTGCCTCCTCATCGTCCGTGCCGCCTCGCCGTTGTCGGCCGCCGTGCCTTAGGTGAGCCGCGCGTGCCTAGGATTTTTGTTTAGCAATTTTGTTTTAGGATTGTTTAGATAATTTGTTAGAATATTTTGTTTTAGGATTTTGTTAGAATATTTTGTTTAGAGAATTTGTTAGAATATTTTGTTTTAGGATTGTTTCGACAATTTTGTTTAGAAAATTTGTTAGAATATTTTGTTTGGATATTTTGTGTCATAATCATAATCATAATTAAGTTTAGAGAATATTTTGTTAGGAATTTAATGTTAGGATATTTTGTGTCATAATCATAATTAAGTTTAGAGAATAATCATAATCATAGGATATTTTGTTTTATGAATTTAGTGTTAGGGAATTGAATTTAGGATATTAATTGGATATATGGATATTTTATGATATTAATAATTATGATATCAATCCTATGATAACGTGCACACCTCCTCTTCCTCTTCCCCCAGCCAGATCGAGGAGCAGAGGAGCACAAAGAGAGGAGCCGTCGCTGTCGTGCCCACCCACGCCGCTGTCGCCGTCGCGCCCACGATGCTCATCCGCCCCTCCGCTCGCTCCCTCTCACTTGGAGACGTCGTCGCCTCGCTGCTCTGTAAGCGCCGCCGCTGGCCGTCGTCGTTGTCGTCGCTCCGGTGACCCCTAGGTAGCGGCGCCGCCCGTTTTAGGTAGGCCACATCGCGCTGAGTCGAACGCGCTTGCTCGCGCGCCCTAGGTTGATCTCTTACTCTTGATAATATTTGTGTATTTTTGTATGAATAATATGTATATTTGTGTATAATCCAAGTCCACTTGAATGTTTACTCTCTTACCCTAGATAATATTATTGTTTTAGGAACTATGGATCCACTCAGTAGAAACCTTGAAGAGGAAGAAATAATGGAGAACATGATCCACGAGGACACCTCACAATATCTGAATTTGGAGGGACATGATGACTGCTCAAGTAGTCATGGAGAAGATGACGACTTCGGTGAACGCACTTTAGTGATTACAAAGTCCGTCGAGGTATATATATGCATGGATTAAGCCTGTGCTGACTTGCACCAATTGATTTGTATATATTAACGCTTCTTTCTTCTTTTAGCCCTCCGCCGAGGTATATATATTAACGCTTCTTTCTTCTTTCTTGCACCGAGATAATTGTAATGTTAGTTTATGTGTTGAAGATCCATTAGTACCACGTCAAGATCACCCCATGGGGTGATATTTCACAACCCATTGTAATGGGATATTTTGGCCACAATAAAGAAGTAAATATGATTTTATCTTTTGACTTTCAGCCAAAGGTATGATTGACATTTTGGGAAATACAGAGTAATAAATAGGTAAGATACACAAATTTCAAATACAAATTTATATATCTTATTGGTCCACGTCGACAATAATGGTGTTTTCCGAGGCATCTGGTTGGTCCACGTCATCTTAATTATGTAGAGAATTAGATTTAGAATTAATAGTCAGGATCTAGAGATAGATATTAGGTTGTCACGTACATGCACACATTTGTTGGGATCTAGAGATAGATATTTCACAATCCATTGTAATGGGAAATTTTGATCACAATTAAGAAGTAAATATATTTTTTGACTTAAGAAAAAGGTATGGTTGAAATTTTGGGAAATACAGAGTAATAAATAGGCAAGTTACATAAATTGCAAATACAAATTTATATTTGTTATATATAAATATTAGTCAGCAATAATGGTTTTTGACATTGCTCAAAGTGAAGTTCTCACTATTTATATTAATTACTTGATCTCTTGGTACAAAATTATGCACATGCATTTTAATATTTATGATTGTAAAAATATTTGCTATTAACCTATGTGTATTACGCTATACGAAATATTTTCAATACGTTCTAATGTTTCCTATTTTGGTTGATGTAATTCGTAATGTTCTAAAAAGTTCTTAGTCAAAGGTATATCTTAGGAAAAACATTTTCTTTGTATGATTGGCTTAATCTGAGGTTAAGCACATCAATATATAGTGAATATTTCTTTGGAAAACTCATTCCTCACAAATTTAAGATGCTTTCCACACACAAATGATATTTTAGTAAGCAAACAAAGGTGGTGTCCTCGCATTTGCGAGGGCCACCTTGCTAGTCAGCCAAATAAAGTAGTACAAGTTATAGCTAACCAGTGGTGAACCTTGCAGAAAATCTTAGAGGGGGCGAAGCTACAAAATAACATGAAAAAATGTTTTTGGAAGCAAATCAAATGATGGCAACAAGGTAGAATGTGTAACATTTTTTTGAACTTATATATTGAGATTGACCTTGTCCACAAAGTACATTTATAAGATCAATATATTCATAAGGTAGTCTAAAATAAAAGAAACCATCTAAGTACTACTTAACCATGGATTTTCACCTATCAAAGATTCATGTGTCAATCACTACAGATCATCTCTTCGCCTCTTTGCGCCCGTGAAATGTAGAGAATATAACTTTATTTGAGTTTGATGTACATGCTCTGCGTGACTTTGTTGTCCAAATGAATGGGATCTACTGTTATTGGTTCAGGGTCTGGTTGTTCAGAGTCACCTCCTTTATTTCTGAAAAATGTATCAATGATTTTGCCTTTATCTTCACTTCCTTCCTACACGGTGGAACAACAATCTTTAACCAAAATTTTTAATTTATTATGCAAAATCTATGACAAGATAGCATTTTCCCCAATTTTGAGATGCAAGAAATCATCACAACAAAAACTATAATTGATAGTTTGGAAATGTACATATGGAGAAAATTACCAGCAGAGCAGCAGTGGTCGCTTGCCGGCCTGCCGGCCGGAGAGCTAGCTTCAGCTTCCACGGGAAGATTTGAATGGAGATCGAGCCTGCGGCTTGCGAGTCTGCTGCTGCTTAGATGCTCGATGCGTCGGCATACGACCAAGACGAGATGAGTTAGTCTCCGGCAGGCCGCCTTTGTCACCCAGCGCCACCGGCAGTAGGTTAAGCCTAGGCAACACCGTCTGGTCGGCGCCTAACTGCCTGTCTTAGAGAGAGAGAGAGAGAGAGAGAGAGAGAGAGAGAGGACCGAGAAGAAACCGTCGATCCTTCCAGTTCAAGGTCGAGGTAAAGTGAGAAGGGACAAATTGGGTCTTATGGGTTGAATATGTTAAGGGGTAGTGAACATAATTACTTTTCGCTAGAGGGGGGGGGGGGGGGGGGGGGGGGGGGCGACGACAGCGCAGGTTCGCCCCCGTGAAGGTCCTTCCGTGTAGCTAACTATTGTATATGTTGGCTATTAGTTTGGCTATAGATAATATGGAGATGACTTATAACCAACAACGGACTTTATTATTGAACTTGCTCTAATTCAATGGTCTGGCCTTCCTGCATCGCTGCCTCGCTGGCGACCTGGGACTGGAGCTGAAGACGTGATTTCCGTGGGCGCCGGCTTCGGGACAAGCCGCTTCTGTCATGGGCCACGAGCTCATGATTGGTGGCAACGTGGTGTTAGGGTATCCCTCTGCCATCTAGGCCCTAGTTCCCCGATCTGCTTCATGCTGTGATCCTGTTGTATATATCCACTGAATTCGTGGCCGAGAGTGTAATCCAAAAGTAAGTCGTGACACTTGTGGACCCAACAAACTCCAGCCACATGACACCAAACGAACGGAAGAAGAGTCCAGATCCCAGATGGAACAAAACTAGCCGGACAAGACATGAATGAAGTCACAGCAAAGAGATGAGAACCTTATCCCGTCGTCGCGTTTTATTCTGGTTTTCCGGTGCATACATATCCGCATGCATGGGCTTTATAGATGTTCACAAGAAAGCAGAAAAATGACTAAACCCTGTAGATTTCCTAGGCCATGGAACGTTAACAGCAGTGTTACACAGCTCGTCGTCGCTCTCATGAGTGACGACTAGTACCTAGCTTAATAATGCTCCAGCACGCACACGGCTGCTCGTTACGCCGGCCGTTATTGCAACTGAATGCCGTTGTGGATTGCGTGCTGCCGGTGCGGCCGCCGGTGGTGGTGCTGCCGTGCCGCCGCAGGGGAACGAGTCATCATGTGGTAGTGCTGGTGGTGGCGGACGTGCGCCGGTCTGGGCCTGGACGACGGGGTAGATGATGGCGAGAGCGGCGGCGGCGTCGTCGGCGCCCTTGGGAAGAGGAAGGCCCGGATCTTGAGCGGCTGGAGCCGGTCCCTGCTGGCCGCGTCGTACTCCTCCATCAGGTTGCCGAGGTCTTCCTTGCTCGCGACGGAGACGAGCGTGTCGAGGTCCTCCGTCGGCAGCTGGCACCGCAGGCTCACCTCCGCCTCCCCACATCCGCACATGTCCCTCAGCTTCCGCTGCAGCTCTGAATTTTATTTTTGAATGGATCGACAGTCAAACAACCGGATGCATGCATGGACACGATCAAGTGATGATAGGATGTACTAGGTACCGTAGAATTGGAGGGAGCGGTCGACGGAGAGGACGCGGTTGTTGCCGCCGACGTACCGCAGCGCTCCGTCGGAGTGGCGTGGGAGGATCATGCCGCCGTAGCTGCAGAGGAACTTGACGCTGTTCCCCTCGGCTGCCGCGCTCGGGTCGTCGCCGGGCTTCGTGACGAAAACAACATCGTCGTCGTCGTCGGAGCCGAGAGACGACGTCAACGTGCACGAGGAGGACGACCACGACCCCGCCATGCTTCCTTTCTTCCCCGCGTACGGCAGTGAACCAAGATCTGTACTATTTGAAAGAGCAATAAACTGTGTGTGTGTTCTGGAGCGGTGGCTCGAGCTATACCGCGGTGGCTTATATTAGCCTGCCACCTAGGGCCTACTACCACCCAGACCCACGACCGAGATGCTTCAACCAGTAGCCTCTCGGCCACACCTGCTTTTTTTTTTTAAAACAAGGGGAGGGGTCTAGAAAGACCCGGTGCTGCCATTATAATCTAGACGGTGGGTATAAATTACAAACAGGTCCATTACATTCCAGAAAATAAAAAGAGGACCTGAGAATAAGCAAGGAAGACCCTAAAATTTCCAGAAAAAACGCAATCGGGTCCTTTTCCTCTCCTCCGCAACAGAGCCGCAACCGTCGGCCACCTCCAGCCCGCCGGGGACGAACCACTTGGAAGGAAGAAGGTGCAGAACGCCGGCGCCACGCTCGACAAAGGCCTCCATCTTGGAGGTTGAACACGCCCTCCTGGCGTGAAACAAGCCCTTCATGGCCAAGATTGCCGGCGGCAACGAGGCCACCAAGCAGGGATCTCCGCGATGCAGCAGATAGCACCGCCTCCAAGAAGAAAGAAGGAGCTCGTCAGGTCGCCTCCACCCCTCACCACCACGGCCGGCCGGGGGAGACAACGAAGACCAGCAGCTCCACTGCTCGAGACTGCCAGAAGCGCAGGGGATAAGGGAGCCACCAGGTCGCCACTGCCTCTCCTTCCTAATCCCCATGCCACCACGACCGGACGGATGAGGAAGGGAGAGCCAGATCGACGAGCCCGACGACCACTCGGCGGCGCGCACACCCGCCAGAGAGGAATTACTCCCACTGCCTCCAAGATACCGCCTCCAAGCTTCCACCATCTCAATCCCCTCGCAAACACTGCCGGTCAGAGTGAGATGGGAAAACGAACAAGCAGCAAGGAGGAGGCAGATCGCGACCTCTTTATTGGAAGTGGTGGCTGTCGTCACCACACCGAACTCCAACCAGGGGAGCTTCAGCGCCGTGAGGACAAACAGTAGGGTTTCGTAGCATGGAAAACAAAAAATTTCTATCGCATACAAACAAACAAGCCAAGATCTATCTACTAGATTGTAGCAACGAGTCGATGGAATAACTTACCCTCGAAGATTCCAAAGTGTTTAACGAGAGCGGATTCTCGTGGGTGATGTAGTCGTACTCTTCCCGATCTCAAGATCGCGTAGACGATCCTTCCGGCGCTGCGTTCCGGCAGCGCTCCCGCAGTCGGTCACACGTTCGGTACTCGACGAAGACCTTCCTCTCCCTTGTTCCAGCAGGCAGCGGAGGTTGTAGCACTCTCCTCGAGATTCCGGCAGCACAACGGCGTGGTACCGGAAGTAGAGGGGAGATCCCGCAGGGCTTCGCCTTAAGCCGGAGCGAGTATGGTGGAGTATGAGAGAGCTCCTCGGCGATCTAGGGTTTAGACACACCAAGGAGGAGGGGCTAGAGCTGGCGGCTAGGGTTCCGGGGACACCCAAGTCGGCGGCTAGGGCAAAACCCTAGGTGGTGGCGGCAGCTATGGAGGGCTGCAGCTTCTAGGGTTTGAGGTGAGGGACTTGTGTGTCTAGAGGAGGGAGCCCTGCCCCTCCTTATATAGGTGGAGGGGCCGGCGCGCCAAGGGGAGGGAGGGACCCCTCCCTCCCCAACTCGGCTTGGAGGTGGGCCGCCGGTTGGAGGAGGGATTCCCTCCTTCCTCCTCTTTTCCACTTTCCAAAACTTGTCGTTTGACTTTCAAACTAGCCGTTTGACTTTTCAATTTAGGATTTGAATAAACCCTTTATTTTGGACAGCGAATACACTTAGTACATGATGCAATGATTCCAACTTGCAATGACACATTCATGTACCCCTTCCCCTCCGGAGTGCCGGACATTCCGGAACCTTCTAGAACATTCCCGATGAAAACACCGGAATCATTCCCGAACTCCGAAACGGGACTTTCCTTATATGAATCTTATTCTCCGGACCATTCCGGATCACCTCGTGATATCCCGGATCCCATCCGAGACTCCGAACAACATTCGGTCTCTTTCTCATACTACCATAACTACTCAAACAACGTCGAATCCTTAAGTGTGTATCCCTACGGTTCGTGAATTATGCGGACATGATCGAGACACTTCTCCGAATAATAACCAATAGAGGAATCTGGAAATTCATATGGCTCCCACATATTTCTACGATTACTTTGCGATCGAATGAACCACTTACATACGATAGCAATTTCCCTTTGTCTCACTATAGTTTACTTATCCGAGGTTATGATCGTCGGTATCTCTGCATACCTAGTTCAACCTCGTTACCGATAAGTACTCTTTTCTCGTTCCCGTGATATGTGATCCCTTGTGAGCCAGTCACATGCTTGCAAGCTAATTGGATGACATTTCACCGAGAGGGCCCAGAGTATATCTATCCGTCATATGGATGGACAAATCCCACTCTTGATCCATGTGTTTCAACCAATACTTTCTGAACACTCAATGCCACCTTTATAGCCACCTAGTTACGGTGTGGTGTTTGATGTCATCAAAGCATCCATCCGATAAAGGTGATATGCATGACCTTATGGTCGAAGGAATTAGGTTACTATGTATCAGAAAGCATATAGCAATTGAACTATTTAAACGACTTGATCTTTATGCTACGCTTATCCATAGGAGTATGTCCATCATATCATTCTCCTAACGATATGATCTTGTTGTTGATAACATCTCAATGTTCATGATAGGGAAACCACAATCATTTATCAACCAACAAGCTAGTGATGTACAGAGGCTATACTAGGGACTTCAAATTAAGTTTACAAATCACACAAGTATTAATGTTTCCTTGTTAATACTATTATAGCATGAATGTAAACATTTATCATACACACAAAGATATAATAATAACTATATTTATTATTGCCTCTAGGGCATATCTCCAACAGTCTCCCACTTGCACTAGAGTCATCTAATCTAGATTACATGGTAATATACCGAACACCCATGGCAGTTTGGTGCTGGTCATGTTTTGCCCTCGGGAGAGGTTTAGTCAACGGATCCGCCACATTCAAATCTGTGTGTACTTTGCAAATCTTTATATCCCCATCTTGGATATGTTCTCGAATAGCGTGAAAACGTAGCTTGATGTGCTTCAGCTTCTTGTGTGACCTTGGTTCTTGCGCATTGGCTATGGCGCCCATGTTATCACAGTAGATATACATTGGGTCCAGCGCACTAGGAACCACACCCAGCTCTGTAATGAACTCTTTCATCCATATCGCTTCTTGTGAAGCCTCCGAAGCAGCCATGTATTCCGATTCAGTTGAAGATCTCGCCACAACGCTTTGCTTTGCACTCCTCCAGCTAACTGCTGCACCATTCAAAATAAATACGTATCCGGATTGTGATTTAGAATCATCCGGATCGGTGTTCCAACTAGCATCGGTGTAACAATTAACAACGAGCTGTTCATCACCTCCATAAGAAAGAACCATATCCTTAGTTCTTCTCAAGTACTTAAGGATGTTTTTGACCGCTGTCCAATGATCCACTCCTGGATCACTTTGATATCTGCTAGTTAAACTAACAGCATATGCAATGTCGGGTCTAGTACATAGCATGGCATACATTAGAGATCCTGTGGCTGAGGCATAGGGAGTCTTACTCATCCTTTCTCTATCTTCTGCCGATGTCGGACTTTGAGTTTTACTCAAGGTCGTATTGGGAAACATGGGCAAGAACCCTTTCTTGCTATCTTCCATTCCAAACCTCTTTAGAACTTTGTCCAAATATGTACTCTGTGACAATGATATCAGACGTTTTGATCTATCTCTGTAAATCTTTATGCCTAATATGTAAGCTGCTTCGCCAAGATCCTTCATTGAAAAACTATTATTCAAATATTCCTTGACACTATTAAGAAGGTCTACATCATTCCCAATCAACAATATGTCATCCACATATAGTATTAAGAATGCCACAGAGCTCCCACTCACTTTCTTGTAAATAAAAGCTTCTCCATAAGTTTGTATAAAACCAAAACTTTTGATTACTTTATCAAAACGTTGATTCCAACTTCGGGATGCTTGCTTCAATCCATAGATGGATCGTTGAAGTTTGCATACCTTGTTAGCATCTTTAGGATCGACAAAACCTTTGGGTTGCATCATATACAACTCTTCATCAATATCTCCATTGAGGAATGCTGTTTTGACATCCATCTGCCATATCTCATAATCATAATATGCAGCGATTGCTAACATAATCCTCACAGACTTTAGCTTCGCTACTGGTGAGAAAGTCTCATCGTAGTCAACTCCTTGAATTTGTCGAAACCCTTTTGCGACAAGTCGAGCTTTATAGACAGTAACATTACCAACAGCATCTGTTTTCTTCTTGAAAATCCATTTGTTCTCGACAGCCTTTCGGCCATCTGGTAAGTCCACCAAAGTCCATACTTGGTTTTCGTACATGGATCCAATCTCGGATTTCATGGCTTCTTGCCATTTATTGGAATCTGGGCTCATCATTGCTTCCTCATATGTCTCGGGGTCATCGGTGTTGTCCACCAACATGACATTCATAACGGAATCATACCAATCTGGAGTGGTACGAGTTCTCGTTGACCTCCGAGGCTCTGTAGAAACTTCAACCGAAGTTTCATGATCACCATCATTAGCTTCCTCTCTTATTGGTGCAGGCACCACAGGAACTTCTTCCGGTGCTGCGCTACTCGCAATTTCGAGAGAAGGTTCGACAACCTCGTCGAGTTCTACTTTTCTTCCAGTCACTTCTTTCGAGAGAAATTCCTTCTCTAGAAAGGATCCATTCTTGGCAACAAAGATTTTGCCTTCGGATCTGTGATAGAAGGTATACCCAATAGTTTCCTTCGGGTATCCTATGAAGACGCATTTTTTCGCTTTGGGTTCAAGCTTGTCCGGCTGTAACTTCTTTACATAGGCTTCGCATCCCCAAACTTTAAGGAACGACAATTTAGGTTTCTTCCCAAACCATAATTCATACGGTGTCGTTTCAACGGATTTAGACGGTGCCCTATTTAAAGTGAATGCGGCTGTTTCTAATGCATAACCCCAAAATGATAGCGGTAAATCTGTAAGTGACATCATAGAACGAACCATATCTAAGAGAGTTCGATTACGACGTTCGGACACAACATTACGCTGTGGTGTTCCCGGCGGTGTCAATTGTGAAAGTATTCCGCATTTCTTCAAATGCTCGCCAAACTCGTAACTTAGATATTCACCTCCACGATCAGAACATAGAAATTTAATCTTCTTGTTACGTTGATTCTCTACCTCACTTTGAAACTCCTTAAACTTCTCGAAAGTTTCAGACTTATGTTTCATGAAATAGATATACCCATATCTACTCAAGTCATCCGTGAAGGTAAGAACATAACGATAACCACCACGCGATGCTACACTCATTGGACCACATACATCGGTATGTATGATTTCCAATAAGTCTGTAGCTCGCTCCATCATACCAGAAAATGGAGTCTTAGTCATTTTTCCCATCATACATGCTTCGCATCTTTCAAGTGATTCAAAATCAAGTGATTCAAGAAGTCCATCGGAATGGAGTTTCTTCATACGTTTCACTCCAATGTGACCAAGACGACAGTGCCACATATAGGTCGAATTATCGCTTGATTTCAAACGTTTAGCCTCAATGTTGTTGATATGTGTATTTCCACTATCGAGATTCAATAAGAATAGACCATCTATCAAAGGTGCATGTGCATAAAACATATTACTCATATAAATCGAACAACCATTATTCTCAGACTTAAACAAGTAACCGTCTCGCAATAAACAAGATCCCGATATAATGTTCATGCTCAACGCAGGCACCAAATAACAATTATTTAAGTATAAAATTAATCCCGATGGTAGATGAAGGGGTAGCGTGCCGACCGCGATCACATCAACCTTTGATCCATTTCCCACGCGCATCGTCACCTCGTTCTTCGCTAGCTTCCGTTTATTCTGCAGCACCTGTTTCGAGTTACAAATATGAGCAACCGAACCAGTATCAAATACCCAGGCACTACTACGAGTACTAGTGAGATACACATCAATAACATGTATATCAGATATACCTTTCTTCTTGATGTTGCCGTTCTTCAAATCCGCCAAGTACTTTGGGCAATTCCGCTTCCAGTAACCTTCTCCCTTGCAGTAAAAGCACTCAGTATCAGGCTTAGGTCCAGCCTTGGTCTTCTTCGTCGGCGTGGTAACTTTCTTACCACCCTTCTTGAAGTGTCCCTTCTGCTTAGACTTGCCTTTCTTGAATTTGGTGGTCTTATTGACCAACAACACTTGGTGCTCTTTCTTGATCTCCACTTCTGCAGATTTCAACATGGCAAAGAGTTCTGGCAACGTCTTGTTCATGTTCTGCATGTTGTAGTTCATCACAAAGTTCTTGTAACTTGGTGGTAGTGATTGGAGGACACTGTAAATCCCCAAAGAATTAGGAATCACTATACCCAAGCTTTGAAGTTTGTTTGCGTGCCTAGACATTTTAAGCACATGCTCACTGACGGAGCTGCCCTCTTCCATCTTGCAGTTAAAGAACTTTTCAGAAGCCTCATAGCTTTCAATTGCCGCATGAGTCTCAAAAATCAATTTGAGATCCTCGACAATATCATATGGGTCTGAATCTTCAAACCTTTTCTGAAGCTCCGATTCCAAACCATACAAGATAGCACACTGAACTATGGAGTACTGATTCTTCCGAGCGAGGTAAACATTCTTTACTTCATCGGAAGCATCAGCTGCAGGTGGGTCACCCAGCGGTGCATCCAGCACATAGGTCAAATTACCAGCTGTGAGGACAATCCTCAAATTGCGGAACCAATCCGCGAAGTTGCTTCCATTGTTTTTCAACTTTTCTTTCTCTAGGAACGCATTAAAATTGATGGTAGGGGCTGCCATTGATCTACAACATATTTGCAATAGTTTAGACTAAGTTTATGACAAATTGAGTTCAAATTAATTAATAAAGTTAATCTAGGTGAACTCCCACTCAAAACAATATCCCTCACATTGTTTTAGTGATCACACGAACCAAATCCACTACATCAACACCGATCATCACGAGAGTTGATATAGTTTCAATGGCGAACAATCGTCATGTTCATCATATCTACTATATGATTCATGCTTTACCTTTTGGTGATCCGTGTTCCGAGACCATGTCTGTACATGCTAGGCTCGTCAAGATCAAACCTTAGTTCCCGCATGAGCAAATCTGGCTTGCTCACGTTGTATACACTTGCGGAATCTAACACACCCGATCATCACGTGGTGCTTCGAAACAACAAGCTTTTGCAACGGTGCTAACTAAGGGTGAACACTTTATGACTTGAAATTCATGTGCATGAGGGATCATCTTATAATGCTACCGTCGTCTACTAAGCAATACAAGATGCATAAAGGATTAACATCACATGCAATTCATAATATGTGATATTATATGGCCTTTCTTCTTTGTGCTTCCGATCTCCATCTTCTAGCACGAACATGATCTTCATCATCACCGGCATTGCATCAAGGTCAATGACGCCTCTCCATGGTTGTCGTCCACCGGCTTCAACTATTACAACTACTTTGAATAGACACGCGGGTCTTAACATAAATTAAAGACAACCATATGGCTCCTGCCGGTTGCCAACTTACAATAAGGAACATTGCATACATCAAATATAATCACAATCATGGCCATATCACATCACTGCACACCCCTGCAAAACAAAGTTAGACGCCTCTACTTTCTTTGCATATTTTACGTGGTTTGGGGCTTTCAATAAGTGTCGTTCTAACTTACGAACAAGAACCACAACATTGATACTAGTATTGTTAATCACCCGTTGTAAATTGGATCTTAACTATGCTAGGAGAAACAGGCACCCGCAAAGCCACTTATGCAATACAAGTTGCATGTCAAGCGTGGAGCAAGTCTGATGAACGATATCATGTAAGGTTAGCCCGGGCCGCTTCATCCCAACATACCGCAAGATGCAAAGTACACAAGAAGCAATCGACAATAAAAGCATCAACGCCCACAATGACCATTGTGTTCTACTCGTGCAACAGATCTACATATAGACACGGCTCTGATACCACTGTAGGGTTTCGTAGCATGGAAAACAAAAAATTTCTATCGCATACAAACAAACAAGCCAAGATCTATCTACGAGATTGTAGCAACGAGTCGATGGAATAACTTACCCTCGAAGATTCCAAAGTGTTTAACGAGAGCGGATTCTCGTGGGTGATGTAGTCGTACTCTTCCCGATCTCAAGATCGCGTAGACGATCCTTCCGGCGCTGCGTTCCGGCAGCGCTCCCGCAGTCGGTCACACGTTCGGTACTCGACGAAGACCTTCCTCTCCCTTGTTCCAGCAGGCAGCGGAGGTTGTAGCACTCTCCTCGAGATTCCGGCAGCACAACGGCGTGGTACCGGAAGTAGAGGGGAGATCCCGCAGGGCTTCGCCTTAAGCCGGAGCGAGTATGGTGGAGTATGAGAGAGCTCCTCGACGATCTAGGGTTTAGACACACCAAGGAGGAGGGGCTAGAGCCGGCGGCTAGGGTTCCGGGGACACCCAAGTCGGCGGCTAGGGCAAAACCCTAGGTGGTGGCGGCAGCTATGGAGGGCTGCAACTTCTAGGGTTTGAGGTGAGGGACTTGTGTGTCTAGAGGAGGGAGCCCTGCCCCTCCTTATATAGGTGGAGGGGCCGGCGCGCCAAGGGGAGGGAGGGGAGTCCCTCCCCAACTCGGCTTGGAGGTGGGCCTCCGGTTGGAGGAGGGATTCCCTCCTTCCTCCTCTTTTCCACTTTCCAAAACTTGCCGTTTGACTTTCAAACTAGCCGTTTGACTTTTCAATTTAGGATTTGAATAAACCCTTTATTTTGGACAGCAAATACACTTAGTACATGATGCAATGATTCCAACTTGCAATGACACATTCATGTACCCCTTCCCCTCCGGAGTGCCGGACATTCCGGAACCTTCTAGAACATTCCCGATGAAAACACCGGAATCATTCCCGAACTCCGAAACGGGACTTTCCTTATATGAATCTTATTCTACGGACCATTCCGGATCACCTCGTGATATCCCGGATCCCATCCGATACTCCGAACAACATTTGGTCTCTTTCTCATACTACCATAACTACTCAAACAACGTCGAATCCTTAAGTGTGTCTCCCTACGGTTCGTGAATTATGCGGACATGATCGAGACACTTCTCCGAACAATAACCAATAGAGGAATCTGGAAATTCATATGGCTCCCACATATTTATACGATTACTTTGCGATCGAATGAACCACTTACATACGATACCAATTTCCCTTTATCTCACGATAGTTTACTTATCCGAGGTTATGATCGTTGGTATCTCTGCATACCTAGTTCAACCTCGTTACCGATAAGTACTCTTTTCTCGTTCCCGTGATATGTGATCCCTTGTGAGCCAGTCACATGCTTGCAAGCTAATTGGATGACATTTCACCGAGAGGGCCCAGAGTATATCTATCCGTCATATGGATGGAAAAATCCCACTCTTGATCCATGTGTTTCAACCAATACTTTCCGAACACTCAATGCCACCTTTATAGCCACCCAGTTACGGTGTGGTGTTTGATGTCATCAAAGCATCCATCCGGTAAAGGTGATATGCATGATCTTATGGTCGAAGGAATTAGGTTACTATGTATCAGAAAGCATATAGCAATTGAACTATTTAAACGACTTGATCTTTATGCTACGCTTATCTATAGGAGTATGTCCATCATATCATTCTCCTAACGATATGATCTTGTTGTTGATAACATCTCAATGTTCATGATAGGGAAACCACAATCATTTATCAACCAACAAGCTAGTGATGTACAGAGGCTATACTAGGGACTTCAAATTAAGTTTACAAATCACACAAGTATTAATGTTTCCTTGTTAATACTATTATAGCATGAATGTAAACATTTATCATAAACACAAAGATATAATAATAACTACATTTATTATTGCCTCTAGGGCATATCTCCAACACAAACCCTAAAGTGGGGATCTGGCCGCCTAGATCCACCGCTCCACAACCAGGCACAAGGCCCGCTACCGGCAACAAGCCAAACAAACCTATCCTAACTACTCCGGCGCCATCTCTAGTCCTACTCCAGCCGGCTATTCCAGCGGAGAGGCATCGGGAGAGGCCCGGTCTCCGGCGAGCTTCTCTCAGAAACGGAAGAAACGAGGGAGAGGGAGGGAGAGGGACGGTCTCGAGTTGAAGTTTCGGCCACACCTGCTTGCTTCCCTTTTAACGTGCTTAGGAGGAGCATCGGTTTTGGATTAGCTGTGCAATCCAAGAGCAACTCCAACAGCTTACCCATATATGGGTAAGAGGAGCAATAACCATTTTTATGGGTAAGATGAGCAAAAAAAATAGCTCCAACAGCTTACCCATAAGTGGTCCGCCACAAAAAAAAATTAGGTGATTACCCATATTTTGCCACCTCCTACCCATATATGGGTAGATGGACACAAATTTTGGGTAAGATCTACCTTCTACCTATATGTTGCCACATCAGCAAAAAGAGAGGTGGGAGGGCATCAAGCGCTCACGGGGAAAAGTCGCCCTCACACGCCCAACGAAGCCTCTGCCCGCCGCCGCCTCCCCAGTCTCCGGCGACCGCCACATGCGTCCCAACTCCGCACCCTACTCCACTTGCCACCCGCCAGCCTTCTTCCGCGCCTGCGCAGGCCTCAATTCGGTTCGGAGCAAGCCGCAGAGGCCGCCCTTGCCGACTCGCCGCTGGCGTCGATTCACCGGTAGGCACGCCGCCGGCGCCAATTCACTACGGCGGGCGGCCTCCCAGTCACGCGTGTACCTCCAGCGACCCCGCATGCGACCTCCATGACCTTGTATGCGGCGTCCACGACCCCGTCTGTTCCCCTACCCGCGACCTCGCTCCGACCTTGCTCCCCGCCATACGCAGGCGTCGATTCCGCTGACCACGGGTTCGTCACGAGAGGACTACAGGTTCTAGGCGCAGCAGGCCGCCATATTCTACCTCATACCGGCGATGGTGCGCCGAAATTGATGAGGCAACCAAGAGATCCAAGACGACCAATGGGAGGCCCTTGATTGCATTTTTACCTTTACATGTAGGGTCCCTGGTGTAAAAACAGGGACCTAAATGTACATTGTAAATTTCCTAGGACCGGGCTGTGTTTTTGGTAGCTAAAAATGGGTAAGCGCGTTGGAGCAAATGAAATTTTGGGTAAGAGGTGTCTTCCCTCTCCCTTACCCATACCACTTTTGCTTATCCATATTTGGGTAAGCTCTTGGAGATGCTCTAAGGTAACTTACACGTAGCTCCTTCCTCTTGGCAAGACATCCTTCCAATCTGAGATCGTTTTGCTAGTAGAAGACGAGACCGACTTATTAATAATTCTCAACATCAATACAAAGAGTTCAAATAATAATAAAAAATATAAATATGTCACTGAACCACCTAGCATGACTACAAACACTAGCACAAGCCAAAGACACGTCGCCGTCCTCGTCCCCTCCATTACCGGAGCCAGACAAAACTTGTCGTAGTAGAGGTTATTATAGTAGACATACGCGTAGTCATCCTACTAATGCCCCAAAAGACTAACGAACAAGAGCAGCAATCATCACCAAATATGACAATCGGAGCAGAACATACCAGAAATCACACCAATGAACACGGAAACAATCGGATCCCAGTTGATCCGCTAGACAAACGACTACACGCGCTCTCTGTCAGTGCTAGACACACCACCGGAGAGAGCATAGAGCGGGAATGACTTTATTCCGACTTCAAAATATAGTTGCCGCCTCATCATCATGAAGAAGATATTGAAAACCGACTTGAACAAAAAACGAGAAACCCTCCTGCCGGCTAGAGGCCATGGTCCACCACGCCTCCAAGACCCCAAGGCCAACGTAAGGCGGAGAGGACCGATGGCTTCACCGGCGAGGGGGCGGAACCATGGATTGGTTTACAGTTGCCTCCTCCTGATCGTCTGTCTCTAGCCGCCTACTTCGATCTACCATACTATTTTACTTCAACATCATGTGCTAGCCTTCTGCAACTCTAGCCAAGATCCTTGTGCTTACCGGTCTAGCAATGTACAATCATGTATTATACGCCTCAGTCCTCCACAACATCGATTTGCAACCCATACTCCTCGAAATAGGCTTTCATCTTGTTTTATAAGTAAAACAACCATCCATACAACGAGCACAAGTCATGAAAAAACACCAGAGTTTGCTGGGGTTACAGCACAGACTAGCCTGAAGTGAAATAGCAATAGGAAAGCCTAAGGAAAGGCTGAGCGAGCATCAAGGGGCGACGGAGCTCGTCGGTTTGACGGGAGGAGATGCACCGTGCCCCCTCCAGAAGGTGTCGAAGCATAGCTCCAACTTCTCCTTGTCCCGCTCTCTATTGAGCTAGTACCATTGCTGCAAAAATGTAAGAAATTTGAAGATCGAGTTAGTGTCGCGACAGATAAAAACTCTCTCAATCACCATTTTATTGCGAACAGTCTAGAGGGTCCATGACATCACCGCAAAGACCGACCAGAAGAGGCGTCGCCTAATGCCAATGTAGTTTGCGCGGGTTTCTAAGAACTCATCAAGATCTTGGGTGTCCTAGTCGGAGCCTAAGGCATCTCAGACAAAGTTCCATAGAAACTGGAGGAAGACAATCTTGTAGCAGTTGCCACATGAAGATCCCGACTCGGGGACTACAAATAATCCATCCCTCGGCCAATGTCGTTTTGTCACCTTCACGTATGAACAAAGACAATCTTGTAGAAGTTGCCACACAAAGATCTTCTTATTTGGAGGGAGTGGTAATTTCCATAGATGACTGGTCCAGGTCAAAGCAATCCCTCTAAATAGGACATATCGCATTATTCTGAGTGGTTTATAGTATCTTAGTCTCACTCGCCCTGACATTAGTTTCGATGTTAATGTTAATCCCGTGTTTTAGTTTCTCCTACTGAAGATCATCGGAGACAACACATGGTTTGTTTCTTCGGCCTTCCTCATCTAGCATACTTCCGGCTTACTCTAATGCGGAATGTGCTAGTGATGTTGAGAATCGTTGATCCAACGGGGGGGGGGGGGGGTGCCCTCTTCTATGGAGGTAATTTGGTTCCTAGGGTGCTTGGAAATAGCCTAGCATGTCTCGTTTGAGTACGAAGTCTAAATATAAGGTTGTTGCTAATGTCACTGCTAAGATTATCTGGGTAGAGGCATTGTTGAAGGAGCTTGGAATTCAACATGACTCTCCATCGGTGCTTCGGTGAAAATAATGGAGCAACCTATCTCTTTTCAAAACATGTGGTTCATGCGCGTGCAAAGCATATTGAGGTGGATTTTCATTTTATGCGTGATTGGGTTGCTCATAAGTTGCTTCAAGTTCGTTTTGTGTCATCGAAAGATCAGATGGTTGATATCTTCACAAAACATTTGCTACTTCCTTTGTTTGAAGAATGTAAACACAATTTCATTATGTTATCCATAATTGAGATCGAGGGATGCTCATAGAATATGTATGCACATGTACTAGATAACCTTGTATTGTACGGTATCGGGCTCTAACGGAACTGATCCAATCTATGATATAAATATAACAATCCTTTAAAATCTTTCAGAGGCCCGTCCAAGGGCCTGTGTAAGCTGAGAGACCACACAGGGCCCCCAAAACTAGGGGCCTATCCCCGTGAACAGTTCAGCCCAACACTCCTTGATTCCCACTTTCTGACCAGCTAAAGGGTCGCTTCGGCCATTGTGTACATAGCTATGTCCCAGCGATATTTCCTAAGCCCAAATCAACTAGAGCCTAGAGCCAGCACCTTTCCAGACTAAAGTGACATCCCTTGTTCCTGATCAGCCGATGCGAGACGGTTTTGGTCGTAGTCCATTAATTCATTGTTCATGAGAACTCTCGATTCCCAATCCCCGTCGCCAGCTTGTTTGGCAACCACAGTGAAGGGGACTGAGAGTTCAATGACTTTCCAATCCGACGTCTGAATTACCAGGGTCCTCCTAGATAATAAATTATTGCGAGTTTAACACTTGAATTCTCTGTCCTCTTCCCTCCTTAATTCCCATTCCTTCCAAACAATCAATGAATTAAAAGTCTTTATAACTTAAACTCCTATTCCCAATCTCTAATTCCCCCCAACCAAACACGCTGAATGCGTTGATCTATGTGCCCAGGCCCGGCTCTAGCCCATGGCAACCATGTGCGGCGGCCAAGGGCCCGTGTCAGGAGGGGGCCCATATTACATACTCCTGTATAATCTGTAGCCTATACATTTGTTTGAAAAAAATGAATGGAAGGCCCAGCCCAGCCGGCAGCCGTCCAGTAGCCTTCGTACTTTGAGAAAAAAAGCACGACCCACGCTCCCACGCACCGAGCGTATGAGATCCGCGATATTGATTTGCTCCTGATTCTTTGTCTCTCCCGTTTGTATTTGACAGACCCAGGCCCTGGACAGACCGGCTCCCAATCGATCTCCTCCAGGCTCCAGCAAACAAGCTCAGCGATCGATCGCCAGACGGCATATTGACCTGTTCCAGCGCTGCTGCCCCCTTGGTCTGCTCGCGTGTGCCCCTTGGTCAACAGATCGACGTCCAGAGCCTCGGCCTGCTCGCGTGTGCCTGTTCCAGCGCTGCTGCCCCCTTGGTAATATTCAATCCCAGCCTCGCTTGCTTGCTTGCAGAATTGTATTAGGGTTCTAATCATTAGTTCTTTATGTAAATAAATAGTCAATTCCCTCACAATTTAGGTGATATGGCTCTGAAACATAAATCCGGTGTTGCGAAAAGGAATAAAAGGAAACAAGAGATTGAACTTACTGAATCACAAAAATACGCTTAGGACAGTATTTTCTGGTAACTAGTGTTGATGATGTCAATGACAATAATCAAACTCAAAAATCTGAACCCTCGCAAGATGATGATCATAATTCAAATGCCGAGCATGAGGTCAATGAACAGTCCTTCTATGTGGGTAAGTAACTAAATAGCTCCCGACTTTTATATACAATGGTCTATATTTCTATATATTCCTACATATATATTAGACTTAGGGCCTATGCGTTAACTTCGCACAAGGGCCCCGCAAAATATAGAGCCGGCCCTGTATGTGTCTACTGCTTGCGTTGTTTCGCTCCCGGCGAGAACCACGAAACCACAGAACAGAGAACGCCACATGCTCGCCCGCCTAAGCTGTACTTGCATTCCAACTAGTTTCAGTGGTTACCGGAGTATTGGTTTCTCTTATTGAGATCGTAAAGTAAATGTTAGCAAAGTAGTATCACGGTTCTAATGTACTATGAAGCCATGCTTCTTCCACTCTCGGCTCTCCTGGATGCCACGGTGACAGCAGAGAGGCTCGTACAACTGGTTCCGCATGTGTATTTAAGTCATAACTTACAAACTAAATTGATAAGTCATATAACTTGCAAATATGTGCATCCGTGGTTATAAAACCGGTTAACTAGGTGGTTTTTGACCAAAATCGGTCATAAAAAACTAACTTTTTATAAAGAAAAGCTTAAGCTTATATTTTTATGTTGGCAAGTGTATAGGATGCTCGGGCAGTGGCTTCCGAGCTCCTTTTTTATTAAAAAAATTAAGACTCTTGAAAATCTAGAAAAAATCACGCACTAACTTTTATACAGTGTCCCAAGGTATGCAATAATTTTTAGTCAAAATACATTTTATTATGCGAAATACAAAAATGACAAATCTTTGACCGAAATACGTGCTTTTTTATGCTACGTACAACTAGGAATTTCTTTTTTTGTAGCCCAAAACACAGGAGTTTTTCACCGAAACTTGCCACAGTCATTCAGCCCGCACGTCCCAAAATAAACTTTAGATTTTTTGAAACGAAAAGTATGGATTTCGAATTTTTCAAATACTGAGTTCGCTAGAGCTCGGGAGTCACAAATCCTCTCTCATACTCACTATGCATACATAGTATTTGAAACAAAATACGATTATTCTGGGCTATACAAATTTACAAACATGTGATGCATTATAGATCCACACATTTGTAACTTATGCATATGGTGTGCCGATATTTGTTACTAAAATTTATACTTGTATATATTATCTCTATTATTTAATTATGGTTATAATACTTTTATCTCGAGTCTTATCTATATAGGACGAAAATGTGTTTCGTAGAAGTATGAGGGGTTATTGTAAAAATTTAGTCTGTCTATGACTAGTTTGGTCAAAACCACTCAGTTGACTGGTTTTATAACCACAAGTGCATGGATTGACAAGTTGTATGACTTGTTAGCTTAGTTTGCAAGTTACATGACTTAAGTGCACGTAAAAAACAAGTTGCCTTACTTCGAGTGCCATTTACTCAGTAGAGAGCCCAGTCACGAGCTCGGTTCCAAAGTGATTGTTCTTCCCGTGCGCTTGTCTTAGAACTTGTCGCAATTTGTGCAAGTATGTCAGCCCACACCTCGGCTAGGATCTCCCAGAGACCTCGTATCAATATATTCCCATCATGGCTCCTCGTATCAATATATTCCCAGTCAGCTTGATATCCTCGAGGCTGAACAGAAGCTTCCCGTGATAATGCAATGACCTCGTGGTACTTGCTCTGTGGTAAGTCGCAGCCTCTGAGAATGTCATAATCATGCTGAACAATCAGCAGGTTTGGCTTGCTTGTCACCATGTTTGCCTTACTGAGGTTGTCGGCAAGATCAGGCCTTGTATTTCCAACAAAAGTCAAACGATCATGTATTCTCTCCGTTCAGAAATAACTGACTTAGATTTGTTTAGATTTGAATATATCTAGACGTATTTTAGTATATAGATATATTCGTATCTAGACAACCTCAAGTCATTTATTTCTGGATGAAGGGAGTATAATTGATGTTGACTCAGTCCTGCTCGAGCTTCTGTCATGTTGCAACCTAGCTGAACATTCTTACACTTCCTCAGCTAATAAATCATTGAGGAGTGCTCCTGTGCTTTCCGTCTTTTTTTTGGCACTCTTTTCAAAGCAGCCTGACGGCTGAGATTAAAACGGGCTGAGTTGGATTTAGGCTTGGATCGTGCGCGGGTCGGGATATGACGTCAGTTTTCTTTTCATTAGGCAAACCAGATGTGATTAGCACCCTTAATCTCAGCCGTCGGGCTGCTTTGAAAAGAATGCCAAAAAAAAGACGGAAAGCACAGGAGCACTCCTCTAAATCTTTTTCGGTCCGAAGAACGTGTTGATAATATATCATCCATCTCTTTCGCCGTCTCTGAAAAAACCTTTTTGTCTCATTGGCTGAAATAGAAATGCTTATGGTGTGATCATGGCTGGCTTGACCGGGGAGTGCAGATTTATTTGTGTGCTTTCTTTGCGTCTCAAAGGGACATGTCCCTCGTCATGCATGGAGCTTTTCCTTTCCATTACCCGTTGCTTTGATCAAACGCTGATAATCTCTACCCTGTTTGGAGCTCCTCGCAACGCTCATTTTCGCATCTGATTTCCTATGGCTTTATCCAAAAAAAAATGATTTCCTTTGGCTTTTTGTTCAGCTGCTCAATTGCTTTAGTAAGAATCGGTTAATTATGTTAATTAAGCCGTCGTTGAGACTAGGGAGAATATTCCGGTGCCGGCCAGCAAAGAGACTCACATGCGGTCAGTGGCGGAGGAAAAATGGTGTTTAGGACTGATATAAGTGGGATTTCAGACAAAATTTGCTTGAGGAGATTAGCTTGGCTGGCTCCCCTTAAGCTATGATCCTGGCTTCCCCACTGCACACGGTTTCTACATACTGGACTTGTAAGGAATCTAACCATTTTTTAATTACTTAGTGTTAGAAGTTACTACCAGCTTTCATTCGATTTTTTTACCTACTCATATCAAGAAACGATATTTTATTTTATTTTTTTGTTTAGGAAAAAAAAGATGCACAGAAATATCATATGCTCCCTCTGTTCTGAAAAGATCTAAATTTACATCTATTTATACACTAAAACAAGTCTAGATACATACTTTTATTTTTAAAACAGGGAACACTGCCCCGGCCTATGCACACAGCCAATTTTAATGCATAGTTCAGAATTATTCTAAAATATTCAAAGTACTACATTTATGGATCAGATAAGATTGACACATGTACCAACCATCATCGAAAAAGTAGTAGCATCATGGATCTATCCATTTTGAATTCTGTTCTCCCGCGGACATAGAGATAGACAGCAAAAAATGATACTGCGTATATCATCATATAATTTTATTTATATCTACTTTCACACTGCAGTAAGGAGCATGATTATTATAAATTCCTTTATTCATTTAATTCCACTGACGATTCAAACTTGCACTTCGGGTTGCATGATGGGAAATTTGCCTGGCATTCTTGAGTGGAATACCAACACGGTACGTCCGGCAACGTGACACAGCAGATGCAGTCATTTATCCAAGGGTCACCTTTGGTTTTGCAATCCCTTGCGACACATAGTTTCAAGGTAACTTTGCTCTCATCTAAGGATGAGTCCGCAATAGTAGCATTAGTAGCCTCGGGACGACCCGTTGCATATATATAAAATATCACTACAGATTTATTACTCACTCCGTATATGAATAACTGACTTGGGTTTGTTTCGATTCAAATATATCTATATGCTAAAATGTGTTTTTATATATATTTAAATTTAGATAGACTCGAGTTAGTTATTTCTAGACGGAGGTAGTATTAGACAATAAAAATCTGCAACAATATACACACTGCGATAATGATACGCTTACAGTGTCCAACGAAACGAGGCAGCCGATGAACAAAAGAGTAATCACGTACATCAGGAAGCTCCTTTTCATGGTTGATCTTGAACTCCTGAACAAACTAACGAACTTCACGATAGTAAGAGAGAGTTAGAGATGCAAGAAAGGCAATGCCCACGACCCCTCTCGTCTCAATATATATATATATCGAGAGAGAGAGGGTACGTTAGGATATACTTGAATACCCGATTATATGTGAGTAAGTATATTCATAAGGATTTGCTGATTTTGTATAATAATATTAGCATACAAATATGGACTATGTCAGATACTCCTCATTATGAATGCGTACACGGCAAGATAGGTCACAATCCACAGGATTTTATTTACCTTGTGATTTGTCAATTTGGAGATATTTGTCTCCAATCTGCGAGGTTAGTTACTATTCTAGGTATTAACGGACATGATTACTTACCATCCACAAAAAGAATCGTACTGTATATTTTTTGAGAAAAGAGAGTATGATAATGTACTCCCTCCGAATCCATATTACTAGCCTCAATTTTTTCTAAATATGAATGCTTAACTAGATACATAGACAAAATTAAGATTATTAATATGAACGGGAGAGAATATGCAAATGTGTTTCACAATTACGCCAAAGAGGATTACTTCCTTGCCTGCGGCCTGGGAGCTGATGGACACCTCGTTATTCTCCTCCTTTGCCTCGACGGGCTCCGTGCTTACTACACGTATTTGAGAGGGAGAGAGACGAATGTAGGCATGTGGCAGGACTACTTTAGATGCAAGACGTAGGAAATTGAAGAGGGTCGGGGAGATATCACACTACAGGAAAATTTTGATACGTCGTTAATCTTTGAATTGTTTGACTCGTTAATCTCTCGTTTGATTATTTTTAATAATATTTATAGTTAATAATTGATTAAATTGCAGTCTTAGTCCAAGTTTCCAGTAGGTCACCCATTCTAGCACTACTCCAGCTCTATCACGCTTAACTTTCTCGTTCCTTCAGAATCTTTTTCCGTAAAGCAATTTACACATTGTTATCAATACTATGATATCAATCTTATTAACTCTTATATCATCATGTCACATGGTTATATTTTTTGAAATTATAAACAATTATTTAAGTAAACAACAATGAATAAGTAATAATATTATTGAATTCAAATAAAAATATAATGATTTTATTTTTTTGTATTTTTATTTAATATGGAATAATTAATATCTTTAAATCTGTAAATCGGAATTTGGAAAATAATATGTCTAAATTAATTAGAAAAATGAGAGGAATCCAAATATGATATCAATATCAACTTATCACAAACTATGTCATGATTCTTATCATAATTTCATTGTCCGTTTAAAACGGCACGCATAAAGATTTTTAGCTCGGGGATGAGACTCGCTAAACTTGAAATGAATCTCTGATAAAACAGCATATTTTGAACCTAAAAATGATTTTTATAAAAAATCATGAGCATCCGATCATGTACATGTATTTCATATCTGACCCACTTCCTACCGATTCGGCAGGAATTTATCTTTTTTCACCAGGGATAGACGGAAATGTTTGAGATCCCCCAGTTATGACATTATCCATGTAAGGTGGTCTAGTATTTTTGAAAAATATGATGGTAGCATTTTGAATTAGCCACTAGATGGTTGCTTCACAAAACCGTCCGTTTTTTGCACTTGGAAAATGGAAAACGGCTTTTTGGTGCGACGAAAAGGAGAACTTCCTCCTAAAACATTGTTCGCCATCCCATGATGCACACTTATACAAAATATGGACACATTATCACAAACTATGCCTTTATTCTAGCCATAACATTGGTCATTTGACCCAAAAGCCAAGAAACCTCGAACAGGATGGGTCATTTTGTGAAGGTTTTTTGAGACATAATCAATATACCAGGTTTGATATTTTTCTTTCTAACTATGTCACATAATATGACACCACACGAAGGTTTCGCATTGTTTAGATCGTTTTTGAATTTATAATGGCCGTTTTAAACTATCGTTAAACTTTGTCGAAGGGCGGGCATGAAGATTCTTAGCTCGGGGATTATACTCACTAAACTTGAAGTGGATCTATGATAAAACAACATATTTTGAACCTAAAAATTATTTTTGTAAAAAATCATGAGCATCTGATCATGTACATGTAGTTCATATCTGACCCACTTCCTGCTGATTCGGCAGGAATTTGTCTTTTTCACCAGGGATAGACGTAAATATTTGAGATCCCTCGGTTATGACATTATCCACGTAAGGTGGTCTAGTATTTTTGAAAAATGTGATGGTAGCATTTTGAATTAGCCATTTTGTGGTTGCTTCACAAAATCGTCCGTTTTTTGCACTCAAAAAATGGAAAACGGCTTTTTGGTGCGATGAAAAGGAAAACTTCCTCCTAAAACATTGTCCGCCATCCCATGATGCACACGTATGCACAATATGGACACATTAACACAAACTATGCCTTCATTCTAGCCATAAAATTGGTCATTTGACCCGAAAGCCAAGAAACCTCGAACGAGATTGGTCATTTTGTGAAGTTTTTTTTAGACATAATCAATATACCAAGTTTGATATTTTTCCTTCGAACTATGTCACATAATATAACACCACGCGAAGGTTTCGCATTGTTTGGATCTTTTTGAATTTATAATGCCGTTTTAAATTATACGTCAAACTTTGTCGAAGGGCGGGCATGAAGATTCTTAGATCGGGGATGAGACTCGCTAAACTTGAAGTGGATCTATGATGAAACAACATATTTTTGTAAAAAATATGAGCATCCGATCATGTACCTGTAGTTCATATCTGACCCACTTCCTACCGATTCGGCAGAAATTTGTCTTTTTCACCAGGGATAGACGGAAATGTTAAGATCCCCCAGTTATGAAATTATCCATGTAAGGTGGTCTAGTATTTTTGAAAAATGTGATGGTAGCATTTTGAATTAGCCATTTGGCGGTTGCTTCACAAAATCGTCCGTTTTTTGCACTCAAAAAATGGAAAACGGATTTTTGGTGTGACGATAAGGAAAACTTCCTCCTGAAACAGTGTTCGCCATCCCATGATGCACACTTATGCATAATATGGACACATTATCAGAAACTATGCCTTCATTCTAGCCATAACATTGGTCATTTGACCCGAAAGCCAAGAAACCTCGAACGAGATAGGTCATTTTGTGAAGTTTTTTTAAACATAATCAATATAACAAGTTTGATATTTTTCCTTCGAACTATGTCACATAATGTGACACCACGCGAAGGTTTCGCATTGTTTGGATCATTTTTGAATTTATAATGCCCGTTTTAAACTATCGTTAAACTTTGTCGAAGGGCGGACATGAAGATTCTTAGATCGGGGATGAGACTCGCTAAACTTGAAGTAGATCTATGATGAAACAACATATTTTAAACCTAAAAATGATTTTTGTAAAAAATCATGAGCAACCGATTATGTACCTGTAGTTCATATCTGACCCACTTCCCACCGATTCGACAGGAATTTGATTTTTTCATCAGGGATAGACGGAAATGTTTAAGATCCCCCTGTTATGACATTATACATGTAAGGCGGTCTATTACTTTTGAACAATGTGATGGTAGCATTTTGAATTAGCCATTTGGTGGTTGCTTCACAGAACCGTCCGTTTTTTGCACTCGGAAAATGGAAAACGACTATTTAGTGCGACGAAAAGGAAAACTTCTTCCTGAAACATTGTTCGTCATCCCATGATGCATACGTATGCACAATATGGACACATTATCATAAACTATGCCTTCATTCTAGCCATAACATTGGTCATTTGACCCGAAAGCCAAGAAACCTCGAATGAGATAGGTCATTTTGTGAAGGTTTTTTTGAGACATAATCAATATATCAAGTTTGATATTTTCCCTTCTAACTATGTCACATAATATGACACCACACGAAGGTTTCGCATTGTTTGGATCTTTTTGAATTTATAATGCCCGTTTTAAACTATATATAATATTTTATGTTTCACTTAATTTTTGTTTATAAATGTGTAATATTTGAGTGTAGATAGATAGATCTTATTTTTCTGCAAATTTTGATATATTATTTGTATTTTTCAGAATTAGAATGATTTAGTTATGATTTTTCAAAAAATAATGAGATAAAAGGAAAAAATCTGGAGGCCTACGGCCGTCGGCACAGACCAAACAAAATTTTCCAAAGAGCTGTTGAAAGTACAAAGGAAGTCGCCTAGAGGGGGTGAATAGGATTTTAAAATTATTACGGTTTAGGCTCAAGTAAATGCGGAATAAAACTAACGTTTAATTTATTAAGCACAAACCCTCGCCACTAAGTTCACCTAAGGGCACCAACAACCAATGCTAAGCAATACAAGCAACAAGGTGATAGCAAGATATAAATACTTCAAGCACGATGGCTATCATAATATAAAGTGCATAAGTAAAGGGGTCGGTTGAGAGATAACCGATGGACACGGAGACGAAGATTTGTTTCCCGAAGTTCACTTCCAAAGAAGCTACGTCTCTATTGGAGATGTGCGATGGCGCAATGCTCTCCGAACACCACAAAATGGCTCACCTCGAGGTGTGGTGGCTCGATGCTCACCCAACGCCACACAAGGCCTCACCCCGGATGCGAAAGCACGCAACTCACTGACGCCACAAAAGGCTCACCCTATTTTTCTGAGTGCGTACCACAAAATGCGGGCACTCGCTCCACTATGTGACGCTTGAGGGCGGT
This sequence comes from Avena atlantica, assembly GCA_910589765.1. NCBI lineage: Eukaryota > Viridiplantae > Streptophyta > Magnoliopsida > Poales > Poaceae > Avena > Avena atlantica. Next base: position 28,951,394 of record OU342735.1, read on the forward strand.
CACCGAATCCGTACATGATTGGGGCTAACTCCACAACTCAATTAGAGACTCCCAACAACAAAACCACAAAAGGCTACAATGCCACAAAAGGCCAACAAAGCCACAGAAGGCTACAAGACCACAAAAGGTCAACAATCCAACCACACAATTGTCTAGGGTTCCAAGGAACCCAAGAGTAACAAGCCCACAAGCTTGTACTCACTGAATCTCCGAGGAGAACTCAAACCTATGCAAAAAATGCAAGGGCAAGTCCTTCACTCCCAAATTCCAACAAAGTTACAAAAGTTATTGGGGGAATAAGGGAGGAAGAACAAAAGAGGAGAACACAAAACTTTTCAAGATCTAGATCCCAATGATTCCTTCACAAAGAAGGGATTTGGATTTGGGGGATTGTAAATCTAGATCTCCTCTCTCAAATCGCTCAAAAAGATGCAAGAATCATAGGAAGGGAAAGGGGAGAGGGAAAGCTTCTTCAAGGTCAACAAATGAGGAGAGAGAGAAAGCCAAGAACCAAGAAGAAAAGCTAGTGCCCACGAAGGGGAAGAGGAGCCCCTTTTAAAGGGCTCCCAGATCTGCCCGTTATGGGCATTCGCGACCCCTGGCCGGAACTTCCGGTGGGAGGCCGGAACTTTCGGTGGCACTCAGCCAGCGGTCAAAAACGCGAAGCGAGAAACTTCCGGTGGGAGCTGAACTTCCGGTGAAAGTTCTGACTGAAGTTCCGTCAAATAAACACATACAAAACAGAAGGTTACTGAACGTGAGCGGAACAAGAGCCGGATTTTCAATCGGTACTTCCGGCGGCAACTAGGCCCGAGCGGAACTTCCGGTGGGGGCGGTATTACCGTTGTAACTTCTGGCCCAAATTCCGTCAAATACAACAAACCAAATAGAGAGGATACAGTACGTGAGCATAAGAAGAACCGGAACTTCCACCAAAACTTCCGGCGGGAAAATGCCCTAGCGGAACTTTCGATGAGTAGTCGGAACTTCCGGTCATGGAAATTCCAGAAACCAGAAATGCAATAACTTTTGCATCCGAACTCCAAACAAGATGAAACCAATTTTGTTGGAAAGATAACGGCGTAGTAGAGAGGGATGTGCCGACGAAATATGGGTATCACCTAGGGAGAGAATACCATGAATATATATATATGTGAAGTGTCTCCCAAGGTGTGGAGCCGGAAAACTCGCAAGATCAAAAACCGCAATAAGATATGCAAGTGAAATCCTTATTTGATGAACTAGAGCTTGTTATGATGATGACCACAAGCTCTAGATCCTCTCATGGAAAAGAACCAAATAACAACCAAGAAAGATGATGCTATGAATGCAAAGGTTTGAGCTCTTTCCGAACGATGCAAATGATACACCCGCTTGAGAGTCCCTCTTGATAGTACGTCTATCTATCCTAAACCCGGTCTCCCAACTAACAACACGAGACCGGCAAAAGAGAAGCCCTATCAAGAACATACCTTTGCCTTGAGCATCCCACTTGAACTTGATGTAGACTGTCTTTCTCTTCTATAGTGGGAACACCTTTCTTGATTGCTCTTGCTTGATGAAGATGAAAGATTCTAGTGGGAACTTGATGCGCCAGGACTTCTGGGAGGTCGGACCATGGGGATGCTCAAGGCAAACGTATGGACGTGACCTTGGATTGGACCAAGCCAAGGAGTTCTTCTGGGAGGTCGGACCACCTCCCAGAACGTCCATACGACTGCTACACGGTGCAGAAGCGCCTCTACTGCCCTGAGGACGACGACCTACTGCACATCCCAATCCCGAGCAGGCTCCGCCATATGATGTTCAACGGGTCCTACGATGGCGGCTGGATCACCGCCACGCCACGACATGACCCGAACCCGATCGTGATTGTAAACCTCTTCTCTGGAGCCGAGGTGACGCTAACGGAGAAGCAGAGGACGATCTCATGTCCACGTCACAACAACCAACACCATTTATCTGGCGAATCATCTTCTCCGAGGCCCCTACCTCGAGCAGATGTATCCTCGCCGCATCGACGTGTGATTGCGGCATCGCCTTGTGCAGGCTTTGGTTGTCCCGATGGCGGGTGGACGATGGAGAGATGTGGGAAGGAGGTGCTTTGCGACATCACATTCTGCCGTGGAGAGCTTTATGGAATGACGGAAGGCGGCGAATGCATACTCAAGTTCGATATCGGAGTGAATGATCAAGGCGCGCCTGTGATCACCAACCACCCATTTGCTAGCAGTCAAAGCACGCGACGGCCCAAGACGCGAGGGCAAGAGCTACTTCGAGTACACAAGCTACATCTTCGAGCTGCGTGGCAATCTCGCGATGGCGGTGAGGACTGTATGGTCACCAAACAGCAAGCCTTTCTTCAGGGTGTCCAAGGTGCATCACTTGGGTGACTGACTACACCTTATTTTTCGAACCAAGGTTCTCATCCAAGGCGGTGCACGTGCCCACAGGTGGTTGTGGTGGCGTAGAGAAAAATCACATCTATTACTCGAATCATCGTTGGCTACTTTCTAAACAAGGAGAGGAGTTGGCTGGAAAATCCTACTTAACTAGATCAGTCGACGGTTTCAACATTTATTTCAGCGAAAAGCAATGCATCGGCGATGGTGGCGGTGACATGGAACGAATCCCATCCGTAGGATACTATGTTTTCGGTGACTATGATGTTCCTATGTGGTGCTTTCCTCCAGACTTGTAGATCTTATCTGACCGAAAGTTTTTTTTATACGAAGTTGAAGAATTCAAGTCCTATAAAAATAGTAGTAGTAATATTTTCCATGGCGTGGCTTGATTTGTACGATTTAATCATGTGGGGTTTATGTGCCGGACACCTTGTTCTCTGCCACAGCTCCCATCAACTAACGAACCTCTGCATCTGCCACGCCTCTGTTGCTGGAGAGTTGGTAGTAATTTGTTGTTGCTTCAGATCAATGTGACAGTTCACTGTTGCTTCACCTATGATTTTAAGAGGATGGAGGGAGGGAGTAATCTATATACACGTCATCTGCTGTCGGTACAAATTATATTGTGTTGTCATGTGAGATATAAAATTTTATTCCGTCATATTGACTGAATTCTTCCCTCAGAAGCTAAAATCGTCGAAGCAGCTCAATGATCATGACTACAGTTTGAGAAATAATTGTTCAGTGAATAAAATATTCCAATTATGCAGTTAATGAAAATGACAACTGTTCAGTTAATTAGAAGTGAGAAAGATTCTAGCTTTTCAATAGGTTATTTTGTATGGACTCTTTAGCAAACTTGGAAGTTGTATTTTATATGTTTACTTTAGAATATGCAATGTGATTGATGTTGGAATTTGGTTGTCGGCTTTGGCTCACAGCCTAATACAAATTCTGAAATTCTCATGGTCTATTCATGCCTAGCAAGGGATGGCACCAAGTTTAGTCTCACCTTGCTAGTTTAGAGGGAGTTGGACCAATATATATATAGTGGAGTGTTTCACTATCTTCTAAAGAGAGTGAAGAGGAGTGGCATACACGCGCGCTCCTTCTCCCGCCTCGACGCGACACGGGCACGCAGTTTGTAGAATTGTGTCTCGCTGCCGATCTTATCTTTTTGCTGCTCGGCTGTTACTACTCGGACGTGGTACTATATAAGTGGCTCAGACGTAAACCACGGGTGAGCCCTGACGAGGACTTCTCCCGGACATCAGTAGCATCTACATCGACGACATGGCTGACGACGCTGGTGTCAACGCGAACCAACACCATATGCAATCTGTTCCTATCTACTTCAGTTTCTGTTACAGTTTTTTGTACTAGCTTTTGGAATAGATGTGATCTGCTTATCATGGTTAGATGTGATCTTTTCGTCTATTCTGCTAGTATACATGAGTAGGTTAATTCCTGTAATTATAGTCATGTTTTATTATTGCTTATTTCGGATTAAATATTATGGTAATTTGCTTATATATTCAACAATTGATGGAGTTGATTTGTCAGCTATGTTAATACAACAAGCTTGATATAAGTCTGATGCAACTTTTCTTGTTGATTCCGTCAACGATGATCCGCAGAATAACTATGTGGGTAGTTCATGAACTCAGTCACACCAAATAGATTGTCACCACATGTTGTTAGGGTCAAGATAAACTGGGCATGGTGATTCTATTGAGGAATCTCGGCCCAAACAAAAGATTGTGCAATAGAACAAGGTTGATTGTGAGAGCGTTTCAGGATAATGCAACTGATGTAGAGATTGTAGGAGGCCAACATGTTGGGGAAAGAGTATACATACCACGTCTTCCACTGCGCCTTCCAATCTTGTTAAAGAAGAAAGTAGTTCCCAATTCGTCTCAGCTTCCGTTTCAAAAAACAAAAATCTGTCTCAGCTTTGCAATGACAGTTAAGAAAACACAAGGGCAAACAATACAAAATGTAGGTATTTACCTCCCGAGCCCGTGTTATCTCATGGACAACACTATGTTGCCTGTCTACATGTGTATCTAGGGAGACAGAAGGATTCTAGCCAACCCTGATGAAGTTGACGTAGACCCAAAGGGAAAAATCACAAAAACTATTGTGTACAAAGATGTCCTGGTTTAGAGAAAGTGTGTGTTATGATCTTATTTTTTACTCTCACCAATGTTACATCTTTTGTGAAAACCAAGTGAAGATGGAGTGCACACAACTAATTTTCTAACATACACCACCAATATTAGGAATGCTGGTGGTATGCTACATATGTCTGCGCCACACGTATATTTCACGTGAACCAGCTAACTGTATATTCATTTGTTCAACCAAACTATCCTGTGCTCTTCGGGACCCATCGGCGGCTCTAGACCCAGAGGTTTCTGCCGCTAAGCTCCTGCTCCCATAGGACCTCGCAGCAAGCTTCTATATCCATCTTCGCCCCTGCTCCCTTACGTCTTGAAGCTACACCTCTAATACTTTTTGCTGTTAAAGTTGTCATTCAGCTCATTTGTAGAAGTCCATGGCCCAGCAAAGTAGTCTGCTCTTTCCTCAATAACTTATGTCTGTACTTGCGTTCAACTAGTTTCAGTGGTTACCAGAGTATTGGTTTGTCTTATTGAGATTGTAAAGTAAATGTTAACAAGTTCTAGTGTACTATGAAGCCGTGCTTCTCCCACACTCCGCCCTCAGTGACAGAGTAGAGAGCCCAGACGGTCACAAGCTCGGTTCCAAACTGATTGTTCTTCCCGTGCCCTTCTGTCCTAGAACTTGGCGTAATTTGCGCATGTATGCCAGCCCACACCTCAGCTAGGATCTCCCAGAGACCTTCGTCCTCACTGTCCATCAGTTCCTTGCCCATCATGGTTCCTCGTATCAATATGTTCCCGGTCAGCTTGATATCCTGGAGGCTGAACAACAGCTTCCCGTTATAATGCAATGACCTCGTCGTACTTGCTCTGTGGTAGGTTGCAGCCTCTGAAAATGTCATAAGCATGCTGAACAATAGTGTGGAAGAGTATCTTCTTGGACACAAATTTGTTTTCGAGCAGCAGGTTGGGCTTTCAAATCAGCAGGTACACGGTACCACGACAAGCAATCCATGTTTACCTAACTGAAGTTGCTGGCAAGATCAGGCCTTGTATTTCCAATAAACAGTCAAACAATCATGTATAATTGATGTTGACTCAGACTTGCTCGAGCTTCATCTGACAGAGTCTTGTTGCAACGTGGCAGACCAGAATAACATGGGAACAACCTGGTAGTTCAAAGGCATGCTGACCCCTAACGTTCCGCTCTTGCACTGACACATGGCCACGGTAGTGAGTGTCTGAGCCGACGACAGTCCTCGGTACTGTCCATGTAGCGAGCTAGTGCCCGAATGACTGGGACCATCACATTGTCGATATGCACCTTTTGGACGTACTGTCCTTGTACAAATTAGTTGGTCATTGGCTCATTGCAACTGGCTTCAACTTTGCCTCTGTATTTTGACGATAGCAGGAGGTCGTACCGCCTTCATGCATTTGTTGCTGCAGTTCACACAGTGGCAGACAAGCAGTAATAGAGTCCAGTACGATGTGATGTGTCTGCATGTTATAAACAAGTCTATCAGCATTATGAAGAGCATAGCTTGTGTAGTCAAAGTAGTATCACTGTTCTGATGGTGCAGCTCTAACTGAAAGAAAACGACACGACCAAGATGTATTTCACTAAAGACAATACTTTGGGGAAGCATATGAAGCAAGACCCATGCAAAACATCATGGGGTAACTGTATGGAGGTGCAATTTAAGGAACAAAAGATGTATCCGAAGTACAATGGTTAATGCCTTCTCAGCATTGTCAGCGCATATCTGCAAGCAGATTGGCTATTGGGTCACATAAACCGTGTCCGCCGTGCAGCTTTCCACCTGCCAATCTTCAACGGAGCAGCCGGTACAGCAGCCTTCACCGGAGCAGCCGATACAGTGTAAGGTCCAGGTTGAGATCATTCAGGTTGTTATTCCACATATAGATAGTAACAGTGGGTCATTTTGTCGCCCAAATCTTTACTAGTGTAGTCACCGAACTCAAGTCATTAATACTGATTGGACTATGTCCAGTCATTGCGCCTTTCTTTTTCTCTGCCAAGACCATGTTTTATGGACTAACACGGTGAAAATGGGGAGGATATCGAAATGTTTTATTTTTGCCAAATGGACAAAAAAAATCAGCTTTAGAGAATAGCGTGGACCATGGCCATACCTGATTCAACGTGCGCACTGTTCACAGTTTTCCGCAACTGCAGCAATGTTTATGTAGCCTACCAAAATAGAGCCGAGGATTCTGAACTCTACCTTTTCATAGAGGAAAGACTTCCTTATACAACCCTTTTGTAACCAGATGCCTGCTTGAGCGCTCCTCCGACCTGTTAAAGCTGCAAACATTGAGCAATAAGCACTGCCCCTGAGCGTGCAGTAGTTATTTCCAAGTAAGAGTTTTAACTGATGACAAGCATGAATCACTGGAAATTGATATAATGCTTGTAGTTGCAAGAAAAAAAAGCACTTCATCGACCGATGCAAACATGCAATTCAAATACTCTAGATGTACTAATATGGTGAAAAACAACCAGTTCTTACCCAGATAATACAGCATTCAGCAGCCACTCGGGTCAGAGTTCTTGCCCTGGGGAGCTTTAGGGAAAAATAGGCAAGGAATGCTGGCAAGAAGACAGCACTTAGATCTGGAAACTGAATAAGCTAAGCTGTTCTTTAGCCTGGCCTTTTTCATTTAGTGATAATTAAACTAGTAACAATCATACAGTCAGAGGTATGCCTTTAATATTCAGTAGAGAAGAAACTCAGAAAAGCATAAGTAATGAGAGAGACAGAACTTACAGAAGTTCACCTGCAGTACATTGCATATAACATATACCACATCACACTGTTAAAACAATCTATTTGCCATTTCTCATACAAGTCACAAAAAATGTACCGCCTCTATCAGAACTATCAAAACTCTATAGAAAAGAACATAGTGGCCTTCTTGTATCTATCATGATGCAAGTCGCCCAAACAAAATTCCACTGAATACCAGAGCTCCAAACCACTTGTTTGATACAAACCTGCAGAGTAGGGATTGCATAAAATGAGTTCAAGCACTTAACAAACCAATGAACATATAATTTTGTCAAAATCTCCATGATATCAATGTAAATAACATACTTTCTGTTGCAATCTGCGCGGTCAGACAAGTCAGCAGTTGAGATCTGCCATGCCAACTGAGCAGCTGCGGCTGTCAGAAGAGGGTAGTAGGGCCACGCTGTCAAACATGGTTAAAGTAAGTACTCAATATACATTTATATAAAAACACTGTAATTTTCAGAGAACATGACATCGTGATAATGAGCACCAACCAAGTTCAGCATTGTAGCCACTGAGCGCAAAGCCACCAACTGATGCAGCACCAAAGGCACTGATCCACTGCTTGGTCGAATCTCCAAACCTTAATGCTGTGGACTTAACGCCTACTTTGAGGTCATCTTCTTTGTCCTGACATGTATTCAGATACAATCATAAGAAACTGTGACAACCCGATAAGATGATTGCTCAGTTTAGATATAAAAGGAAACCACTAGTTAATATACCTGATGTGCATATATGGTATCGTACACCAATGTCCACCATATACCAGCAGCATACAGTGGAAGGATGACTGCAGGATCTAGGCTCCCTTTGATAGCAGTCCATCCTAACAAAGCTCCCCAGTTGAAGGTCAAGCCAAGATATGCCTGAGGCTGTTAAAAAATGCAAAGAAATTAGTTTTTACTGATCACTCTCTATAAGCAAGATTATGGTACACCATGTACGTGTGTATTACATACCCAAATTGTATGTGTGTATTACATACCCAAAATGTGAACCTCTTCATGAGGGGATAAGAAAACACCAAAAGAAGAGAAGATGCCCCAAGAACACGGCTACATAGACAAATGAGACAAACTTACAGGTGAACATTACTATAATGATAGATGTAAAATGCACCTGGCAAGCTGTAATCCTTTGGATCTTCTGGAAATTAATAATTCAGAATGGATTAACAGACATATATTAATCATGTATTCCACAAAATGTCAATTGATATAAAGTTTGGTTTGGTTGGACACTGGAGCATCCAGAACAGGCCAGCCACATAAACAAGGAAAAGGTAAGTTACCTAAAATTGTTCAGTTGGAGAAGAATGCCCAATCCCAGCAGTAGCTGAAATCCGAGGAAGCACACTCCTTGAGAAGGGGTTAGAACATCTGATGCAAAAGGCCTGCTTTTGGTGCGCTCAACCTACACAAGGAACAATACCCATCATCACTTCACTGCATAATCCACTAGAGCGAAGTAATGCTGCAGTAGCAGAACACACAAATCGAAAAGTGTGACATACATAACAAGTCTGAACCCTTGGTTAGTATAATTTTCTCTCCATGGTTTCACTAAGTTGTTTGTTTTAACTGCTACTAACACTGTGGCCATGACAATTAAAACATAATTTTGCTACATCCCTGGTTCAACAGGTAAGCATATAATACATCTAAATTGCAGTTGATCCTTTTATTTGTATTCACGTTCACAAGAATCTGAAAGGCACTTTTCACTAACACGCAAAGTCTGAGGTGTTGTAGTATTGTCTGAACTAGCACAAACAAACTACAGGGGGGGAAAAATCACCTTGTTATCAATGTCACGATCAAGAAGATCATTCACTGTGCAACCAGCCCCCCTTAGGAGGACAGCTCCACATCCGAAGAGTGCCAGCATTTTCATGTCAGGGAGCTCCCCCGGCATTGCTGCTATTGTGATTGACCTACAAAGGCAAGGTTATAGTAGCTCTTCAAATCAGGAGACAAAATGTGCTGTCAACTTAATATCAGACAACCATGCCAACTTGTCTATAGCGGTTTCTGGGGCTCTAACAAAAGAAAATGACACCTATGAAAGTGTGAACAAACCATACAGCAGTAGCATGTTTTGACTCAAGAATAATTTAGATGATTTTGTCCTGTTACTGATAAACATAGACGCGGATTGATCCTTAAACTCCAAGAATGAGCATTGGCTCGAAACTTTAAACAATGGTTGAACTCATAGTTCGTTTGTGCGTGCAGTAAATCTGCAAATGAGAGCTCATGTTCCCCTCTAGTGAGAGGATCCTGCTCAGCGATGGTGTTCAGAGATGGCAATGTGGGTAGAAGCGAGCATACCACATGCAGGGCCAAGCGAGGAGCCAGGTTCCGATGGGCTTGTCGAGGCGGGCGAGCATCGCGTACGGGCGCGCCGCCTCTGGGAGGCACCTCTCCACCCACGACACCGACGGCAGCGGTGGCTGGAGGCTATCATCCTTTCCCGTTTCCTTGTCCGCAGACCGGGAGGAGGTCGAGAGCGGGTGCGAGAAGCTGATCGGCAGAAGGATCCTGTCGACGTAGAAGGCGGAGGTGGAGGAGGGTAGGTGCGGGCACGGGCGGCGGCTTAGCGTGATCAGGTGGCGCTGGGTAGCGGTGTTGGCATAGGGAGAGGGAGAGACAGGAGGTGTAGTGGTGTGGGTGAGCGGGGAGATGGCCGTGAGAGGGGCGGCAATGCGGGAGCGGCGGCGGATGGCGGCGGCGGCAGCACGGAGCAGAGGGGAAGGCGCCATGGAAGCTGAAGCTGATGCTCTGTCTCTTTGGAGTTTGGGCTTTATTATGTTGCCTCTCCATCTTCAGGCCAGTTGGAGGCCCAGCCCAGGTCACTGCTTGACTGATTCTGGTCTGGGCCCAGCAGTAGCACTTTTGACAAAACTAATTTTTTTTGTAACAAAACTATTGAGTCATCCGTTCTCCTAGTGAAAATATTTCGGAATCTGACCTCCCCGAGGTTCAGCACCAATTGTTGGCACCTAACTCGTGTAGATTGGCACCAAGGAAAAGCAGCACACAAGTAGTTGGCGCCAAGCCACATGGCGTCGAACTACCAAAAGTGCTTTCGTGTTATTTTGCTTGGCATCAACCTGCACAACTTTGGTTTCGATTTTTGTTGGCGTCAAACCCATAGGTCATATTCAAAAATAGTTTCGCTCAGGGATCTGATTTGACAAAAAATACTACAAATCAAGCTACTTGTAGCCAATAATATGGAATACAAGTCTGCAATTTTTTAATAAAATACCTTGTATTTTGGACGCAACAAAAAACATAAATATGAAAAAATTGGGAAAAAGGAGGCACATTCAAAATTGCATTGTTCATGCCCAGGTCAAAAAATTCTCTTTTTTGCTGAGCCTAGAATATAAAGTATTTTCACATAAATTTTTACACACGCGTATTGTAAATCATTATCTACATTCTAGTATTTTTATAAAAATTATATCTTCAAATTTGAATTTCTCAGGAAAAAAAGGTCCACATGGTTGGACTGGGTCCAAATCGACGTTCTCTCAATCATACCCATTCATATTATGAGACCCCCTGGACCTCTCCCCTTTCCCCGTCTACAGTAGCGAAAGGGCGAATTTCTGAACCCTCCTCCTCGAGCCACCTTGCCGCCATCGATTCATCGGATTCTTCGTCGTTCGACGGCCGCTCTGGCGGCGGGAGGACGGGGAAAGTCCATGAATCACAGTGTTTACATAGCGTAAGTTCCTGTAGATTGCTAGCCGGCGGCGCTGAGGAGGCGGCGGCGTGGCCGGAGTGGCTTTTGGTGGCGGCGATTTCCTTCCCCGTTGGTGGTGCCTCATGGGATCCGCCGCGGATCTGCCGCCTTCCCCATGCTCGCGGCTCTTAGGAGCTAGGGAGTCCGTCCCTCCCTCGCCGGTGGCCGAGAGACAGCGGCGTCGGAAGTTTGAAGATCCCTAAGGGTGATGGTGGTGAGCAACACGACGGCGGCGATGAAGCAGGGTGGAGGTTCTCCGGAACCGAGGACCGTCAACATCCCGTCCGCAGAGGGACTCCTCTCGATACAGGGCTTGTGAGGAGGAGCAGCGGCGCCACGCCGGCGGAGTGTCCTGTTCTTCGTCAACGCTGGTCGGTCACAAATGGAGTTGAACCAAGTAACATTGCAAAGGCATAATGTTCCCCAAACGAAAATAAGTAAGAACGAGCAGTAGTAGTAGGAAGACTTAAGTGACTTCGTTCATTTACGTTGAGATAGACGAGTAACTACCTTTTTCTATTTTCGTTTCTACGGTTGGGCAGCCGCCGCCAACATACAACTCCCCGTTGTACTGCGCTCTTCAAGTGTGCTTCTTTCCCCTTCTCCCTCTTACCATGGCAAGTCCTTGGGAAATAACTCCGATGGGCAGAAAAAAGAAGGCGTTAAGAGACCCTCCTGGCCCTAGACACTCTAAGATCCTTTTTCAAACCTGCTCTGCTCACATTTAGAACATATACTAACTCATATCTCTTTCTCAACCATTTCTATTGTGATTACGATTCATTTGATAACCTTATTAGTTCATGAACTTGGGGGATTACGTGATTCTCAATTGACTATGGCCTGCGCGTTCATTTTCAAAATTATAGTAGCACTAACCAACGGTGACCGAATTCGGTGCAACACATGGACATGTTTACTAGTATCAGAAAAACCAATGGTGACAGAATTTGTCCAGGCTAAAATGCCCAAGGGGGGTGTGACGTGCGCCGACTTTGCGCCACAGCGGGTGGCAATGGCATATAGCATTTGTCGGACTGCGTTGTGTAGTCCTACAGCCGATTAGGGATAAGAGAGTAGTCGGGCCTGCGTGCTTTAGAGCGTGCCCCCCACGAGGCCAGAACGGAGCCTAATAATGCATGGTGCATGCATCTTGATTTTTGCTCCAGGATGCATATTATCACCCGTACTGGTATGCGCATGTTTACTATAATTTCTTTACCATTTCCATGGCTTTTATTTTTTTAGGGATGTTCTAACTTTGATTATTTAATTATTACAGCATCTAGCTAAGCGTTTTCTTTGATGCAAAATTTGTACTCTCTAATCCATATTAATTTGTGCATTTAGTACAAAGTCGCGCTAAATCAGCTATAATTAATGAATCGGAGTGAATACTTAGTTTTAATACTCCCTCCGATCCATACTCTAGATTTGGATGAATCTAGACACCGTTTAGTATATAGATTCATTTAAATTTTGATTCAAGTAATATGTGTAGGAGGGAGTACCTAATTGGCCATAATAATATTCACGTAGTAACTACCGGTTGAGCCCAGTTGGTGTTAAAATAATATATTCCAAGTTGCAACTTGAACGCATATTGGAATAGAAGAAACAGGGACATGGTCAGATCCTAAAACTAGGAATAGTTCATGATTCCTCTCATGAGATATTTTAGTTTCCTCCCGGATCTTTGATTGATACAATCATAACGAACAGAACATATTTAGAGCATCTCCACCGGTGCCTTCTAACCCAGCCCCTAACCGAGTTGGTTTTTTTTGGTTGGGGTATGTGTGTGTGGGGTGGGGGTGTGGGGTGGTGGGGTGGAGGTCGAGAGGGGGTGAATTCGGGCTGCATCGTAGACCAACCAGAGGCCGGGCTGGGCCACCTGCAACACGCACCATGTCAGGTGCGCCGCGCCCGTTCACACCGGGCCCAGTTGGCAGCCACTCAATTGGGCGATCAAAGTTATTTATGACTCTACTCCATTCACTTACACGTCCACATGGTTCTTCGCTAGGTTTAGACGTCAATGCACATGACGGCTTGCCTCCCGAGCTAGAGAGTAAATTGCATGGTGGATGTTCGGCCTACCCACGACGCCCATAAAAAGGTCATCAGCCCATATCCATCCATTCTTCGTTCGCACTCTCCCCTCATCCACTCTCCACCGGCGACGAAGCCATGCACCACAATGACCACGAGGCTGGTGGCAGCAGGAGCGACAGTGCGACGACGCGCAACCTGAGACTCGACGAGGCGACGATGCTCTACAAGGCGAACCTCCTCATGTCGCCGGACTGACACCTATTAGCCGGCGGGTGGAACATCATCCACGACGGCACGCCATCCCACCCTCCCCACCAACTATGACCTGCAGGAGGTCATCGCCTACCGTCGTTCCCTGCTGCTAGTGGTCAACCAATATGGCCCCCCCTAACTGGTCGAGGGCTAATGGTCCAAGAACCCTAGCAGGAGCGTGAGGACATGGTGCACCGCCAGGCCGTGCCCTACAACAGGTCTTTCAATAGGGACGGTCTCGATGTCCTCTAGATCCTCGCCCGGCTTGGCTACTGCCCTCGTCGTGGCTGCCCATGGCGCCAGTCCGTTTTTGGCGAGCCATGGGTGACGGTGCTGGTGCCACCACCATCTACCCTCGGTGTCGTGCTACAACACAGTTGCAGCTGCCGCGCCGTGCTCGTGGCATCTCCTTCCGCCCTAAGGCGCCACTGACACAGCCATCGTGCATCAACGAGCGCACGTACCAGAAGGGCTTTATTGCTTTGGCAGAGGAGCTGGCGGCCGTAGTCGTCAACTAGGAGGTGAAGGCGTAGGAGGAGAACACCGTGCCCCTCATGTCGATGGACCTCATCGAGTACGAGGAGCTCGAGTTGTCCATGCGGGAGTCAGAAGCGCAACAAGAGCTGGACAAGGAGGCGCGTTGGGCTAGCACGTTCGAGGCTCTTCAATCCTCTGTGGCCGCACCTCCACCGCCCTTGTGCCGCCTCCTCCACCGCCGGCACCGCCCATCTAGCACAACCACCATTTGGGGGGGGGGGGGGGGGCGTTCCCCTGGCAGGCGCCAGACTGGGTCAACCTCGCCTCTAACAATGAGTAGGATATGACGGTGCAAACGCTAGCACCACCGCATAGTAGTGCTTTATCTTTTTTAGTTTATGTTTAGCTTTAGATTCGCGCAAATTTCATCCAAACTAAATTTCACTAAATTGAAATGAATTTTTATTATGTTTCGGGTTTTTTGAAACTTGATCGTTGGGGGTGCTAGTGTGAGGCAGTCTCGCCAAACTACCGGCAGTTTGGATAACGCCCCCTAAACCAACTGCCGGCTTGTTTGCCGGCCACCCGTTGGAGATGCTCTTAGGGCGTGTACAACAGGATCCAGTCAGCTGTCTGTAAAGCTGGCCACGTACGAAATATGCTTAGGTGGAGGGAAGTAAATAGTGGGAAACGGACAGTCCGTCTGCAGAATTATAGACGGTCTAGTCCCGGGTTAATCGCTACCTAACGACGGCTGATCTCCCGTTGTACGAGGGCGTCTAGAAACTGGCAGTTATTTCTTCCAGGGTGAGTCCAAATTGATGTTCAAATTAAGTCGTGCTGATTTATTTTCAGTTTTTCTCCTCCAATTTTTAAAGCGTGCACAGACAACTAAACAGACAGTTCATTGGAAGGAGTGTCTATAGTCACTGTCTAAATGTGACATGGCATGGTATTATAGACGACCCTTGTCTAAACAATTGCACATGCCCTTAGAGAGAGGAAAATATAGTTGGGCTTTTTTTTTAATGACAGTTGTACAAGTTTCTTCCTTTTCAACACGTTGAAGGAGCATCCCAAAACGAGACGTATTCTGGATGCGACACCCCAACAAACAATAAAAGACCGCATTAATAAATAGTTACTCCGCACGGCAACGACCAAAGCAACGGAAAGTCACTTGCACAAGAGTACACCAAGGAAGAGTTGGAAGATTTATTTTAGGAGAAGTGATGACATAATAACTAAAGAGTATATGAAAAATAATTCCTGGATAGTTGCCTCATTGATATCCACCATGGTTCCCTCGCCCGCTTTAACGTTAGTGTGGATTATGTTCACTCTGCATGATTTGTTTTCATATGTTGTTATCAATTTTACTGCTTAAGGTATAGACTTCTTTTAATCATTCCAATTTAGAAACGAAATGATAGTTTATTTTGAGGCAATAAAAGAATTTTGATAGTTTCCTACCTCGATCTGTCCTACTTCCATTTCAGCGATCAACTTCTCCCATAAAGAAAAACGAATGACACGAGCAAGACAAGGACACAAAAAAATCAACGCTATACATTGTCGACTGAGACTTTACAAAATCTGACGTGAAGGCACTCCCTTTAATATTACTACTACTTGCATTAGGATGATAGCAACATATGTTGGTTGTATTGCATATACTATATATGTAGTTCGTCGTTGGCTGCCTTGTTTAGGCATGATTGGCAATATAATAATAGAGTTTACGCTTTGTTGACAATATGATAAGTTTAATTAGTTACTACCAACAAACATGTATATGGCACAACTTAAGTTTCCCGCAAGAGTTTACAATTATTTGACAGCAGCACGGTTCAGGTGACATAGAAGAAGAAAAAACTAGACCCTAATAACGTGGTAATTTTTTTTCTTGATGACACTACTAGCTATAATGTGGCATGCAGTTAACCACGAAATATATAAGACCCAAATGTACAGAAAATCAAACGGAAAAACACAATAGTACAGAAGCGGTATATGCATGATCACGGTTTGAGTCGTCATGCATGCCTCGTTCTAGTAGGCCTCTAATAAGACAATAGTAGATTAGTGTCGTCGCTGCGTATGATCCCCAGCGCCTTCTCGAGGTTAGCGACGACGTTGGAAATGGCAGGCCGGTCCTTCCCCTGCGGCCACAGGCAGAGCATGGCTGTGTTGGCCACGAGCTCCAGCGCCTTCAGCTGGCCGGGGGTCGGCGCCAGCGACGGGCGGGCGTCCAGGACATCCCGCAGCTTGCCGTTCTGTATGACCGGTAGCACGGAGCTCACCATGGCCACGGGGACCTCCTCCCCCAACTGCCCCTTGCTGGTGCTGACTAGTACGTGGGGCCTCCCCGTGAGCACCTCCAGAGTCACCACGCCGAAGCTGTACACGTCGATCGCCGGACTTACGCGCCTCGTGCTGTAGTACTCCGGGTCGAGGTACCCGAACGTGCCGATGGCCTCTGGGACGAGCTGGCCGCCGGGCTGCTCGCACTCCGCTTGCAATAGCGCTTGGCCGAAGTCGGACAGGTGCGGCCTCCACCTCGCGTCCAGGAGGATGTTGGACGAGCTGACGTTGCGGTGAATCACCGCCGGCAGCGTCGTCGCGCGGCGGTGGTGCAGGTGCTCCAGGGCACGGGCCGCGCCCAGCAGCACCTCCACGCGGCCACTCCAGGACGACGCCACTAGCGAGCCGCCCGAGCCCAACAGGTGGTCTCTGAGCGTGCCGTTGCTCATGTGGTCGTAGACGAAGACGCGCCGCTCCTCCTCCGCCTCCTCGCACCAGCCGACGAGGCGCGCGATGTGGTCGTGGCGGAGGGGGAACAGGATCTCGAGCTCCGCCACGAACGACACCTCCATACCTTGCCGCCCGTGCTTTTTCAGCACCTTCACGGCCACCTCCCGCACCCGGCCCCCGTGGAGGAGGCTGCCCTTGTACACAGTCCCCGAGCGACCTCCGCCAAGCACAACGGCCAGGTTGCTGGTCGACGCTGCGATCTCCGGCCACGTGAGCTTCCTGGGGTTATCGTCGTCGGACCCTGCTGAGCTCATCACATGCGATACCACCATCTGAGTCTGAGTCTGAGTCTCCACGGCCACGGTGCCAGCAGAGCTCTTCCCCTTGGAGGAGCCCGCTCCCTCTGGCGCCATGGTTCCGCTGTCGTCGTTCTGGGCCATTCTGTCGAGGCGGCGGGCGATGGCGGTGTAGATGACCAAGGGGAAGAGGCTGAGGTCGCAGGTGATCCTGGCGTTGACTACCCTGAACCTGTCGGCGAGGCAGCTGGCCCGGAAGAGCTTGCTGAAGGAGCCCCGCTTCTGGCAGGCGACAACCAGGTCGTGCGCCTCCTGCAGCGTGGAGCCCAGCTTGGCCAGCGGCCGCGCCACCTCCGGGTCCTCCGGCAGGGTAGGCAGCACCTCCTCGATCGTCGACAAGTAATCCACCAGGTTCTCGCATTCCCGTTTGTTCTGCTTCGCCGTGTCCGCCGCCCGCTTGATCTTGAAGATGAGACCGGCCACGTTCCCGACGAGTTGCGCCACGGCAGCCGCCGGCCCAACAACCTCCATGACTCACTGTGTACTACTAGATATACAAAGTGTTCCTTTTCCCTTGCCTCCCCCTACTATTGGTTTTCTACAACTAGTAGAAGAAGACGAAGTGTAAGTGGAGGTAGACTCGCTTCACGCGGAAGCGCGTTACCTTACTCAACTTGCCACTAGGTTTTTTCTGGGAAGTTTATGTAGAACGATACTGTTGCGTGAACTGAGTCTGCTTAAGCTTAGTACTCCTAGTAGGAGTACAATTAATTCAAATCATCTATTTTTTCAGATGAGATAGCTCAGGCATTTTGGGAGTAAATTTTCCGTGGCCCGTATGCGCTCGATCTACCGTCCACATCTTGGTGGGATTGGTGCACACGTTCTCTGACTTGTCAGGATCGCGCGGCTTGCGCCCGCCTAGGGTAGCCAAAGAGATGTGAAAAGAATCCGAAATCATAAACTTACTGACATTCTTTTATGGAAAATATGACACGGACGAAGGTGGACTCGTGTGATTGGAAGTCTCCCGCGGCAGTTGTTCCCCCCGGAATCTCCCTCACCAATTAGTGATCGCCATGTCATTCCGTTTTGCTATCCGTATGAATCGGTCTGTAAATGTAGTATTACTCGAAAAGAATATACGAGTACTATATTGTACTCTAAGTTGTGTTTGCACTACAGGAATGGGAAGCTACGCCGACGGTTAAACATCGGGGTCGTCGGCGTAGCCATCATCCAGACCAGCTCTGTCAAGCAGCCGTCCTTAGAATTGCCCTCGGCATATCCTATGCTACGCCGACGGCTGCCCTCGGCGTAGCATATGCCGACGGCTACCCTCGGCGTAGCTATTTTTTATTTTACCTTATTAAACTTTGAAAAATCATAACTAAATCATTCTAATTCGGAAAAATACAAATAATATATCAAAATTTGCAGAAAAATAAGACCTATCTATCTACGCTCAAATATTACACATTTGTAAATAAAAATTAAGTAAAACATAAAACATTATATATAGTTTAAAACGGGCATAAAAAATTCAAAAACGATCCAAACAATGTGAAACCTTCGCGTGGTGTTATATTATGTGATATAGTTAGAAGGAAAAATATCAAACTTGGTATATTAATTATGTCTCAAAGAAACCTTCACAAAATTACCTATCCCATTCGAGGTTTCTTGGAAACCTTCACAAAATTACCTATCTCATTCGAGGTTTCTTGGCTTTCGGGTCAAATGACCAATGTTATGGCTAAAATCAAGGCATAGTTTGTGATAATATGCCCATATTATGCATACACATGCATCATGGGATGGCGAACAATGTTGCTGGAGGAAGTTTTCCTTTTCGTCGCACCAAAAAGCCATTTCCCATTTTCTGAGCACAAAAAACGAACGGTTTTGTAAAGCAACCACCAACTGGCTAATTCAAAATACTACCACCATATTTTACAAAAAAATACTACACCACCTTATATGGACAATGTCCCAACAGGGGGATCTGAAAACTTTCCGTCCATGTCTGATGAAAAAGACAAATTCCTGCCGAATCGACAGGAAGTGGGCCAGATATGAACTACAAGTACATGATCCGATGCTCATGATTTTTTACAAAAATCATTTTTTAGGTTCACAATATGCTATTTTATCAAAGATCCAATGAAATTTTAGCGAGGCTCGGCCCCTAGCTAAGAATCTTCATGCCCGCTGTTCGACAAAGTTTGACGATAGTTTAAACGGGCATAAAAAATTCAAAAACGATCGAAACAATGCGAAACCTTCGCGTGATGTCATATTATGTGACATAGTTATAAGGAAAATATCAAACTTGGTATATTGATTATGTTTCAAAAAAATCTTCACAAAATGACCTATCTCATTCTAGTTTTTTGGCTTTCGGGTCAAATGACCAATGTTATGGCTAGAATCAAGGCATAGTTTATGATAATGTTCCCATATTGTGTATACACATGCATCATGGGATGGCGAACAATGTTGCAGGAGGAAGTTTTCCTTTTCGTCGCACGAAAAAGCTATTTCCTATTTTCCGAGCACAAAAAACGGACGGTTTTGTGAAGCAACCACCAAATGGCTAATTCAAAATGCTACCAACATATTTTACAAAAATACTATACCACCTTATATGGACAATGTCTCAATAGGGGGATCTGAAACCAACATATTTTACAAAAATACTATACCACCTTATATGGACAATGTCTCAATAGGGGGATCTGAAAACGTTCCGTTCATGTCTGATAGAAAAGACAAATTCCTGCCGAATCGGTAGGAAGTGGGCTAGATATAAACTATAGGTACATGATCCAATGCTCATGTTTTTTTACAAAAATAATTTTTAGGTTCACAATATGCTATTTTATCAAAGATCCAGTGCAAGTTTAGCGAGGCTCGGCCCCGAGCTAAGAATCTTCATGCCCGCCGTTCGACAAAGTTTGACGGTAGTTTAAAACGGGCATAAAAAATTCAAAAACGATCGAAACAATGCGAAACCTTCGCGTGGTTTCATATTATGTGACATAGTTATAAGTAAAAATATCAAACCTGGTATATTGATAATGTCTCAAAAAAACTTCACAAAATGACATATCTCATTCGAGGTTTCTTGGCTTTCGGGTCAAATGACCAATGTTATGGCTAGAATCAAGACATAGTTTGTGATAATGTTCCCATATTGTGCATACACATGCATCATGGGATGGCGAACAATGTTGCAAGAGGAAGTTTTCCTTTTCGTCGCACCAAAAAGTCATTTCCCATTTTCCGAGCATAAAAACGGACGGTTTTGTGAAGCAAACACCAAATGGATAATTCAAAATGCTACCACCATATTTTACAAAAATACTATACCACCTTGTATGGACAATGTCCCAACAGGGGGATCCGAAACCTTTCCGTCCACCTCTGGTGAAAAAGATAAATTCCTGCTGAATCGGTAGAAAGTGGGTCAGATATGAACTACAGGTACATGATCCGATGCTCATGTTTTTTTACAAAAATCATTTTTAGGTTCACAATATGCTATTTTATCAAAGATCCAATGCAACTTTTCCTTTTCATCGCACCTAAAAGCCATTTTTCATTATCCGAGCGTAAAAAGGGGATTTTCTGAAGCAACCACCAAATAGCTAATTAAAAAACGGAGGGTTTGTGATTAGCTGATATGGATATCATATTTGGATTCTTCTCATTTTTCTGATCAATTTATTATTTGTCGAATTCCGATTTACGGATTTAAAGATATTAATTATTCCATATTAAATAGAAAAATTCAAAAAAGTAAAATTATTATATATTTATTTGAATTCAATAATATTTTTACTTATTCATTAATGTTTACTTAAATAATTGTTTATAATTTCAAAAAATATAAACATGTGACATGATGATATAAGAGTTAATAGGATTGATATCATAGTATTGACAACAATGTATGAATTACTTTGCGGAAACAAATTCTAAAAGAACAAGAAAGTTAAGCGTGCTGAAGGTAGAGTAGTATTATGATGGACGACCATCCGGAAAGTTTGACCAAGACTGAAATCTAATCAAATATTAATTATAATTAGTGTTAAAAATGTTCAAAGTGAGAGATTAACGAGTCAAACAATTCAAAGAGTAAAAAAATAAAAATAATTTTTTTTGCAACCGGCCGACAGGCTATGCCGACGGCCGCTACGCCGAGGGCAAAGCCGTCGTCATAGCGTACGCTAGGCATTTCGATACGCCGATGGCTTGTGTGTGCTCCGCCGAGAAAGACCTTTGACGAGGAGACTACGCTAACCAAGAATTCCTTTCTCAACTCATACATAATGCCTCTAGACAAGCTCGACTTAGATGAGACCGCCCACGTACGGCAGCCAAAGAGATGTGAAACGAATATCCGAGTGATCTTTGCACTTTAAAATTTGTAGGTCAAGAGTATGGTCTCTATATATAACAGAACTGACGAAGTTAACCGTGACTGTACGGAGTTCATTGAAACTATGCAAAATGATGCAAATTCGGTTGGAGCGGCGGCCGCCATATACGAAGAATGTGGTCTTCTAGCTTCAAACTTTACTTCGGTTAAATTTTATCACAGTCCTAGGAAAAGCAATGTAATACCTTATATTTTAGCTTGTAATGTGGAGGACCTCACACTAGTAGAAAACAGACCTTTGGTCCAGAGCATTAGTCCCGGTTCTGGTACAAACCGGGACTAATGCCCTGGTCCCAACGGCTAGAAACGGCTGCAGGGACCAGAAGACATTAGCCCGGGTTCGTATATGAACTTTAGCCCCGGTTCGTTTACAAACCGAAGCTAAAGGGTCTGGCGCTGGAAAAGAGCAGATGCGTGGACCTTTAGCCCCGGTTTGTTTCTTAAACTGGGACTAAAGTCCCTGACTATATCTTCTTCCCCTTCCCAGCCCGAGCCATTTCAAGCTCACACAATCATCCCTTTCAAATTTCTCCCCTCAATCTCGAGTTCTTCCCCATTTTTCTCAAGATTTGTGAAGATTTTTTGGCTCCACGTCTATCAAGGGTCCTAAGAGGTTAGCAACTTCATCATTTCATCTCTCATTGCTTATTTTAGCTCATTTCATGCTCTAGAAATGGATAGATTTTGTGTTGGTTCTATCTCTATATATCTGGTTAATTTGGCACATATAGTTCTCGAAATTCATTTGATTCATTGAAGCACATAGATACATGAGTTCATCCTATATACATATCTTGGTTTGACACGTTGTCTTGAAATCCGGTCGGTTCATAGTGCATCATGTCACCGTCGAGCAACAAAATATTCTTCTTTCTTCTACCTGTCGTCACAAAATCCATTGAAACAAAAATAAGTACCAAAACTATGAAGACACACATATATATAGTGGCGCCCTAGCATTCTAGTTAATCATCGGCCAGTTAAGCAAGAAATTAAGAACAAAAACATGAACACGCCAAGGAGCTACCAAATTAAATTAGGGAGTGCCTCTATGGCGAGCTCCTCGAAGATGTCTGAGGACGAGGCATCCTAAGACATCTTCGAGAAGCTCTGCCATAGTGGTGTCCCTGCTCTCGCACACCATCTTTCAGTTCATATCTTTTCTAGCTAAATTAGTATGCTGGTGGAGATAACTAATTTCACATATTAGGGAGTGCCTCTACGGCGAGCTCCTCGAAGGTGTCTGAGGACGAGGTCCTAAGACATCTTCGAGAAGCTCCGCCGTAGTGGTGTCCCTGGTCTCGCACGCGATCTTTCTTGCAGTTGATAGTTCACAAGGAAGCCTATTTATAGATTAAGTAGCACAACATAGTGTCGACACTCATGACATAATGTCGACACTCACCCCTGTCATATTGTCGCCACCCACTTAAACAGTGTCGCCACTCACTGGCATAGTGTCCACTCACGACATATAGTGTCGTCACCCACTTTTAGTCCCGATTGGAGACACCATTCGGGACTAAACGGGCTCATGTCGGCCCCAGCCTGCCGTAGCCCCTTCAGTCCCGGTTGGTGTGTCCAACCGGGACTAAAGATATAGTAGAAAGTTTTTTAAATCAGTGCTTGTTTGATGTATACGATGTGTTCTTTTATTTTTAGACTAGTACTACTCTTAGCATCGTGATTTTGTTTGATGAACTTATAAAATGCAGATGAGACGACAATGGATGTACGCCGACCGAATCTCTGACGAGTTCATTAAAGGCGTGCATTCTTTTCTCGTTGTGGCAGAGGCAAACAAGCGGAATGGTTTTATCTGTTGTCCATGTGGTGAGTGTCGGAATCAGAAGGAATACTCTTCCTCAAGAGTCCTTCATGGCCACTTGTTTCGGTTCGGTTTCATGTCTGGCTATAATTGTTGGACCAAGCACGGGGAAAGAGGGGTTATGATGGAAGACAACAAAGATGAAGAGAATGATGACATCTATCCTATGTCCCCTGAATATGGTAGTACTACAATGGAAGACAATGATGAAGAAGAAGCAGAAGAATGTGCATCATATGAGCCAGATGATGATTTTGGTCGGGCCATTGCTGATGCAAAGGTAGAATGTGATAGCGAAAGGGAGAGGTTGAAATTTGAGCAGATGTTAGATGATCACAACAAATTGTTGTACCCCAATTGCGAAGATGGCCACGAAAAGCTAGGCAGCACACTGGAATTGCTGAAATGGAAGGCAGAGGTCGGTGTGCCTGACAAGGGATTTGAAAAGTTGTTGAAGATAATGAAGAAGCTGCTTCCAAAGGATAACGAACTGCCCGCCAGTACTTACGAAGCAAAGAAGGTTGTCTGCCCTCTAGGATTAGAGGTACAGAAGATACATGCATGCATTAATGACTGCATCCTCTATCGCGGTGAGCAGTACGAGAATTTGGATGCATGCCCGGTATGCACTGCATTGCGGTATAAGATTCGACGAGATGACCCTGGCGATGTTGAGGGGGAGCGCACGAGGAAGAGGGTTCCCGCCAAGGTGATGTGGTATGCTCCTATAATACCACGGCTGAAATGTTTGTTCAGAAACGAAGAGCATGCCAAATTGTTGCGATGGCACAAAGAAGACCGTAAGAAGGACGAGATGTTGAGACACCCCGCTGATGGGTCGCAGTGGAGAAAAATTGAGAGAAAGTACCCGGACTTTGCAGGTGACGCGAGAAACTTATGGTTTGGTCTAAGTACGGATGGCATGAATCCCTTTGGGGAGCAGAGCTGCAGTCATAGCACATGGCCTGTGACTTTGTGTATGTATAACCTTCCTCCTTGGTTGTGCATGAAGCGGAAGTTCATTATGATGCCAGTGCTCATCCAAGGCCCGAAGCAACCCGGCAACGACATTGATGTATACCCAAGGCCATTAGTTGAAGAACTTTTACAGCTATGGCACGGACAAGGTGTACGTGTGTGGGATGAGCACAAACGTGAGGAATTTAACCTACGGGCATTGTTGTTCGTAACCATCAATGATTGGCCTGCTCTTAGTAACATTTCAGGACAGACAAACAAGGGATACAATGCATGCACACACTGTTTAGATGACACTGAAAGTATTTATTTGGATATGTACAAGAAGAATGTGTACCTAGGGAATCGTCATTTTCTTCCGCCCACGCATTCCCTAAGAAGGAAAGGATCACTGGAGTAAGCTTGTCCGTCGTACTGGTGATGATGTATTTGATATGGTGAAGGATTTAAAAGTAACCTTTGGAAAGGGTCCTAGCGGACAGTCCGTTCCGAAGGAAGCTAGCGGACACGCACCCATGTGGAAGAAGAAATCTATATTTTGGGAGCTACCCTATTGGAAAGTCTTAGAGGTCCGCTCTGCAATCGACGTGATGCACCTGACGAAGAATGTTTGTGTGATACTGCTAGGCTTCTTAGGCGTGTATGGAAAGAATAAAGATACACCAGAAGCACGACAGGACCAACAACGTATGAAAGACCGAGAAGGGAGGCATCGAGAGTTGTTTCAAGGTATTGCCAGCTACGCTCTTACCAAGGAAGAGAAGGAAATCTTTTTTGAATGCCTGAGTAGTATCTAGGTTCCTTCTGGCTTCTCGTCCAATATAAAGGGAATAATAAATATGGCGGAGAAAAAATTCCAGAACCTGAAGTCTCATGACTGCCACGTGCTTATGACGTAGTTGCTTCCGGTTGCTTTGAGGGGCTTCTGCCGGAAAATGTTAGAGTACCCATTGTGAAGCTATGTTCGTTCCTCAATGCAATTTCTCAGAAGGTAATCGATCCAGAAAGTCTACCAGGGTTACAGAAATATGTGGTCCAGTGTCTTGTCAGTTTTGAGTTGGTGTTCCCACCATCCTTCTTCAATATAATGTCGCACCTTCTAGTTCACCTAGTCGAAGAGATTACCATTCTCGGTCCTGTATTTCTACACAATATGTTCTCCTTTAAGATATTCATGGGAGTCTTAAAGAAATATGTCCATAACCGTGCGAGGCCAGAAGGAAGCATCTCCAAGGGATATGGAACAGAGGAGGTCATTGAGTTTTGTGTTGACTTTATTCCTGACCTTAAGCTGATCGGTGTACCTGAATCACGGCATGAAGGGAGACTTAGTGGAAAAGGGACGCTAGAAAAGAAAGCAAAGATATGTATGGATGGACATTATTTCACTAAAGCACACTATACAATTCTGCAAAGTTCCACCTTGGTGGCCCCATATATCGAGGTACACAAGAATATTGTACGCTCGAACTACCCGGGGTAGTCTGACAGGTTGATTAGAGATGAACACGTGAAGACTTTCGGCGGTTGGTTGCAGACACATCTCATGAATGACACCACTGTTGGAGATCAGTTGTACTTGTTGGCCAGGTCTCCATCTTCAACTATATTGACTTTCCAAGGTTACGAGATCAATGGGAATATATTTTACATGCACGCCCAAGATAAAAAGAGCACCAACCAAAACAGTGGTGTCCGATTTGATGCAATGGACGAGAATGGGAAAAAGGACACATATTATGGTTACATAGAGGACATATGGGAACTTGACTATGGTCCTAATTTCAAGGTCCCATTGTTTCGATGCAAATGGGTCAAGATGACAGGAGGTGGGGTAACGGTAGACCAGCTGTACGGAATGACAACAGTGGATCTCAATAATCTTGCGTACGGAGACGAACCATTCGTCCTTGCCAATGATGTGGCTCAAGTTTTCTATGTGAAGGACATGTCTACTAGAACGAGAAAAAGGAAAGATAAGCAAAAGAATATAATATCATACGATGAGCCAAAGCGCCACATAGTTCTTTCAGGAAAAAGAAACATGGTGGGAGTTGAGGACAGGACAGACATGTCAGAAGATTATGACAAATTTCATGAAATTCCGCCATTCAAAGTGAAAACTTACCCAAGCATATCGCTAAATAAGGAAGATGCTCCATGGTTACGGACAAGAAGAGAACCAAAACAGTAGATGTGGATGTTGGTGATGTAATGTATTAAATCTTTTGTGAATTAATCCTATTTTTCATTTATTAAAGGAAGATGCTCCATGGTTAATAAAGGAATTTCTGAGATTGCTGTAGGCAGGTACCAAAACTGTAGACTAGGTAACACTTAGACATTTATTAATATTAAAAACCGGGACAAACCGGGACTAGCTAAGACTGAGGACTAAAGCCACCCCCTTTAGTCATAATCATGCCTAGTCCTATAGTACACAGCTTCAGGGTCTTCTTCGTCATCGCCATCATCATCGTCATCGTCACCTGCCACTCCAGAGATCCTCAGCCCAGCCATGGCATATACCGGGGGCACCTGCCACTCCGGCCTCGGATTCACGGCGGGCGGGGGAGGAGTCTCCTGGAAGACGATGCCGCTACCGCCGGGAGGGGGAGGGGCCTTCTTGTGGATCTGTGGCGGGTAAACTTGTGGGCACCGCAGGCGAGGATGGTCTCCCCCGGCGATGTAGCGCATCACACCGATGATAGTACGGTTCACCCACCACAGACGCCGACCGGGTTCATTGTGGTTCATCGGGGGCGGGCTATCACCCTCGTACCTGGCGAGCTCCCTTTCCCGTCGGTTAGCAAAGAAGGCATTCCAGGAGTGATAGTTGTCGGGATCCCACTGGGGATCCATCCGCTGCTCCGGCGTGAGCTCGTGGTAGAAGTGGTTCGTGATGGCCGCCTGTCTGGCGAAGCCTTGAGGCACAGGAGGGACAGGAACCGCTCCAGCGCTCAGCATCCAGCCGGCGGCCGGCCGGTAGCCCGGCAGGCAAGGGTAGTTGGAGGCCCACAACGCCTGGGTCTCCTCGAGGGTCAGAATGGCCCAGTAGGCACTGTCCATAGTTGTGAGAGAGGAAGGTGCGGATGTATGGATAGCCATGGCGTGGTCGGCCTATATATAGATGGAAAGTGCTGGAAAACATGGCGGGAAACGGTGGGATATGGCGGGAAATATCTTTAGTCCCGGTTAGTGGCTACAACCGGGACTAAAAGCACCGTTCAGAGGGAAAGGACGGGAAAACATGGCGGGAAGCGGTGGTATATGGCGGGAAATATCTTTAGTCCCAGTTACTGGCTACAACCGGGAGTAAAAGCACCGTTCAGAGGGAAACGACAGGAAAACATGGCGGGAAGCGGTGGGATATGACGGGAAATATCTTTAGTCCCGGTTTCATGGCTTTCGGTCCAAGAGACAGATGTTATGTGTTGAATCGCGGCATAGATTGTGATACGGTGCCCATATTGTGCATGCATGTGTATATTGGGATGTAGAACAATGTTGCAGGAGGAAGTTTTCCTTTTCGTCGCTCGGAAAAGCCATTTTCCATTTTCCGAGCGCAAAAAGACGGGTCGTTTTATGAAGCCGCCACCAAAATGCAGTTACAGAATGCTACCATCCAATTTTTATAAAATAGTAGACCACGTTACGTGAACTATATCCCAACCGGGGGATCTCAAACCTTTCTGTCCTTCCCGGGTGAAAAAGACAAATGTCTGCCGAATCGATAGGAAGTGGGTCCGGTTTAAACTACAAGTACATGATCTAACGTCCGTGATTTTTTGAAAAAATCATTTTTAGACTCACAATATGTTGTTTTTTAGAGATCCAATGCAAGTTCTAACATTCTCATCCCCTATCTTCACGCATGTCGTTTTGACCTAAGTTCGAAACGGCAAAAAATTCAAAACGGGCATAAAAAAATTCAAAAAAGGTCCGAACAATGTAAATCCTTCGTGTGGTGTGATATTATGTGACATAGTTGCAAGGAAAAATATCAAACTTGGTATACTGATTATGTCTCCAAAAAACCTTCACAAAATGACCTATCATGTTCGAGGTTTCATGGCTTTCGGTCCAAGAGACGGATGTTATGTGTTGAATCGCGGCATAGTTTGTGATACGATGCCCATATTGTGCATGCATGTGTATATTGGGATGTAGAACAATGTTGCACGAGGAAGTTTTCCTTTTCGTCGCTCGGAAAAGCCATTTTCCATTTTCCGAGCGCAAAAAGACGGGTTGTTTTGTGAAGCAGCCGCCAAAATGCAGTTACAGAATGCTACCATCCTATTTTTCTAAAATAGTAGACCACGTTACGTGAACTATATCCCAACCGGGGGATATCAAACCTTTCTGTCCTTCCCGGGTGAAAAAGACAAATGTCTGCCAAATAGGTAGGAAGTGGGTCCGGTTTGAACTACAAGTACATGATCTAACGTACGTGATTTTTTGAAAAAATCATTTTTAGACTCACAATATGTTGATTTTTAGAGATCCAATTCAAGTTCTAACATTCTCATCCCCTATCTTCACGCACGTCATTTTGACCTAAGTTCGAAACGGCAAAAAATTCAAAACAGGCATAAAAAAATTCAAAAAAGGTCCGAACAATGTAAATCCTTCGTGTGGTGTGATATTATGTGACATAGTTGCAAGGAAAAATATCAAACTTGGTATACTGATTATGTCTCAAAAAAACCTTCACAAAATGACCTATCATGTTCGAGGTTTCATGACTTTCGGTCTCTGTTATGTGTTGAATCGTGGCATAGTTTGTGATGCGATGACCATATTGTGCATGCATGTGTATATTGGGATGTAGAACAATGTTGCACGAGGAAGTTTTCCTTTTCGTCGCTCGGAAAAGCCATTTTCCATTTTCCGAGCGCAAAACGACGGGTTGTTTTGTGAAGCAGCCACCTAAATGCAGTTACAGAATACTACCATCCCATTTTTCTAAAATAGTAAATCATGTTACGTGAAATATCTCCTAACCAGGGGATCTCAAACCTTTATGTCCTTCCCGGGTGAAAAGACAAATGTCTGCCGAATCGGTAGGAAGTGGGTCTGGTTTGAACTACAGGTACATGATCTAACGTCCGTGATTTTTTGAAAAAATCATTTTTAGACTCACAATATGCCATTTTTTCAGAGATCCAATGCAAGTTCTAACATTCTCATCCCCTATCTTCACGCACGCTGTTTTAACCTAAGTTCTAAACGACAAAAATTTCAAAACGGGCATAAATTTTTTAAAAAAGGTCCGAACAATGTAAATCCTTCGCGTGGTGTGATATTATGTGACATAGTTGCAAGGAAAAATATCAAACTTGGTATACTGATTATGTCTCCAAAAAACCTTCACAAAATGACCTATCATGTTCGAGGTTTCATGGCTTTCGGTCCAAGAGACGGATGTTATGTGTTGAATCGCGGCATAGTTTGTGATACGGTGCCTATATTGTGCATGCATGTGTATATTAGGATGTAGAACAATGTTGCAGGAGGAAGTTTTCCTTTTCGTCGCTCGGAAAAGCCATTTTCCATTTTCCGAGCGCAAAAAGACGGCTCGTTTTGTGAAGCAGCCACCTAAATGCAGTTACAGAATGCTACCATCCCATTTTTCTAAAATAGCAGACCACGTTACGTGAACTATATCCCAACCGGGGGATCTCAAACCTTTCTGTCCTTCCCGGGTGAAAAAGACAAATGTCTGCCGAATCGGTAGGAAGTGGGTCCGGTTTGAACTACAGGTGCATGATCTAACGTCCGTGATTTTTTGAAAAAAATCATTTTTAGACTAACAATATGTTGTTTTTTAGAGATCCAATGCAAGTTCTAACATTCTCATCCCCTATCTTCACGTACGCCGTTTTAACCTAAGTTCGAAACGGCAAAAAATTCAAAACGGGCATAAAAAATTCAAAAAGGTTTTTGAAAAAGGTTTTAAAAAAGTTTTTTAAAAAAGGTTTTAAAAAAGTTTTTTATAGAAGGTTTTTAAAAAGGCTTTTAAAAAGTTTTGAAAAAGGTTTTTTGTTTCTAAAAAGGTTTTAAACAGGCATATAATAATTAATTTTAAAAAAGGTTTTGAAAAAGCTTTTAAGAAAGGACCTTTAGCCCCGGTTTGTAGTTTAAACCGGGGCTAAAGGGGTGCGGGGCTGCGCGCGAAACGCGGCGCCCCGAAAACTCTTTAGCCCCGGTTGGTAGCACAAACCGGGGCTACAGGATACCCACCCCGTGCGTCCCGGTTCGTGCACCGAACCGGAACGCACAGATCGACCCCGCCACCGCCGTCTTCCTCCTCGCACCGCGCCTTCTCGCCGAAGCGCCGCCAACCCCCGCCCCGCGCCCGCGCTCCTC
Source organism: Avena atlantica (assembly GCA_910589765.1). Taxonomy (NCBI): domain Eukaryota; kingdom Viridiplantae; phylum Streptophyta; class Magnoliopsida; order Poales; family Poaceae; genus Avena; species Avena atlantica. The sequence continues at coordinate 28,981,947 of OU342735.1, forward strand.
CTCGCGCCGCCCCTTCTCGTGCCGTCCCTCCCCCGCGCCGCTCGAGCTAGTGCCACCCGCGCCCTTGTCGACCGCGCCCGTGCCGTCCCGCTCCGGCGCGCCGCCCCTTCCCCAGCACGCCGACGACGAACGCTCGCGCCGTCACCGGAGCCCACCGCGCCGCCCGCACCGTCCACCACCACCGGAACCGCCGCTCCCCGCGCGGTAAGCTCTAGTTTAATTTAGTAGTACGTGTTAATTTTGTTAGTGTTAATTAGTTAGTGTATATAATTTTGTTAGTGTATTTTAGGGTTAATTAGTTAGGGTTATTTTAGGGTTAATTCGTTAGTAAGTTTAGTGTAATTGTTTCTTAGATATTTTAGTTAGTGTTTAATATATTTTGTTTTGTTAGTGTAATATAGTTAGTGAATTTATTTAGTAGCTTTAGTGTAATTGTTTTGTTAGATATTTTAGTTAGTGAATCTTTCCTAGTTAGTGAATTTTAGGATTTTAGTTAGTGTTTAATATAGTTTATTTTAGTTAGTGAATTTAGTTAGTGTTTAATATAGTTTATTTTAGTTGATACTATTTATTTTCATCATGTTTAAAGTATATAGGTTTAATTTAGTGTTTAGGAATATGCCGATTCCTCATCCTCGTTCACTCGGCGTGACCCCCGAAGCGCTACTAGACAGTGTCACCGGGCATCCACGGGGCTGGGCTCCGCCGGGCTGGCACTGGAGGTGCTACCAGCCGGGGGACGTCGTCTCGTGAGGAATCCGGGTGCCGTCGTCGACCCGGATCTTCTATGGTGGCGGCCGAGTGGTCCAGGTGCGATGCAGAGGGAGCCGGCCCCCGACGATGTGGTACAGCGTCGTGTCAGGGAGGAGGACGAGCACGTCCGGCGCTACATGCACATTTTAGGAGTCCGGGACGCCAATACCTGGCAGCTTCTTCAGGACCTTACCCGAGATATTCTCCGGTGATGGTTCCTACACTTTGGGTGCACACCTCCCGCGGCTCAGTAGCCGGGGCTCGACGTCTTCGCTGAGCTAGCTAGATGTGTAATAGGGTTGTATTATTGTTTAATTGGTACTTTATTGTTGTACTAGCTGGATTATTCGAGATGTATTGTTGTTTAACTAGTACTTTATCTTTCTTTATCGCATTGTTTAAGCTGGATTACTTTAGCTTCCTTTATTTTATCGCATTAAGCAAAATGGTTTTATCTTTCTTCTGTATTAGTTAAGTTATGGACGGTAGAGACAACGAAGAGCACATCATGTACAACATGATAGATGAGGGTACATGAGGTTACAATTATGATGGAGCAGACGATGATGGAGATGATGATGGCTCCCAATACCTCAACTTGGATGAAGTCGGCAGAAGAGACGACTATGACAAATTCTTTGGTGGATACGACGGTGGAACAGACGGTGGAGACACCACCATAGCAAAGATCGGCGAGGTATATAAAGCCTCTGCTGATCACGAGCTAGTAGATGCATTAGTTGATTCATATATATATATATATATATATATATGTATATATATATGTACTAACGACTGTTTCTTCTCTTAGACCTCCGCATCGGGCGAATCTTGTGCAAGGAAACGAGGCCCGACCAAAAAGTTGGCCGACGGTATGCCTTTCACCATTGATCTAGTGTCTGAGGTCGGCGAACGTTTGGAGCCGAAAGAGGCCGCAAGTGTATTTGTATACCAATGCGGAGCGATAGTCAGGGACGCCATCCCGATCACTACTCAGAAGTGGAATAAGCCAGGAAAGAAAAGCGATCGAGTTGGAGAAACTTTTGTCGATGACAGAGCCAAAGACGGTCTTTGGAATTCACTCATGGCACACTTCTCTCTGCCTGAATTGGACACTCCTGAACTCACTGAGGCATTGAGGTTGCAAGTCAGAAAGTGGGCCCTTAAGAAGATGGGCGGACAGTTCAAGGACTGGAAGAAAATATTGTACAACAACTTTGCCAAGAAGGGGCTGACTCCGCCATTCACTGGCCCGCTAGAGAAGCAGCGGGATAACTGGACTCCATTTGTGAAATACAAGGAATCAGAAGCAGCTACGGCCAAGTCAGAAAAGAATAAGATAAATGCGGCCAAAAAGGAATATCATCATACTATGGGGACAGGTGGCTACAAGACGGCCGCGCCGAAGTGGGAAAAAACCGAGGAAGAAATGCGTAAAAAAGGGGTCATGCCAGCTACAAATAAGTGGCCCGTGAGGTCAAAAAAATGGCTCCTTGGGCATGGGGGGTCGTATGACACTGAAACCGGGGAGATTATTGTTAGAAAGGAGGCCATTACTAAACCCAAAGATGAACTATTTAAAGTGATACAACTGAGAAAATATGGAAAGTTCATTCCCGACAGAGAGAACGATGAGCTGACATATGCCCTCGGGAATCCTGAAAAAGTCGGACGAACACGAGGCTTTGGCCCATCTGCTCCATGGAAGACAGGGTTTACCGATGACATCGACACTTATAGAAGCCGATCCAGAAAAACGAACTGGCAGAAGGCGGAGGAGGCAGCGCGGTTGGAGACGGTTGAAAAAAGGAACGAAGAATTTCAAGCCATGTTCAAGCTGCAGCAGGAGCAGATTAATGAACTTAGAGTACTGGCCCGACAGCAAGATCCTGCGTTAGACAGTCCGGTGAGCCCATCTCAGGGAGAAGCAGCGTGGCTTCCATGGAGGTACAAGCTAATAATCCAATGCTGATGGACAATAATGCAATGATGGTTCGCTACCCCGTGGATAAAGTCGAGGCAAGGACAGCTTGTGAGCTACATGTCATAGTGAAGAACATTTCTATGAAGGTGGCGCTCGGCTTTGCTTTACCTTGTCCACCGGAAGCGACCTACCATGGAAGTCAGATTCCAGCTGGCTATGCTCGTGCCGGTGTGGATGAAGTTGAACTGACATGTCGATCACTTGAGCTTGACATCCCTGCAGGCGAAGGGGAGAAAACACTTGGAGAAGTGGAGGGTGGGATCATTCTTTGGAAAAACAACACATCGTGTTTCCAGGCTGGGCGCCAAGGAAATATTCTCCTCCGAGAAGCAATCCATCACCTCCAAGGCCACCATCACCTCCGAGTCCACCGTCTCCACCAAGAAACAATAGTCCACCCCTTCCTGAGAGGGATCGCAGCGCGACTGCATCTCCATCTCCGGCGCCTCCGCCTCCGCCCACTGAATCAAAGGGAAGAAAGCAGAAGAATAACACTGCTACGTCGAGGGAGACCCGACGCCGAAAACGAAAATATCCCCTACCAAGAGTACCACCGTCTCCTCCCAAGTTAGCTTATCACCGGACTGATGAGAAAAGCGCTGTGATCTCCTGGGCCGATGTGAAGGCCCATTTTGCACCAAAACAACCCGAGCCACAGGTGCTAGTTGATCCAAAAGTCAAGAAGCACTTCAAGGCATTCCTTGACCAACCACCCCAACATGTGTTAAATAGGAAAGATGACTATACACGCTGTCTTACGAAGACACTAAAAGAGAAGTCATCAAGCAGTACTGCAAGTGGGAGAAAATCAAAAGAAGTTGCCTAGCTCGGCAAACAGGCAAAACAATCCATTGCCCCGATCAAGGTGTTACCCCAGCCCACACAAGGTGGAATAGATATGGAAATAGCTATTAAATTAGCCAAGGAGTGTAACGTGCCGGTCGAAGCACTTCTAGCCGGCGGAGATAATGTCGCCAAGGGACCAATAGCACGAAAATTTGTCTACGAGGAGCCTCTGGTCAGCGATGAGGTATTCGATGATCTGCCAACACATATGCGACTGTTGCATATCTGGTACTTGAAAGTCACAAAGGAAGGGAGACAATTTCTCCTATGTAAAGTTGGAGAGGAGTACTTCCGTCCAGACGAGATCTCCATTGAACTTTGTGAACTATTTCTGTTATTCAACCTAGACGCCCTCGACAAGTCCCTCCTCAGCATATATTGTCTGTAAGTAATTAAGTCACTAACTCAGCTCGTTCAATTCATTTCTTGTCGTTATCCTCACTATAGCTCCTTCTGTATGCTATTATATATGCAGAATGAAGATTCAAGAATGTAGAATAAAGTCAATCTACAGCATTGGGTTCGTTGACCCAAACAGAGTAAATGGACATACGCTAATAAATAACCTCGAGGAAACAGAGGATAACTTGCTAATATTTTTAATGGAGCAACATTACAAGACATAAATACTATTTCCTTACAACTATGGGTAAGAGTCTTACTGTCTTGTACACATTCAATTTTTGTTTACTCGATGTTAAGTGTATATAAATGATCGCAGCTTCCATTGGATTCTTCTAAACATTGACGTTGACCGTGCAAAAGTTGAAATCTCGGACTCGTTAAAGAAGCCGATGGAAGACTACCGCGGCATAATTGATTGCCTCCAAAAGTAATTTCAATCACTATATTTGTCTCTTTCGTTCATTCTCTGAGATGTAAACTAATTAATAACTCATTCATTTCTTTTTGCCGGACAGGGTTTGGAAAACGTTCACGAAGGAGGTTCAGGGTGAATGGCGTGAGGAACTCACTTTTCGTACGGTCCCGGTAAGTAGTACGAGAGCTAGGGGACTAATTTATGTGGATATTACAATTATCATGCTTGATTATTATCTGACTGAATTATATTCTCGATCGAAAAGTGTGCGACGCAACCACAGAGAACTAATTTATGTGGATATTACGTATGTGAGTTCATTCGTGGGTGTATGGAGCGGGGCACAGACTTTCTTCAAGTACGTAAACAATATATTCGCAATTTATTCTATACCATAGTTTTTGTTGAGTTCCATTCATAATAATCTACTTCTTTATATATAGTTGGATGCGATGCGGGATAAGCTCCTACCACATGAACGCCTACTAGCAATTCAAGAGGTGTTGTCGGGATTTTTGCTCAGGGACGTCATAAACTCAAAAGGAGAGTACAACGTAGAAAGACCTTCGTGTAATCGTGGATAGACACAAAAGGACAATATCTGTTGTAATGATGATCTTGGTGTAAATCAATTAGACGAGCTCTAGTCTCGATTGTGTATATATTTATATGTATTTATATTATCGTGAGTGAAATTATATTATATATGCATCAACGTATACAGCATGTAGTAGCCTAGAATAATATGTATATGAAAACACAAAATGAAAAATAATCAAACACAAAAAAAGAAAACCCTAAAACCTCACCTCCTGCCGCGGCAGCAGTTTGGTGCAAAACGCTGCCGCGGCAGAAGAACTTTAGTCCCGGTTTGTGTTACGAACAGGGACTAAATATCCCCCAGCCCAGCGCGCACAGAGCGGCCACGTGGAGACAATCTAGTCCCGGTTTGTAACAGAACCGGAACTAAAGGCCTAACTTTTAGTTCCGATACGTTAGAGCCTCTTACAAACCGGGACTAGTGTCCTGTTTTCTACTAGTGTCAGCCAGTAGTTTGGCATAAAGATCCGCAAACGATATAAACCTTTTTAATGATCAATAAACCTTCCATTCGTCTATCTTCCGTCTCAAGCTGCTAGGACAGCCTGCTGCAATGTTTGTTTCTTCATGCTACAAGTTTATCAAGTTTGATCTGCCTTCACTGCATGTGCTTTTTTGGGGCCACGTCTCTGGTTTGCATGGGCGCTGGGAAGGACTGCACTCGGGCATCCTAATCCCTAATTTTCTCTACGTGACAAAGAGTTTTCCATAATGTCGCAACAAACGTTAATCTACTCAACTGGAACCCTCATGGTCTGAATAACAAAGTGCGTCGGGACGCAGTCCGCGACTTAGTAAAAGATGCCCATGCCACCATAGTTTGCCTCCAGAAAACTAAACTGGAGAATGTCTCGGATGCCACTATCTCCGATACGCTTGGACCGGCCTTCATCGACCTCTACGTCTTTCTTCCATCCATCGGCACGAGGGGAGGAATGATTATTGTTGTTTCTTCGGCCTTCTTCTCCATCTCGGAAGTTCACAGCACGGACCACACTCTCTCTGCCACAATAACCATGTTGAACGAAGGCGCTACTTGGACCATCACTTGTGTCTATGGTCCGTAGAGTGAAAAGGAGAAATTGGAATTTATTCAGGAACTACGTGTCCTGAAGCCTATGGTGCGTGATCAGTGGCTCCTCCTAGGAGATTGCAATCTCATCACAAAGGCCTCCGACAAAAACAACCTAAACATAAATAGATGCCTTATTAGGAAGTTCCGTGAGGCTAGAAATTTCCTCGCACTCAAAGATATGCGGTGTCGTGGTGGTGTCACGGCATATGCCATGGGTAGGCTAAAGTTGGGGCCGATGGACGTGGAGGAATCCGGGGAGGGATGATGCAGTGAAGACCGCACTCGTATGAACAAAGAGAAATACGATGTATATTGGATTAAAGCTCTCAAGTGGGGATAACATCTCATTCTATACATCTAATCTCTCATAATCTTGCCATACTTGTGGCTACAACCATGCTCCTTGAGCTGTATCTCCTATACTCCTAGCTAGATCTCACCGTGAGAGTGGAGGAAGAAGAAGAAGGAGAGCTCCTAGTGAGCAGAGAGGGGAGGAGCCCTTCGGGGCCTCCCCTCTGAATGATCCCCCTGGTACTCCTTATAAAGGGGAGCCCAGGGGACAAACTTGTTCCCTACGCTTGGCATCTGCTTAGCATATTCCTGGTATCTTCCTAGATGCTCAGCATATGCCTTGGCATCTTTGGAGATGCCAGGAATATTCCCCAGCATCTTCTTGATGACAATGGAATATTCCCCTCACCACGTGCCAGTCTGAGTCATGGGCGTCCCAAGACTGGCATGTCACCATTAAGGCTTGTATTAACTTGATGGCGCGTTGCTGTAGCGATCGAGGGAGCTTCATGAGATGAATATGGAGACGTACGGGGTGAAATACTTCGGTCCGGACGCCTTTGATGAAGTGGTATCTCGGCCTTCTTTTTAATTGATTCGGCCTGGCTGCATTTGTTGGAAACAGAGGCCCAGCCGGACTATTTCTGGCCTCAGCCGGGGCCCAGCCGGATCACTGACCTCGGCCCAGGAGTGGCGACCCAGCGCAGCCCAACCGGGTCTGCCTGGTAGCTCGGCGATGGGCCGATGAAGCCGAAGTCGGCCCACCCGGGGACTCGGCGCACTCCCGCCGCCCGTTGGTGTTAGGTTGCTGGGGAGAAGGCCCCGCGGTGGGCCGCACTGCTCCTACCGGCCTACCCGGGGACTCGGCGCACTCCCGCCGCCTGTTGGTGCTAGGTTGCTGGGGAGAAGGCCCCGCGGTGGGCCGCACTGCTCCTACCGGCCCACCCGGGGGAAGAGTTCCAGCGACGGGTCACCTCGGTGCACGCTGGGCTTCTTCGAAGGACCTCGGCCCATGCAGGTTTCCTGTTGGGATTTTGGCAAAGGGAGCTGACGTGGTGGGCCGAGATGAATAGTTCGGCCCAGTGTCTAGTAATTCGGCCTTGGCAGGCCTAATTCGGCCCTGGGAGTGCAGTTTTGGTCCAATAGTGGTGAGGGCTGGGCCGACTTAGTGTTAGCTCGGCCCAGACTTGTTTCCTGCCTTAGTATTTTTCTATTGGACTGATGTTGAGTATTATTTTCTTATATACATTTCTTATTGATTCACTTAACTCGTCAACTCTGGGGTACCTGGGGGCACACCCCCGACATTAGTCCCCGAGGCTATGTGGGACTCGTAGAGTCGTGCATAGGCTCTATACTTAATATCTCCAGAGTTGTTTATTCGGCCTGTAGATTTTTCATATATCATTGATTTCTAGCCTTCTAAGGTACTGGTTCATAACCCCTTTTGGGTAAGTTTCTGGACTCCTGGCCTTCTTGGGCCGCGGTCTTAACCTCCTCGGGTACGTTTTCAAGACTTCTGGCCTTCTGGGCACTTGTCATAACCCCTTTGGGTAAGTTTTCGGACTTCTGGCCTTCATGGGCACTGGTCTTTTAACCTCTTTGGGTAAGTTACGAGTTCTTGCCTTTTTTGGCATTGCTCTTTTAACCTCATTGGGTAAGTTAATGAGCTCTTGCCTTATTGGGCACTGCTCTTTTAACCTCATTGGGTAAGTTTATGAGCTCTTGCCTTCTTGGGCATTGCTCTTTCAACCTCATTGGGTAAGTTTATGAGCTCTTGCCTTCTTGGGCATTGCTCTTTTAACCTCATTGGGTAAGTTACGAGTTCCTGCCTTCTTGGGCATTGCTCTTTTAACCTCATTGGGTAAGTTCAGACTTTCTGCCTTCTTGGGCATTGCTCTTTTAACCTCATTGGGTAAGTTTATGAGCTCTTGCCTTCTTGGGCATTGCTCTTTTAACCTCATTGGGTAAGTTAATGAGCTCTTGCCTTATTGGGCACTGCTCTTTTAACCTCATTGGGTAAGTTAATGAGCTCTTGCCTTATTGGGCACTGCTCTTTTAACCTCATTGGGTAAGTTAATGAGCTCTTGCCTTATTGGGCACTGCTCTTTTAACCTCATTGGGTAAGTTCAGACTTCCTGCCTTCTTGGGCATTGCTCTTTCAACCTCATTGGGTAAGTTATTATCCGAGTCATCTGATTCCAAATCCGAGTTTCCTTACTCAAAATTGACTTTATGCCTAAGTCTGAGTCATTTGACTCAACTCCGAGTTACATGATTAAATCCGGGTTAACTTATCCCAAATCCGAGTTACTTTACTCGATTCTGACTTTATGTCTTGAGTCATCTGACTCAAATCCGAGTTGTATGGCTCAGATCCGAGTTAACTCATCCCAAATCCGAGTTACTTTACTCAAAATTGACTCATATGTAAGTCTGAGTCATCTGGCTCAAATCTGAGTGCCATTACTCAAATCCGAGTTAACTCCTCCTAAATCTGAGTTACTTTACTCAATTTTGACTTGCATCCCGAATCTGAGTCTTCTGACTCAAATCCGAGTTAACTCATCCAAAATCCGAGTTACTTTACTCAATTTTGACTTGCATCCCGAATCTGAGTCTTCTGACTCAAATCCGAGTTAACTCATCCAAAATCCGAGTTACTTTACTCAATTTTGGCTTGCATCCCGAATTTGAGTCTTCTGACTCAAATCCGAGTTAACTCATCCAAAATCCGAGTTACTTTACTCAACTTAGACTTGCATCCCGAATCTGAGTCATCTGACTCAAATCCGAGTTAACTCATCCAACATCCGAGTTACTTTACTCAATTTTGACTTGCATCCCGAATCTGAGTCTTCTGACTCAAATCCGAGTTAACTCATCCAAAATCCGAGTTACTTTACTCAATTTTGGCTTGCATCCCGAATCTGAGTCTTCTGACTCAAATCCGAGTTAACTCATCCAAATCCGAGTTACTTTACTCAACTTAGACTTGCATCCCGAATCTGAGTCTTCTGACTCAAATCCGAGTTAACTCATCCAAAATCCGAGTTACTTTACTCAACTTAGACTTGCATCCCTAATCTGAGTCTTCTGACTCAAATCCGAGTTAACTCATCCAAAATCCGAGTTACTTTACTCAATTTTGACTTGCATCCCGAATCTGAGTCTTCTGACTCAAATCCGAGTTACTTTACTCAATTTTGGCTTGCATCCCGAATCTGAGTCTTCTGACTCAAATCCGAGTTAACTCATCCAAAATCCGAGTTACTTTACTCAATTTCGGCTTGAATCCCGAATTTGAGTCTTCTGACTCAAATCCGAGTTAACTCATCCAAAATCCGAGTTACTTTACTCAACTTAGACTTGCATCCCGAATCTGAGTCTTCTGACTCAAATCCGAGTTAACTCATCCAAAATCCGAGTTACTTTACTCAACTTAGACTTGCATCCCGAATCTGAGTCATCTGACTCAAATCCGAGTTAACTCATCCAAAATCCGAGTTACTTTACTCAACTTAGACTTGCATCTCGAATCTGAGTCTTCTGACTCAAATCCGAGTTAACTCATCCAAAATCCGAGTTACCTACCTGTCATGATATAGCTTGATTTGGCGTGATGACGATAATTTGCCTTTGATATGGATCCGAGATATAGATCCGAGATTAAGCTTTGGGATATGATAATAGGGCTAACCGCTGAGAGATCTGATTCGAGATGTAGATATGAGATATAGATTCGAGATATGATGAGCTGGCCAATTGTCATCCGAGATACGGGGTAATCTGGCAAGATGGTGAGATATCAATCCGAGTCATAACATAACCTGGCAATCTGGTGAACTAAAGCTTCGGCCCAAATCTGAGATATGATTAGTACGCCGAGTCTAACTGCCAATCCGAATTACAATATTCCCTGGCAAGCTGAATCAAATGTTAGTTTGAATCAGAGACAATCTACTGAGCTGAGTTAAAGGTCAATTCAAAGCATAAACAAATTGACTTCAAGTTATATCCGAATTAACAATAAGCTGGCCGGTAAGCCGAGTTAAAGGACAATCCAAAGTACAAATAAACTGACTCAAAATCTACCTGAATCATAAGTAAGATGATTCAACTTATGGCCGAGTTAACAGATAAGCTGGCTGGTGAGCTGAGTTAATGGGTAATCCAAAACATAAGTAAACTGACTCAGAATCTATCTGAGTCACAAATAAGACGATTCAACTTATGGCCGAGTTATGAATAAGCCTGCATGTGAGCTGAGTCACCGGATAACCCAAAGCATAAACTAACTTAGTCAAAATCCATATGAACCACAGATAAGATGATTCAACTGATGGCCGAGTTAAAAATAAGCTGACTGGAGTATAGATCTAAATCAACATAATGCTCTCTTAATCTAAAGGTGATTCTACGGATAAGTTGACTAGTACCCGGGCTGAGTTATTTTCTCCCTGGGATGAAGGATTGAGTATAGGTGACTGAGTTATCTGGTACTTACAGCATACTTGGAGAAGTGTTTGGGTGAGTCTTGTTAGGTCATACTTGCCCTGCTGAGTTACTTGGTACTTACAGTAAACTTGGAGTAGTGCTTGAGTCCTTCTTGCTGAGTCTTACCTGCTTTGATGAGTTAGACTTGGAGAGTCTCTACGCTTACTCTTTGTTCTCTGTTGACTTGGTGAAGCTGAATGAGCCCTGTGAGGAAGAAGTTGATGAAGATGTTCCCGTCCGGATGGAAACCCAACCAACGCCACTAAAGGCCCCACGGTGGGCGCCAAATGTCGTGGTGGTGTCACGGCATATGCCATGGGTAGGCTAAAGTTGGGGCCGATGGACGTGGAGGAATCCGGGGAGGGATGATGCAGTGAAGACCGCACTCGTATGAACAAAGAGAAATACGATGTATATTGGATTAAAGCTCTCAAGTGGGGATAACATCTCATTCTATACATCTAATCTCTCATAATCTTGCCATACTTGTGGCTACAACCATGCTCCTTGAGCTGTATCTCCTATACTCCTAGCTAGATCTCACCGTGAGAGTGGAGGAAGAAGAAGAAGGAGAGCTCCTAGTGAGCAGAGAGGGGAGGAGCCCTTCGGGGCCTCCCCTCTGAATGATCCCCCTGGTACTCCTTATAAAGGGGAGCCCAGGGGACAAACTTGTTCCCTACGCTTGGCATCTGCTTAGCATATTCCTGGTATCTTCCTAGATGCTCAGCATATGCCTTGGCATCTTTGGAGATGCCAGGAATATTCCCCAGCATCTTCTTGATGCCAATGGCATATTCCCCTCACCACGTGCCAGTCTGAGCCATGGGCGTCCCAAGACTGGCATGCCACCATTAAGGCTTGTATTAACTTGATGGCGCGTTGCTGTAGCGATCGAGGGAGCTTCATGAGATGAATATGGAGACGTACGGGGTGAAATACTTCGGTCCGGACGCCTTTGATGAAGTGGTATCTCGGCCTTCTTCTTAATTGATTCGGCCTGGCTGCATTTGTTGGAAACAGAGGCCCAGCCGGACTATTTCTGGCCTCAGCTGGGGCCCAGCCGGATCACTGACCTCGGCCCAGGAGTGGCGACCCAGCGCAGCCCAACCGGGTCTGCCTGGTAGCTCGGCGATGGGCCGATGAAGCCGAAGTCGGCCCACCCGGGGACTCGGCGCACTCCCGCCGCCCGTTGGTGTTAGGTTGCTGGGGAGAAGGCCCCGCGGTGGGCCGCACTGCTCCTACCGGCCCACCCGGGGACTCGGCGCACTCCCGCCGCCTGTTGGTGCTAGGTTGCTGGGGAGAAGGCCCCGCGGTGGGCCGCACTGCTCCTACCGGCCCACCCGGGGGAAGAGTTCCAGCGACGGGTCACCTCGGTGCACGCTGGGCTTCTTCGAAGGACCTCGGCCCATGCAGGTTTCCTGTTGGGATTTTGGCAAAGGGAGCTGACGTGGTGGGCCGAGATGAATAGTTCGGCCCAGTGTCTAGTAATTCGGCCTTGGCAGGCCTAATTCGGCCCTGGGAGTGCAGTTTTGGTCCAATAGTGGTGAGGGCTGGGCCGACTTAGTGTTAGCTCGGCCCAGACTTGTTTCCTGCCTTAGTATTTTTCTATTGGACTGATGTTGAGTATTATTTTCTTATATACATTTCTTATTGATTCACTTAACTCGTCAACTCTGGGGTACCTGGGGGCACACCCCCGACATGCGGATGGATGGACGATGTTTCACTTGGTCAAATGCTCAGCAAGACCCCGTTCTCACTAAGATCGTCTTTTTCTCTGATGACTGGGATGTTCTCTTCCCGGATGTCAACCTACAAGCTATCACTTCGGCCTGTTCTGACCATGCTCCCCTGTTTCTTCAAGGATCGACAAATGTCCCCAGAAAGCCATCATTCAAATTCGAAGAGTTTTGGCTTCGCATGCATGGTTTTAAAGTTTTTGTTTTGGAGGCTTGGAACATGCCCATCTAAGCTATTGATCCCATTCGACACGTCCATGTCAAACTCTCCCGTACAGCTAAAGCTCTCAAGAAGTGGCAGAGACAAAATATTGGGAATTTAAAGATCCAAATTGCCACAGCTAAAGAAATCATTTGGTGCCTTGACACTGCCGAAGAGTCCCGTCTGTTTTCGACTGAGGAAAGAGAGCTCCGATGTCAACTTAAAGCCTCATACCTAGGCCTCCTATACATTCAAAAAGTAAAGCTTCGGCAACGCTCCCGCCTAACTTGGATTCGGCTCGGAGACGCTAACACAAAGATTTTCCATGCCCGGGCCAATGGACGAAGACGAAAGATTCACATTCAGGCTCTCTCCACGGCTTCGGGCATTGCCATCACTAAGGAGGACAAAGAGGAGACGCTGCTCCAACATTTCAAGAGCATCCTTGGAAAGAAAGCACCTAGACAACTAAGCCTCGACTAGACGGCCCAGGGGTACGAGCCGCGTGACCTCTCGGATCTAGATTCCCCTTTTGAGGAGCGGGAAATAAAGGATGTGGTTTTCTCTCTTCCCTCGGTAAAAGCCCTGTGACCGGACGGATTCATTGGAGATTTTTTCAAGAGCTGTTGGGACATCATTAAAGATGACATTATTCTGACAATTTCTCACATTGCTAATAGGAGGGGTGGCTGCCTAAATCTTATCAATTCGGCAAACATTGTTCTTATCCCGAAGAAGGCGGATGCGTCGACTGTGGGAGACTTTAGGCCAATTAGCCTCATCCATAGCATGTCGAAGATTTTCTCTAAGCTCCTTGCAAATCGGCTTGCGCTCATTCTGCCCAAAATCGTCTCCAAATGCCAGAGTGCATTCGTTAAAAAAAGAAGCATCCACGACAACTTTCTACATGTGCAAAATCTAATAAGGGAGCTCCATGCTTCCAAGACCCCGAGTCTATTCCTCAAACTCGACATTGCCAAAGCCTTTGACTTGGTGGGGTGGGCTTATCTTCTCGAAGTCCTAATGGCATTGGGATTTGGAAAAATTTGGAGAGACTAGGTGTGCCTCACTCTCGCCTCGGCCTCATCCAGAGTTTTGCTCAATGGCGACCCTGGAAGTCCCTTCTGGCACGCCAGAGGTCTTAGACAAGGTGACCCATGATGACCCACAAGTATAGGGGGTGTATCGTAGTACTTTCGATAAATAGGAGTATCAATCCCAACGAGGAGCAGAAGGTGTTGACTAGTGGTATGGAGCAGAAAATCTCTGTAAATACTTAGCAAACGGATTTATAGGGGTTTTCTAATAAAGCAACAAAACAAAGTGCAGGTAATAAAGACAACGAACAACTGCAGCAAGTGGCCCAATCCTTTCTTAGCAAAAGACAAGCCGGTGGAAATACTTATAAGGACCAAACGTTCTCAAGGACACATGGGAATTCTGTCAAGTGCTTTCGCTTCAAATAGCTGAGTACCCTTCTTTGGTGTTGTAAGTGTTGTGTGGGTGAACCTGTGCTAATGTACCGACCTTACTTGGACTAATACATAATTGTGGTTAAACCCCCTGCAAGCATCCACAATTACAGGAAAGTAATTAAGATATAAACCTAAACACAACCTTAAACTCTGAGATCCTATGCTCCCTTGTTCAAAGGTGTCCTGACGGGGGTTCAGGTTTCTGTCACTCTGGCAACCCCATAATTAGTAGCCAAATACACAATGCATTCCCCTAGGCCCATAAATGGTGAAGTATCATGTATTCGACGTTCACATGACACCACTAGAATAATAGTACCACAACTTAAATACTAAACCATTGAATAATAACTCAACACAAATCCACTACTAACAACATGACTTCTCCCATGTCCTGAAGAACTAGACGAACTACTCAGAAGACATCATATGGATCAAGATCAAAGATGATATGGTAATGGATAACAATCTGAACATAAACAATAATCCAATGATTCCACTCACAAGCATCAACTACAATAGTAATTAACACCGAGAAAGTTTCCCCTAAGAACTAATGCAAGATCCAACACAGTTGTTACAGTGGGATAGAGTGGTGATGATGGTGCTGGTGGAGATGATGGTGTGGATGATGATGATGATGATCCCGATGAAGTCTAGCTTGATGACGGTGTTGATGGCGACGATCTCCCCTCTCTGGGAAGGAATTTCCCCGGCAGAAATCTGTCTGTCGGAGAGCTCTTTCTCTCTCGGTGTTTTCCGCCCCGCAGAGGCGGAGGAAATCTTTCTGTGGTCGCTCTCCTGGTATTAGGGTTCCGAGAGGAAGATATAGGCGAGAGGGCGGATTCGGAGGCCGGCCAGGTGGGCCACACCTGCCCTAGGCGTGACCCAGTGTGGGCCCCCTATGGCCCAGCTACGCCTCCCCTTATTGCTTCCTTCGTCTTCTGGGAAAATATAATTTTCTAATATTTTTCTGGTATTTTTCTGATCTTCACGAAATTGCATCAAAACACCTCTTTTTCATCAGAATCCTGACTCCGGCAGTCCATCCTCCAAGAATCATCCAACATGCAAAAACAGAGGAAAATACATAAGTAACACCTCATAATAAGACACAAATGAATGAATAGAGGCAAATTATGATACATAATGGTGATGCAAATTGGACGTATCAACTCCCCCCAAGCTTAGACCTTCGCTTGTCCCCAAGCGAAAACTGAGATCAATAAACCCGTCCACAAGTTTATGGAGTGAAGTGTCGATAAAAAGAATACGGACAAGAAGCATCACACTTAGCATTACATAACTCATAGAAGAAAACAACTCACCATTATATAACTTAGCTTGCAACAAGTACATGAGTCACAATAGAGATGCATAAAGATAAATCATAATTGGAATTGACAAACTTTGTTCTTGATCAGAGAACAACTGGCAAACAGTTTCACAAACAAAGCCTTTGTAGAAGTCTTCAAAAACAGGAGCACTCTTTGCTCAAAAAGGTTTTTCACAATGATGGATTTCAAAGTAATACTCAATAGATAAGAGTCTTGTGCAAACAAGGAAGATAAAGAACACGATTGAATAAATCATCATATGAATACTTGAAACTCAACAACTCAAATGCTTGCTGGAGATAGAGAGGAAGTAGATTTACTAACTCAACACAAAAAATAGGATAAAGATCCCTTCATAGAGAGCAGCAGGGATTTCAAGTCATAAAGAGCTTCCAAAAGATTATGCTACTTACTAGCTTTGAGCCCTCATTGCCCCTATCATAAGCATCTTGAGATGATTAAGGTTAAAGTGAACAAGGATGGAGTATATGCTTGACGAAATATAAGTTGGCAATCTCATGTCCCTTGAGTACGAGGGCCGCTCCTCATGCTACTCAACTCTAGTCACCGGTAAGTTCTTGTCATTGTAAGTACATGTGTATCATAAAGAACCGCCAATTTGGTACCCCTTGCACATGGTACAGGAGCTATTCCATAACCAAAATGACAAGGCAAACAGACAGTGAGAATCTCATTGATCTTTTTATTTACTATTTGCATAGATTTTTATTGAGGATGCTTCACAGATTGCTCACTATGGTTATGCTGCAAGTTTCCACCATGAATAGGCATGGCTTAGGCTAGCGGCCCAGGCGTTTCTCTAACACACATACATCACTCCATGGACTTACAACTCCCTTTTTATTTCACACCGACGACATCTACAAACAAAAGAGCATGATATCAACTGGATATATATCCATAAGTGTTGAAAGCGTTCCCCGTGACAGCACGGTTCTGTTAATCCCAACGTATAGATGCAAGCATATACAACTTCGATGACACAATGGTTCAAGTCTATTAGGGGCGAGAAAATAAGGTGTGTTATCAAGTTCGTGAGAGCTTTACTAACTAATTTTCACATAACAAAATACTTTTTATTTTGAAAGATAGATGAAGCTTGAGAATTTTCTTGATGCTAATAGGTAGATATGGTCGACACAAATGGCACAGGTTTTGGTTCAAAGGGGTTTATAACATGAGAAGTAATCCACCAGGTTCTCGCATTCCTGTTTGTTTTGCTTCGCCGTGTCCGCCGCCCGCTTGATCTTGAAGATGAGACCGCCCACGTTCCTGACGACTTGCGCCATGACAGCTTCACGCGGAAGCGCGTTACCTTATTCAACTTGCCACTAGGTTTTTTCTGGAAAGTTTATTTAGAGCGACACTGTTGCGTGAACTGAGTCTGCCTAAGCTTATACTAATAGGAGTACGTGCTAAGCGTCCCCCGATGGGAGCCTCCCATCGTCCTGATCCTGCGTCCAACGCGTGTCCCCCAACCCCCTGGGCTGCTCTGTACACACGGAAACTGTCTCCACACGAAAACGCAATCCCCACCTCGCCTCGTCCGCCTTCTTCCTCCATGTCACACCTCGATGCAGCAGCCTCCCATGGCGACACCGTCACCGCGTCGGAGAACACGCCAGGCGGCGGCCTCACAACAAACGCTGAGTAGCAGATCGTAGAAGCTCCGCTCGCCCCTCGTAGCAGAAGCAGAGGACCCTTGTAGCAGCACCGACAATAGGTTGTAGCAGCGCCCGCAGGCGGATGTAGCAGCTCCACTTGTAGGTTGTAGCAGAACCGGCGGTCAGACATAGCAGCACTCGTAGCCGGATGTAGCAGCGCCGATGAAGGTGCCGCCGCAGAGGTATCAAGGTCACTCACATATTGTAGCAAAGATGGTTGCCCGTTGTAGCAAAGTAGGCCTCCCATTGTAGCTATGCCGCTGTTGCCGGAGGAGTTTTCACCGAGAAGGCACCGTCGTGGCGGCAGTAATGCCGGTCACCCCTTGTAGCGGCGTGATGCGTGCGCCCAGTGTTGACGTGGTACACTTCGTTGGAAACTCCAAGAGAAGGTGTGATGAGCACAGCAACAAGTTTCCCTCAGTAGATACCGAGGTTATCGATGTTGGAATTATGCCCTAGAGGCAATAATAAAGATGTTATTATTATAATTCTTGTTCATGATAATGTTTATATTCCATGCTAGAATTGTATTAAGCGGAAACTTTAATACATGTGTGGTTTGTGAACAACACCGTGTCCCTAGTACGCCTCTAAGGACTAGCTCATTGATTAATGATGGTTAAGGTTTCCTAACCATGGACATGAGTTGTCAATTAATAATGAGATCATATCATTGGGAGAATGATATGGTGGACAGACCCAAACTAAGCGAAGCAATTAGATCGTGTCATCGTGTTCGTCTTTGCAAAGCTTTTCTTATGTCAAATATTGTATTCCTTAGACCATGAGATAATACAACTCCCTGGTATTGGAAGAAAGCTTTGAGGTCATCAAACGTCATCCTATGAGAGGGTGATCATAAAGGTGTCTCTCAGGTGATCGGAAAGTATCTGTTGGGTCGTATGTATCGAGATGGGATTTGTCCCTCCCAAGTCGGAGAGATATACTTCGGGCCCACTCGGTAATCGATATCAACACCGCTTGCAAGCATGTGGTTAAGGAGTTAATCACAAAGTGATATCGGATTACGGAACGAGTAAAGTACTTGCTGTGAACGAGATTGAACTAGGTATGACGGTACCGACGATCAAATCTCGGGCAAGTAAAATATCGCGAGACGAAGGGAATATATATATATGGGATTGATTGAATCCTGGCATCGTGGTTCATCCGATATGATCATGGATGAATGTGTGGGAGTCAATATGGGTTTCCAGACCCCGCTGTTGATTATTGATAGAAGATCATGTCTGTATATTCTCGAACCCGCAGGGTCACACACTTAACGTGTCTCGACGCTAGGATAGATTGGATAATTGGTTTATGAGTTTTTGTTCGGAGTCTCGGATGGGATCCGGGACATCACGAGAGGTTCCGGAGTGGTCCGTAGAATAAGATTCATGTAAGGCAGTGCAGTTTTTGGAGTTCGGAATTGTTCCGGGTTAATCGGTATTGTACCGAAAGCTTCTAGAACCTTCCGGAAGGGGACCAACGTGGCCCCACCTTCCGGGAGGGGGCATGGGCCTATGAGGGAGTGCCCTGGCCGCATTGGGCTTGGGGCACAAGGCCCCATAGGGCCCAGCCGGCCAAAGAGGGTTTAAACCCTAGATAGAGCTTCTAGAAGGGGGGGGGGTTTCCTTGCCCCCCACTCCTCCTCCTTTGGGGCCGCCGGTTTGGGCTTGGGGGAGGGGCTAGGGCTGCACCCCACCCCTCTATATAAAGAGGGCTGGGGGCGCACCACCCCCCACACCTTCCCCTTCAACCCTATCCGCCCTGCTGCCCTTCCTCTCTCCCTCCCGACTGCGTGTAGGCGAAGCCCTGCTGCAGAAACTCTCCACCATATACACCACGCCGTCGTGTTGTAGATCCAATCCGTCTCTCCACCATACTTGCTGGACCGAGGAAGGAGGAGACGTCGAGGTGCTGCACGTGTGCATCTCACGGAGGCACCGCCACTTCTGGTGCTAGATCAGATCGGATCGCGAGGAGGAGAAGCGAGTACGACTACATCACCCACGTTCCGACGAACGTTCCGCTGTGCGAATCTTCAAGGGTATGAAGATCTAATCCAATCTCTCTCGTTGTTTGCATCTCCTAGATTAGATCTTGGCTTCCCTCTGTTTGCATCCGTAGAAAATTTTGATTTACTATGCCGCGAAACCCTTCAATCGAACCAGAAGGAGGAAGGAAACATGTCAAACATGTTGCAAGCAACGTGGAAACCTGCACAACACAAACTCAAGACTTTGTCCCAACGAACAGTGAGATTGTCAAGCTCACCGGTTTGCTATAACAAAGGATTAACTGTATGGTGTAGAAGGTAATGATGAATTATAGCAAGTAAACAGTAACAGTGGAAGATGTATCAAAGGTAAAGATTGGACCGGGGTCCATAGTTCACTAGAGGTGCTCTCCTTAGATAAACAAACATGGCATGAATGGTAAACAAATTACAGCAGGGCAATTGACAGGACTGAGCAAGACATAACAATGCAATACTAGACACAAAGATCCCATGAGATTCGATTGGGCAATACAACAATATACATAGATCGCCATCCAACTACATCTATGACTAGAATTCCACCTTCAGGTTATCATCTGAACCCCCTCCAGTATTAAGTTGCAAGCAACAGACAACTGCTGTAAGCAAAGTGTGTAAGGTAAACAATCCACTTGTTCCATGAACAAGAGACCGTTGTTTTCTCCCTAGTGACAACAACACGTCTACAACCATAGAGATTTCTGTCAGTTCCCTTGATTAAGTAGAGGCATGAACCCACTATCGAGCATAAATACCCCTATAGGAGTCACTAGAAACTACTTGGCCAAGATAGCTACTAACAACGGAGAGCATGCAAGATCACAAACAACTCATACATGATAGAATCAATAAGACAAAACCATTAATCAATCTGACATAGTAATCTCAATATCCATAGGATCCCCGCAAACACAACATGCATGATTACAAATAGATGAGATCTTGATCATGAAGGGAGCTCACAAGATTTATGTTGGAATTATGCCCTAGAGGCAATAATAAAGATGTTATTATTATAATTCTTGTTCATGATAATGTTTATATTCCATGCTAGAATTGTATTAAGCGGAAACTTTAATACTTGTGTGGTTTGTGAACAACACCGTGTCCCTAGTACGCCTCTATGTACTAGCTCATTGATTAATGATGGTTAAAGTTTCCTAACCATAGACATGAGTTGTCGATTAGTAATGAGATCACATCATTGGGAGAATGATATGATGGACAGACCCAAACTAAGCGAAGCAATTAGATCGTGTCATCGTGTTCATCTTTGCGAAGCTTTTCTTATGTCAAATATTGTATTCCTTAGACCATGAGATAATACAACTCCCTGGTATCGGAAGAAAGCTTTGAGGTCATCAAACGTCATCCTATGAAAGGGTGATCATAAAGGTGTCTCTCAGGTGATCGGAAAGTATCTGTTGGGTTGTATGTATCGAGATGGGATTTGTCCCTCCCAAGTCGGAGAGATATACTTCGGGCCCACTCGGTGATCGATATCAACACCGCTTGCAAGCATGTGGTTAAGGAGTTAATCACAAAGTGATATCGGATTACGGAACGAGTAAAGTACTTGCTGTGAACGAGATTGAACTAGGTATGACGGTACCGACGATCAAATCTCGGGCAAGTAAAATATCGCGAGACGAAGGGAATATATATATGGGATTGATTGAATCCTGGCATCGTGGTTCATCCGATATGAACATCGATGAATGTGTGGGAGTCAATATGGGTTTCCAGACCCCGCTGTTGATTATTGATAGAAGATCATGTCTGCATATTCTCGAACCCGCAGGGTCACACACTTAACGTGTCTCGACGCTAGGATAGATTGGATTATTGGTTTATGAATTTTTGTTCGGAGTCTCGGATGGGATCCGGGACATCACAAGAGGTTCCAGAATGGTCCGGAGAATAAGATTCATATAAGGTTGTGCAGTTTTTGGAGTTCGGAATTGTTCCGGGTTAATTGGTATTGTATCGGAAGCTTCTAGAACCTTCCGGAAGGGGACCAACGTGGCCCCACCTTCCGGGAGGGGGTATGGGCCTATGAGGGAGTGCCCTGGCCGCATTGGGCCAGGGGCACAAGGCCCCATAGGGCCCAGCCGGCCAATAGAGTTTAAACTCTAGATAGAGCTTCTAGAAGGGGGGGTTTCCTTGCCCCTCAGTCCTCCTTCTTTGGGGCCGCCGGTTTGGGCTTGGGGGTGGGGCTAGGGATGCGCCCCACCCCTCTATATAAAGAGGGCTGGGGGCGCACCACCCCCTACACCTTCCCCTCCAAGAGCTAGCCGTCCTGCTGCCCTCCTCTCTCCCTCCCGACTGTTTGTAGGCGAAGCCCTGCTGCAGAAATTCTCCACCATATACACCACGCCGTCGTGTTGTAGATCCAATCTGTCTCTCCACCATACTTGTTGGACCGAGGAAGGAGGAGACGTCGAGGTGCTGCACGTGTGCATCTCACGGAGGCACCGCCACTTGTGGTGCTAGATCGGATCGGATCGCGAGGAGGAGAAGCGAGTACGACTACATCACCCACGTTCCAACGAACGTTCCGCTGTGCGAATCTTCAAGGGTATGAAGATCTAATCCAATATCTCTCGTTGTTTGAATCTCCTAGATTAGATCTTGGATTTCCCTCTGTTCGCATCCGTAGAAAATTTTGATTTAGTATGCCGCGAAATCCATCAGTGGTATCAGAGCTAGATATATGCGTAGATGTGTTTCACGAGTAGAACGCAACATGGTTGTTGCGGGCGTTGATGTTTTATGTTGCAAGCCTCTTGTTTATGTTCTTCTGATGACGCGGGATAGTGAGATTGAAGCGGTCCAGGCCAACCTTACGCGACGTCGTTCGTGAGACCGGCTCCGCACTTGACGTGTGGCTTGTTCCACACATGCGGCTGGTGGATG
Organism: Avena atlantica; assembly: GCA_910589765.1. Taxonomy (NCBI): domain Eukaryota; kingdom Viridiplantae; phylum Streptophyta; class Magnoliopsida; order Poales; family Poaceae; genus Avena; species Avena atlantica. The sequence goes on from OU342735.1 coordinate 29,004,211, forward strand.
TCAGTTTCTCTCACTATAGTTATCATGGGATTAACACCGGAGTTTGGCAACCATAATATCACCGTTGTGGCTTTCCGTAGGTAAGAATCGTTCTTAGCATCTACTCCCATAAGCCACGTAAAACATGCAACAACAAAGTAGAGGCGTCTAACTTGTTTTTGCAGGGAGTGTTTTCTGTGATATGGTATGGCCCAAGATGTGATGTGTATAATGTATGTGATGATCATGTTTTGTAATGTTTCACGACTTGCATGTCGATGAGTACACAACCGGCAGGAGCCATATGGTTGTCTTTATAATTGTGTATGACCTGTGTGTCAACTTCTTATGCGCCATGTAATAGTTTTACTTTATCGCTAAGTAGTTAGCAATAGTTGTAGTTGCTATTCGTGGTGGAGGAAATCATGGTGGAGTGATGGAGATCATGCCGGAACGCACAAGATGGAGATCATTGCGCGAAGATTGGCTATACCATGTCACATTAAAGTTATATGCATGTGATGTTTATCCTTTTATGTATCTTATCATGCATAGATCGTGACGGTAGCATTATAAGATGATTCCTCACTTAAAGATCAAGATAAAAACTGTGTTCTCCCCGACTATGCACCGTTGCGAAAGTTCGTCATGTCCAAGCATCACGTGATGATCGGGTGCTATAGACTCTACGCTCACATACAACGGGTGCAAGTCAGTTTTGCACACGCGGAAATACTTGGGTCTAACTTGACGAGCCTAGCATGTACAGACATGGCATCGGAACACATGAACCGAAAGGTTAAGCATGAGTCATATGAATGATATGATCGACACTTCGTTGTCCACCATTGAAACCACATCTCTTCTCATGAAGATCGGATAAGGTGTGGTGAATTTGGATCGTGTTCACTAAACAACTTGAGGGATGTTGAATTTAGTGGGAGTTCATCTAGTAATTTGATTAAAAGTTGAACTAGTTATCATGAACATAGTCTAATTTGTACTTGCTAATATTGTAGATCAAATGGCTAAGTCCAACTTCAACTTCAACGTTTTTGCTGAGAAGGAAAAGCTTAAAAACAATGGGTCTAACTTCACCAATTGGTTCCGCAATCTAAGAATCATTCTCTCTGGCGGTCAAAAGGACTATGTCCTTGGGAAAGCGTTAGGTGACCCCCCTGCTGCAACTGCGCCGGCTGATGAGAAAGCTGTCTATCAGTCGCGCAAAGATGATTATGGTGTGATTAAGAGCACCATGTTGTTTGCTATGGAACCGGAACTTCAAAATCGTTTTGAAGACTATCCCGGGCCCTTTGAGATTCTCGAAGAGCTGAAAACCATGTTTCAGACTCAGGCCCGTTCTGAGAGATATGAGATCTCTGAGAAGTTCTTTAACTGCAAGATGGAGGAAGGGAGTTCCGTTAGTGAGCACGCCATTAAGATGACGGGCTACACTCAACGCCTTGAGCAACTGGAATGCACGATTCCAGAGGATCTCAAGATTGACAGGGTTCTGCAATCACTCCCTCCTAGCTACAAAAGTTTTGTAGTGACTCATAATCAGATTGATTCCACTGATACGATCACCGAGCTCTTCGCAAAGCTGAAGGCCGCGGAAGTGGACATCAAAAAGGATAATCATGTGTTGATGGTCAACAAGCCCACCTTTAAGAAAGGTAAGGGAGCAAAGAAGCCCTTCAAGAAGGGCGGCGGCAAGCGCACTGCCCCTGCTGAGAATAACCTCAAGTCTGGTCCTAAGCCGAACACTGAGTGCTTCTATTGCAAGGACAAGGGTCACTGGAAGCGCAACTGTACGAAGTACTTAGCGGACAAGAAGGCTGGCACCATCAAAGGTATATTTGATATACATGTTATTGATGTTTTCCTTACTAGCCCTCGTTGTATTGCCTGGGTATTTGATAAGGGTTGACGAGGTTTAATCTCGTCAATGCCCATTGTTATGGACTTGGGTTTTGGAGAAGATGGGGATGCTGGAGATCGTGGCACGGTTAACAGACAAGCAACTAGTGGACACGAGATTTACCCAGGTTCAGGCCCCCGGAGGGAAAACCCTACTCCTGCTTGTCTGCTCTTGATTACGGCGGAACCGAAGGTTACAGGGGTGCGCAGATTCGATCTGGCGTGGAGGTGCGTGCGAAAGTATGAGTCGAGACCTCTAGGACGTGCCCTCCTGGCCTTTATATAGACTTAGGCAGGTCCCGGGCATAGTCCTAGTTGGTTACAAGTTCTAGGGTTTTACCCCTTTGAATTTCCTATCTGTGCTAGTCTTGCTCTCCAAGGATCCGAAGGCGTCATGGGCCTTGGCCACCCGAAAATCTTCATGGGCTAGTGTACATCTGCTGTGGGCCTTCCTTGGACTGGACCAGGTATGCTAAAGTCACGTACCCGTAGGGTATAACCATGTAAGTAGCCCCCGAGTGATCAGTTGAATCGTAGATTCGGCTGAGGACTCTTCCATCTTTCGGGTGCTTCTATATATTAATAGTATATGTGTGCAGGGATTGTTGATGCGTGTGCCTGACTCACCCGACGGATCAGGGTCAGTTAACTGTCTTAGGACGAAATGACACGATCTTCTTCAGGTTCGGCTCCCTCACCCCGGACCTGGAACATATGCTGGCGTAATTCGACTCAGGCCGCAGAGGACTTACAGGAGTGGAATTCCAGTGATTTTAATTGGTGTACCCAACGCGTCCGTCGGGATTTTTCATCGTACCTGCTGGTACGGATTTGTACTAGCAGAGCGCAGTCAGGTGCGTTGCCAGGCCATCAGATGATATCTGTAGGTCTTATCTTTGCGTCGCAGACGCAGCATCCGAACATTTATCACCACGGAGGTGTTTCGGGTGGCCTAGGAGATTGTCGCTCACTCGGCCGTTTTGTTGGGGCAAAGTTGCCAAAAAAAAATTTGCACGCTCATCCGGAGGATCGCAGTCGAAGATTTCATAGGGTGCGCGACCAGCGCTCCCTATGGGAGTAGCCCCCAAGTGTCTGTTCGAGTCGTAGACTCGAACCGAGACTTTAGTTCAAGCATTGTTTCTGTCGTTAAGTCCGCAGGACTCGAAAATTTTCGGATGCTTAAATCCATCCTCCCTATGGGAGTAGCCCCCGAGTCCGTAGTGGAGTCGTAGACTCGACGTAGGACTCAGAGAAGTAATCTGTCCTCATTTGTCTGTCGGGTGCGCGGCCAGCGCTCTCGATAGGAGTAGCCCCCGAGTATTTAGTCGAATCGAAGATTCGAGTGAGTACTCTTAGCTGTGGAGCCGAAGTGGTGCTAGTATAGCTTTTGATGACGTCAGGGCTTACGATTGATGACCTCAAGCGTCTGCTATGCCAGAGATGACTTGACTGGACGAAGCGTGGGTCCCACTTGCTGACTTTGAATTGACCGGTCACGCGCGGCATGGAGATGATTACGGCGTCTCCTCGATTTCCGCGCGTAGTGGACGGCATGGTAACGACGGTTCGTTGTGATGCTGACACGTGTACGGCCAGATCTACAGTTGGCGTTAGGTCTTCTCGATGGACGGCCAGCGTGCGTCGTCTTCGCTGTTATAATCCTTGGTGAAATCGTGTTTTGTTTTTCACCGCACCAGTTCATCTGTTCACTGCCTCCTTGTTCTTGAGCGATTCTTGTTGCGCGCTGAGCTTTCCTTCCACATTTCCTTCGTTCTTTCTGCGTTGGTATCGCCACCACCGCCGTAGCGCCATGGAGAAAACAAAGAAGTCCTCATCTGCGGTTGGGACCAGTGCCGCCGGAGGCAAGAAGGGCACCGCCGCTGCTCGCGTCACCGATGGTGGCTGGCGGCGATCAGAGACGCGGGAGAGCGATCTCCGCAAACTGCGCGAGCGGGGCTTGATCCCGGAGGACAGGGAGGCCGTTAAACTCCCCGGCAATGAGGTAATCCCCCGTCCCCCATCCGGGTACCGGGTTATGTTTCTCGCCTTCGTTTTGCGTGGGTTTTCGTATCCAGTCCATGACTTCCTTCGTGGACTGCTCTTCTTCTATGGGGTTCAGCTGCCTCATCTGTCTCCCAATTCTCTTCTCCACATTGCTTGTTTTATCACTTTTTGCGAGTGCTGGTTTAGCATTGAGCCACACTTTGGCCTCTTCCGGAAGCTCTATTCCGTTAAGAGGCAATCTGGTTCGGATGGTGTTTATCCCATTGGGGGTTTCATCATCTCCCTCAGTCCCAATCTGCAATTCTTTTCTTTTTCCATGTCCGAATCTGTCCAGTACTGGCGGAGGCGATGGTTTTATATCCGTGACTCCGTAGTGCCCGGGCAAGATTTTGGTCTTGTTCCCTTTGACCCCTCCTAAATGATTGAGAAGAAAAGGTCTTGGAAAAACCAAATCTTAGACGGTGAGGTGGCGGAGATAGAGGCCCTGTATCATCGGGTGGAGGATCTCCAACTGATTCCTGAGAAGGAAGTGAACGGTGTGGACATCATCCGAACGTTTCTTGAGCGTCGGGTGCAGCCTCTCCAAGCGAGGGCGCACCCGATGTTTCTTTATTCTGGGCGCCGTGATCCGACGAGGGTTTCGAGTGAGAAAATCTCTGAGGTGGAACTTGACAAGGCTCTTCGCGCGCTGTTGAAGTTCAAGGCCGACGAAACAATCCTGGGGAAGTCGCTGACTCCTCCCTTTTCTTCGGTGTTGGTCGTACCGAAGGTGTAGATTTGCGCATGTAGTGCTCTCCCTTTGTTTTTGTCGGCTATGTATTAGTTTCCTTTGTTTGCTAACAAAGTTCCTTCTCATCTTGCAGAGCTTCAAAGTGCCAGGCATGGTACCACCGTTGCCCGAAAGGTATCCGAATGCCCCGGATAATGAAGTGGTGGATTCCGTGTCCGAGCTACCGTCAGTGCGATCTCCAGCGGAGGATGCCGACGAGTCGAGTAAGGACCATTCGCGCAAGCGATCACGGAGCTCCAGCGAGTCTTCGGATGCCTCGACTCCTCCGACTCCCAGAAATCCTCTGGGCCTTGAGCGTCATGATGATGTTCATGGAGGTTCTTCCTCTCCCCTTCCTGCCATTCCTGTGCGGGCTGTCGCGCTGCACCCGCCAGCAAAGCGGAAGAAGGAAGAAAAGAAGGAGGAGAAGAAGGAAGAGAAGAAAGAGGAGAAGAGGGCCCGAAGGGCTTCTCCTATCTTCGACCTGAGCGCATTGGGCTCGTAAGTTTCCTCGTTATATTGTTGTTTTTGTTCCTTCGCGAATTTTGCATTTGTGCTGATTGGTTTGTATGCAGGCAATCCTCCCACGACTCTAGTGATGGTGCGCGGGAGATGATGGGGGAGTCGAACATTGCGTCGCCTCCTCCTCAGACGGTGGCGACTTAGGGTGGCGTCGCTCCAGATCCTTCTGTGCGGGAGGCGCTGGTGGTTGCGCCTCAGAATTTCGCAGGCGGGCCTGCGGGGTCGCCGTCGGAACATGTAAGGTTTCTTCATGTCATGGGGGAAGCCCCCGAGTGTCTTCGTGTGCTGATGTTGTTTTTTGCTCCTTTGGGCATAGCCCCCAAGTCCTTTGCTTACTGCTGTTTCCTTTTTCTGCAGCCTTTTGTACAGGAGGCCAAGCGGCTGGTGGGGGAGCACCTGGCGCTGGAGGCGAAGCTTCGGCAGCTTCAAGGTGTCTGTCTGCCTTTTAATACCTCTCTTGTTTATCTGGTCCTGCTCTTTGACACTTGCTTGTCTTAAATGCAGAGGAGCATAACGACTCTCTCCGTGAGATTGACGCTCTTAAAAAGAGCCTTGGCCAATCGGAGCAGAAAGCCGAAGCCGCCGTCGGCGCGAAAGAGCGCCTTGAGCTAGAGCTGACGAAGGCAGCCGAAGCGAAGGAGCGTCTGCAGCAGGAGGCCACAGATCGTGAGGAGCAGCTGGCCACCATTGCGGCTGCTCGTGAAAGAGGGGTGGCGGCGAAGCTCATGGCTGTTGCCAAGGCTATTTCGGGTGAGTGCTAATTTTTTCACTTGTTTCTGTTTCTACGAGTCTTCTTCGATGCTGCCTTTCTTCATGCTTTTCTTCATTTTTGTCTCAGATGCCGCAGGCATCGAGTTTGACCGCGGTGCTCTGGAGCACGGGAGTGCTCTAGAGCACGGGAGTGCTCTAGATGATGCCACTTTGGCGGTCGAAGACCGCTGTGGCACCGTCGTCAACTCCCTTGCCAAGGCGAAAGAGGTCCTTGGTCGCTTCTACCAGGAGCTCTTCCCGAAGGGCGCATCCCTTGAAGATGTGGATGCCCTGGTAGAGGCTCGGTCAGCCGAAGTGCATGCGGCGTACAAGCGCAAGCAGAAGGGCATCGGCGCGTCCGTCGGGCTGGCGATGGCCTTGGCGGCTAGAGCGGAGTTGGACTTGCCCCAGATCACCTCTCGAATGCCGACGACTGCAGATGGATCCGAGGTAGCCTTCGCTGCCTACTCTGCTCGCTGCAGACGATATGGGCCCAAGCTCATTGACTTGCTGTCTGAGTACGCACTGCGGCAGCAGGGCGAGGCCAAAGCTAGGCAGTCCGGCTCCGAGGCGACTCAGTGTCCTGCACCTTAGGCATAGTAGACATAGGGTAGTGTGTAGTCTACTTTTGTTGTAAATATCTTTTGTAGTACCGCCCTTGTGCCACGTAGTGGCCTTATATATTTAATGAATTCCTCCGAGTTGTGCTCAATCCTTGGCTGAATGTCTGTGTGCCTTCTTTTTTCTGCTAGTATAGGTTCCTTCGGGTGCTGTCCCAGCTAACACTTCATCCGCAAAGCCCGTGCGACCATCGTTGGATGATTCCTCGCAGCTCGCTTTCCTTCGAGATCGCATGCGCAGTTTGGAGAGGGAATTGCTCGGGTTGCGTGGCCGCGCCGACGTTTGGAAGTCCAAGGCGGATCGTGGTGCAGCCAGAGAGGAGTACTTGATGGCGGAGCTCGGTCGGCTATCCGAGCAGCTACAATGTAAGTTGATCCTTGTTTCGGGTTGTAGCTTAGTTCTTCGGGTGAGCCTGCTGGCCTTATTCTTGTCTTGTGCGATTTTCGCAGGTGCGAATCTTGCTCCGAGGGAAGAAAAAGAGCGTGTCGTTGTTCGGGTCAATTGCTTGACTCAGCAGGACATGGAGGCCGGCGGCTTCTTCTGGATGGATCGCGATCGCGCCGTGGTTCTGGCGACGGTGCAGGATCGTGTCTATCAAGTTTCGCGGGTGCTCCGCCAGGTGCAGACATCATTTTCCTCGGTGTTGCACGTCATGTTTCCTTTGGATGCCGTGCCGACGACCCTTGTTGGTCTTCTGTCGAAATTTTGGAGTGCCAGCAATGTCAAGGAGCTGGTGCGGCAGCCGCTCGTCGCAGGAGTGAAGGCTGCTTTGTCTCTTGTGAGGGTACACCGCCCTGACGTAGATTTGGCTGCTGTGTCAGCTGGGCCGCCTCATCGACCGGATGGTGGCGAGTGGAACATGCGTCCGCATTACGCGTCTGTAAGGCAGTATGCCGAACAGATTGTAGACTTTTTGAGCAGCGTGCTCAGGTTATTCTTCAGAATAGGTAGGACCTGAAAATGAACAGATAGATGTAAAATTCGTATATTTTGGCTGGGCGTGTGTGTGCCCTTTGTTGTAAAGGTTTTCTTATTTGTGAGCACGCAGTGCTATGATTGAGTACGTGTCCTTTTCGTTTGCCTGACGTGGTCAGCTACTCAGGTGTACACGTTTGGTCCTCAGTCGATGAAATCGTGAGGTGGGGGGAGCCCCCGAGTGCGTTGGTAGCATGTAGTAAAGTTGCAAAAAAAGAGTCAAACGAAGTTTGGGGGCGAGACACTTAGCTTTACTTATATCATAATGGAGGAGGTACATGGTTCGGCTGAGTAGCCTTGGCTGAAAGCCTTATTGAAAGTAAAAAAGGGGGGTAGGTTGCTACGGGTAGAATTGTCGCAGGTGCGAGATGTTCCATGGGTTGGAGTATGCGACTCCAGACTCCACGTGTTTGAGGCGATAGGCGCCACCTGGGATGACTTCGGTGATGACGTAGGGTCCTTCCCATGGTGACTCGAATTTGTTCGGTCGCTTTTGCTTGAGTTGTAAGACGAGGTCTCCTTCGACGAAGGACCTTGGGCGCAGCCGGCGGCTGTGATAGTTGCGGAGACTCTGCTGGTACACCGCCGATCGAGCTGCTGCTATATCCCGCGCTTCGTCGAGTGTGTTGACGGCGTCTTCGAGTGCAGTCGTGGATTCGGCTTCGCTGTAAGCGACGACTCGTGGAGCCTGGTGGCGCACTTCGGCTGGTAGCACGGCCTCAGCTCCGTGCACCATGAAGAACGGTGTGTAGCCGGTGGAGCTGTTTGGCGTAGTCCGTAAGCTCCACAGGACGGATAGTAGCTCTTTCGTCCAGTTTCCAGCTTTTTGCTCCAGTGAGCTCATGAGGCGCTTCTTGATGCCGACGCCGATGAGGCCGTTGGCCTTTTCCACTTGCCCGTTTGTTTGCGGGTGTGCCACTGAGGCATACGTGATGTTGATCCCGAGGCCTTCGCAGAAGTTCTGGAATTCTTCGGAGATGAAGTTCGATCCGTTGTCGGTGATGATGCTGTGTGGTACGCCGAACCTGTAGACAATGGATTCGAAGAATTTGACGGCGGTTTTGCCCTTCTGGTTGGTGACTGGCATGGCCTCTATCCACTTGGTGAATTTGTCGACAGCGACTAGGTGGAAGACGTGTCCCCCTTTCGAAGATTTTGGCAGTTTGTTGATCATGTCGAGGCCCCATTGAGCAAAAGGCCAAGCTATGGGTATAGGTCTAAGTTCGGACCCAGGTGCGTGCGGTTTGTCGGCGAACCGTTGGCACCCGTTGCATCTTCGGACGATGTCCTTCGTGTCGCTCATGGCCGTTGGCCAGTAGAATCCTGCTCGCAGAGCTTTGGCCACAAGGGAGCGGCTGCCTGCGTGGTGGCTGCAGATGCCCTCGTGAATGTCTTGGAGTATGGCTTTGCCGTCGTCGATGGTGACGCACCGTTGTAGTACACCCGTGATGCTGCGTTTGTACAGTTCGCCGTTGATGATGGTGAAGGCTTTTGACCGACGAGATATGCGCCGGGCATCTGTCGGGCTGTCGGGCAATTCTCCGTTTATCAGGAACTGAAGGTATGGGCGTGTCCAGGTTTCTTCGACTGCCATGACCTGCATCAGGCTGACCATAGCGACCTCTGTGTCCAATTTCTCAGGTCCTTCTTGTCCTTCGGGTAGCGTAGCCCCCGAGTGTTCTGCTTCTTCGGGTGGTCCTTTGGGGAATTTCCGCTTGATGGATGGCATGCATATTTGTTCGAGGAACACACCTGGTGGCACCTTTGCGCAAGTGGAGCCGATGTTGGCAAGTCTATCGGCTTCCTCGTTGCTCTCTCTTCCAACGTGCCGAAGTTCGCAACCATCGAATTCTCCTTCGAGTGCATTGTAGAGCGCGCGGTACGCGATCATGTTTTCGGCGTGTGCGTCACACTCATTCATCGTCTGCTGGACGACGAGGTTGGAGTCACCGTAGATGACCAGGCGCGTTGCGCCGCATATTTTTGCCATCCTCATGCCATGGATGAGGGCTTCGTATTCGGCTTCATTGTTGGATGCTCTGAATTTCATCCGAAGAACGTACTTCATCTTGTCACCTTGCGGGGAGGTCAGTATGACCCCTGCCCCTGCTCCGGCTTCGCGCTTCGAGCTGTCGAAATGCATTGTCCAAGACTGCGACATGTCTGGGGTATCTGGCAGCTGCAGCTCCATCCAATGTACCAGGAAGTATGGGAGGACTTGAGATTTGATTGCGTGTCGCTTCTCGTAGACGATGTCCAAGGGTGATAGTTCGATGCCCCACAGGGAAACCCGTCCTGTTGCCTCTGGATTATTCAGGATGCTGTTCAGGGGTGCCTCGTTGACGACCATCACTTGGTGCTCCTGGAAATAATGGCTCAACCGTCGAGCCATCATGAACACGCCGTAGGCTAGCTTCTGGTAGTGAGGGTACCTCTGCTTTGTTGGTGTCAGTACCTCGCTGAGGTAGTAAATTGGGTGCTGGACCCCGTGGGTCTTGCCTTCTTCGGGTCGTTCGACCACGAGTACGGTGCTGACCACCTGATGTGTGGCTGCTATGTACAGCAGCAGGGGCTCGCGCTCCTTTGGCGTGACCAAAACGGGCGAGGTGGAGAGGAGCCGCTTGAGGCTTTCGAATGCGTCGTTGGCTTCTGGCGTCCACTCGAACTTCTCCGCTTTATGCAGCAGCTGGTAGAATGGTAGGGCCTTCTCGCCCATACGGCTGATGAACCTGCTTAGTGCCGCTACTCGTTCTGCGAGCTGCTGGACGCCCTTGAGGTTTTTCGGCTTCTCCATTGTCATGATGGCTCTGATTTTCTTCGGGTTCGCCTCAATCCCTCGTTGAGAGATGAAGTACCCGAGCAGCTGACCCGAGGGGACGCCGAAGGCGCACTTTTCTGGGTTGAGTTTGATCTTGTAGCGATCAAGGTTGTCGAACGTCTCGCGGAGATCGTCGATAAGTGTCCTTGCCTCCTTGGTTTTTATTACTATGTCGTCGACATAGACTTGGACATTGCGACCGATCTGGTCCTTAAGGCAGGCCTGCATGCATCGCTGGTACGTGGCACCCGCGTTCTTTAGCCCGAAGGGCATTGTGTTGTAGCAGAATACTCCGAACGGTGTGATGAACGCCGTTTTCTCTTGATCTTCGGCCTTGAGTCGAATCTGGTTATAGCCTGAGTAGGCGTCGAGGAAGGAGAGTTTCTCACAACCTGCAGTCGAATCGATGATCTGATCGATCCGAGGAAGAGGGAAGTGGTCCTTTGGGCAGTGCTTGTTTAGTGACGTGAAGTCTACGCACATCCGCAGGATGTCCATGTCCTTCTTTGGGACCATCACCGTGTTTGCCAGCCACTCGCTTTCCTTGATTTCCCGGATGAAGTCTGCTGCGAGTAATCTGTTGATTTCCTTGCCAATAGCTTCGGCCCGTGGCTCCGACAGTCTTCGGATTGACTGCTTGACTGGCTTGGTGTCTGGAAAGACGTTGAGTGCGTGCTCGGCGAACTCCTTGGGAACTCTTGGCATGTCCGCAGGACACCAGGCGAAGATTTCCCAATGCTCACGGAGGAATTCGACGAGCGCGCCTTCCTATGCGGCGCTGAGGTCATTGGCGATCAGCGCCGTCTTGGAGGCATCCGTCGGATGGACCTGCACTTTCTTGGTGTTTACGGTGGAGTCGAAGGACATGTCAGGTGCGTTCTGCCTTGTGACTGGGGGTAGCCCATTGTCCGTCACCTCGCGGAGCCTTACAAGCTCGTCTTGCATGCCGAAAGACTGGGAGATTTTGTTGAAGTCCCTGTCGCATTGGTCCAATTGGGTGAAGCTCCCGTGGACTGTGATGACGCCCCTTGGTCCTGGCATCTTGAGTAGTAGGTATGCGTAGTGTGGGACGGCCAGGAATCTTGCGAATGCTACACGCCCCAGGATGGCGTGGTATTGCGACGGCCAGTCCACCACTTCGAATTCTAGGCGCTCCTGCCGAAAGTTGTCCGGCTTCCCGAAGATGACGTCGAGCCCTATTTTGCCCAGGGGGAATATGCCATTCCCTGGGACAATGCCGTGGAACGTTGTGTCTGATTGTTCCAGGCTGCATTGCGGGATCCGCATAGCCGCTAGAGTGCTTGCGAACATTAGGTTGATGTCGCTGCCGCCGTCCATGAAGACGCGACTCATCTCGAAGCCTCCGATCTGCGCTTCCAGCACCAGGGCAGCGTGACCTGGGCGAGGGATCTGGCAAGGGTGATCCGCGCGAGTGAATGTGATGCAGGACTCCGATCCGCTGAGGTACTCAGGGATTGCAGGCGGAGTTGCCACGGCCAAGTTGATTTGTCGGGTGATTTTCTTCTGCACCCTGTTTGTTCGGCGTCCCTTCTGGATCATGTTTAGTGCTCCCTTTGGTGGGGGATATGGGACCCCGGTGTTGTTTTGCGCTGGTGCGACTGGTTGGTTTGGGCCTCCAATAGGCGGCGGTGGAGGAGCTCCGTGTGCTATTTCACCTGGCGCAGGTGCGTTTCCGAACGCAGGAATTGGAGCTTGTTGCCTCATCTGCACCATGCCTTCGCTGAGTTTCTGGAACTCGCGGCAGTCCTTGAGCATGTGGCTGGCTTTCTTTTTGCCATCCTGTTTGTCGATGTAGAAGTGGATGGTGCATGGACCCGAAAGTTTGTCGAATGCTGAGGGTCCGTTGTCGCGGTCGCGGCGTTGCCACGACTGCGTTGGTCGTCCGTTGTCGCGGAAGTTTCCGCTGCGGTATCCTTCGCTGTTGCGGCTGTTGTCGTTACGGCGGTCGGCGTAGCCGGCTGCGACCATGTCGGGTCCATCGCGGTCCTCGTAGACGCGCGATCTCCTCTTGCTGCGGCATTCACGTCGTCGGCCGTAGTCGTCCTCTTCATCTGATTGCGGTCGCTGGATGCAATCTTCGCCGTCTGCCCAACTGTTGGCGATTTCCATGAGGTGGTCGAGTGTCTTGGGCTTTACACGCCCAAGTTCCTCCTTGAAGTCTTGGCGCTTGACGCCGTCCCTGAAGGCGTCGATGGCCCTCTCTTCGGAGATGTGTGCTGCGGAGTTCTTGGTTGTAGACCAGCATATTATGTACGAGTGAATAGATTCACCCGTTCTCTAAGTACAGGCTCGCAATTCTTCGATTGAGGCGGGCCTCTTGCTGGTGCCTTTGAAATTTCGGATGAAGCTGTAAGCAAGCTCTTCCCAGCTTCGGATGGATCCTGATGATAGGCTGCTGAGCCAGACTCGCGCCGCGCCTGTCAGCTGCAGCTGAAGGCATTGCATGGCGGTTTCTTTGTTGCCTCCGTGAAGCTTGACGGATGACAGATGGTCACTGAGCCTGGATTTTGGATCTTGCGTGCCGTTGAACTTCGGAGTATCCGAAGGAAGCTTGAAGTTGCGTGGCATCTGTGTTCGCCGAACAGATCTGCTGAAGCATCGGGCCCCGCAGAGTTCTCCTTCGTCTTCATCCATCTCGGATTCAGACGAGCATGCGCGTTTGGCGCGTGCTTTGTCGATCTTGCGCTGTGTAAGCTTGTCTCTAGCGTCGTATCGCGTTTGTGGCGGTTGGAGCTCTTCTTCCTCCGAGGAAGATCGTGCTCCTCTTCCTCTTCGGATGAGGGTGTGGGGCTCCGGTCGCGCCTGGTCGGAACTTTCTTCTTTGGCTCCGCAGGAGCGTCTTCGTGGAGCGCAGCTCCGATTAGTCCTAGTCCGGTGAGTGCGGACCTATGCATGGCCCTTTTCGGGTCCCCCTCCGGTGGTGGGTGAGCCGCGAGATATGCAGTGGCTGCCATGATCGCAGCTTGTAGCGTCTTCAGGATGATGTTGCCGTCGGCATCCATATCCATGAACGATGTGTGAAGAGTTCGGGTCACTTCACGCCGCTCCTTGGGATCCATGTTTTCCACCCGTGAGCGGTGCTTGTTTCCCTGGTTTCCGTTTGTGCTAGAGCCGGGTGCCATGGCGGAGAGCGCAGCTCGTCGCGCGCTGGACTCGGAGGCTGCTTGCTTGCGCTTGTCTAGCGTCTCCTGCATCTTGACTTGTTTCTTGTGTTCCTCGTTGAGGAGGTAGTGGTATGCCATCAGTAGGTCACGTGAGGCATCTGAAGGTAAGACGATGTCGCTTGCGACTGCACGGCGCGCCTGGACCCATCCTTCTTTGCTAAGCTGGATGACGTGGCCGTTGTTTTCCCTGTTGGGTGGGGGGGACTGGCTTCTTCTGTTTTCGCCGTTTTCGCCGTTTAGGTTGGGCGGCGGGTTAGGTGTTTCCTCGTCGGTTTGGATGACTGCGGCGCATAGATAGCGCTTGCAGATTGGTCGGCTGCTGCCGCAGCTTTCGGATCCGGAACCGTAGGTCCCTTCATCCGAAGGTGGATCACATAGATCGGAGTTACAGCTGCTGTTGTCGTAAAACTCATCTGTTGATGGTGACGTGCGTAGCACAGGGTGTGGAGCCCATGAGGCGGGCCTGATTGACGGCACGGGCACCCGCTCAGGGAGGCGGAGGGTGCCAGTTTGTCCCACCTGGAAGCAGAAACTCCCGAACAAAATCTCGAGTCCGTCGCCTACGGGCTCAAAATCCTTCATGGTGGCCGGCGAGTGGGCGGTGAAGTCGAAAGCACCGAAGAGGAGGTGATTCTCCGTCGCCGCGGAGTTGTAGATCGATCGGGTCGGAACCGTCACGACCGCACAATCAGCAGCCCCAATTGCCACAGACGGCGCCAATTGACGAGGTTTAATCTCGTCAATGCCCATTGTTATGGACTTGGGTTTTGGAGAAGATGGGGATGCTGGAGATCGTGGCACGGTTAACAGAAAAGCAACCAGGGGACACGAGATTTACCCAGGTTCAGTCCCCCGGAGGGAAAACCCTACTCCTGCTTGTCTGCTCTTGATTACGGCGGAACCGAAGGTTACAGGGGTGCGCAGATTTGATCTGGCGTGGAGGTGCGTGCGAAAGTATGAGTCGAGACCTCTAGGACGTGCCCTCCTGGCCTTTATATAGACTTAGGCAGGTCCCGGGCATAGTCCTAGTCGGTTACAAGTTCTAGGGTTTTAACCCTTTGAATTTCCTATCTGTGCTAGTCTTGCTCTCCAAGGATCCGAAGGCGTCATAGGCCTTGGCCACCCGAAAATCTTCATGGGCTAGTGTACATCTGATGTGGGCCTTCCTTGGACTGGACCAGGTATGCTAAAGTCAAGTACCCGTAGGGTATAACCATGTCACCGGTTCAGTTGCTAATATTTGTAACTCGAAACAGGAGCTGCGGAATAGCCGACGGCTTGCGAGGGATGAGGTGACGATGCGCGTTGGCAACAGATCAAGAGTTGGTGTGATGGCCGTCGGCACGCTCTCCTTAGTTTTACCTTCGGGATTAGTTTTAAACCTCAATAAATGTTATTATGTGCCTGCGTTGAGCATGAACATTATTTCTGGATCTTGTTTATTGCAAGACGGTTATTCATTTAAATCGGAGAATAATGGTTGTTCTATTTATATGAGTAACATCTTTTATGGTCATGCACCTATTGTGAATGGTTTATTTCTTCTAAATCTCGAAAGGGATGAAACACACATCCATAACATTGAGGCTAAGAGATGCAAAGTAGATAGTGATAATACTACTTATTTGTCGCACTGTCGTCTAGGTCATATTGGTGTAAAGCGCGTGAAGAAACTCCATTCTGATGGACTTTTGGAGTCTCTTGATTTTGAATCATTTGACACATGCGAACCATGCCTCATGGGCAAGATGATCAAAACCCCGTTCTCCGGTATGATGGAGCGAGCAACGGACTTGTTGGAGATCATACATACCGATGTATGCGGACCGATGAGTGTTTCGACGCGCGGTGGATATCGCTATTTTCTCACTTTTACCGATGACTTAAGTAGATATGGGTATATCTATTTAAAGAAACAAAAATCTGAAACATTTGAAAAGTTTAAAGAATTTCAGAATGAAGTGGAGAACCATCGTAACAGAAAGATTAAGTTTCTACGATCCGATCGTGGAGGTGAATATTTGAGTTATGATTTTCTCATGCATCTTAAAGCAAGCGGAATCGTTTCGCAACTCACGCCACCTGAAACACCACAGTGCAATGGTGTGTCTGAACGCCGGAATCGAACCTTATTAGATATGGTCCGATCAATGATGTCTCTTACTGATTTGCCGTTATCATTTTGGGTTTATGCATTAGAAACCGCTGCATTCACTTTAAATAGGGCACCATCTAAATCCGTTGAGACGACACCGTATGAACTGTGGTTTGGTGCTAAACCTAAGTTGTCATTTTTTAAAGTTTGGGGATGTGAAGCTTACGTCAAGAAATTGATGCCGGACAAGCTCGAACCCAAAGCGGAGAAATGCGTCTTCATAGGATACCATAAGGAAACTATTGAGTATACCTTCTATCACAGAACCGAAGGCAAAGTGTTTGTCGCAAAGAACGGTTCCTTTCTTGAGAAGGAGTTTCTCTCGAAAGAAGTGAGTGCGAGGAAAGTAGAGCTAGACGAGGTTGTTGAACCTTCTCTTGAATTGGAGAGTAGCGCAGCACCTGAAATTGTTCCAGTGCCGCCTGCACCAACAATAGAGGAAGCTAATGACAAGGATCATGAAGCTTCGGACGATGCTGCTACTGAACGTCGCAGGTCGACAAGGTCGCGTGCCCCTCCTGAGTGGTACGGCAACCCTGTCTTGACTGTCTTGTTGGTAGAAGACAGTGAACCTACGAACTATGAGGAAGCGATGATGAGCCCAGACTCTGAGAAATGGCTAGAAGCCATGAAATCCGAATTGGGATCCATGAGCGAAAACCAAGTATGGACTTTGGTGGACCCTCCTAGCGACCGAAAGGCCGTTGAGTGCAAATGGATCTTCAAGAAGAAAATGGACGCGGATGGTAATGTTACCGTCTATAAAGCACGGCTTGTTGCGAAAGGTTTTCGACAAGTTCAAGGTGTTGACTACGATGAGACTTTCTCTCCCGTAGCAATGTTTAAGTCCATTTGGATTTTATTAGCAATTGCTGCGTTTCATGATTATGAAATATGGCAGATGGATGTCAAGACTGCGTTCCTCAATGGCAACATTGATGAAGAGTTGTATATGATGCAACCCAAAGGTTTTGTCGATCCTAAGGATGCTGATAAAGTATGCAAACTTCAGCGTTCCATTTATGGACTGAAGCAAGCATCTCGGAGTTGGAACCTTCGTTTTGATCAAGTGATCAAGAGCTTTGGATTTGTTCCAAATAGCTACGAAGCTTGTATCTACAAGAAAGTGAGTGGGAGCTCGGTGACATTTCTGGTACTATATGTGGATGACATATTGATTATTGGAAATGACATTAACATGCTTAACGATGTGAAGAGTTATTTGAACAAGTGTTTTTAATGAAAGACCTAGGTGAAGCTGCTTATATATTGGGCATCAAAATCTATAGAGATAGACAAAGACGCCTGATAGCTTTAAGCCAGAGTACATACCTAGACAAAGTTCTGAAAAGGTTCAGAATGGATAAGGCAAAGAAAGGTTTAGTGCCTATGTTGTCAGGTAAGATATTGAGCAAGGCTCAGTGTCCAGCTACGGTAAATGATAGGGAAGCTATGAGCAAAGTGCATTATGCCTCGGCCATAGGTTCTATCATGTATGCCATGCTGTGTACTAGACCGGATGTGTCCAATGCTCTTAGTTTGACGAGCAGATATCAAAGTGATCTAGGAGTGGAACACTGGACAGCCGTGAAGAACATCCTAAAGTACCTAAATAGGACTAAAGAAATGTTCTTAGTCTATGGGGTTGATGGCAGCTCGTCGTAAAAGGTTACGTCGACGCTAGTTTCGACACCGACAAGGATGATTCTAAATCTCAGACAGGATACGTGTATATTTTGAATGGAGGAGCTGTGAGCTGGAGAAGCTGCAAGCAAAGCGTGATCGCGGGATCTACAGTAGAAGCGAAATACATGGCTGCTGCAGAAGCGTCAAGTGAAGGAGTTTGGATCAGGAACTTCATCACTGAGCTTGGCGTAGTTCCAAGTGCATTGGACCCACTGGAGATATTGTGTGACAACACTGGCGCCATAGCACTCGCTAAGGAACCAAGATATCATCCAAAGACCAAGCATATCAACCGCAACTTTCATATAATCCGAGATTATATAGCAGATGGAGATCTGAAGATTAGCAAAGTACATACAGATCTGAATGTCGCAGATCCATTGACTAAACCTCTTCCACGTGTAAAACATGATCAGCACCTCAGTGCCATGGGTGTGAGATTGTTGCCAAATGTAAACTAGATTATTGACTCTAGTGCAAGTGGGCGACTGTTGGAATTATGCCCTAGAGGCAATAATAAAGATGTTATCATTATAATTCTTGTTCATGATAATGTTTATATTCCATGCTAGAATTGTATTAAGCGGAAACTTTAATACTTGTGTGGTTTGTGAACAACACCGTGACCCTAGTACGCCTCTATGGACTAGCTCATTGATTAATGATGGTTAAGGTTTCCTAACCATAGACATGAGTTGTCGATTAATAATGAGATCACATCATTGGGAGAATGATATGATGGACAGACCCAAACTAAGCGAAGCAATTAGATCGTGTCATCGTGTTCATCTTTGCGAAGCTTTTCTTATGTCAAATATTGTATTCCTTAGACCATGAGATAATACAACTCCCTGGTATCGGAAGAAAGCATTGAGGTCATCAAACGTCATCCTATGAAAGGGTGATCATAAAGGTGTCTCTCAGGTGATCGGAAAGTATCTGTTGGGTTGTATGTATCGAGATGGGATTTGTCCCTCCCAAGTCTGAGAGATATACTTCGGGCCCACTCGGTGATCGATATCAACACCGCTTGCAAGCATGTGGTTAAGGAGTTAATCACAAAGTGATATCGGATTACGGAACGAGTAAAGTACTTGTTGTGAACGAGATTGAACTAGGTATGACGGTACCGACGATCAAATCTCGGGCAAGTAAAATATCGCGAGACGAAGGGAATATATATATATGGGATTGATTGAATCCTTGCATCGTGGTTCATCTGATATGATCATCGATGAATGTGTGGGAGTCAATATGGGTTTCTAGACCCCGCTGTTGATTATTGATAGAAGATCATGTCTGCATATTCTCGAACCCGTAGGGTCACACACTTAACGTGTCTCGACGCTAGGATAAATTGGATTATTGGTTTATGAGTTTTTGTTCGGAGTCTCGGATGGGATCCGGGACATCACGAGAGGTTCCGGAATGGTCCAGAGAATAAGATTCATATAAGGCAGTGCAGTTTTTGGAGTTCGGAATTGTTCCGGGTTAATCGGTATTGTACCGGAAGCTTCTAGAACCTTCCGGAAGGGGACCAACGTGGCCCCACCTTCTGGGAGGGGGCATGGGCCTATGAGGGAGTGCCCTGGACGCATTGGGCCAGGGGCACAAGGCCCCATAGGGCCCAGCCGGCCAAGAGAGTTTAAACTCTAGATAGAGCTTCTAGAAGGGGGGGTTTCCTTGCCCCCCACTCCTCCTCCTTTGGGTCCGCCGGTTTGGGCTTGGGGGAGGGGCTAGGGCTGCTCCCCAACCCTCTATATAAAGAGGGTTGGGGGCGCACCACCCCCTACACCTTCCCCTCCAAGAGCTAGCCGTCCTGCTGCCCTCCTCTCTCCCTCCCGACTGTTTGTAGGCGAAGCCCTGCTGCAGAAATTCTCCACCATATACACCACGCCGTCGTGTTGTAGATCCAATCCGTCTCTCCACCATACTTGCTGGACCAAGGAAGGAGGAGACATCGAGGTGTTGCACGTGTGCATCTCACGGAGGCACCGCCACTTGTGGTGCTAGATCGGATCGGATCGCGAGGAGGAGAAGCGAGTACGACTACATCACCCACGTTCCAACGAACGTTCCGCTGTGCGAATCTTCAAGGGTATGAAGATCTAATCCAATCTCTCTCGTTCATCTCCTATATTAGATCTTGGATTTCTCTCTGTTCGCATCCGTAGAAAATTTTGATTTACTATGCCGCGAAATCCATCAATTTATACCTGGAAGCAGAAAGGAGGATATACAACCATAGGTTCCTTCATATGAGGGAGGGCCGCACAGATCTGAGTTGCAGCTGTTGTTGTCATATGACTCCTCTGTCAGCGTCGACGTACATAGCGCGCTGATGGGTGGGACCCACGAAGCGGGTCTGATGGATGGTGGTGGCACCCGCTCTGGGAGGAAGAGAGTGCCAGTCTGCCCCACCTGGAAGCAGAAGCTCCCGAACAGCATCTCGAGCCCGTCGCCGACAGACTCGAAATCCCTCAGGGTGGATGGCGAGTGGGCGGTGAAGTCGAAGGTGCCGAAGAGGAGGTGACTCTCCATCGCCGATGAGTTGTAGATCGCTCCGGATGGGACCGTCACGATCGCACAATCAGCGCTCCCAGTTCCCACAGACGGCGCCAATTGACGAGTTTCGATCTCGTCAATGCCCATTGTTATGGACTTGGGTTTTGGAGAAGATGGGGATGCTGGAGATCGCGGAACGGTTAACAGACAAGCAACGCGGGATACGAGATTTACCCAGGTTCAGGCCCCCGGAGGGAAAACCCTACTCCTGCTTTTCTGCTCTTGATTACGGTGGAACGATGGTTACAGGGGTGCGCAGATGCAATGTGGCGTGAGGTGTGCGTATGCGGTGAGTTGAGAAGATCCTTCTCGTCGTACCCTCCTGGCCTTTTTATAGATAGGCAGGTCTCGGGTTCAGGTTGAGTCGGTTACAGATTAGGGTTTGTACCATTTGAAATTCTATCTACTCTAGTCTTGTTCTGCAAGGATCCGAAGACATTATGGGCTTGGGCCATCCGAAATCTCCATAGGCCGTGTGTCTTGACGTGGGCCTTCCCTTGGGCTGGACTGGGTATATCAATATTGTGTACCCGCGGGGTATAACCATGTCACCTCTATCCCACCAGAGTTTGAACCCCATGTTTGACACTTTGGTGTTTCATAAAAGACGAAATATTCTGAGGGGGGGGGGGGGTGACGTTCCCAACGATAACGAGACGTGACTTCGTCAAGCTTAAGACCCGTCGAATCAGTCTCAAGACTCAATCTTTCGAAGATGCTCATAAGAATAGGATGTGCGTGCGTGCGTTTACAATGATGAGCAGATGCAAGTATTTGTGAGTATATGTGTTTGTACTAGATTTGCAAAAAAAAAAAAGAGAAAAAATGTATTCAACCATGGGCTAATATCGGACAAAGACCCGGAAAATGACTCAAGTAATTAAAGAAGGACAACTTATCATTAGTAGACCCGTCCTATATTCTAAATTTTCTGGTGAGTATCTTTTCAAACAAACATAGAATGATCGACCCACGGTGGCACAGTTTTGATTATCTTCTTCCCCGCTTGTCATTTTCTTTTTCCTTTTTTGCGATTTCGAATTAGTTAAGACGGTGTGCAGGATGAGGATCTTTACCTGGCCAGAAGCAGCACACAAAGCGAGTGCGGCAGTCGGATCGTTAATTCAGCTGGTCCGGTACGTGCACACTTCCGTAGCAGTACGTACCAGCAGAACTAGTAGCGGAGCAAGTCGCTCGGCCGTTTCTCATTCAGTTTTGACACGCCAAGAGCGTGTGCGCCAGCCACCACGGCTGCTCCGCCCCAACCCTGCCGTTACATATGCATATGCGTGGCCGGGACGATTGCATTGGCGGGAGCAATGGAACACACGCAGAGGACACGGTGAAATCCACTGAAACCCACCATGGATCTTGACAAGATGAACGGCGTCGTCGCGGCGAGCGGGCAGGACCTAGAGCAGTCTCGCCGTGGCCTGGAGCCGCCGCCGCCGTCCACCGGCCACGCCACCACTGGCCTCGCCATTGGCCATCTCATACGGGAGGTACGCATAAAAGGAGCGAACAACCACTGTCAGCTACTAGCATTACCTAACTTGTGATCGGTGGTGTACATGAAGCTGGTGCTGGAGGGCGTGGCGACGTTTATAGTGGTGTTCTGGTCGTGCACGGCGGCGGTGATGCAGGACACGCGCCACGCGCTGACGTTCCCGACGGTGTGCCTCGTCGTCGCGCTCACCGTCGCCTTCGTGCTGGGCTGGATGGGCCCGGCGCACCTCAACCCGGCCGTCACCGTCACCTTCGCCGCCTTCCGCTACTTCCCCTGGCGCAAGCTCCCGCTCTACGTCGCCGCGCAGCTCGGCGCCTCCGTTCTCGCCTGCCTCTCCGTGAACGCCGTCATGCGGACGCGCGAGGAGCACTTCTACGGCACCGTGCCCTTGCCGCCGGGGAGCGGCGCCCGGCTGCCGTTCCTCCTGGAGCTCCTCGCCTCCGCCGTGCTCATGATCGTCATCGCCACCGTCGCCAGGAGCTCCGCCGTAAATACATACGCACGTTCCCATGCATGCTCACCCGCGCGCTAGCTCGCCACCGCCGCGCAGACTGACTTTATTACCGATTCCATTGTTGATGCATGCAGAGCAAGGCGGTGGGAGGGATGGCCATCGGAGCGGCGGTGGGGACGCTGGGGCTGGTGATCGGGCCGGTGTCGGGAGGGTCGATGAACCCGATCAGGAGCCTGGGCCCGGCGATCGTGTTCGGCAGGTACACCGACATCTGGATCTACGTCGTCGCACCCGTCGCCGGCATGCTTCTCGGCGCGCTCTTCAACAAGGCCGTCCGCCAGTCCGATGAGATCGTGGGTTTCCTCTGCGGCGGCGGCAGAGGAGCGTCCAGCAGGGTGGTCGTCGTCACTCGTCCCGTCGGCGGAGCGGCTGGGTCCAACTAGCTACCCAAGGCCGACGTGGCTAGGCACCTAGCTTGTACGTGCAGTGCGCACCACGCTTGGAAATTGGTTACTTTGGGCAGGAGCCACAGGATATACAAACCATGCAAGCACCCATCTTGTATCATTTCAATCACAAAATTTCAAATGATCAAATCTAAATTCATGTGTATGGTTTAGTTTTTGAAAGAGAAATCACGATTTTAGACATAAGATAGATAATTTCGATAACAAAATCTCAATTCCAAATTCAAAAAAACAGAGTAGAAACAAAAGTTGAAGAATATACTCAAATGAAGCCAGATTCATCATGCCATTTGAAAACTGCAGATGAATCATGGGTATATGGATATCGTACTCTATCATTGTTGTGAATTCCGTATATATGTATACACCAGTGCTGTGATTTTCTTATCCAGAATTTGTTGGAACTTTAATACTACAGTAGTAACAGAGATAAAAAAACAGTTTTGCTTACGTCACAGCTAGGTTGTTCACCGTTGATTTGTTTATCTGCATTAAGATTGGTAATTTTGATTTACTCTGCAGGTGCACCGTACGTTGCCATGACTCGCACATGTACGTGTTGTTTCCGTGTGTTTTTGTGCTGCCCACATTGTCCTTGTGTATTTTTTTAAAAAAAAATTGCGTGTGCAGTTTTGGCTGTTGGGTCGTGTAATAAGCTACCTCGATCTTTTTTTTTCCTTTGTTTGTCTTCTACGCCTAGGTTTAGTTTTTGTTTTTCTTGCTGCGTAGTTGTGGTTCGATCGGGTGGTAAAGTTTTCGTTTTGAGCAGTCACCATGTGTAGACTGTTCAAAAATAGTTTATAGTTGTGTTTTTTAAATTTTCTACGTAGTTGTTCCTATGATTGTACTTTTTTGCTGATAATTATATTTCTATGTCTTCGTCTAGGTTTGAGTTGTTTGGCCCATAAAGGTTGTGTAGTTTGGCCTTTTTTGTCATTGTAGGCCGTTGAGCGGGTCGTGAAGTGTTTTTGTCGTCTCATGTGTCCCGTTTAGTGGGTCATTGTCCTATTTTTTTTCTCCCTCATTTTAACTTCTTTATTTAGAGAGTCCGGGAGTGACGACGATCAGTGCAGATCGGGCAACAGCTGTAGAGGCGGGGTGAGTTGCTGATTTGAGCAGTGGTTCTTTTTTCGGTGTCAGAGTCCCGCTGATTTCCGTTGACGTGGTTCTTCTTCGGTGAAAGCTTCTTCGACTCTGGTTTTTCTTAGTGGGGTTGTATTTGAAAAGGTTTTTTTATGCTCGTTGACTTTTTTATGATTTCCTTTCCAATGTTATACAGATTCATTGTTGCAATTTTATGTGGTATCATGATTTTTGTAACACTAAAGAGAGAAGACAAGCTTTCTGTGAGTTGTCACTTTTTTTTGCGGTGTTTTTTTATTTTACTTGTGTCTAAGAGTCTTGATTTTTTTTTGTTAATCAAAAGTTCATCCTAGACTGCCTGATTTTCTGTTGGTTGCATTAATTTCACACTCGTCAAACAAAATGCATAGCACCCTATGTACCTGTTATAATTTTATTTATGTTACTTGCATCATAAGTTACAACTGATTTTTGTCAATAGCGGCAATAATTTATGTTGTTGACTGACTTGAATATAGGGGATGATTACATTTTCCTCCATGCTGATATCATAGGAGAGGGGTGGAACTAAGGATTGTTTCACCTCTTGCTATGAGTTGCAATGAGGATTGAAATGTCATTTTTCATATTTTGTGGTCCCTTAATACTGTGAGTTGCAACTGAACTGCAAATAGATTTCTCGGGAATTTACAACTGAGGATTGTTTCGTGGTTCTTATTAGTATGAGTTACAACTAGACTTGCAACTAGCTTTTTCCCACGGAGTTGGAACTTGGGTTGCATTTGAGGATAGTTTCATGTTCCCTTCTTACTATGAATTGTAACTAGAACCGCAACTAACCTTTTATCAATAGTTGCAACTAAGGTTCAACCTAGGATTGAAATGTTATTTTCTTCTTTTTTCTACCTTCTTACTATGAGTTGCAACTGGATTTTTTTGGGGGTAGTTGCAACTGAGGATTGTTTGCGATCCCTTCTTACTATGAGTTGCAATTGTACTTGTAGCTGGCTTTTCTCGGAAGTTGCAACTACATGGTTGGAACCAAGGATTGTTTCATGGTCTCTTCTTACTGTGAGTTGCAATTGAACTTGCAACTGGCTTTCTTGATAAGTCCCTTCTTATTATGAGTTGCATTTGGACATGGAACTGGCTTATTCGCGGAGTTGCAACTAGGTTGCAATTGAGGATTATTTTTGTGTTAACTGCTTACTATGTGTTGCAACTGGACTTGCAAATAAGGATTGAAATGTCATTTTCTTGTTTTATGCTTCTTTTTTATTATGAGTTGCAACTGGACTTGAAACTGGTTTTTCTCGGAGAGTTGTAACTAAGGATTGATTCGCAATCCCTTTCTTTACTATGAGTTGTCTCTAGACTT
Source organism: Avena atlantica (assembly GCA_910589765.1). Classification (NCBI taxonomy): domain Eukaryota; kingdom Viridiplantae; phylum Streptophyta; class Magnoliopsida; order Poales; family Poaceae; genus Avena; species Avena atlantica. Next base: position 29,029,049 of record OU342735.1, read on the forward strand.
GCAAATGGCTTTCTTAGGGAGTTGAAGCTAGGATTGCAACTGAGGATTGTTTCATAGTACCCTCTTACTATGAGTTTCATCTTAAATTGCAACTGGATATCTCGAGGAGTTGCAACCGGGGATTGTTTTTGTGGTCCTTTTCTACTATGACTTGCAACTAAACTTGCAACTGACTGTATCTCGAGAGTTGCAACTGGGGTTGCAACTGAGTATTATTTCGTGGTCCCTTCTTACTATGAGTTATAACTATAGTTGAATTTGTCTTTCTTGGGAGTTGTAACTAGGTTACAATTGAGGATTGAAATGGTATTTTCTTGTTCTGTGGTCCCTTGTACTACGAGTTGCATCTAGATTTGTAACTGGCATTCTCGGAGAGTTCCACTTGTACTCATAATTTGTTCGACTCTCGATAAAGTTTTTTTCCTTCTTGGCAAGTTTTTTCTAGAGGAATTAGAGCTAAAATTTATTACAACAAGTTTAACATGTAGTAATGATTTGTTCTTATTTGTCCAACCTTTTGTTTTTTATTTTGATTTTATTTTTGCATCTGACATGCGAGTTGCAACTGGATATGCAACTAGGGGACGCTGGATCTATTTTTTCATATTCAACCTATGAGTTGAAATCGGACATGCAAATGGGTAATATTGGATGTTTCTTCAATTTTTGACCTTTGAGTTGTAACCGGACATGCAACAGGAGGACGCTTGAGCTTTTAACCTTTAACCATCCAGTTATAAGAGAGCTCGCGACTGTCTTCAAATTTGTCCATTTTGATTTTTTTTTTGCAAATTGACCTATGAGTTACAATTGGATATACAACTAGGGACGTCGGACCTTGTTTTTTTCAAATCTAGCCCTAGACCATCCAGTTTTAAGGGAACATGCAAGTGGGAGGACGCCGAACCTTTTTCTTAATTTTTAACCTATAAGTTGCAACATGGCATGCAACTGGGGGATGGCGCTCGACCTTTTTAATATTTCACCATCCAGTTGCAAGTGCGCTCGCAACTAAGTTTTTCAATTTGACTTGAATTTGACCTTTTATTTTGAGAGTTTTTTTTTGCAAATTGACATGTTAGTTGCAACTCGATATGCAAGTGAGGAACGCCGACAAGCAAGTGGGGGGACGTTGAACCTTTTTTTCAATTTTTCATCTCTGAGTTGCAACTGGACATGCAACTAGTGGATGATGGACCTTTTTAACCTTTAATTGTCTAATTGGAAGTGTCCTCGCAACTAAGTTTTTTTAATTTGACTTATTTTTTTGTTTTTCGCAAATTGACTTGCGAGTTGCATCTCTATATGCAACTCGAGGGCACTAGACTATTTTATTTTCATATTTTGATCTATGAGTTAAAACCATACATGCAAATAGGGGATGCTGGACCTTTTTCGATTTTGACCTATGAGTTGCAACTGCACATGCAATTTGAGGATGCTGGACCTTTTTAACGTTGAACTATCAAGTTGCAAGTCCGCTCGCAACTTAGTCTTCAAAATTGAATTAAATTTGACGATTTATATATTATTATTTTTTGCAAGTTGACATGTGAGGTGCAACTGGACATACAACCGGGGGACGCTGGACCATTTTTCTTTCAAATTCGACCGATGGTTGCAACCGAATATGCAAGTCGGGAACGCCGGACCATTTATTCTTTAGTTTTAAGTATGAGTTGCAACCTGACATGCAATTGGAGGACGCTGGATCGCATCTGCGTTTATGATTAAGTTTTGAATTTGACTTAAAATTAGAGCTTTATTTTGAATTTGACCTATGAGTTGTAACTGAAATACATATAAAGGACGTTGGACATTTTGTTCAAATTCAACATGTGAGTTGCTATCAGACGTGCAACTGGCGGACGCTGAACTAATTTATCTAGATAATCCTATTTTGTGAGCATACTATTCCGCTTCGGAGCACATCGTTCTTTTTTACATGGTGAATGTAACGGATGAATCATTTCCATGCCCCTGTCATGTCCATGCTCGCAGAAGATACAATAGAGCAAGCCAGCAAGGCGACAATTTGAACCGGTTACTCGGTGCGTTTGTGTCATGACGGCGGCATGCCTTAGCAATGCTCTAGAAAATACTCTCTCCGTCCATAAATAAGTATACTTCTAGCCTTGTCTCAAGTCAAAGTTAATAAAGTTTGATTATTTTTATAGAAAATATAGCAATATTTATAACACTAACTAGATATGTTTTCAAATGTAGTTTCATAATATATAAGTTAGATAATATATATATTACTATATTTTATCTATAAAGTTGGTCAAATTTGATAAAGTTTAATTTAGAAAAAAACTAAAAATACATTTATTTACGGATGGAGATAGTATATATCAGGATAGTGGTGCACGTCTGCAGAACATATACAAACTTTCGTCTGCTACTTTATTATATCGTGTGTAGTCGTGTCAATCTGTGCATGCAGAGGTGCGTTACAGCAGTATGCTTGCATGCGTGCGTCATAAGCTGGCGGGGATCATCGATAGATGAATCAACCTCGTGTGAAGGAAATCAATACTAATAGAAAATGGCAAAAAGGAACAGTGATGATGTCATTCGACTGTAACTTATGGTACGTCTCAGCTATGACATAGAGATTTCCTAAAAAAAAATTGTACGGGTGCATGCCCGGCATATACATACATATTGGTCAGGTGGAATGGCCACTTTATTTTCTCCCGGGCTAATTGGAGGCTGATCCAGAAAAAGAAGAAATACAACCAAAAGGCTAAGTCCGAATATAACTGCATTCCACTAATCCTGAAATTTTACTCTTCAAAGGTGTGAGACTTTAGTTCAATAGTTGTGCAAATTCTTGCTCGTAGATTACACTTGGACTGACTTGAGACATTGGATGTTGATCAAAAGCCATAAAAATGTGACTGAGATTAGCAGAATCTTCAAGTAACTTATAAATACATGACCGATAAATAATGCGATTAGTTTTTTTTACCATTGCCCTTCCTATTTTCTGCATAGCATAAAAATTGAAACATGCTAGTTGTAGAGTTATGTTACATAGCCTCGGCCATGGGTAGCTCCTCTGTCTCCCGTGACTCCTAGGCGATCTAGGGCTTCCATGACGTCACCCCTCCTCCATTGGTTGGTGCTAGACTCCTTCTCTAGCTCCACCTGAGGGACTTTCTAAGGAGGGCACTATCCAACGGCTGGAGTAACTCCATGTTGGGGTAATAGCTAGGTAGGTATCGCTTATCCGTCGCTTTATCCCTTCTGGTGGAGGTGTTCAATAATGGTTCCTCTGACCTCTTCATTGGCCCCGATCATTCGTGCGCCAGCAGATCCAACAATAAGATTGGTGGATATTGTTAGGAATAAGCAACTTGTATTCCTCTGGGGCCAAAGGCCACAATATATAGTACAGGTACAGGGCAAATATGCAGGAAGCCCCCTAACATATGGGGGGAATACAATATACAGATATATACATCTAACACCCCCCCTCAAACTCATGGTGGATCCACAACACTGAGTTTGGAGAGTAAGAAATCATGCTGTGCGCGGGTCTGTGCCTTCGTAAAGAAATCCGCCAACTGTAAATCTGAAGGCACATACTGAAGCGCAACAACCTGATCCTGCACCTGAGCACGTGTATAGAAAGCATCAACACCAATATGCTTGGTAAGCTCATGCTTGACCGGATCACGTGCAATACTAATAGCACCTGTACTGTCAGACAAAACCAGAGTGGGTGTGGTAATAGAGACCCCAAAATCCGCAAGTAACCACCGTAACCAGGTCACCTCAGCGGTCAACAAGGCCATAGCATGCAACTCAGCCTCAACACTCGAACGGGAAATCGCTGTATGTTTCTTCGTCTTCCAAGCAATGAGCGAACCACCAAGAAACACACAGTAAGCAGAAAGTGAACGACGATCCGAAGGATCACTCGCCCACGTAGCATCCGAATAGCACTGGAGCTGGAGAGAGCTGGAACGAGGAAAGAAAAGGCGACGAGTGATCGTACCACGAAGATAACGAAGAACACGGAGAAGATGACTATAGTGAATAGTGGTAGGAGCAGAGACAAACTGACTCAGAATATGAACAGGATAAGAGATGTCAGGACGAGTGACAGCAAGATAAACTAGACTCCCAACAAGATGACGATAACGCGTCGGATCAGAAAGAGGATCACCATCAGTAGGTTGAAGCTTAACATTAAGCTCCATAGGGGTGTCAACAGTGCGCTCATCCCCAAGAGCAGCACGAGCAAGAAGATCCTGAATATACTTTTCCTGAGAGATGTAAAAGCCATCAGAAGTGGAGGAAACCTCAATCCCAATAAAGTATCGAAGAGGACCAAGATCAGTCATAAGAAACTGATCACGAAGACGAGCCTTAACAAAGGCGATATACACAGGATCATCACCAGTAATGATCATATCATCAACATAGAGAAGAAGAAGAGTGCGTCCACGAGTAGAAGTGTGAACAAACAACGCCGGATCATGAGCACTAGGGGAGAAACCAGCAGCAGTCACTACAGAAGCAAAGCGTTCAAACCAGGCACGAGGGGCCTGTTTGAGGCCATAAAGAGAACGTCGAAGACGACAAACCATCCCCTCGGGAACAGAATACCCAGGAGAGGGCTGCATATAAACCTCCTCAGTCAACTCACCATTGAGAAAGGCGTTCTGAACATCAAGCTGAGACACAGACCAGTGACGAACAGAAGCAACAACAAGAAGAGTACGCACAGTGGTCATATGAGCCACAGGAGCAAATGTCTCATCATAGTCACGACCATGCTCCTGCTGAAAACCACGAGCCACAAGACGCGCTTTATAGCGCTCAAGAGATCCATCAGAGCGGGTCTTAATCTTATAGACCCACTTACACGTGATAGGACGAACACCGGGAGGGGGAGAAACAAGATCCCAGGTGCCAGTGCGCTCAAGCGCAGCAATCTCCTCAGCCATGGCCAGCTGCCATTCAGGATGACGCTCAGCATCCCGATAAGAAGTCGGCTCGGAGGAAACAGAAAGACCATACTGACTAGGAGAGTAACGATCGGGGGCACGCCGCTGACGAACAGGACGAATAGAGGGAAGCTCGTCAGAGGAAGACGAACCAGGAGACAAAGAAGAAGAAGAAGGAATAGCAGAGGAAGACTCCGGAGAACGAGGAGAACTAGACGGAACTGAGGAGGACGGTGTAGAAGAAGAGACATCAGGGGTAGGAGATCCTGAAGAAGACACAATAGGAGAAGAAGTAGATAGAGGGGGTGTGTCAGGAAAGAGAAGAAACGAGATATCTTCCACCGGGTAAGTACCAGCGGTGGGACGAGGATAGAAAGGACGCGTCTCATCAAAAGTAACATCACGAGAGATGCGCATCCGACGACCAACGGGGTCCCAACAGCGATAGCCCTTATGCTCATCACTGTATCCAAGGAAAACACACTCAACAGACTGAGCGGTCAGTTTGGTGCGCCAATGCAACCAAAAGTCCGAACTAATGGAAAGGGCTAGTGCAATCCACTTATACACTTCAACACCCCCTCTCACGTGTGACGGGGAGAAGTCAGCACGTGCAACCGGAAGAGAGCGACGGCGCGCGAAACTCACGTATGACTCAAGAGGCCTATACGTGGACATAGAGAGGTCAACAACAATTTTAGGATAAATTGCGAAAGCCAGGACTCGAACTCGAGGCCTTAGGCTCTGATACCATGTTAGGAATAAGCAACTTGTATTCCTCTGGGGCCAAAGGCCACAATATATAGTACAGGTACAGGGCAAATATGCAGGAAGCCCCCTAACATATGGGGAGAATACAATATACAGATATATACATCTAACAGATATATATGGGTTGGTCTCCTCTATCGTTGCTTCGAGACCTTCCAATAGTAGTAGCGATGGTGCACAATTATGTCCCCTCAAGCCTCTTATCCCGTTTTCAGCAGTACGTGAGTTTCCCAATCTTGCCATGAGATTGGGTGAACATATGTGCACATTACCGTCTAAGGAAGCAGTGGAGTTTGTTGTGTCTTTTCGAGATAGTGGGTCTGCAGCAACAACATTGACACACCATCGACATGTGCGGGATATAGAGGATTAAGTGACTCCGTGAGGCAAACAATTATTTTTTCAAAGGTTTTCTTGTAATGCTAGTGATCGAATTAATATACAACTTTGACTCCATACAACTATTTTTTTAGTGCACTCCACTCCCTCTTCTCTCAAACACTATTCTACTTTGTCTCCGCCAACAACATTTTCGCTTCATCTCCCCTCTGTCCCCACCATACCACCATCATGTAATCCCATAAGACCATGCACTATGTGTGCTTAAAGCGAACCATATAGCTTGTTGGTTTGATTCAGCACATAGTGGAACATCAGTTCAATGTGTCAGGAAAAAGAAGTGAAACAATATATTGGTTCGGTTCAAAGCAGACTTGTGGCAGAATTAGAAGAAGCTGGCCCATATGTCATTGAGGAGAGTGGAGATAGATACTGTTTTACATGCATAAAAAAGTACATGCATGTTGTCAGTGTGGGTAAAAAAAAAAACGACTCCACAGTACAGATAAATAGAAGTGAACTCAATGCCTGCCACCTTTTGTATTGAATCGCATCCACATAGTGCATGGCCTAAAGACAACAATAATCTCATTATTTGTCGAGCTGATGGTTAATCTCCCAATAACAATCATGTCACCCAATCTTGTTGCTTTGCCGTCCAGTGTCGGCATCCCTCCATCTTTCTCGTTCATCCTTCTCTTTCTTCTTGCCTCTCTTCCATCGCTTATTTTCTCCAATAGGTTGGAGTGAAAATGTTTCTTTTCATACCAAACTTTTCCATATACAAAATATGCGATTGGCTCGCTTTGGGGTGCGCATTTTCTATTGATTAAACGATATAAATTTAATAGTTAATATGGAGAAAAAAATCGGATTGAGAATGCAAAGAAACAATTCGAAAAAACAAGATACAAAAAACATTAATTGTAAATATTCCCAATAAACCGAAATTTCCACCAAATTGTATTTCAAGCACGTTATGTTTGATCTACCTATAAAACTGCGAAAATCAAACTAACTCAAAGATTTTAAACCTTTTCACTGTTTTTGAGAGAAATAAAACCTTTTGACACAAACTCGGCAAAACCAAACTTTTTTTAAGCAAAAACCTTATTTCTTGCATGCATGCACTACTGTACCCGTGTAATACATCGAGGCCCACCCATGAGCAGTTTGAGCCCACTTCACAATTCACAAATAGCGGCAGGCCGAACGCAACACATAGACCTCAAAACCCAGCCGTCCGTCACCATCCTCCCCATTTTCAACCCCAATCGGGTCTGTCTCCCGTTAAACCCTAACCTCTTCCTCTGCCCCTCGGCGGCGCCATGACGCTCCTCGCCGCCATCACCAACCTCACCCCGACACCCGCCGCCGGCCACCTGGTCCTCACCCCCGGGGCACCACCGCCTACTCCGACCACCTCCGCGCTCCCCACCCCGATCCCGCCCTCCGTCTGGTCCCTCACCCCCGCCGACCCGGCCCTCGCCACCGCCGCCTCCTCCCTCGCTACCTCCCTTTCCTCCGGTGCCCTCACCGTCGCGCGCTTCCGCACCCTCCTCGCCTCCTTCCTCGCCGACCTCTACCAGTCCCTCTCCCTCCCGCCCCCCTCCGCCTATCTCCCCCTCGCAGTCCGCACCGCGGCGCCCTACCTCCCCGCCACCGTTGCCTCCCTCGTCGCTTCCAGCGCCGCGCGCCTCGCGGAGCACGACGTCGTCCTCGCCCTCGCCGAGTCCCGCGTCATCCCGCACCCGCAGCCCGACCTCATATCGTCGCTCGCCGCCGCCGGCCGCCCTGACGTCGTCTGCGCCGTCCTCCTGCAGGCCGCCGACCTCCGCTCCTCCGAGATCCTCGCCGCGCTGCGCTGCTTCCTCTCCCCGGCCTCCGAAAGCGCCTATGACGCCATGGTCCGCGTCAAGGGCCGGTGGAAGGATGCCGCCCTGCTCGCCGTCAACAAGTGCAAGGACAAGGCCGCGGGGAGGAAGGAGAATGCCGTCGCTCGGCGGGCAGCGACGCTGCTCATGATGGGGCACGACGGGTTCACATCCCCTGAGGTGTGCCTGCACTATCTCTTGGCGTCGAGGACTGCGGACTGCGTTGACTCCGTGGTCCTCGCTGCCGCCGTGTCCGAGCTGGACGGCGGGGAGGTGGCTGGCCTGATGAGGTACCTCGCCAAGTGGATAGAGAAGTACTGGAGGTTCCCCGAGGCGCGGCCTTGCCCTGAAGCAATGGGAATGCCGGGGTTGGAGCAGTGTGAGAACGTGCCGTCACTTGGGGCCGTCACAAGGGCGATGGGGTTGGTGCTGGACCAGCATTTCTCCCACCTTGTGCTGAACGCGGAGCTGTGGAAAGAGCTGTGTGCCACGGAGGTGATGGTGAAAGAGCTGGCTGTCGAGGCTGAATCTTCCGGTCCAATCCTCGACTTGCTGGGCCGTATGCCGCAAGATGTGTGAGAAATTCAGTCATTTGTTTACTTTTGGTAGTTCAAACATGTGTCCGAAAATTTTGGTTCCAGTGAAAATTCTAGTGGAGTTATGTGCTCTATGAAATTGGTGCCATATTGCTGAACCGTAGTTCTAGTTCCTTCTGTTGGCATTTTACATGATGTATTACTATCAGTTAATGGAATGTGTAGAAGATGTGTTAGAGATTCAAGTGTGGGGATGTCAAAATATTTCTTCACACACCTGTGTTGTTATTACGCCTAGACAACTTTATTTCCCTTTGCTTGGTGCACATAAGGTCGTCAAGCTTAATCAACTTAGAATCTCCATTCATCTGTTTCTCAATATTCGGGTACTGGGCAAGAGTGAGATTAACTGGTTCTCCTACGGGCAATACTGTTTTATCTTCTCAAGTGCCTTCATCTGATCTTATGATGATTGTTATATCGGAGGTGATGGTGAAAGAGCTGGCTGTCGACGCTGAATCTTCCGGTCCAATCCTCGACTTGCTGATGTGTGGGTGATTCAGATGTTCTTTTTTTTTTACTTTTGGTACTAGTTTTGATGCGGTGCCTGGAAATTTTGGTTGCTGTAATGATGAGTTATGTGCTCTAGAAAATTGTTTCCATGCTCCTCAATTGTAGTGTTTCTTCTGTTGCACTTTACATGATGTTACTATCAGTTAAGCTAATGTGTAAAAGCAATTATTGTCATATCCAAATCCAAAGATGTGTGAGAGATTAAAGTCCGTGTTACTTCGTTACTTTTTCCTACTCCGTTGCAGTGATTATGAGTTTTGTGCTCTAGAAAATTACTGCCACATTGATAAATTGTACTCCCTCCGACCCATATTAGTTGACTCAACTTTGTCTAGATACGGATGCATCTAGACTAAATACTTAATTAGATACCTACGAATCTAGAAAAACTTGAGTCAACTAATATGGATCGGAGGGAGTAGTAGTTCCTTCTGTTTGCAATTTTATACATGCTATATTTTTATATCAGCTAAATGAACTCTGGACCAATCTGGGATTCGCTACGCCGTTTGCAGCAATATGTGAGTCTGGGAGATCACAATGTGTCTCCAACTTTGTTTACTTTTGGTAGTTCCCATTGGGCAATGGTTTGCTGATGGTTGGGAACCTGACATGTGTCAAGGTTGACCTTGCTAGCAAACTGCTGCTAAACTGTGAGTTCCTTTTGTTGGGTCTTTGCATCATGAAGTACTACCAGTTAGATAGCAGCTGCTGAATTCTTTGAGCTTGTGAGCAATGTGGTCTGTTCACAATCAGTGGGGTCAACATAACGCTTGAAACCACTATTTCAAGATCCATAATAAAGAAAAAAACTGTCAAAAATATGCTTGTGGTGCACAGATTCTTCAGTCAAAATCTTCTGATTTAAATGCTGAATTCCTTGCCAGTACCATTGAAACATGTGAGCAATCTAGTATCTTCATAATTAGTAGAGTCAATGTAATACTACTTGGAAAAAACCACAGGAAAAACAGTCAGAACTGATGCTCAGAGGGGCAGGGAGTTGCAACAGCCGGCACACATAGCTGCTGCCTTCTTATTATCTTCCAAAAAAGCAGAAGCAAATCACACTTGCATGTTGATGCGGGCAAGTACACACAAGAAACCAGCTGAGATACACACTTGCAAATACTCTCAACCAAATCACACTCACATGCAGCCAGCCATGTAGATGCACGCAGGCACACATAGGCAGCTGTTACAATTCCAAACACATAGCAAGCACTCATGAAAGCCACACACACAAATGCCGCTGCAGTCGCAAGCCACACACACAGCAGGGCTAGGTCTGTGTACGCAGGCACAGACCAGCTCTCTTATTTTGAAAGCCAGGATATAGGGTGAGAGCCACCATAAGCTCGCACACAATGCATTGGCAACAAAATCACACACAGCACGAAGAGGCGACCGTTCCATCGATGACCAAACCCATGATCATACAGCAGCAAGAGTGTCGATTACCACGTAGCAGTGGAACAAACACGGCGGCACAAAGTTCAGTTCGATCACCTAGGCGATGTGGCAGTGGTCCGAAACGGAAATTGGTCAGTAACTAACTGAATATGAATAGAAGCAGTGCAGAGCTAAAAGAGCAAAGGTGGATTGAGCGGTGTATCATACCTGAGGAAGGAGACCTTGGGCAGTTTCTTCTTGTAGTAGCGAGAGTGTACCGGCGCCTCAAAGTGGTCGGGGCGATGATCGGCGTCCCACTCCAGAGCGTCCCACACTTCCTTCTCGATCTCGATGGTTGGCTTCTTCACGCCTGGACCAGGGGCTTGCACGGATGGCAGTCGCTGCAGTCCCCAGCACCCCCTGATCTTGATGCTCTTGAGCGCAGGAGCCACCATCTTGACGTCGCATATCTGCCGCAGCTTTGGGAGGTCATGGAAGTGGATGGTCGTCAGTTTTGGAAATAGCACACCGTGGGAGATTATTTCCTCAGGGTGCCATCCGTCCAGCTCAAAGACATGGACAAGGTCGCCGCAGTGGATCAGGTGGAGCGTCTCCAAGCTGGGGAAGGAGGAGACCCACACAGGGAGCACGAAGTGGAGCCTGGGACATGAGTGCAGATGCAGGTGCTTTAAATTTTTGAAAGAATCTGTATTGTCCGTGTACCAACCATGGCGCGAGCCTTTGCTCCAAATCCAGCGGGCCATTAGGAGATCCGATGCCCACAAGGTCTCCAATTTAGGAAATTCACAGGAACCTGAAGGGAAAACAGTATCCAACTTCGGACACCTCTCCACACAGCACCACCTAAGGTGGAGCCACTTGTATTCTCCTTTAGGAATAATAGCATGTATCAACACATCGTGCAAATGCAGGGATTCGGCAAAACACCCCATCAGGTAACCTAGTGCTCCCTTCAGCCCGCTCTCCACATGGCAGCTCCCTTCAGCAATCTCTATATGTCTGTCGAGCCGTGTAGCCGGAGGTTGCGGGAAAGCCTGCATCGGGGGATCGCCAACCATGCTAAGGACATCTGTGTACCAGCCTGCTGGAGTAAGGTGTTGCAAGATCGCTTGACTATTGGGGCTAATCTTATACTTGTTGATTGCTTCAAACTGGACAAACCGGTCATACACAGGTGACATGGTGATCCAGATATTAAAAAAGACTTGCTTCGAATGATCCAGCAGATCCTTCAGTGCGTGAGCAATCCTTGCATCCAGAATAACCATTTGCACCTGTAACCCGAATGATCTACTATTATCAATGAATGGCCGAGAACTCAGGGTCGCTGCTCGTGTGTCTATGCACATCAATTCTAATTCGGGTATTAACGCACAAAACCTTGACTGAAAACAAATTATTGCACGGAGGTGCTTGCATCCTATTAGATATAGTCGCTTGAGCCTAGGGACCTGAACCACCATGGTCCTGAAGTCAAGTATCTTGATCGCAGTTCCAGAGAGGTCCAGCTCCACGAGATTGGGTAGCCCACGCAAGAACAGACTTTCCAATTTTGTGCATCCCTCTAGGGAAATCTTGGAGGTACTGATATCATTTTTATCTTCTGCAGTAGACAGGCGGAAATGTATCGGAGGTAGCTCAACAGTTGGTGTACGCTGGGAAGCAGGCCCATAGCCATCCAAGCTAAAGTACTTGATGGAAGGAGGAAGCCGACCGAGGGCAACAATGTTTTCCAATCCATCACAGCCATCTAGTATGAGCATCTGAAGGCTACTCGCCTTTGATAGGCCTGTTGGAAGAGTTTTCATATAACAGTTTCCTGACAAGTCAAGTATTTCCATGCATGTCTTGTCTATAAATGAGTCATCAACACCATTTGAAGTCTCCCATGGACATGTTGGTCTGATTATTCGGAGCCTCTCAAGGTTAGGTAGCCGTCCTTGTAACTGAGATACATACTGCCAGCATCTAACTCCCTCTATATTTAGTTCTTTGATGTTTTTCATGACATCTAATTTTTCTCCGGATAAGATTTCATTCCATTCTGTGTAACGTATGTCCAACACCATCAGACTATGCAAGCATGTCCACTCTGTATGATTCTCTACTTCACCTATTTTGCACTGTATACAGTTGTCCAGTCCAAGGAATCTTAGACCATGACACTTCAAGAAAGGAGGTGATGCAAAATTGAAGGCACAAGAACACAGAACTAGCACAACAAGCTTATTGGAATGTTCAAAAAATCCTTTTGGTAGAGTTGGTGGGTGATTGGATCTTTCAAACGCCAAGAAAAAAGATGATGTCACTGCAGGTATAGTTTGCATACCATGTACTCCTTTATTCCTTGATGTGACTGAAATCCAATGGTATGGGCCTTCTTCATAGACATCATCATCTTTAAGTACTAGAAAAGGAGAGCATGGATGTTTCTTGAACATTTTAAGAACATCATCAAGGGGAGAAGCATCACACTTCCAGTTTATCACTCGATGCAATGCATTACTAATATCACTTGCTTTGTCCCCTTGTATGATTGCATCACATATCCAATAGTTGGAAGCATGAGCAAACCAAGCAAATTTAGTGGTGGTGTGGAAATTAAAGTACAGGAATAAGTCATAGAGACTGCAATCTACAACCATCTTTGGGTCAATTTCCAGCAAACATGGAATACGAGCAGTTATGGCAGCAGCTTCTTGACGCAGCAGTCCACAAAACTCCGAACTTGTTAATTCCTTAATATGCACATTAGGATAAATGAGAAAATCAGTGTATCCTAGCTTGTTTGCTACCTTAGGCCGGTCATTATTCATGGTCAGGCATCTTCTGCTAAAGGTCCATATCATCTTGTTGTCGCAAAATTCAGTAAACTGAGGAATACCAAATTTTGTAACATCAATTTCATCATCAGATCCATTAAGAAAAATCATCATAAATCTATGAGTTGCCAGGGTTTGATAAATCATTGCAGCAATGCTTAATATCACATCCCTAGATCCCTGGTGCACTCCAGCAAAGTCATCCTCCTCATCCTGCTTGTCAAAAATGGCCATTATTGAGTTGTCAAGTTTCAGTTCTTTTGTAATTTCCCTCTGCATTGCTCTTCTATTTTTCCACTCAGAGCAATCTATGAAGATTATTCTATCAAAGCACAGTTTCAGAGTGGTTTTCCTAGACGGAAGAACTGCTGCTACGGATCTAAGAATAGATGTTGCTCCAAATCCATCCCAACCATCAACATAGGCGACTTTATTCATGAAGGGAAGTATCTCAAGGATATGCTCTCTGGCGTACTCATCACTTTTGCCAACAAAAAACTGAAAAAAACACACGAAGTTAGAACATATTTGCTAGCTATAGTACTATTAAACATGTTGCAATAGTGCATCTTAGGGCATGTACAATGCGGTGATGTCAACCTTCCCTTATGTTTGCCACATTGGATTTTTGCCTATTTAGAGGAGAGAGAAACAAGAGAGAGAAGGCTGTCTTCCCTTAGCTAAAGGATAATCTCTTAAAAATAAGAGAAGACTATTTTCTCTATTATACCATATGTCCTCCCTTAGTCAACCAATTTCTTACTAAAAATAGTTAATTCTCATTAGTTGCTAGAGATAGCAGTAAGAGATAGTGCATTGTACAAGTTATTTATTATGTCTTCTCTAAGAAAAAGCATGCCCTTCCTAGCATTGTACGTGCCCTTAGTGCACTAGCAAATCGGTATTTGGGCACTCAGTTGAATCACATCTACCTCTATGGACATGCCCAGGGCAAAGTAGTTACCTAGAGTAATACTTAGGCTTTGGTACCTGGTATACCTATTGGCCATCGTCTTGCTAGTTTATGTATAGGATACCGAGATTAAAGTTTCTGCTTATGCACACCCATTCGAGTTTAGGTCTACTGTACTAACTAACATGTAAATATTTGAGTGCATTAGGTAATAAAGGCTACTACCTGGATCTATTTCTTTGATTCTTTTAGAGTTGGCATAGCCTTTAAAGAAATCAGCCGAGTTTGATGAGCCATCGCTTTTAAATTAGTTGAAAGCGCACTGCAGGAGCGAAACTCGTAGGATTATAGAAACAGACAAATAAGTATCTAGGGATGTAAATAGATAGGATAATTTCCACACCGAATTCGTTTTCGAATACGTTTTAGATGATCCATATCTGGTTTTAAGGAATCTGACGGAAAAAATATCCAATTGCAAACTTGACACTCGGATACTGTATAGAATATGGTATGCTAAATAGCACCAGGATATCTGCATCGGGAAATCATTTAGGATTATTGGATGGTTTTAATCCGAATAACCTGATGTTCAACCGAAACGTCAAAGCTAATATAACATAGTTAGTAGTTACTAAGTTGTCAAGTTTGTCTGTTAAACTAAAGCTCACATACATAGTCATTATACGAAGTATGAAGTCCAAAATTGTTAGGATATTAGGTTACCGAAGCATGCATTGATTCTGTCTTATCCCTTGTGTTTACATTATTGCGTATATATGGACATATTTTCTTCTTATGGTCATGTTTTATTTGTTCACATGTCATGTTACAGCTATTTATCCTATGAGTATTTTTGTTGAACTTTTTTTATCAGTTATGTTTGGTTTGTATGGTTTCCGTTTTACTTATACGTGTACCTATCCAACTGATTTCGTTTCTGCCCTGAGTCTGCCCTGTTTCCATTCCAAATCCGGTGTCCGCATTCGGATCCGCAACCTAGTCATTGTCTAATCCACTATGAATCCGTAAAAAAATTATGGTATAGGATATGGTAATGGAGAAATCCGATCAGATCCGATTACATCCCTACAAGTATCACAATTTCCTTCCAAGCAGGTTTTTCTAAGCTAGGTGCACCTAAACCCTCTTATTTTAGATATTTTTGTGTGTACGGAAGATTCTGAAAACTTCACACATTGTCCATATGTTTCTCCATTTAGGAGATGAAAAGGAGAAAATTCTATGATAGGTACACGTAGGGGCCACATACTAACTATTTTTCTTCCTATTCATTTTTGTGTGATATTTTATAGTATCGTAGTACTAACTCATGATTTTTTCTGATACTTTTTACTACCATTATAATGCCAAAATATGATGTCCAAAATTTGGTGAGTGTACCCTACACCCTAGCTCATTCACAGCTATCGCTTTCCTTTTTTAGTATACAATCTTTAAGTGCAAGTGTGCAACTAGTAAGAAGAAATACTATGAGATATGATATCATTCCTACATGCACTCCACAAGAATAAATAGTCCCTCCGATCCAAATTAATTGACTTGGATTTGTCTACATACGGATGTATCTAGATATATTTTAGTGCTAGATATATCCATATCTAAACGAACCTAAGTTAATTAATTTGGATCGGAGTAAGTAATTAAATTTGGTCTAAGCCCCTTCTGCCATGTCTAGGCATCTGGCAGGGATATTTTGACTATATTGAATCACTTTTCTAAGAAACTAGCATGGTGGCCCTCGCAAACGCGAGGGCATAATTTTTTATACATGTAAGGGAACTGAAATAAATTTATATTTGCAGTTATTCATATTATTCTATATCACATTTTGTGATAAGAAATAAGAGGAATCTAGGACTACAAAATGTTATGGTAAATAAATTATCAATATGCAAGCTTGGTGTTTGTTTCTTACTCAAAGTTACTTATACAGTTACAAAAGGTGAAACCTTGTAGACTTCAACACAGTCTCCATGGTAAAACTTTTACATTTTTTGCATATTAATATGATCCTAAAATTAAGATAGATACAAAATAAACACTATTCTAGTAACTTTTTTTATTTTCAGTTGATAACTTTACGTATTTGTATGTCGTTACTTAAATTCAGAGAAGTATGACTCCAAGTTTCTATAATTCCATCTATTATGATAGTATTTTTTATATATGTTTTGAAACCTTTGCATGTTGTCTCGATATTCAATTAATTGTTTATATACACTCAAAATGGATTAGTGTTTCCATGTAAAATGGAAACACGTCTTGGATGACATAGTTTGAGCCTCTTACTCAATTATCGATTTTTGGAGTAATTGATTGATCTGTGCTATTATGCTGACTAAATCATACAAAATACATGGAAAATATTCTAAATATGTCTAATTATACAAAATAAACACTATACACTCAAACAATTTATAGTAATATAAATATACTGTTTTTACGACCTCTAAATAAAGAATCAGTGCCAAGATTTGCGATGTGGAGATGAAACTTAAAGTGTATTACTTAATTCACCTAACAACAAAATTATGTCATAAATATGTTGAAAATAATCCGATATATCTCGTTCTTTCCTACTGGTAATGTAAGATGTATAAGTTTGCTCATATGTATATAATTTTTTGCATATCATTTTTGTGAAAAGACCAAAAAAGTGTACAAATAGTCACATGTTCATTTTCAAGTCTTGTGAAAAGGGTCTTATCCCGACCTGTCCATAAATTGATGCACACATTTTCATTTTAAAGCCTTCCGCTTTGTAAAGCATTACATCTCAAGTACTCCCTCGGTACTCCTCAGTTGATGTCCATAAGAGTGCCACACTAGTTGTTTATGTATAAAATTGATATAAAGGCTATATGTGTCAATATATGTATCCACACAATGCATTGTGTTTTTATAGCTGTGTATAATTTTCCATTATATGAGCGCATTATTTCTCTAGTAATTAGGATCCACCAGGCAATGATCGGGCGATTTTTATTACATAGAGACGTTAGTTATGATACTTTGCCAGACCTACAAAATCTATGAATTTGATTTGAACAAAGTGAGCGAATATTGTGTTCAACAAAAATCGGTTGGTTATTATATGCTTACATATAGCATAATAATCCATGGATATGACTTTCTTCAGTAGAGTCCCAAGATTGTAAGTTGTTGCCTATCTCATGACAATTACGAATACCTAATGGAATTTCTCTTTTTAATGCTGAGTTATTCAAAAAAAAGTTATGTATAAAAATAAAGTACACCATAAGATTGACAACATGATGCTTGCGTTTCTCCGAGAATATCTAGAAAGTTCATAATATTTTTAGTTACACTTATAATGGCATATGGGTTGTGATAAGTATATATATATTAATTATTAAAAAAGATCCATCAGATTGGCCGGTGCTTTCATGTATCTTAGAAATTTCTAGTATATTTGTAGTTTCTAGTCTATTTGTAATGTATAACAGATCAAATTGATAGTTTCTAGGTTATGTACAATGATATGTTACTATCTATATTTTAAATATAATCAATGTGCCAAGATCTAACCATATGACCCATGTTCTCCAAATAAAAATTGATAATCATGTGTTTGTAGTTATTCAAAGAGTATGATATCATAGCCTTCCACGTAGTGGTTTAGCAAATCGAGTTTTGGAATGTTTGTATCTCTTTGTATGTTTTTATTCAACATGAATGTAGATGTCATTTGATTACTTTTGTATTTTGTATACCCATGCACTTACATAACATGTACACTCAATCAAGGTTTTGGCGGCGGGAGGGGGGGGGGGGGGGGGGTCAAGATCTCTGATTAACATGGTTTAACGGAAAACCCCGACCAGTTATCAGAAGAATGTAAAACCAAAATTTGAATTCAAATTCCTTAAATGTCCATTTAATGATAGTCCTCCTTAAAATTTCAATTTTATTGGGATTTTATGCTCGGTATGACCATTTGCCGTGGTTGCCCGGGGACTCTGGTTACAATTAGGTAACCGGAAATCCCAACCAATAACCAACTTGGTGCACTCAACTGTCATTCAACGCAAATGTTGATGTCATTTGATTATTGAACCATAGCCCTTTTTCTACATGGTGTAGGAATTTCATGTATTAGAAGATTGTGAATTGTCTAGATAAATCTTTGAAGATATACCGTAAGTGATGCGTTTATTTACATAGATAGATGTAACAACCCTGAGATAGGGCACCTTGCAACATCAAGATCGTCTAGGATTTCTTGCACCGTGGTAAGGAATGCCGATGTAGATAAGTGGTAGTTCTTTGTTTTCGCCAGGGCATCTGAAGGTTCGTGACATTGGCTTGACTTTTATCTTTTAGAGATGAATATCTCCTTCACTGCCTGCCAAACTCTCGCAGCATGCTCAATTTGATGACATGATGACGAAACTCAATGGAGAGCATGGAGAAGATATATGAGGACGATTTGGTCTTGGGAAATCCAGGGGTCGTACTCGGCATTAGGCACCGTCTTTGTGGTCTTGTTGGCCTTGTGTCTTTATCTGTTGGTTCGATAGCCAGCGTTTCATGCGGAGCACGTAGTCCGGCAAGGAGAGCTCCACGGATTGGTGTCGGAACTCGGACAAGCCACATCGAGTAGTTCTTGTGCAACATCTTGCTTACCGCGGGGCTCCTAGGTTGATCCGCTGAGCTGCTTGAAGAGACCATGGCGCTAGGGCGATGTGAGATGAGGCGGTGGCATGTGGCAAAGAGGGTTTAGCTGCGACATGGATGGATGGATGCATGTATGGCGTTAGAGGGCGCTCACACATCAAGGATCGGAAGATGCAACCTCAAAAAAGAATTGAGCTGAACCGATCAATGGTTGTCTGTACAATTTGTGAGATTATGTACTTGACCGGTTTGGTTGTGACCATGAATTGCTACACATGACATGCCTTGCGTAATATGGACTTGGCCGGTTTGGTTGACTACCAATTGCTTGGTTGACTACAAATTGCTACACGTGACATGGAAATACACGACAACTCCACCTTAACGACTCAAGACAATTACATATATCCAACGGTTGTGCTTTAGTAGTTTATAATCATCTAATAGTCCAAATAATTTGAGTGGTGTGGATCAATCAGGTGTCTTGAAAAACACTCTTATATTACTTTTAGTATATAATAGATACTGCTTTGAGAATGAAGCGATTATAATAGAAAGAACTCATCAAGAGTCTCTAGGTAGCTAAATATAGTTGGGTTCACATGCCAAGGCCATTTCACAAATTTTTTTTGCACCGAATCAATAACTATCATGCATGATCTAGGCTTGATGTAAGAAACTGGTATATATACAATTCCATCAAAAGGCTCAGCATAGCTAAAAGCTTAAAACAAACATGCATGCATGTACTACTTTGTGGACATCAAATGCGCAAGAGTATTACCGACTCGCCGAGTGGACGAACCATGATGGTTCCCTCTGTTCAAGACCAAGAGAGAAAAGCATCAGCAAACTTAATCAATCTTCAATAGATGTGAAGTCATGATGAATATATCCTCCGCCGAAGATCAGGAGAGAACAACAGCAGCAAATTCAACGGGTCTAACCCATCGCTCCAAGAACTCTACTGCCGCACCGCCCGCATCTAGATATAACACGATAACAACATGTACATCAATTGCATGACAATTTTTGGCAGAAGTACAATTTAAGAGGGTACGAAGAAAGTGGGGCAGCAAATGCTACCGTTTTCGAGAAAAGCAAATGCTACTGTTTGTCACTAGCTACACTCGCTTTGTTTCATATTACTCCGCACATTAGGTTTGGTCAAGATCAAACTTTGCAAAGTTTGACTGATTATATATAGAAAAATATGTGAACAACTAAAACATCAAATCAGTACTATCGCAAACATAATAAAATATATTTTCATATTATGTAATTAGGCAATATAGATGTTGATATTATCATATACATACTCGTTTAAACATTACCAAGTTTGACTGAACCTAACGTGCGGGGTAATATGAACAGAGGGAGTAATTAGTACCTTGACAGCCAACAAGAGCATTTTGAGAAAACAGAAGTCTTGACTGAAATTTCTGAAGTACTCCACCGGTCTTTTTCTTGTACTACTGCTAAGCAACCTTCCTGTTGCCTCCTCCTCTGTGTGGGTAAAGAGTGCATGATTCTTTCCTTGATGTCTTCATGGTCTGCATATATGCAATCTCCCAGGTTTGTTTTTCAGCTTTGCCAAAGCATGAAGCAACAAATATGCTTCTTCTTTTTTTGCTTTTGCTTTTGCTTTCTCAAGATGATTTAGATGCTCTAACAGCAACAATAACAGATCTGATTTCCATCCAGGTTTGTGTCTGCGATAGATAGCCAGTGACTAAAGAGTGGCAACCGGGATCCATTCTAGCCATCCCCTGAGCTGTCGGAGTTGTTTGGTGGGAGTCCTGGCTCCGGCTACGCAATAGGCATGCCAATACATTCCAATACACCTCTGTTCACCGTCGCTTAGAGCATCTCCACTCGCCCCCCACATACGGCGTCCGGCACGGCCAGATTTTGGGCATACAAAAAGTAATCAAACATTTGAACACTTCAATTTATATTGAAAGGAAAAGATAAACTAACGCCTTTGGCTGCCGAAGGCGCTACTCTCACGAGGAGGGCGTGGAGGCGGCGACGGCCCTCTGGCGACACCCCACAGGTCAAACATCGAGTTGTATCTAGCTAGTTGTGTCTTGGCCTCCTCCTTTGCTCGGTCGCGCCTGGCACGCAAGTCAGCGTCGTCGGGCTCTTAGTGCGACGCATGGAGGAAACGCATGTGGACATCGTCGAGTTCTTGCAGCCGGCGGTGCTTCGACAGGAAAACTTCGCGGAACATGTCTCACTCGTAAGGCTCGCCGGTGGTCCGGTAATCCGGTTCGTGGGGTATTGACGGCCATGAAAGCACTCGTCGGTCCTCACGTCGAATACGACGGTTGGTCACCCGCTGTTCGAGTGGCTCGTCGGACTCGGGGTCGAAACTGGCCTAGCCCAGCTCGTCGGTGTTGACTATGCCGTAGTCATCGGAGTGGATCCACTCCATGTCGAAGCACTCCGAGTCAAGGTGGTTGGGTCCAGGGAGAGGCGGAAACGGGTGTCATGGCTCTCCTGCGGGCGGTGGGCGAGGCGGGGAACGATGGTGGCCAGGCCCTACTGGCGAAAGCAACACCTCCTGCCGCTGCCCTAGATATTGTGAGAGAGGGTGTGAGGTCTGGTCATGGTGTAGATATGTGATGGCAATGGATGCCACACCTACATATAGCGAGAAAAGGGCGGAAAGCCCGGGCGGGAAGCGGTGGAAAAGGCGGGAAGGACATGGCGGGAGAACGCGCTGGCGAGCAATTTCGCCGTTGTGTGGCCGACGACGGGACGATGCTCAGGAGACGAGCCGTCTATCTCACTGTCAGCGCTGGCCCGCGTCATTTTCATCTCCATCCGGCGCTCCCGCTAGCCCCCTCGTTGGTTAGGTTCGGCCTAGGGGCGCCAGATGACAAAACGGGCTGTGGCGACGCGTAAAAAAGATTGGGGCGGCGGCTGGGCGCGATTTTAAGCGCCGACACCCCCGGTAGCTCTTTAGGGGGGCTTTAGGGACCACGAGTGGAGATGCTCTTACCCCCTCTATTCCACACCGTTGGCCGTCTGTCACTACTTTTGCCTACCCGCTGCTCGGGCAGACAGCCAATATCCCTTGGCAGCATGGCACCACGAGACGATGGCCAAGGTCGAGCGAGGTTGAGGAAATGGGCGCATTTGACTCTCCCGCCACTGTCACCTACCCCCACCCTGACCTCTGTCGCCGGCCACCTCGCCCTCACCCCCGGGGCAGCACCGCCTACTCTGACCACCTCCGCGCTCCCCACCCCGAAACCGCCCATCGTATGGCCCCCCTCACAATCGCGACCTGACCCTCGCCGCCAACCCACTCACCATCCCATGCTTCCGCACCCTCCCTGACTCCCTCTCCGCCAACCCACAAGGGCGATGGGGTTGATGCTGGACCAGTATTTCTCCCACCTTGTGTTGAAGACAGAGCTGCGGAAGGAGTTGTGTGTCACGGAGGTGATGGTGAAAGAGCTGGGAACCTGATACGTGTTTCTGGTTGGAACCTGATACGCGTCAAGAGTGACCTTGCTATCAAACTGTTTGCTATATTGCTAAACTGCGAGTTATTGAGCGCTATCCGTTACTTCCTCCGTTTCAATTTTTTTTTTAACTTTATGAAAGAAGTATATCTAGATGCCTTTTAGAGGTCGTTTGGTATCATGGTGAAATAAATACATGGATTCATTTCATTTATATTATGATTCCAAAAACACTCATATGTTTGGCTACCACCGGAATTTGAAAATGACGGGTCTGAAATAGCAATCAAGTTTGCACATAGGGATATTTTAATGGATTTGTCAAATAAAATGACTGTGTAATTTCGTGCCAACCAAACATCATAGGGAGTGGAATTGCAAAATGAATTTCAGAATTTCAGGCCCAAACGATGAATACCAAACGACCTTAGTGTGTAGGTTCGCTCTGAATCTAGATGAACCTACACACAAAAAGAGGTCTAAATACACTTCTTTCATAAAACTAAAATATCTTATATTTTAAAACGGATGGAGTAAATAGCAGCCGCTGAGTTGAATTCTTCTTTGTGAGTAGTCAGTAGTGTTAACTCGCGTAATGCTTGATACTAGCACTATTTTTGTGGACAAATTCTTGGCGACCAGAGGCTTCTGATTTAAATGCTAAATTCTTTGTCAATAAGATTGAAGCATGAAGTCAATGCAACAGTAGTTGAAACCACATGAAAAAAACAATTATAGTTAGTGCTCGTGGTTGTGGCTGACAAATTTGACGAGTATATGTCACTGATTCACACAAGAGAGCCAAGCCAGTGCTAGGTGATTGCAACAACCGGCACACACATTGCTGCTGCCTTTTTTTTTCTTTTTTTTAAATCATAATAAGCAGCTCACAGTTCAGCAAGGTCGATGCGTCAAGCACACAAACACACACACACAGCCAGCTGAGCTGCTTCTTGGTTCAGAACTTCAGATACATGGCAAACACTCTTGAAACAAATCATACTCACACACAACTAGCCATGTAGATGCACGCAGGCAAAACGTAGGCAGCGCTGCTAAAATCCGAAACACTCCTATGGAAGAAGCCACACACGAATGCGGCCTCATGGACACATCCAGGCATCCACAGCAAACCACACACACACACACACACACACACACAGAGCCAGGTCCGTGTACGCAGGGACAAACGCCTGTCCTCTTCTTATTTGAAATCCACAATGCAAGGTGAGAGCCACCAGCCCCACCATAAGCTCAGCTCGCGCCTAAGACATTGGCAACAATAACACACGACTGGGAGAGGCGATCAACCCATCAATGACAACAACCGCACTCCCTTGGCAATCCAAGCTAGCACACAGGCAAACCAAACACATGATCCATTAGCAGCGTCGTCCCCTCACTTCCACGCGGCGAGATGGAAGAAACACCGCGGTGCACAGTTCGATCACCTAGGCGATGCGAGAGATGGAGTAACAAAATGGTGTGATCAGTACAGAAATAAATGAGCAAAGGTGGTGGATTCAGTAGTATCGATCATCGTACCTGAGGAAGGAGACCTTGGGCAGTTTCTTCTTGTAGTAGCGAGAGTGTACGGGCGCCTCGAAGTGGTCCGGGCGGTGATCCGTGTCCCACTCAAGAGCGTCCCACACGTCCTTCTCGATCTCGACGGTCGGCTTCCTCGCGCCACAGGCACGGGCCGCCACGGATGGCAGCCTGCGCAGGCCCCAGCATCCCCTGATCTTGATGCTCTCCAGCGCAGGAGCCACCATCTTGACCTCGCATATCTCCTGTAGCTTCGGTAGGTCGTGCAGGTGGACGGTCTTCAGCTTTGGGAATTTAATGCCACTCGTGGTTATATCCTCCGGGTACTCATTGTCTAGAATGAAGATGTGGCCGAGGTTGCCGCAGTGGATGATGTGGAGCGTCTGTAAGCTTGGGAAGGAAGAGACCCACACCGGGAGAACAAACTGGATTCTAGGGCAGGAGCGTAGGTGCAGGTGCTGTAAGTTTTTGAAGGAATCAGAGTTATCAACACCATGGCGTGAACCTTTGCTCCAAATCCAGCGAGCCATTAGGAGGTCCGATGCCCACAAGGTCTCAAAATTCGGAAATCCATAGGAACCCGAAAGGAAGACGGTATCCAACTCCGGGCACCTCTCCACGCAGCACCACCTAAGGTAGTACCAGTCGTAGTCCCGATTAAAAAATGTACTTGAATGTATCGAGACATCGTGCAAATACATGGATTCAGTACATGTTTCCATCGTGTCAAATGGAGTGCCAGCCAGTCCATGCTCCACATAGCAACTCCCTTCACCAATTTCTATATGTCGATCAGACCGTGTAGCCAGAGGTTGCGGGAGAGCCTGCATAGGGGGATCACCAACCATACCAAGAACAACACTGTACTGGCCTGCTGGAATAAGCTGTTGCAAGCTCCTTTGATCACAATGGTCAAACTTCTCGTTCCAATCATACATGGGTGAGTTGGTGACATGGATACTATAAGAAATATCATACAGCATTTGCATATAATAATACGAGTAAAAGAGCCTAGCATCCACAACAATAGCATGCACCTGCAACCGGAAGGACTTTGTCTTGTCGATGGCTGGCCGAGGACACATGATTCCAGCTCGCGTGTTTACACACAGCAACTCTAGGTCGGGCTTGTAAGGACCAATCTCTGACGAAAACTTGATAACACGGAGGTGTTCGCATCCAATTAGATACAAACGCTTGAGCCTTGGGACTTGCACCACCGTAGTATTGAAGTCAAATTTCTTGATCGCGGTTCCAGACAGGTCTAGTTCCACGAGGTTGTTTAACCCACGCAGAAACAAATTGTCCAATTTTGTGCATCCTTCCAGAGAGATCTTGGAGGTACTGATATCCTTGTTATCTTCTGCAGTAGACAAGCGGAAATGTTTCAATGGTAGATCAACTGTTGGTGTACGTTGTGAAGCTGGCCCATAGCCATCAAAGCTAAAGGACCTAAGGGAAGGAGGAAGTCGACCAATGTCTTCTAGTCCATCACAACCATCAAGTATGAGCACCTGCAAGCTACTCGCCTTTGATAGGCTTGTTGGAAGAACTTTCATGTAAGAGTTTCCTGACAAGTCAAGTATTTCCATCCCTGTCTTGTCTACAAATGAGTTATCAACATCATTTGATGTCTCCCATGGACTTGTTGGTCTGATTATTCGAAGCCTCTCAAGGTTAGGTAGCCTTCCTTGTAGCTGATTTGTGGACTTCCAACATCTAACTCCCTCTATATTTAGTTCTATAATATTTTTCATGAGATCCATTTTCTCCTCAGATAAGATTTCATCCCAGTCTGTGTAGCGTAGGTCTAGCACTAAAAGGTTAGACAACCATGCCCATTCTCCATGATCATTATTATCTGCTTCACCTATTTTGTGTGTACACTGGTCCAATCCAAGGAATCTGAGGTTATGACACTTGCGGAAAGGAGGTGATGCGAAGTTGAAGGGACAGGAACATAGAACTAACACACCAAGGTTGTTGGAATTTTCAAACAGACCATTTGATATACCAGTTGATGGGTTGTCGGTAGTGGCGGATCTGAAATGCTTTTTAAACAGTTCCGTCCTTTCCTCTATCTCCTCTATCTCCTCTATCTCCTCTATCTCTTTATCCGTGTAGTGTGACCTCATTCGCTTTTTTCTTTCTTGTCGAAAGGGACCTGACCCCATTTGCTGGTTGGATCTTTCGAATGCCAAAAAGAAAGATGATGCCTCTGCAGGTATAGATTGCATACCATGTACATCTATATTGCTCGATGTGACTGAAATCCAACGGTATGGGCCTTCTTTATATACATCACCATCTTCAAGTACCAGAAAACGAGGCTCCAAATGGCTGATCAACTTTTTTACCATCTCGTCAATCAAAGAAGCATCACACTCCCAACTTATCTCTCCATGCAATGCCTTACTAATATCCCATGCTCTATCCCCTTTAATGATTCCATCGCATATCCAATAGTTGGAAGCATGAGAAATCCAATCAAGGTTTGTGGCAAGGTGAAAATTACAAAGCAGAAGTAACCCGTAGAGGCGACATTCTGTGACCATTGTTGGGTTCATATCTTGCATACTTGGACAACGAGCAACTATGGTGGTAGCTTGTTGATGCAGTATTTCACGCAAATTTGAACTTTCAAATTCACTTAATAAGGAATCGGAATGCCAGATAACATGAGTATAGTTTAGTTTCCTCATTAACTCAAATATGTTTTCACACCTGATGGTCAGGCTACTTCTGTTAAAGGTCCATATCACAATGTTTTTGCCAAATCTTGTAACAGGAATGCCAAGGGCACTTAAATCAATCTCTTCGTCACTTCCACTGATGAAAAACATGATAAATTTGGTGGTGCTCAGGGTTTGATTGATCACTTGTGCAACACTGTATATCTCATTCCTTGAGCTTTCATCAGTTCCCCTAAAATCGTCCTCTTCATCTTGCTTATCTAGAATAACCATTACAGAGCAGTCAAGTTTCAGTTCTTTTGCAATTTCCCTCTGCACTGCTCTTCTATTTTTCCACTTTGAACAATCTATGAAAAGTGTCTTATCAAAGCATAGTTCTGGAATTGCTCTCCTGGATGGAATCATTGCTGATACGTATCTAAGAACAGCAGAGGCTCCAGACCCATCCCAACCATTATAATAGATTACATTTCTTCCACCCTTGGACTTAATAATGTTTTCAAAAATCCATTCTCCGGCTTGTTGAAATGTAGCTACAGAGGCACTGGATTCCTGAAGTAAAGAACATAAGTCAGAACATATTTGCTAGCTTACTATCTCGTTTTCAAGTAAACGGTTTGTAAAACAAGCCTTTGACCGATAATTACTCTTTAATATGCAATTTATGTGTGCAAAATCATATAGTGCCAAACTAAATTTGAAAATGAATTCAGTGACACAAATTTCATGTCATACCGTGGAGCAATAGTTAATCAATAACTTGTCTTGACAAAACAAAATGCTGCTTACTATTTGGAACGGAGGAAATTGCATAAGCAATAAACATGCGCTAATTCCACTTTTCTATGCAGTCATCCAATGCAACAATAAACAAAAAAAACTAATTATAGCATGCGAAACCAGTAGTTGGAGGTGCATGCATTCCTCCTCGAAACAGGCTTTGCCCCGCTATATTAATATAGCAACCATCCGAAAACACGATAGAGACAATATTTGGGACAAATAACACAAAACGAGCCCAAAAGAACCAAGAAAGAAAAAATAAAAAGAGAAAACAAAGCCAACAACGGTGGCTCAACGAAAACAAAGACGACTCGCAACTACCATGCCCTCCAGAGAATTTCCACCATGCCCACGGCGTTCCGAAGCGTCGCATACCAAACAACACCTCCAAGAAGGAAAGCGATGATGACAACGCTGCTGCCCGGATTGGTTCTAGGGTTTCCCCCGATATGCTATAGGATTTGGGGAAGAGATACACCTGACGATCTTTAGGAAGGACAATGACACCCGCAGGCGTCACCGCGTTAGTGTCTAGACAACAAGGATTTCTCTCGACCCCTCAAAAAATCGTCCTCCTGTATGCTTCGTATTGCTTCACCGAGCTTGCCATCCACCAGCACACGCCACCACGCTCTTGCAGTAACCATCGTCGTCTCACCGAGACCCACATTGTGAGGCCGGTAGGAGCAAAAGGAAGAAACTTCGGCGAGAATCAATGGTACATCAACATGCGGGAGGGAATGGACTCCACTGCTGGAGGGTGGCAGCCGCTCGGATGTAGCAGCAGGGCAAACCAGGCCCTCCTGACCCGGTTGAGCCCAAATGGGCACATGAAGCTTCTCCACCGCACTGCAGCTATGGTGCCGCCGTCATCGCCAACCCAAGCACTAGTCCCTATGTCTCCATCCACCAATGGATCCAAGCATAACCCCACCGCCAAGCAGCAACGCAGTCACCCTGTGCTCACCCGGGCCTACCAAACTGCTGCCGGTCTGAATCACACCACCCTCCACCAACCACTACAGAGGTGGCTGACTAAAGCCCGTGCCGCCCACGACCCTTGCCATCCAGAGTGGCTGACGCTGCCAACCACCTGGCGTGCACCACCACCTCGTTGCCCGCCATGTCGTCACGTTGTGGCGGCCGATGACCGTTCCACGCCCTAGCCCGGAGGATCATCCACGTGTCCACTCCACCGCGCGAGAGGGCAAGGAGACCTCGCCGACTCTGGCGCCAGCTAGGCTTCGCCTGACCATGCCTTCTGGCCACGGTGACGAGGAGGGTAAGGGGAGGAGACCGGCAGCGGGGGATTTTAGCGTTTTATCTAAGGTGCATGCTTTCTAGAAGAAAAAATATATATAATTAATTTTTATCTAGGGCCTTTCTTAGCATATAGTTAATTTTGATCCAGAGATCCATATTTTTAGGGCATGCCCCTTTTTTGACGATGCGAGGCTGAGAGGAATGGCGTGTGGTCGGCGGCTCACCCTCTTGCCCGGAGCGCTAGGGTCATCGGCGGCGGGATCGACAGGCTCGGGCTCTAGGTTTTAGTGCCTGGGCTCGGACTCCGGCTTGGATAGTGAGGATGCCCTGGCTGCACGGGAGGTGCTCGAGGACCTTGAAGACACCTCCCGCGAGTTGGGTCGGACCATGGTCAACCAATGGTGGAGAAGGTCCGATGATGAACTACGGCATGCGTTCTAGGAGGATATTGGCTATCCGACGCCGGCCTCCCGGTTCTAGGAAAGAGGATCGCCATCATCTCCGCTGCAAAGCTCCTCACCTCCTTGCCGTTCTTCTTCTCTGTCGGTGGTTTGGAGAGGGTCAGTGGCGTCGCCGGTGGGGATCCTTCTTCGCCGGGGCCCTCGTGTGCGGCCCTGGAAGGGACCCCTGCCGCCGCGCAGGGCGTCCGCGTCACCGGTGCTCGGGGCGTTTCTGCCGGCCATTGGCGATCGCGGGCTGCGATGGGATCCGCTATCCCCGTGGATCGCTGAGGTAGGTGCTGTGGTGGCAGCTGACACGTGGTGGCTGGTGGTGGGTCCACCGATTCGGTTTCCATGTCGGTTTGCTCCTGGCGTGCGGTCACGGAGAGCGGATTTTCCCCTCCTAGGTTGGACCCCGGCACCATCGTTGCCGTCTGTTTCTTTGAGATTGGTGCAAAAGTCTGAGCGGTCAATGCCCACTTCTAGCCTGGGATGGTAACTTCCGGCCAAAAAAAACTGCCTCAAACACACAACACATTCTGGAGTATAACGTTAGGTAGATTGTAGGCATTGTCTTTCCCGTCTCTACCTCACTACCGATTGACCTGGACTCCACAGTCGGCCAACAAACTAGAGTTCTCCAGATCTGTGGGCTATTCTGCAATTCCAGGTGCCGCCCATCAATCTCCCCAATAGCCTGCAGATTCTTGCCCTTTGTTTTATCCGTGTTCCTCTGCCTCAAGATCTGGAGTTCTCCATGAATGCCATGGCGGGGGATTTCTCGTACCTCCAGTTATTGGCTTCTATAGAGAATCTTCCAACATGTTCTTTCGCCATTCCAAGGTATGATTGCTGGCTTCTTTGTTCCCAATTAAAGTAAGGTCTTACAATTTTGGTATGGACACATCCTGGAACTTGGACATGAGATTTACTGCTACTCCTGAACTCTTCAATACCTTGGATGAGGTAATCAGCAATAAAACCACACCAATCCATTCATGAAATTTTTGTGACATCCATTAAAGAAGGGTAGTAATTTCTATTTATATTGAGGGAATTTGTTGGGGCGATGTAGGTGCAAAGAACAAGCATGACAAATGATCTACAGAATTCAGCCTCATTGTCATTTTCCTTAAGCAAATCCTTGGTAGCATCTTTGGCAGTTTTGCCTCTACCATTGTCAGAATGCTTCTGATCAGAATTGGAGGAATCACCTTTCCGTCTTTTCGCCTTGGAACGACCATTCAAGGGAGGGGGAACCTTAATGTGTCAGCATGGCAGCTTCAATATACGGACAATAGCTTTTTTTATGTCAATGGGGGTGCCACAAACTTCTAGAGTTCCATTTGAAGTATTAACTCTGTCAACCAGCCACATAGTGAGCGATTTTTGCATGCGGCTGTCAATCATATCCTGAAGGCTATGCCACTGAATATTCTTCACCCATCCCCTCTGCTTGTCAGTAAGTTTTTCCATAAGCTCAGGTATGAGGTGAGAAGAACAACGGTAACCTGGAACCTAAAAGGAGCGAATGCAAGGTCAAAACAATGGCAAAAATAGATGTAACTGAAAAAACATGACTCAATATAAAGATTCTTAACAAGAAACAAACATATACCTTCCTGTGATGCTGAGAAAACTCATCTTCATTTTCGACCTCACTATAGTTAGGATCATCTTCAAAATGGACTTTTTTCCGTTTCCGCGATTTCTTGTGAATGGTGAAGTCACTTGAAGGGGGTTCTGAAAGAACAGCTTTCACCTTCCTTCCACAGTCCTCTCCACCGGTTTGAGAGCTAGTTGTACTAGCTCTAACCTTCCTTACACAGTTCCTAACAGGTCTGCGTCTATGACCGGATGGAAGGTCCAATTCAGCAGCCTGATCCTCATCTTTTTCCATGGGATAGATCCTACAGACAGTCAAGTTTATCAGATATTACAAAAATGAATGTATGCACAAACGATGGTTCCAAAAAAACCTAACTTCAACAAAAGTGGGGTAAGGACTGAGAATCCCATTAACATGTAGTAAAGCGAATGTATAATAAAGATAAACCTCCAGCGAAGTGTATGCACAGAAGCACAGACATGAACACAAGAATCTGCACAAATGTATAATAAAGATAAACCTCCACATCAGCGTCCACATATGATACTTTGATCAAGGTGACGCCATAACAGTGTCCACATCAGCGTTTGTTCTGGCTTTGCCCGTGGGCAGTGGCCCAGCACCGGCAAAAGGGTGTCAACAGAAGGCGGGCTAGTATAGCACTGTTTTGCCCCGGCGTTGTCGTAGCTGCCGAGGCCTGGCTCTAACCTGGGGACGCGGCACAGAAAACTGCCGCTTGTTTGAGGCTCACTATGCAGCCCCTCAGCCCAGTAGTCACGAGAGAAAAGAAAGAGGAAGGAATGAACCACATATAAAATCGAAATTGTCTTAAAAAAATATAAAATAAGGGATTTTTTTGCAGTACTTTTTTTTTTAAACGAGGAGTCCTACCTCTGCATCGATTGATGCATATAGAAAATTTATTTCAAACTCGTTTGGTACTTCCTACCGAAAAAGTATAAAAATAGGAAATATATAAGATTATGCCATGTCTAATTGAATTAGATGGAAAGAGAAATTCTCTTTGATTGTTGTGAAGTAATTTTCGGAAATAAATAAGATTATGCCATGTCTCTTTGAGTATATAACTTTTTTTAATTTGGAACTAAGAAAGTGGATCCTATATGCATACTATGAAATGATATTAATTGCATTATTAAGCTAGCTGTCTAATTGAATAACACCATAGATTATGCCATGTGTAATTGAATGAGATGGAAAGAGAAATTCTCTTTGATTATAACGAAGTAATTTTCTATGAGGTATGACCTAATGCTATTTTTTAATCAAATTTACAGTACAAGATTCCTATAGGATTAGTTTCTATCAATTAAACAGATCATGTAGGAAAATTTTCTACACGGTTCAAATCTTACAAAAATCCTATAAAAATCCCATGAACCAAAGTAGCCTAAAAGTCTTTCCATCACACAAAACTATACAGCAGATTGATTAGACTCGAAAGTCAAGAGAAAACATCTGCCCAAGCCCAACACTTGTTAAACTACTACTACCACAGGTCCACAGCACCTTGATTTAACAAAAGTATGCTATCAAGAGTAGAAAATCCCAGACCCGAAGATAGTGCAGGGCCGACAAGACAGACAGTCAACTGGTCACTGCCTTGTCTTGGCTCATGTTGTCATCTTGTTGCACCAAAAGGATTCTCATCCTAGATCGCTTCATTAACTAATCCTGCTCCTAATCCGTATGGGTTGACGAACCGCTCGAGACAAGCATGTTTAACTGACAACAGTATGCTACCACCTGATTGAACTAAACATCTTACAGAGCACAGGAGGCAAGAACTACCAGCAGTACAAAAGATTCATACAAGCTTACAGAGTAAGTGTCAAGGGCTAGTGATCTACTGAATCTTGTATGAATCTTTCAAGTTTGTTGGATCTTGCATGTAGGATTAGTTCTATTAATATTTGTGTATGATCTTTTGATGAATCCTATATGAAACCATGTTGAATCTATGAAGCACATTTAGTAAATCCTATATAAGAACGTGAACTCGAGATTTTTACAATCGGAAAAGTAAATCACAGAAAATTATAAATGCTGCAACATGGGCTCTGCACTGACGATTGAAGGACTAGTACTGATTAACAAAATAAAAGATTATGACTCACACGATTGTGGAGCAAGCAGGTATACATGGCATGCAAAAAAAAGAAAATATTAAAGAACAGAGGCATCCTGAAACAATACCTTCCGATTTCGCGAGGAAGCAGATCAACTCTATGACAGATCTGTGGCTGAAATCGCGGCCAATACGATTCCTCCTCAGAATACACGGATGCGGAAAGGAGGTGCAGACGCCATTGAAGGGTCTCTCGACGAGTGGTATCAGCGAGGCGGAGGAGGTGGAAGAGAGGGGATTGATAGGGCGGAGCACTCAGCAGATCGGAGCACAGCGAGTAGGGGGAAGGGAGTGAAAGATAGGGGGAAGGGAGTGAAAGACAGGTGGAAGAGGGGGCATTGATACGGCGGAGCAATAGCCGTCGACAGACCCTCTGGAGCACGAGGGGGAGCACGTTCAGAGCACCAGCGTGACCAACGACGACGGAGCCGCTGGTTCTAGGGTTCGTCGTCTTAATCTGGCAGGGGAGAGCACAACGCGACTATGCGAGCGAGGCAGGGGAATGCAAGCGAGGCAGGGGAGAGAATGTTGAGGGGTGAGGAAAACGAGCACAGCGCGACTATGCGAGCGAGGCAGGACGCGAGCGAGCTAGGCAGGTTTTTTGGTACCAGGCGCAACTAAGCGAGCGAGCGAGGCAGCAATTTTTCAAGCCAGGCAAGCGAGCGAGGCAGGTCTAGCAGGTTGACTTGCACGAATCTCCAACTAATAGACGTCAATGATGATGTCGGGAGCCCCTCCTACGGGGGGAATTGCATTCCCCGTGCGGTCACACGTAAACTTGGGCTGGGACAGCGTCGGAAAGGCCTAACTCTATCGGAAGCTGTCCACGCGAGGTTTCCATCTTACGTGCCGTCTACTCGCTCTTCTCCAGCGATCTCTTCTCGCTCCTTCACCTAGGTTCTTCTTGGCTCTACCCCGATGGCTATGTCGCCCATGTGCTGCCGCCGGGCGCTACGACTCCCCGTGCCCCGACCCTATGCGCCTACGCGCCGCCGCCGGGAGCTATGCCTCCACGTGCACCTATGCCGCCGCTGTAGGACGCTGGGGCTGCACCGGGAGTCGCGTCTCCTTTTGCCAATTCCTTCCAGGGGCAGTCCGCTGGGGCTCAGCCCCCTTCAGCTCTGCAGCTTCCGGCTGCTGGTCCCTATGGCCATGGCCGCCGCCCTACTTCGGACCGCCTGGGATGCCACCACCAGGACCATTCCACCATGGGATGATGGCACTGGCTCCGTCTCATCCAGCTCATGTTCCTTACTACTCGCCGCCGGCTCCGCGGTACACTCATCAACCTTTGCAGCCGCCATACCGCAGGCCGCCTTTGGGAGGTGCTCCTCTCCCTCATCAGGGGTTGCGTCCACCTATATATGACTGCATTGGGAAATTCTACGGAAGCTCATCAGTTTACTATCTGTGTTGGAGCTGTGGCTGCGCCTGTGCCGAAGCGGGAGAAGAAGAAGCAGTCTCAGTTGCAGACGAGTCAGGAGATGGCTTCGCAATCTTTGCAGCACCAGCCGTAGTTTCAGCAGCAGACAGTTGGACAGTATGGGTATCCCACTGGGGCGGTGGGTGCTTCCTTCCAGGCAATGGGACAGCAGGCTCCGTACCAGTACGGAGTACAAGGAACCTTTGACAATGCTTTACCGGTCGTAGCCGTTTTGGAGGTTGATACTACTGCACCGGTCACTACTACTGTGGGTAAGAAGACTCAAAAGGTTGTTCCTTGTTGCTGGAAGTGCGCGGTTAATACACATGCAACTAAGGACTATAAGGCGGTTCACTTTTGCTACATTTGTGATAATTCTGCTCATCCCACCTTGCGATGTCCTATACTCAAGCAACCTGAGGCCTTTTCCTATTACAGATGGTATTGACAATGAGTTGACTCTGTTTTCTCAAATACCCGATTTGGTGTTTAGGGATCATCTAGAGACTACTCAGTCTCCCATTTCTCTTGTACGTGTGTCTTGATAGATGGTTTCCACCGATGTGGTTCAGCGACAGGTTGCTAGGAGATGTCATGTTTGTAGTCAATGGAAATGGGATGCTATGCCTTATGTAGATTCTACTTTTCTTGTGATCTTGGATATGGACAGAGTTGATGGTGAAACAACATTTCATTATATTTTGTGTGTTAGATAACAATACCAAGAAATATTTAATGTGTGTTGAAGTGCTGCAGATTCTGGCTCACTAAAATGCAGCAGAATAGGTGTTGGTGGCAGATTATCCGCCCCTGCCAAGGGCCAGATAATCCGGCCTACCCCAATCGACAAAGGGAGCCAAGGCGCGGCTCTCTGTGTGGGGGCAGAATTCCGCCAGAATTTCCGATTCCGGGGCGGATTTTTCCCCAGGACGGATAATCCGGCCCTCACTTAGGCCGGATAATCCTGCCCCGAAAGCTCCAACGGCCAGTTCTGGCAGGGGGTATTTAATCTCCATCACCCCCTCCTGCCAGAACTCTTGACCCATTTGAAAATTTTCAGACCTACTCTTCAAGCTCCAAGCGAGATATCCATCCTCGTCCGCCCAAAGTCTTCGATCTTTGGGGAATCAAAGGAGGAGGACTCGATCTTCTTCAACACGGATCAAGCGCTCAAATTCCCCTCCATTCACTTGGGGGATTCTTGATCTAGTATTTGTTGTAAATATCTAGATACTTGGACTACTCTCCAACGTATGGAGTTCCGCGACAATTTTGTGGAGGGATGTACGCGATTAAAGGACACAACGAGGGATATATTGTCCCGAACATGGATGGCAGCGTGATTTACGGATAGATATGCCATAGCGCGTTTGGTGGACTTTGTTTTTTACCATCATTTGTCACTAGCAACGTGGCCCTCGCAAATGCGAGGGCAACATCTAAACAATTTTAAAAACAATTTACAATTCTATAGAAACTTATATATCAGGCCAAAAGAATTTATGTAGTTCTATAATCACCATGAATAACATGGTAAATAAAATATTGAGCGGGAGAAATCTTTTAATTCCGGGTAGAATAGTTACTATTCTAGTAAAAAATATCATATCAATGGCGTATATATGTACCCTTTGTACATGGTGATATAGATAAGTACATAGAATAAAATTTATATAATCAGATAGGATGTAGTTTTTATTCATGTTACATGAATGTGAGGTTAAGGTTATGTCAGTTAGTGTAAATAATAGTTTCTCCTCATGAATGACATTTTTATATAGATACTAAGATCAATAAGGCATGATCTATTATAACAAAAATACATCAGATTAATTATCAAATGATGTTGTGTATTAAAAAGAAGATGTATCATTTCAACTCTATTAATAATAAAATTTCTATGATCAATAGGTTCATGAAAAACTATCGGTGTGGTCAGCTGGATACATATTTTGATCTACCATGAGATTTCCCTAACCAAATCTTTGTATTTCTAGATTCATCATATGTCCTTCAATATGGTAATAACGATTATTATTTTACTAATTCTTATCTACTGAATAACTTGTTTGTACAATCAAACATGGAGTTGCGAGAACAAACCAACAAAAACTATCCCATGATATGCATACCTCTAGTTCAACTGTTGTCTGCACCTTCATCATAAATATTTAGCTCTAAGCATCCAACATTTCATACATAACAATCTGGTTTGGCAATTCCTGTTATCCAAATAACAAATTCTTTGCTAGCACTAAGATTTTTATTGCATATACAATTGTATCTATCCATTAAAAAACTCAACATCACACCCTCATGCTTTTGGTTCAGAAATCAAGGCTCGTTCATGACTCCTCTGATGTTCAATAATTTGGGTACCCAATTTTATTGTATCACTTCTCAAGAATTTTATTTGTTAAACACTTATTAAATTTGCAATAAATTAAAATAATCTCCCAATGGGAAATCAACTTAAAGCCTACCTTCAAAGATACACAATCATCAACCACAACTATTGCAATGACACTTAGGAGACCGAAGGACATTCCAAAAAAGTGTATAATTATATGATATCATTTGATCTTTCCATCGTATATAACACATTACTTTCTACGTGGCACAAAGATTTACTAAGAATCCAATTAACTTAAATTCACAAATATACCACTTATCATAATTTTCTCTCGCTATACAGCAACCTAAAGCAGGAATTGCACGGCTCTAACAGATCACTTAATAAATAAAACCAACTTTGATTGATTGTAGAAAATTGTAATCGTATACCCTATGTTAATCAAAGTAGAAATTACAGTTCTAAAACACCACATAATAAATAAAATCATGTTGATTACTAGAAACAAATCTATAATCATACCCCCTTTGTTAATGGTATCAATTTTTATTTGGTCCTTTCATCATATATAACATATTATTTTTCTACATGGTAGAAAGATTGAGTGAGAAGACAATTGACTTATATTCACAAACGACTTAACATAACTTTCTCTCTATACAAGAATCAATAGCAGAGATTTCACGGTCTCGAAAGACCACCTAATAAGCAAAATCATTCTGACTGATTATAAAACTATTGTCGTATACCTTTTGTTAATCAAAAATAGAAATTACACAATGAAAAAAATCCTAATAAATAAAATCAATTCCATAAGTTAAAGCAAATCGATATCATATACGATTTCTTAATGGTATAAGATTAATTTTGATTGTTCATGTTTAGAACCACAAATTTCGTGCTAAAATGTTTGTTGCTCGCATCGTCGACTTGCCTGTAGGGAGTAGATCCCATGGGCACTATCCGTCGCGA
This sequence comes from Avena atlantica, assembly GCA_910589765.1. NCBI lineage: Eukaryota > Viridiplantae > Streptophyta > Magnoliopsida > Poales > Poaceae > Avena > Avena atlantica. The sequence goes on from OU342735.1 coordinate 29,066,619, forward strand.
GCTTCTCATGGTTGATTTGCGAGAAGAGGCTTGATTAGGTTAATATGTGGAGTTATCGCACCAATTCACACATTTGTACACTATTGCTTAGATAAATCTAACATTTCTAATTATCGTATCATTCTATCTAGGGATTTTTCCTAACGGACATGGCTAGACTGTTATTTTAATACATCACACCATTGATATTTTTTCCACACCATATTAGTTAGCTAGGTGTTTGTTTTAACTGACGGTCCTAGAGTTCAATAGGGATACATCATAGTATTGACCAAGTTGTTGTTTTAGATGTATTGACCAAATTGTTTTCACGTCGCAATGTAATTTTCTTTCATTTTGGTATGCGTCTCTATGCATTGTTACCTAATTATTAATCTCATGCTAAAGCCTAACCACAAATTTTGGATATAACTATCAAGATTACTTGAGTGATTTGGCTTAATCGGGTGTCTCGCTTTATCCGTATATTGCTTAGTATATAATAGATTCCTAATCATAGATATCAGATCCAACTATGATAAATAATTTAAAGATGTGGATGAACCTAGTGCCTCGAAAAAGATCCTTATATATGCTAGGACATTGCCTTATATTGATTAGCTATTTTTACAAATCAATTATTGGTTTATAAATATCATATTATGTAATTGGCAGCAATACGTCTTTAAACCTTATCATAAATAAAGTATCACATATGTGAGGAATATATTTAATGATAATGCGTTCAACAAATGATTACGATGTTATTTGTATTACCACGAAAAATTTGTGTTGTTTGTATGTGATAGTAGATCAACAAAGAGAATAATAGTTCTTACGTAATATGATACCAGTTAATAAAGTTGGTTAAGATATATATTTTAACATATATATTTTTTGTATGGTTGTATTGGATGTAAACAAAAATTAGAAGTCTATATACCATGGTCCATATAATAGGGAGTGTCCAAACAAAAATTAGAAGTCTATCTACCATGGTCCATATAATTGGGAGTGTCCACATGAGTTGTGTCCAATTGAAGTTAAGGTAATCTCTCAAATGAAATAGCAATATTAATTTGGTTGATCATTGGAAAAGAAAGAACTTATCCTTGTTATAAGGTAGGCCCAGTGTCTTTCCGAATTTTCCTACCTCTCATTTATGTACCAATCTAAGAAAAGTGTCGCTTTAGACATATAAAGTCTCCATGCTGAAAATTCAAGAATTGTAATGTACATAAATATGTTGAAAAAAAAATATATAATGGCATTATTTTGGCCGGATCAAATATTTTGATATATGCCAATAGTCAAAGGTGGAGAGTTTTGGGAGCGGTATCTATTTTGACATAGATACAATATTTTTATTTATTTATTGTTCAATCTTCGTCTTATAATGTTCTTTGTTCTTGTGGTTCTATACTCTTAGGCACATGTAATTAGTGTGCCATGTAGCTTGGCTGTGTAGCATGATTGGTAATATCTGCATCCTAGTCTTCTATAGTAGGATAGCGACATTGATTATGTTGTCGTAGATACAAAATGTAAATGCATATACAATTTCTAAAGTTTTTTTTCACTTTTAGCTCTTATGTGTTATAGAAATATATTTTTCTTAGTTTCAAATCTATTAAAATTGAAATCTTGTGCATTTAATCACCACACATCAATGAGGGTTGATTTTGTTATTTTATAAAAAATTCTATTATATCTCTTTCTTTCAGACTATTTGTGATTCTAATATATAACAAATCGAGTAAAATTTTCTAAAGTTATGGTATTCATGTGATAGTTTCCATCTTTTTTTAATAAAAATCATTGTGTGACCATATGTTTAAACTAAACAAAAGACAATCATCCATGGTTCTTCTCGAGGTGCTCTTTTGTCTCATAAGCGTAGATGCACTCACAGTGAAAAAATAAATAAAAAACTTATGTAAAAAAATTACAAAAAAATAGCATGTACATATAGACATTCTATGTTCGTACACCGAGTATCACCAAAAAAATAACATTTTTATGACCTGTTTGGAAAAGACAAAAAATCCTCGTCGGTAGTCATATTGGAGCATTGTCTTTCTTACATAGAATATTTGGATGCACAAGCGAAAATTTTCATTTTTTTATATTTTTAAATATAATTTTAGACAATTAAAAGTTGCATCTACACGTACGATCTAAATTGGATTTCCTTGTCTTTTTAATTTGTATCTCCTATATTTTGTATGCTTAAAAATGTATTTATTTTTAGATAACCTTTTTATAATTAATATTTCATATGTATACACCACATAGTTAACTATCGTATGTCTTAATCTCTTTATACTTTATATCCTAGCACATGTACCTTACAACCATGTTCCATCAGTGTACCTAGTTTTCCTTATTTTTGTAACGGCCCTAGCTAGCCTCTATGCAGGTACGCCTGACTCTAATGAGAGTTTTTAACATGGAGACACGGTAGTCTGAGAGTTAAAATACTGGATTCTTTTATCGAATATATGGACGACGCATGAACAGAAATACAAAGTATTTCTTGTAACGTTCATACTATAGTGTCCTAGCGAAATATATCAACCAGCTTGGCTTTCCATGTTTGATCTGTCATCGGTTTCATGGCCAGGTTGTGTTTTTTTCCCAATCACGACTATCACCTTCCAGCCATTTTTTTCTTTGACACAGTTCTAGTTCCAGCCAGGTATTTTATTTCCCAACTACCACGCACGTTCCAGCCAGGTCTTTTTAATGTAACATGATTATAGCCGGGGTAGTGTACGTCTTTTAATTTTAGTAGATGCGGCTCGTGGACGAGAAGCACGTTTTCAATTTGATTGCTTATTATTAAGGGAGTCCACAACGTGTACTATACATAGACGCGACACGGACTTAATTTGTGTATATGTAAACATAATTAAGTTACGTTGTTTTATTAAATCCTAACCATTGATATCAGATCCAACTATCATAAGTAATTTTGATGATGTGGATCAACTTAGTGTCTCGAAAAACACTCTTATATTGCTTTTAATATATAAAGAATAGATAGATTCTGGTGCTTTTGCTTTGGTCTCGAGTTGTGTGGTTGATCGGTTGTGCGCATCCTAACTAAGCAGAGACCGGTATAAACTTACTACTAAGTAATAAAGCGTCCATTTTCAAAAAAAAAATAGTACGGCTTACAGTGAGAGTTGAACGGGCTGGCTAGTGTGATGTATACACAAATTCTCTCTTATTATTGACACGGAATTTATTCCCCTGTGACATCGTGAGTACACACACTGTCCAAGACCAAGAGAGGAAAGTGACATCGAACTTAACCGATCTTCAGACGATGAGGCCCCTCAAGAGGAAGAACTCTTCCGCTGACTTGAAAAGCCGCAGGAGATTAGTTCAACCATACCAGTCTAAGTCTAACCCATCGGTTGAAGATTACTTTGCCACACCGCCTGCATACACAGTAATGAATCACAACATGAATCTCTTTGTGAATCAGCAGTTACATGCGGAGATCAAGGAACGAACACAAAATAAGTACTAGAGTACTAATAGCTATAGTAGCTGACGTACCTTGATAGCGGACAGGCCCGGCTTGGCAATTTCTTTTTCAGAAAGAAATCAGCTTGAAGAAACACAGGTGTTGATTGGAATTCCACTGTGCACCCCAAAACCAGAAGCAGAAATGCGATAGATATGCACACGCAAGCAGGAGTTATTTGCCTCCTCCCTCTGGCTGAGATTCCTTGCTTGTTGGCTCCTTGTACTAGCTTCAGGGCTCTATCTGTACTTTATCGCTGCCCGGTCCTTTTCCTTTTCTCTTTGCCAAAGCATGAAGCGAGTTATTGATGCTTTTGCTTTTTTTTTTTGCTTTTACCTAGGATGGATCCTATATACATGCAGATTTCTGTTGCAGTTTGTGCTGCTAGAGGTAGGTAGATAAACATGGAACGGCAGGGTGTGGCAATTCATGTCTCTTTTGTCTGAAGAACTACATGCTTGACTATAGTGGAACAATAGAAACTGCGATTAAAACAAATCGCATATTTTGACTGTTCAAGTTCAAACTTTTAATAAAATCCTAAGTTAGTATAAGAAGGCATATTTTACTAAATTGGGTAATAAGCGTAAAAAAAGTGAAACCAGGAGGTAAAAAGTGGAATTTACTCTATTTTGAAGCATAACAAAGGGAATCACACAGGCAGCAAGCTCAATGCGTGAAGCATGCACAAGCACAACCAGCTGGTTCTTGGCTCAGATACATAGCGAACACTGTCAAATAAATCAAACTCACATGCATCTAGTCTAGCCAAGTTGATGCACATAGCAAATCACTCACGAAAGGCATACACAAGCAAATGCATCCTGGTGGACTCGCAAGCAGGCACACGCATCAAGCGGCTAGCTCCAATCGCAAGAAAGGCATCGACCAATTGTCTTATTATTTGAAAAGCCACAGTGCAAGGCACAATCGAGCAAGCAGTCGCTGTGGCCGTCGTAGTACCCGGCGCGGAGGACGACAGACGAGTCGCTTCGGTGGATGGTGGGCGCGTGGCTGCCGCCATTATAGTAGCGTGCACGGAGGGCATGTCAGCTACGGCCGTCACCGTAGTGCGAGTAGAATAGAGAACCCGCTCAAGAATAGGACTCAGGAGAATTTTCAATTTAAATGAAATTAGCAACGCTTATTTGATTGTTGTTATTGTGATTAATTCTCTGCATCGCTAATGGTATACAAAACACGACACGCGCAATATGTGACATGACACTAAATTTGTGCCATCTTCCGTTATTACTAAGACACATCCTCTGTGGTGCCATGGAAGCGCTAACTCGGTGGATAATTACACCGGTGACTATGAACAGATCGCATGGCTGGGACGATGCTTCAACCTTACCGGGAAAGAATTTAGCAACTTCCATTTAAATCAGAAGCTTCTGATTGCGAATGCTATTAATTTAACTGGTAGGAATATTTCTATCAATTTCTAGGATTTTTTTCACAGACAAGAAATATTTGCGTGTGGATATGTACAAGGGATAAAAGGCACGGTTGTACAAAAATTCTAAACTGGCAACAAGCCATTGTGGATATGGGTTTAACCCTATGAACAACCAATCCTTGAAAACCTACTTCCAATAAAGCAAATAGTAGGAAATAAATGAATGGATTAATACCCTTCAAATATTAATAATCCATTCATTTGTTTCCAGATCCTTCACAAGCCAACACGTAGCTACTTCCAAGTCCTTCACAAGCCAAAGTGTCAACAAAAGGAAATAGCACAGTTTAGCAACATGTCAAACAATTCGCTAGCAATATTACTCCTGACACACGGTGTCAGGTTCCCAGCGAAAATCATGCTGCATGCACCCATTTTATTAGAACTTAGAACTCATGACCGCAGTGCATCAGCAAACCCGTGAACAAGGGCAACTAAGAAAACCAGGCAAATTCGGCAACACATTATGATCTTTCGAACATAACAGCACAACAAATCCAGGATTGGTCCAGAATACTTTTAACAACCCGCACACATAGCTGACTACAGTAGAGAAAAGCATAAAACACTTGCAGGTAATCAAACTCAGACGCAGCTAGCCATGTAGATGCACGCAGGCAAACAAAGGAAGCCGTTACTTTTCCAAACACACAGCGAAACACTCATCAAAACCACACACACACAAGCAAATGCAGCTTGCTGGATGCATATGCAGGCATCCACAGCAAGCCGCTGCAATCACAAGCCACAACGCACGCATCGGTCAGGTCTGTGTACGCAGGCACAGAACTGTCTTCTTATTTGAAAGCCAGAATATAAGGTGAGAGCCGCCATAAGCTCGCACATAACACACAGACAGCAGGAGAGGCGAGGGGATCCATGGATGACCAACACGCTCCCTGAAGGCCAGCAGTTCAAGCAAACCAAACACATCATCATCCCAGTAGCACAAGTATCCATCACTTCCACGTAGCGATGGAAGAAACACGGAGCAGAGGTGCAGAGTTCACCTTTATGAGATGGCCAATGGGTGAGACGGAGACCAAAAATGGTGAGTCACTAACAGCATCAGCTCGGAACTAAAGGAGAAAAGGTGGATTCAGTAGTATCATACCTAAGGAAGGAGACCCTGGGCAGTTTCTTCTTGAAGTGGCGCGAGTGTACGGGCGCCTCGAAGTGGTCCGGGCGATGATTGGCGTCCCACTCCAGAGCGTCCCACGTGTCCTTCTCGATCTCGACGGTCGGCTTCTTCTCACCTTGGCGACGGGCTGCCACGGATGGCAGCCTGCGCAGGCCCCAGCATCCCCTGATCTTGATAGTCTCCAGCGCAGGAGCCACCATCTTGACCTCACATATCTGCTGCAGCTTCGGGAGGTCGTGCAGGTGCATGGTAGTCAGCTTCGGAAACAGTACACCGAGGGAGAATATTTCCTTGGGGTACAGTTCGTCCAGCTCAAAGACGTGCACAAGGTCGCCGCAGTGGATGATGTGGAGAGTCTCCAATTTTGGTAAGGAGCAGACCCACACCGGGATCACGAACTGGAGCCTGGGGCAGGAGCGCAGGTGCAGGTGCTGTAAGTTTTTGAAGGAATTGGTGTCGCTGAGGCTGAAAGAACCATGGAGTCGACCTTTGCTCCAAATCCACCGGGCCATTAGGAGATCCGATGCCCAGAAGGTCTCTAATTTAAAAAATCCGCTGGAATTCGAAGGGAAGGCACTGGAAACCGAAGGGAAGACGGTGTCCAACTTGGGGCACCTCTCCACGCGGCACCACCTAAGGTTGTTCCACGTGTAGTGTTGGGTTCTAGGAATAATAGCATCTATGGAGACATCATGCAAGTGCAGGGATTTAGAAGTTTCTCCCATCAGGTAGCCTAGCACTCCTTTCAGTCCGCTCTCCACATAGTAGCTCCCTTTAGCAATCTCTATATGTGCGTCAAGCCGTGTAGCCGGAGGTTGCAGGAAAGCCTGCATCGGGGGATTGCATACCATGCTAAGGACATCACCGTACTGGACTGCTGGAATAAGCTGTTCCAAGCTGCCTTGATCACAATGGTCAAACTTCCCGTTGTTGGTTTCTTCAAATTGAACAACCCCATCATAGGCAGGTGAGGAGGTAATGTGGATATTATAAGAAACATCCTTCATATGCGTTAAACTACCAACAGAGTGAATAAGCCTAGCATCCACAACAATAGCATGCACACGCAACCGGAAAGACTTGATCTTGTCGATGGATGCCCGAGGACACACGATTCCAGCTCGTGTGTCTATGCTCATCAACTCTAGGTCGGGCTCTACCTTAGAACTGTGAATGTCATGCAAAAATATGATAGCACGGAGCTGTTTGCATCCAATTAGATATAGCCGCTTGAGCCTTGGGACTTGTACCACCATGGTCTTGAAGTCAAGTATCTTGATCGCTGTTCCAGAGAGGTCCAGTTCCACAAGGTTGTTTAGCCCACGCAGGAACATATTGTCCAATTCTGTGCAGCCTTCTAGAGAAATCTTGGAGGTACTGATATCCTTCTTATCTTCTACAGTAGACGGGCGGAAATGTTTCAGAGGTAGCTCAACTATTGGTGCGCGCTGGGAAGCAGGCCCATATCCATCAAAGCTAAACGACCTGAGAGAAGGAGGAAGACGACCAAGGGCAATAATGTCTTCTAGTCCATCACAACCATCAAGTATGAGCATCTGCAAGCTACTCGCCTTTGATAGGCTTTTTGGAATAATTTTCATGTAAGAGTTTCCTGATAAGTCAAGTATTTCCATGCTTGTCTTGTCTATAAATGAGTCATCAACATCATTTGACGTCTCCCATAGACATGTTGGTCTGATTATTCGGAGCCTCTGAAGGTTAGGTAGCTGTCCTTGTAGCTGAGCTGTGTACTGCCAACATCTAATTCCCTCTATATTTAGTTCTGTAATATTTTTCATGAGATCTATTTTCTCCTCGGATAAGATTTCATCCCAGTCTGTGTAGCGTAGGTCCAGCACCAAAAGGTTATACAGCCATTCCCATTCTGCGTGATTATGATTTTCTTCTTTACCTATTTTATGTGTACAATGGTCCAATCCAAGGAATCTGAGGTTGTCACACTTGTGGAAAGGAGGTGATGTAAAGTTAAAGGAGCAATAACATAGAACTAACACACCCAGGTTGCTGGAATTTTCAAACAAGCCATTTGGTAAAGTTGGTGGGTGATCGGATCTTTCAAATGCCAAGAAGAAAGATGATGCCTCTGCAGGTATAGTTTGCATACCATGTAATTCTGTATTCCGTGATGTGACTGAAATCCAACGGTATGGGCCTTCTTCGTAGACATCACCATCTTTAAGTATCAGAAAAGGAGGCCCCATATGTTTCATGACTTCCATCAACTTTTTATGCACATCGACAATCAAAGAAGCATCACACTCCCAACTTTTCTCTCCATGCAATGTGTTACTAATATCCCTTGCTCTATCCCCTTTTATAATTGCATCACATATCCAATAGTTGGAAGCATGAGAAAGCCAATCAAGTTTTTCGGCAATACTGTGAAAATTATAATGCAGAAATAACCTGTAGAGGCGACATTCCGTGACTATTGTTGGGTCGATGTCTTGCATACCTGGACCACGAGAAACTATGGTGGTAGCTTGTTGATGCAGTAGACTATGGAAACTTGAACCTTCTAATTCAATTATTAGGGAATACAAGAAAACATGAGTATATCTTAGCTTGCTAATTATATCATATGGATAGTGATGACCCATGGTCAGGCAATTTCTGTCGAAGGTCCATATCACAACGTTTTTGCCAAATCTTGTAAGAGGAATGCCAAGGGTACCTACATCAATCTCGTTGTCACTTCCATTGATGAAAAACATGATAAATTTGGTGGCGCTCAGGGTTTGATGAATCACTTGTGCAACACTGCCAATCGCATTCCTTGAGCTTTCATCAATTCCCTTAAAATCATCGTCTTCATCTTGCTTGTCTAGAATAGCCATTACAGAGTGGTCAAGTTTCAGTTCTTCTGCAATTTCCCTCTGCACTGCTCTTATATTTTTCCACTTTGAGCAATCTATGAAAATTATCCTACCAAAGCATAGTTCTGGAATGGTTCTCTTGAATGGAATCATTGTTGCTATGTATCTAAGACCAGCAGAGGCCCCAAATCCATCCCAACCATCAAAATAGAATACATTTTCACCATCCTTAGACTTAATTTTTTCATAAATCAATTCTCCAGCTTGTTGAACATTGGAGGCATTGAGAATCTATAGTAAAGAACGTAAGTCAGAATATATTTGCTAGCTTACTATCTCGTTTTTAAGCAAACGGTCCTACTTTATTGATTAACTACACAAGGAACAGTAAATCACATGCCTACGATTGTAAGTGCTCCATCCATCCCGCTGATTGGGCACATTTTGTTTCGTTTTGACCAATAATTACTCTTTTAATATAGCAATTTACATGATTCAAAATCACTATATAATGATAAACTACTTTTGATAATGAAATTAGTGACACAAATTCCATGTCATACCATGGAGAAGTTGTTAGTCAAAGACTTGTTTTAACAAACCAAAATAGATATTACAATTAGGAACGGAGGAAATTGCATAAGAAATATGCATGCGATGATTCCTCTTTTCTACATATGCAGTCATCAAATGCAACAATAGACAACCAAACATAATTATGGTATGCGAAATCAGTAGCCGTAGGTGCATGCATTCCAGAAGCAAAAATATGTACTTAATTTTGATCTAGGGCCTTTCTTGCCAAAAATATATAGTTAATTTTGATCTAGGGCCTTTCTTGGCATATAGTATGTATTACAAAGAGGGATTTTCGTTACGGCAGGCCAGTGTGTGATGCACATAAAGTTTCTCCTATTGACAAGGAGTATTCCCCAGTCCGATCAATCGCTCTCTAACTAGTCTGGTATGTAAAATGCAGAAGAGCATTACCTCAAACCGAACATTGCTCATGATGAGTAGACACACTGTCCAAGACCAAGAGAGAGAAGCAACAACGAACTTAATCGATCTTTAGCAGATATAAGGGGACTCGTAATGAAGAACTCCGCCGACGAGAAAAGCAGCAGCGGATTACTTCAACCATTGCAGCCTAACCCATCGGTTGAAGATCGCTTGCCATGCCTCCTGCATACACAAATAATGAATCATGTGTTACATATGTTTGTGAATCAGCAGTTACATGCGAAGATCAAAGTTTGGCCCAATAGTTGCAGGTAACGAACACAACATAAGTCTAGGGCAACAATTCAATACTAGATACATTCGAATCTAGACAAAACCAAGTCGGTTATTTCTGGACGGAGGGTGTACTATTTTGTGAACGTAAAAATTGCACGAGAGCATTACCTGCGCATCTAGAGGGCTCATGATAAATTCCTGTGTCCAATACCAAGAGAGAAAAGCATCGTCAAGCTTAAGTAATCTTCATCTGATCAAGTCTCATGATGAGTATATTCCTCTGTGAAGACCAAGAGAGAGAAAGAGCAGCAAATTCAAGCAGTCTAACCCATCACTACAAGATCTCTATTGCCTGCCGCACCGTCTGCACAAAACAACAACGACAGCATGTTACACATGTATCCCCGCTGTTAACTAACCAGTAGTGCTGATTAGTTGCATGCCAAGTTTTGTACTAAGTACCTTGGTAGCAGACACAGGAGCAGTTTGCCGAAACAGAAGTGCTGATGTAAATTCCTGGAGCACTACTCTGGTCTTCTCCTTCAAATTATTAATCCAACCACCAAAACGAGAGCAGAAATGCTGAGATATGCAAGCAGGGGTATGAGGGACATGAGCCTTTGCTTCCTCTCTGTGACTAAAGAGTGCGTATGGATTCCTTGCTTGCCCCTTTGCTCCGATCCTCTTGCTCTTTTTTCCCCACTCTTTTTCCAAAGCATAAAGCAAAACATATACACTGCTTTGTTTCTTTGACTTTTCTTTCTGAAGATGATTCAGACCCTCTAACAGGAGCAGCGAGAGATTTGGTTACTGTCCTGGTGTGCGCCAGCGATGGATGGCCAGTGACCGGCAAAGTGTGGCGATTCCTTCTCCTTGTTGGAGGCCTGGCTCCGGCTATGAGAACAGGCGCGCCAATCCATTTCAACCCCCTCACTTCACCCTCGCTTGCTCCCTTCAATTCCGCGCCGCTGCCCGGCCTTCCGTTTCACCGTCCGCCACCGCTTTCGCCGTCCCGACGCTGACGCGCACGCCCGGATCTCCGCTTCTCCCCGGGCGAGGCAACGGCCCTCGGCGGCATGGCGCCGCCGGACGATGCGGAAGTTGACCGAGGTTGGGGAGTGAGAGGCATTAGATTCGTCGACAGGAGTATATGGATGGATGAGACGAGCATATCGATTTTGGTGGTTCAAAAGGATTGGGGATCGATTCTTTCTGGATCGAGGATAGGCGGAAAATAAGAAGAACAGAGCACGGACAGATTTGGGGAATAAAAAAACGTCGAAGGCAGATTAATATTTCTCAATGAAAGAAGTACTCCCTCCGTCTGAAATAAGTGACTTATTTCTCTCAAAAAAAATAACTTATTGAAGGCTGATTAATATTTGTGTACATTCGTATGTACCTGCAATACATACACTTGAATCTAGACAAGTAGACTGTTTAATCTCTCAACATTATTGAAAAACCTTTCGCCCCTTAACTAGCTGCCAGGCTCCACGGAGTCGACGTCACTACCGTCCGATTTTCACCGGCGTTCTTGCTGGTCCCCTCTTTCTCTGCCTGCTGCTCCGGCAACGGGAGGGAGGGGGGTCCGGTCTCTCCTCTTTGTAGTTATGATTTGTTTTTACAAGTCGTGGAGCGTCGTTGGGGTCGTGAGAGTGGCGCCCAGGCGAATAAATCTAACTCAACTTCACTACCACACCGGCGACATCCCTCGTGGCGGCGTCTAGGAGTTGGTGGCATCATGTGTGTGTGTGTCGATTCCTCCGATTAGCGGTATTAGAGTTCGGAATGATTGGGGATTGATTCTTTATGGGTCAAGGATAGGCGAGAAAGAGCACAAATAGATTTGGGGAAAAAGCGTCTAAAGCAGATTAATATTTCTAAACAAAAGAAGTACTCCCTCTGTCTTAAATAAGTGACTTATTGAAGGCTGATTAATATTTGTGTACATTTGTATGTACTTGCAATACATACATATGGATCTAGACAATCCAAATCATTTGTTTTCGGATGGAGAAAGTATACATGTTGTTAGAGCAATATCAACTCTGGCAGATACCATAAAACTCGTAGAATCGACTAAATAATCATCATTATTTTATTTTGAGCGAAAAAATGATTTGAATGACACCGTACAGTCGGTTCCGCCTAAAAAATATTCGGAGCCCTGTGAATTCGTCCTGCACATCCATATATGTCCAGGTTGCGAGGAGGCTGACCCGAGTGTCTCCCATAGCCACATGAAAAGCTTGGCCTGAAGATTCACCCTCGCGTGCTGCCACCGCCTCCCGCCGCCGTCTCTGGCCTCTAGTAGCCACACCCGCCCGCAACTGACCTCATCGCCACCCGCAACTTTGATTCTGCACCGGTGCGGGTTGGCGAGGCCGACGCCATGGATGTGTCAATGGAGGACGTTTTGGACGTGTCATCGACCTAGGTGGTTTGATTTGGCCACCCCCTAACCGCAAAAAGCTGTCCCCCAAGATTATTGAAGATGAGAAAAATATGAACTTGGAGTTCTTCGACAAACGAGGCAAGGTTCATGAATATTTTTTGGTGGACCTAAAAATCCCTTCCCGCACCCTTTTATATACGGTTTTGCTAATTCTCAGGCGCCTGAGAATTAGTTAATTCTCAGTCGTCAATTTAACCGTTGGATCGTTTACTCTGTGATTCGTGCAAACAGCAGTGTCAGTTCCCGCGTCTGAGGGCGAGTCGCGCGTCTGCGTGTCTGTTGGCTGCCTCGTGTTCATGAGCTTTTGTCTCGTGTGCGTGGGCTGAGGTCTGTTGGCTGTAGTGCAGTTTGTTTTTTCTTTTAGCTTTTTTTTTTTGACTTCTTTCGTCTGTTGGATGTACTGTTGGATGTACTGCGGTCTGATTTTTTTGAGCGTGCTTTTTTTCCTGGGTCCTGTTTTCCTAGCTTCACGCGATGGGCATTTTTTTGGCTTTTTCTCTGTGTTCATTTTTGTCTGCTTTTTTTCTATCTTTTTTTGTGTTTTTTTTAGAGTTGTGTGTTGTGTTTTTGTAGTTGTTATATGTGTGGTCGATTTATTATGGGTGTTTTTTTTTTATTTTTATCCCTAAAAACAAAAATATGTTAAGCTAGACTGCTAGGACATTTTTTTAATTAATATTTATCTTTTTAATAGTTTTTTATTTGTCTATTCATTCGATTTTTGAATTGAGTTTTTTTAATAGAGATTTTTCAACTTGCTTGCAACCGGGGGGGGGGGGGACTCTATTGGCGGGTCAGTGTTGTAAGTTACTTGTGAGCACCTGTTTTCTATGCCTACCGCGTTCGAATTCCATTGTTTACTGTTACTGTTACTATTTGTTCTTGTTTCATTGTTGCTGTTGTTGTTGTTACTGATAAACTTCTGTGAGCAAGAATTATTTCCAAGTGCAACTAAATTGACAACTTAGTTGTTAAGGCTTGCAAGTATTTTTTGGCTCCGTTTTCCAACTTGGTTGTAACAGGGAGGACCCCGTCGGCAGGGACGAGGGAGCTAGTGCAACTTGATTATAACCGAGAACATGTCGGTGTGGAAGGGGACCAGTCGCAACTTGATTGTAACTGAGCACCTGTCGGTGTGGAAGGGTGCCAGTCACAACTTGATTAGCTTTGCACCTAGTTGCAAGTTGATTGTAACTGAGAACCCGTCGGTGTGGAGGGGGGGCAGTCACAACTTGATTGTAACTGAGCACCTGTTGGTGTCGAAGGGGGGCCTATTGCAACTTGATTGTAATTGAGCTCCTAGCGGGTCCGAGTTGCAAGTTGCTTGTTACTAGGGCCTCGTTGAGGGAGGGGAGGGGGACGAGGTGGCAGTTGCATCTTGACTGCAACCAGGAGAAGGGGGAACCCCCATCAGAGGGCCTGTCGCAACTTGATTGTAACTTGATTATTGCTAAGCTTTGCTCCTAGTTGCAACTTGATTGTAACTGAGCACCTGTCGGTGTCGAAGGGGGGCCTGTCGCAACTTGATTGTGATTGAGCACCTATCGGTGTCGTAGGGGGGCCTGTTTGCAAGTTGATTGTAACTGAGCTCCTAGATGGTCCTAGTTGCAAGTTGCTTGTTCTAGGGCTTCATTGAGGGAGGGGGGACGGGGATGGCAGTTGCATCTTGACTGCAACTAGGGTGAAGGGGGAACCCCTGTCGAAGGGCCAGTCGCAACTTGATTGTAATGAGCTTTTTTGCACCTAGTAGCAACTTGATTGTAACTGAGCACCTGTCGATGTGGAAGGGCGGGGCCTGTCGCAACTTGATTGTAACTGAGCTTTTGCACCCAGTTGCAACTTGATTGTAACTGAGCACCTGTCGATGTGGAAGGGTGGTGCCAGTTGCAACTTGATTGTAACTGAGCTTCTGTCGATTTTGAAGGGCGGTGCGAGTCGCAACTTGATTGTAACTGAGCTTTTGCACCTAGTTGCAAGTTGATTGTAACTGAGCACCTGTCGATGTGGAAGGGCGGTGCCAGTTGCAACTTGATTGCAACTGAGCACCTGTCGATTTTGAAGGGCGGTGCGAGTCGCAACTTGATTGTAACTGAGCTTTTGCACCTAGTTGCAACTTGATTGTACCTGAGCACCTGTCGATGTGGAAGGGCGGTGCCAGTCGCAACTTGATTATAACTGAGCTTTTGCACCTAGTTGCAACTTGATTGTAACTGATCACCTGTCGATGTGGAAGGGCGGTGCCAGTTGCAACTTGATTGTAACTGAGATTCTATCGATTTTGAAGGGCGGTGCGAGTCGCAACTTGATTGTAACTGAGCTTTTGCACCTAGTTGCAACTTGATTGTAACTGAGCACCTGTCGATGTGGAAGGGCGGTGCCAGTTGCAACTTGATTGCAACTGAGCACCTGTCGATTTTGAAGGGCGGTGCGAGTCGCAACTTGATTGTAATTGAGCTTTTGCACCTAGTTGCAACTTGATTGTAACTGAGCACCTGTCGATGTGGAAGGGCGGTGCCAGTCGCAACTTGATTGTAACTGAGCTTTTGCACCTAGTTGCAACTTGATTGTAACTGAGCACCTGTCGATGTGGAAGGGCGGTGCCAGTCGCAACTTGATTGTAACTGAGCTTTTGCACCTAGTTGCAACTTGATTGTAACTGAGCACCTGTCGATGTGGAAGGGCGGTGCCAGTCGCAACTTGATTGTAACTGAGCTTTTGCACCTAGTTGCAACTTGATTGTAACTGAGCACCTGTCGATGTGGAAGGGCGGTGCCAGTCGCAACTTGATTGTAACTGAGCTTTTGCACCTAGTTGCAACGTGATTGTAACTGATCACCTGTCGATGTGGAAGGGCGGTTCCAGTTGCAACTTGATTGTAACTGAGCTTCTGTCGATTTTGAAGGGCGGTGCGAGTCGCAACTTGATTGTAACTGAGCTTTTGCACCTAGTTGCAACTTGATTGTAACTGAGCACCTGTCGATGTGGAAGGGCGGTGCCAGTTGCAACTGAGAACCTGTCGATTTTGAAGGGCGGTGCGAGTCGCAACTTGATTGTAACTGAGCTTTTGCACCTAGTTGCAACTTGATTGTAACTGAGCACCTGTCGATGTGGAAGGGCGGTGCGAGTCGCAACTTGATTGTAACTGAGCTTTTGCACCTAGTTGCAACTTGATTGTAACTGAGCACCTGTCAATGTGGAAGGGCGGTGCCAGTCGCAACTTGATTGTAACTGAGCTTTTGCACCTAGTTGCAACTTGATTGTAACTGAGCACCTGTCGATGTGGAAGGGCGGTGTCAGTTGCAACTTGATTGCAACTGAGCACCTGTCGATTTTGAAGGGAAGTGCGAGTCGCAACTTGATTGTAACTGAGCTTTTGCACCTAGTTGCAACTTGATTGTAACTGAGCACCTGTCGATGTGGAAGGGCGGTGCCAGTCGCAACTTGATTGTAACTGAGCTTTTGCACCTAGTTGCAACTTGATTGTAACTGAGCACCTATCTATGTGGAAGGGCGGTGCCAGTCGCAACTTGATTGTAACTGAGCTTTTGCACCTAGTTGCAACTTGATTGTAACTGAGCACCTGTCGATGTGGAAGGGCGGTGCCAGTCGCAACTTGATTGTAACTGAGCTTTTGCACCTAGTTGCAACTTGATTGTAACTGATCACCTGTCGATGTGGAAGGGCGGTGCCAGTTGCAACTTGATTGTAACTGAGCTTTTGCACCTAGTTGCAACTTGATTGTAACTGATCACCTGTCGATGTGGAAGGGCGGTTCCAGTTGCAACTTGATTGTAACTGAGCTTCTGTCGATTTTGAAGGGCGGTGCGAGTCGCAACTTGATTGTAACTGAGCTTTTGCACCTAGTTGCAACTTGATTGTAACTGAGCACCTGTCGATGTGGAAGGGCGGTGCTAGTTGCAACTGAGAACCTGTCGATTTTGAAGGGCGGTGCGAGTCGCAACTTGATTGTAACTGAGCTTTTGCACCTAGTTGCAACTTGATTGTAACAGAGCACC
The DNA here is from genome assembly GCA_910589765.1 of Avena atlantica. Lineage (NCBI taxonomy): Eukaryota > Viridiplantae > Streptophyta > Magnoliopsida > Poales > Poaceae > Avena > Avena atlantica. The sequence goes on from OU342735.1 coordinate 29,083,286, forward strand.
TGTCGATGTGGAAGGGCGGTCCCAGTCGCAACTTGATTGTAACTGAGCTTTTGCACCTAGTTGCAACTTGATTGTAACTGAGCACCTGTCAATGTGGAAGGGCGGTGCCAGTCGCAACTTGATTGTAACTGAGCTTTTGCACCTAGTTGCAACTTGATTGTAACTGAGCACCTGTCGATGTGGAAGGGCGGTGCTAGTTGCAACTTGATTGCAACTGAGCACCTGTCGATTTTGAAGGGAAGTGCGAGTCGCAACTTGATTGTAACTGAGCTTTTGCACCTAGTTGCAACTTGATTGTAACTGAGCACCTGTCGATGTGGAAAGGCGGTGCCAGTCGCAACTTGATTGTAACTGAGCTTTTGCACCTAGTTGCAACTTGATTGTAACTGAGCACCTGTCAATGTGGAAGGGCGGTGCCAGTCGCAACTTGATTGTAACTGAGCTTTTGCACCTAGTTGCAACTTGATTGTAACTGAGCACCTGTCGATGTGGAAGGGCGGTGCCAGTCACAACTTGATTGTAACTGAGCTTTTGCACCTAGTTGCAACTTGATTGTAACTGATCACCTGTCGATGTGGAAGGGCGGTGCCAGTTGCAACTTGATTGTAACTGAGCACCTGTTAGTGTCGAAGGAGGGCATGTTTGCAACCTGGTTGTAACTGAGCTTTTTTGCACCTAGTTGCAACTTGATTGTAACTGAGCACCTATCGGTGGGGCCTGTCGCAACTTGATTGTAACTGAGCTTTTGCACCTAGTTGCAACTTGGTTGTAACTGAGCACCTGTCGATGTGGAAGGCCGGTGCCAGTCCCAACTTGATTGTACCTGAGCACCTGTCGATGTCGTAGGGGGGCCTATTTGCAACTTGATTGTAACTAAGCTCCTAGAGGGTCCTAATTGCAAGTTTCTTGTTACTAGGGCTTTGTTGAGGGAGGGGGGACGGGGATAGCAGTTGCATCTTGATTGCACCTGGGGTGAAGGGGGGACCCCTGTCGAAGGGCCAGTCGTAACTTGATTGTAACTGAGCTTTTTTGCACCTAGTTGCAACTTGATTATTACTGAGCACCTATGGGTGGGGCCTGTCGCAACTTGATTGTGACTGAGCTTTTGCACCTAGTTGCAACTTGATTGTAACTGAGCACCTGTCGATGTGGAAGGCCGGTGCCAGTCGCAACTTGATTGTAACTGAGCTTTTGCACCTAGTTGCAACTTGATTGTAACTGAGCACCTGTCGATGTGGAAGGGCGGTGCCAGTCGCAACTTGATTGTAACTGAGCTTTTGCACCTAGTTGCAACTTGATTGTAACTGAGCACCTGTCAATGTGGAAGGGCGGTGCCAGTCGCTACTTGATTGTAACTGAGCTTTTGCACCTAGTTGCAACTTGATTGTAACTGAGCACCTGTCGATGTGGAAGGGCGGACCAGTCGCAACTTTATTGTAACTGAGCACCTGTCGGTGTCGAAGGAGGGCCTGTTTGCAACCTGATTGTAACTGAGCTTTTTTGCACCTAGTTGCAACTAGATTGTAACTGAGCACCTATCGGTGGGGCCTGTCGCAACTTGATTGTAACTGAGCTTTTGCACCTAGTTGCAACTTGGTTGTAACTGAGCACCTATCGATGTGGAAGGCCGGTGCCAGTCAGAATATCTACTTGGTTGTAACTTGGTTGCAACTTGGTTGTAACTTTTGCATTGAATTTTCATGAAACTGTTCAAATGGTTCTTCATCTTCTAGCATATTATCATTGCCATCGGAATATCTACCAGTGATCATGAACAGTTTATTCTACATTTAAAAAAAATCAAATGTAAGCATGAAAAACAAAATAAGAATGAATATAGGTAAAAATCAAAGCTACAAAAAAACAAGGTTATCTGTACCTCATCACCCAATGGACCTTGTTGGAAATCCTTATAATTTCGTGCATCAGCTGACTTCTGAACTCCAAGCAACATATCCATGTATGACATTCCCTCTTCTTGTGAGTAGTTTAACTGCTAAAAAGTTGTTTATGCACATGTTAGTTATAGTTCTATTAAAAGAATTTTTTTAGTATTACTATGCTAATTTGTATGCTTACTCCGCAGGATCCATCATCATAGAATGAAGCATTTGGATCAAACCCACCTGGAAACTGATGAATAATGGAGGTATAAAGAAAGGTCAGTTTCATTTATGTTTAGAAGTTTTAAATCATTTACTATCATGAGCTTTCCAAAGTGCTACCTGATGTGATATTGAATTGGCTGTTCCAAAAGATGTAGAAGCTTGCATTGAATTATGTTGATCTACCTGAAATATGCATGTTATCAAAAATTAATATTATAGCAGATTTGTATCATCATATTATATCATCATAAAGAACTCACTGTAGCTGATATATTGCATGCATAGATTGGCTGAAAATAACAGAGACTAACATGTGAGAAATAGTTATAAACTTGAGTGCAATATATTTCAAAGTTAATTCCTACAAATCAATTACCTTTGATGTTTCTAGTTGTGATCGAATCAAGAAATCACCATAGTTGTTCATAATGTCTGCACACAAAAATATATGGTAATGGAGCTTCAAAAGGGGAAATGATAGAAAACAGAGGATTCTCACATGACCAAAATAATTTTTTTCCAAATACTCAGAAAACGCAAACCTTGGTATGTGCTTGATGTTCCTGTGTCAAAAACATTTGTAGAAAAGTACCAACATTACTTTTTCAGCAAAAAAAAAGCTAAGTTTGGGGTAACATGGATTCAGTGCAAAAAACTAACTGTTGCTCACGCTGGATGGTGTTGCTTTCATAATGCCTGCAGGAAAACAGAGGGATTCAGGAGGATGCAGAACAGATCTGTTGTTCTTGAGGGGTTCAGGAAGATTCAGTAAAGCAGAGAGGAAAAAATTATTTTTATGCTAACCGGGGTAAGTTTTCAAAGATCCTCCACCAATCTCATCTGAATTCGCCCCCTGTACTAGTTCATGAAACCAGTCAACAGATCTGTGATTTAGTTGTGATCTTTTTTCCCCATGGACTTGTGCTTATCGCTGGGATGTGGTTGTCGAGAGAAAGAGCTAGAAAGAAGAGAGGAAGGGGGGATCGGGGGTAGTTTCGTCATATGCCAGCTGTTTCTGGATGCTTCTTCCAGATAGAAGACAAAAGCCCAACAAAATATACAAGAAAATAACAGCCCAACGTAGAGCAATAACAGCCCAACAAAGGACAACGCACACGGTCCAGAAACATGAGCAAGGTTGATATCGCCGAAGTGGTTTGATTTTTGAGTCTGACGTCATGCGACTGAGATTTAACTAAATCTCAGTCGCCTGAGACATAGGCACGCCCTTTTATATATCTATTGTTCGTAGTGCAATTCCCAGGTCGCGCCCCTGAGTTCTCTTTCCCCTCATCCACTGCTCCGCCGCTGCGCAATCCGCTATCGCGCAGCAGATCGACGATCGTGAGCACCAGATGTCTTCTCGCCGCTGCTCAATTGGAGTCAGTAAGGCCAAATCGGCTACAGTGGTGCCTCCTGTGGCGTCCTCATCTTCGTGTAGGAGCGCAAGCACCGCATTGCTGCCGACGGTACGCGCAAGCGCGCCTTCTTGCGCTACATCTACCACGACCGGCCGAGTCGGAGGCCTTGCACCAGCATGAGGCCGAGGGCATGGAGTCAGGGAGCATGGTGTGCCACGCCGTCCACAGGCCTCGCGCCTCGTCGCCTCCCTCTTGAGTCCACCAGCAGAAGCGCAACGACGCGGAGGTGGGGAGCTCATGCCGTGCTCGGAGGTCACCCTCACTCAACCCCTCTGTAGAGCTCTCCAACTCCTACATACCACCCTCCTCGCTAGATGAGTACGTGTCATCGAGCGACGAGTCAGACGGGGACCACATGGTGCACAAGGATTTCGTCGGCAATGATGAGGAGGAGCGCCGCGCGTTATAGAATACGGAGAGCCGCTCCACACGAGAGCGGCACAGAAGCGCGAGGCCGAAGATCTCCATTGGGCGTTGCTCACGGTGGCGGGCGCCGTCGACCTAGAGCGGAAGGAGAGGGAAGTACCGCGCGCCGGATGCCGCAAAGCGCACCCGCAAGCAGCACGACGCCTGCGTCACCGTGCAGGAGGCCATCGAGAGGAAGATGTTAGAGATGTTGTAAGAGCATTTATAATGGAGGGTGCTTACAGGAGTGCTTACAAAAATAAACCAACCATTTTGCTAAGCATTGGTGCTTACCTCTATAGAAGAGATGACTAGTATAAATAAGCACCAATGCTTAAAAAAATCGGTTTATTTTTATAAGCATTATCATAAGCATCTTGCATTGTACATGCTCTAAGTGTACCCACTCTGCGCAGCCCAAGATCATGAAGACAAACAGGCCCACTCGACGTTAAGCAAATGTGCAGTGCCACCTACGCCATCCATTTTGGCCCACTCTTACTTTCGGCTCGTCCCATTGCACTCTCCGGTACTTTTCAAGTTCGAAGCGTAGGTTCTGTGCGTCTCCTGAATTTCCATTAGAACTGCACATAACCGTGCGCAGATGTGGAAGACTGAGATCAAAATTTTGATTTACAAGAGGTAAAGTGCTACTCCCTCCATCCACAAATAACATACTCATTCGTTTCAAAATAGATGTTTCAAATTTATTAAATTTAGATAAATTTAGACACTATTTAGCATATAGATTCATCTAAAATTTAAAAAACTTAAGACATCTATTTTTGGACGGAGGAAGTATTTGTTTTTGTCTAAACTAGCAAGGTGGCCCTCGCAAATACGAGGGCGTCATCTTTAAACTGTTGATGGTCACTTTGAAATCAATTTAAAGAAACAATATATATATATATATATATATATATATATATATATATATATATATATATTGACAATCCACTTAGGAGAACTTCATTATATTGGTAAAATTTGTGTTGTAATCTACTGATATTTTCTCTAACAATTTGCCAATGTGCAAAGCATGTGTCCATTTCGACAAGACTCTTATTACTCTAGTTTGAATTTGACAACACAGTGTTTTCTTCTACAAGATTGAAATTGTAAAGTTCCTAACAATCTCACTTCATTTTGGAATATTCAAATTGTTCGGCTCATAAAAGTAAGACATACAACGGGTCAATAGTCTACCATTTCAATCTTCCCCGTCTTGTCTCACCTTTGTCATCGACTGTGGTGTCAAGAGGTCGAGTAACCATAGAACAACCTCTAATATGAAGTTTAGGTACCTTCCTTATGAGGTCTATGTATTATAAGTCACAGAGTGATGTTGATTGATACGATGTTGTGAAAATAACTTCATCTCCGTCACTATACTGGCATAACCATGACGTATTTATCCATGGAAGCCAAGTCTTCCTATTATGTATACTCCTTATTTTCGTGACAGAAAATATTTCCACATTAATGCAATAAAAATAAGAATCTTTAGAAATTAATAATGCCTCGATTGTTTCCTTAATTAGTTAAACATCTACTATAGTGATAAGGTTTATGTTATATAAATGTTAGAGAAACATGAAACAACCTGCAATGATCTGGTGTACGCTCTTTCTGTTAGTAGATCACAACATGAATACTGATTACAATATGTAGAACTATGATACCACATTTAAATGGGTAACACCAGGTTTCTATGAAAAGTATTTTTATACCCCATAAATGATCGCAGTTGAAACTAAACATATCACAATTGATAGGTCTTCGTATCTTCATCAGTTCATAAATGGAAGTAGTCGATATAACTTCATGATTTCATATAAGCATCATCCAGCAATTATCCATATCATGCCTCCCTTAATTTTTTTAATCTTTGACCAGTCTTAGGAGTTGACTGTACAATAGAAAGTATATTCTGTAAATACTACTTTAGTCACACATATTAGGCTAACAATAGCACACCAACCTAAACTTGATGCACTTATGATACAAAAATAAACCCATAAACCTTTACCTTAATCTTATTACTTCGTAAATTGTGGCTGGATATTTCACCCTTTTGTGAGTTTTTCTAATCTCTTTACCATAAGGACCAGATGTTTAATCTAAAGAAATAGTTGAGCATTTAAATTTTTCCATAACATTGATATTTGTAGAGATTACGATTATCTTACTTCATTAATTTGTAAATTTCAAGATTATTTTCTCCCATGAGGATAAGCCTACTAAATAGGAGTAATCTTGTTGATGCGGACTTTGAAAATAACCCTTTATCTTGCTTTTCGTAATTCGAAGAAGATAACCATGAGTTGGACATTATACACTGAAGCATTAGTTTTCCATTACAAAATTAAATGCATTATATTTCTCCAACCATCAAAATTATTTTACTATATTTTAGGCACATTGCACAACTAATGCATTAATTTCTATTTCTCAAAATTTTATTGCTAAAGAACACTCAAAATGCAAAGTGAGAAAAATTAAGTAGGGCGTTTTTAGTTGCACTCGCCACTAATTGGCATCACTTTTAGTTACTTCTGCCTGACCTTGTAAACGTCGGCTTACATTTTTTATGCACACAATCCTGCAAATAAATTTAGCATCCAAACACATTATAAACTCCTTAAGAAACATAAGGTTCCAAACGGACTATAGACTCTTTGTTATTTCAAATAGAATAAGATGCACTTGTATTACATGCTACAATTATTTTCCGGTGGTTTTATTGGATCAGCAATATACTTGCTACTGCATACCTTTTTTGGAGAAAACAATGAATTTACCCTTTTAGGTTTAGTAATCAAAGGGAACGAAAATCTTCCTTTTTTGCAAGACAGTGATATAAAATACTTAATTAACTGATTTGTAGGGTCATCTGGATGATCGTGTTCCATGACATGATGAATCTCTTTGTCTCAGATTTGTAGTAATCATGGCGTACTATTATAGGAAAAAAAATGAAGAACTTGTGGTGTTACCATGTCAGTAGGGAAGTAATACTGAAAACCAAACAATTCAACCGGTTGAGTAGAAAATAGACCACTCTTATATAGATACATGCCTGATGGATCATTGATGGAAATACTCTTGATTTGTGCAGGTAACCACGTTTTCACGGTGCCGTGCTTGTAACACGGAAAGGCGTTGAAACATATAGATCAACCCATCTTGTCTATGCAAATTACATGGCATATTAAAGATCCAAATTTGAAGTGATCAAAAAACAAAGATACTTATCAAAGCGTGTAGCTTAATTTTCTAAGATGTGTATAGGTAAAATAAATCTTGGATTAATCGAGCATGAGGCAAGATTGAAACGTCTGCAGCTAACCTGCATATACGGATAACACGGGATTACGGCCGTCCGGCCAAGCAAATCGAGTCCAACGCCATGCGGCGCTGCTGATGTGTGCTTGCACTACAGCATATTGGGCCAGCGGTTTGCGGGGCTCAGCCTGGAGATTTTGTGGAACCGCACCTAGAGTCCTTTGTATGGAAGTTTTCTTCTAGATTGTGCGTGGACTCCTTATGCAATATGATTGATCCTCGATCGTTGGATTGTTACCGGTCCATCTCTCTTATTATAAACATGTGCAGCTACATAACCAAGCTAACGTGACATAAGGTATACGTTTCGATGTAACACTACTTATATTTTAATCTTAGATTAGATCTTAACCGTATATTATAAATCTAATAGTTAAAAATAATTCAGATGATGTGGATCAATCTGGTGCCTCGAAAAACACACTTATATTGCTTTTAATATATAACTAGGATGGGCTAGAATAAACGGTTAGTCTTTTTTTTCTTTGACACGGAAACAGGTGTTACGGACTCTGATAAATAAAGTTACATAATATCTCGCTAAATCCTCACCATCAATTGTAGATCTAATGGTTAATATATTTTAGGTGATGTGGATTAACGTGGTGCCTCGAAAGACACCCTTATATTGCTTTTAGTATATAATAGATAGATTCGAATCTAAATAAACTCAAGTCACTTATTTCTGAACGGAGAAAATAATATATAACAACCTATACTTTGACAATGCAGAAAAGAAGACAGAAGTAGCCACAACATGCAGAACCGATGGCTAGTGATAATAATGCAGCAGCAGAGCAAGAAAAAGGGAGGATGGCATGGGCATGGGAATGGCAACCAGATTGGAAGATTTCTCAAAGCGTGCCTATGGTATGGCTGTCCAGCTATCCTGCTTGTCCCAACAAGAGGAAAATGGACAAAACATCTCTTGCGAATCCGAAGGGCACGCCAGACGACATGCATGATGCATCATGCATGCACCTTCTTTTCCTAGAAGAGGTCAAGTATAGTGGGTGTAACCTTTACGATCTTTTTTTGGTACATCTGCTCATATACCGAGTACTACTATATTCTGTTTCATCAGTTGAGGGCATTCGGTAAGCAAGAAGAGATTAATGCCATTGCTTTCTTTAGGGACCACTTATTGGTCATTGAAGGTTTCCTTGCATCTTGCATGTTCAGCTTTTTAGCAGACTGTATCCAAGCAGTGGATCGATCGTATGTTCAGCTTTTTAGCAGACTGTATCCAAGCAAAATATAAGATGTTTTAGATTTATAAAGCAAATGTATCTAGACTATTTTTTAGTATGTAGGTTCGCTAAAATTTGGAGTGAATCTAGATACTAAAACAAGTCTAGATACATTTTCTTCAGAAACCTAAAACATCTTATATTTTATATATTATGGTCTATACACTCCCATCTGTTGATGCAATTTGAAAGCCAACCTAGTAGTAGAAGATCATCATTAGCAGAACGTGCGGAGTAGCGAGTTTTAGTTATTATGCAGGGTGTGTCTAGCTAGCCTGTGAGTCCTTGTGCATCCGTTGCAAGTTGGAGTAGGTAGCAACCGTGGATGGCAGGCGAGCTGGATTGCACCTTGTCCAAGGCGGCCTCCCCTTCTCGAGATGCGTGCCAGGAAGCAGTCTCGGTATGGAGGAAACATCCCTCGGATCTGGTGGCCAGAGCTTGTTCCTCGACACGTGTGCCCAGCTGGCCGGTGCTTCCTCCCATCATTCTCTGTGCACGCACACGCAGATTCGCGGGCCAGGTAGTACGGTGGAGCAGAACGTGGCTGGGTCACTCACCGCTCGATCGTACTTGTACCGTAGGGTCACGACTATGCATTTGTTTTCCATGGCAACACATATTCTCATTAGTAATTAACTTCTGCTATATTTCCTGAACCCAATCGTGCCATAGATGCATGTAGATACAAACTACCTTATTATTTTGATTTATACGTGGCTATATATGTAATCCAATCCAATCAATCAGATCATGCCACGGCCGCATGCACCCACTTTTGGAGTACAAAAACAAATAGTAACGTTTCACGGAATTGGGCAGTGTAGCTTTTGGCATGCACACACACACCATACCTAACGACGACATGAGACCAGCGTATAGGGCGCTTTATTCCTTTCCTTCTTCCGGGCGTCTGCGGGCCTATCCATCCGTCTGCGTGGTGGCCGCTGTTGGCGCGCGAAATTTCGCGGAAACGGCGGTGCAGTGCAGTGCATGCAGGCATGGCCACACCCACCTCCGTGCATGCATGCATGCTCTAGCTAGCTGGCTTGCAAGCTATTCTCAACAAAACAAAAAGGCTGGCTTTACAAGCTATTTATATTGTCCTAGCTAGCTTGGAATTTGTGTGCACTCTGATAGTTAGTCTGATCACCTCGAGGAGCAGCATGTGCTTTCAAATTTTCTTCACCCTCATCGATCACCTCGAAGAGCATGTACGTACTCTGATCGCTGATAAGGTCGTCTCCCACATATTTTTTCTGAGACAAAATAAAAAAAAAGAGTAATTGATTGAAAGTCTCCGATCGTCACTTTGGTCCTTTGCGTCGGCCGGTGGAAAGTTTCGGCAGTCGCTTGGTTTGAACGTACGTTACTGGCCTCCTCCTCCTCCGAGCCAGATCCAGCTAGCTGCGAGGTGGATTGTCTTGCATGCAAAGCTAGCCAAACCAGACTTTGATGTATGACTACGTTGTCGAAGAAAAGGAGAAGCCAATACATACATGTGCAGCACAGCCGGGCATGTATGTATCATGTGCCCATGTATATATATCTATGTTGATGTTTGAGGCTGGGTCGGAGCCCTCCAGGAGCTCCATGACCTGCGCTCCCCGCAGAGTCGGGAGGACCTGCATCTTCCAGTATAGGAAGTTCTCCCTCGACAACTTCTCGGAAGGAGGAGTCCCGAGCGCTGCCGCCAGGTTTGATGCCGTGGAGGAAGAACCCATCGGGCGGGCCGGATGTAGGGGCGATCAGCGATCGTAACCGCGACAGCCAAAAAAATTATGGGAATTGGCGATCTGGACCGCGGCAATTCTGAATTCGGGTTTTTTGGAATTGGATCTAGGATCACGTGTGCTGAATTTTGGAAAGGAATCAGGCTAGACGGAGAAAGAAGATGCTCTGATACCATGTTGATGTTTGAGGGAAACGATGCCCCCGTTGAGGGGATCGGTTACGTGTTATATAGCGGTGGAAAAGCCCCACCGGTGGCATTTACAGAGAGAGTTACAAAAGGAAGGTGAACAGAACAGACTGCCCACTACACGGTCTAATCAATAGAGAGAGAAGGAGAAAGGACCGATACAATAACGATTGACAATCTACACACACATGGCTCGTCACTCGGTTGTTTTGTAGCTCTACACACACGTCTCGACAAATAAGAAACCCAGCCGAGCAAGCAAGCAACCAAGTTTCTCACAGCTTTGCTTGCATGTGACTCGATTTTGAAGAATAAACGGAGAGCATTGAGCACTTTTTTTTTTGGACAATAACAAAGGAAGGAACTAATAATGCCAGGGACGTGACGTGACAGGCCGCAAAGTCCCAATAATGTTTTTCCACTCCCTAGGTTCCAAAGCCAGCCTTTCTCCCCGTTCCGCCTTACCATTACCATCGTCCGTTCGTTGCTCCTTTTTGCCACGTCAAGGTCATCATCGATGATGATAGAATCCGTCCGTGTGACAGGAAAACCGACCTTTTTTCCTTTCTTATACTTTTGAACAAGGGAGTGAACTTTTTGGGAAATTGCTTAGGCCTCGCTTGTTTCACTGTAATTTAGGCCAAAACACCCGTTTTAGTCGGAGCCCGATAAATTACAGCCCAACACCACTGTTAGCACTTGGTTAGCTGTTTTTTTTCCGCCTCCGAATCGTTTTCGGCCCAATTACAGGTGAAAACCTCACGGACGTGCGGGGGTCAGTCAACTCGACAGACGAGAGACTGTCTTCCAGTCTCGACACATCTCAAACCTAGCACAGACGGGCAGGGCGGCGACTGGCGGCGCAAGGTCTGCGCAGGGCGACGACTGGCGGCGCAAGGTCTGCGCGGGGCGGCTTCTGGCGGGGCTGCGGAGGCGATGACGCAAGGTCTCGTTCGGCGGCGACGCAAGGTCTCATCCGGCGGCGACACGCAAGGTCCGCCGCTCTAGGTCCACCTCCAGCCCGTCCGGCGGCGCAAGGTCTGCCGCTCCAGGTCCACCTCCACGACGCCGACGTCATCGCGCTCCTCCCGCCACTGCCCTACCTGGTAACACGGCCAACCCTCTTCGCTCCCCCCTCTAGAATTTCCAAATCTTGGTGCTTCGTATCTAGGAGTTCTTGTGATTGCTTAGTTCGTCAGACTACATTTGAGTTACTAATGGGAACAAGCTTAGAACAAGCTGTTTTGGTCTCCTGTTGCTGCTGCCGAGGAGTTTCAGACCATCGTAGGAGTTTTTACTGCTGCCGTAGTTTGTCAGACTACATCATCGATCCTCTTGATCCTTGTTTCAGACCACCGTAGGAGTTTTTACTGCGCCTAACTAAGCTTTACTGATCCTCGTTTCAGACCACCGTAGGAGTTTTTACTGATCCTCGTTTCAGCCCACCGTAGTATATTGATTTTTAGTTCCAGAGAGTGAAGATTTCTAGTTTCTACTTTTAAGTGTTCTAATGCCAAATCATTTAAATGCGCTTTCTTGGCTGAACCCATGGAAGCCCATTAAGTGAAAGTTGTAGGCAGGCGTGGTTTCTATTTGGATGAGAATTATACGAAACTCAATTGCTTCGATGATCTAGCTTGGCTGGCCCTATGTTTATTTGGCCCCAGGATTGGGGAATGTGAACGAAATTTAGTCCACGGCACACAATTGTTACTGCTGGTTTGCATCGTGATGCTCTGTCTCCCTCCTAGATTCAGAGGCGAGGCAAGCTACGCTTGTTACTGTTGCAGTTTGTAAAAAGAGTAAAGTCCATCTATCTAAAATTTGGTTAGGGCGTAACTAGCAGACTCGTAATGCTGGCATACAAGAATTCTGTCGAAAAACACAGCATCCAAAAACCTAGGAACCTGGAGTAGAAGTTGGAAGATTTAAACCAATTATTAAGAGTAGAAGTTGGAAGATTTGAACCAACTAATAAGAGTAACTGGAATTATAATCAGTGGTATTGAGGAGCTGTAATCAGTGGTCTCCTTTCTCAAAAAGAAAACGGTCCATAGGCATCCATAGTTCGGTGCATATCTGCGCACTATCACTCGCTTCACTGTTCACTTTATAATCTCAAAAAGAAAACGGTCCATAGAATGGATTATTGTTGCAGCAGCGGTAGATGTTACTATTTTTGCAGCAGCGGTAGATGTTACTATTCTTTGTGGATTATTGTTGGGTGGATTCAATTCTTAACTTCTTAAATAAATATGATGTTACTCTTAATGTGTTGTTCTTAACACATTCTTATTGGTATGTGTTGTTGCAATTTCTTAGGAAATGGTTATGACTGATTCCGAGGAGGAAGAGGATGAGGAAATGATTTTCCTTATTTTCCCAACATTATACAAACTGTCCAAGAAAATTAGAACCCCAGTGAATACTTCTGTCCTCACGGGTCCCATGTATATCAGAGAATTACTTGATGGTCATCCTACTAGATGTTATGATGTTTTAAGAATGGAGTCCCATATTTTTCAAGAACTTTGTGATGATCTTAGGTCTAGAAAACTTTTGAAAAATTCAAGAGGGGTTAGTGTGGAGGAGCAATTAGGTATGTTGATGTATATGTTGTCAAGGAATGCAAGCTACCGTACATTGACAGACAGATTCCAGCGTAGCCCAGAAACAGTCCATAGGCATATCAATGCTTCCATTAATGCGATCACATCATTGGCATATGATTTAATCAAGCTTCCATCCACGAATCCTCACATCAAGATTTCTTCAAGTCCCCTCTATTGGCCATACTTTGAGGTACATTTGATTTGTCTTATGTATGTTAGAAATATCTATTCTTTCACGACACATATAATTTAGTAACCATAACTTCTATTTGCAGAATTGCATAGGAGCGATAGATGGGACTCATATCCCTATGAAGGTAAATGAGAACGAAGCTGCACCATATCGGAACCGAAAAGGAACTCTATCTCAGAATGTCATGGTTGCTTGTGATTTTGATTTAAGTTTTACTTATGCTTCAAGTGGCTGGGAAGGGTCGGCGTCTGATGCTGGGGTGTTAAATTCTGCTATTCAGTCTGGGTTTCGTGTACCAGAAGGCAAGTACTATTTGGTTGATGGAGGGTACGCGAATACACCAAAGTTTCTTGCCCCATACAGAAATGTTCGGTACCATCTAAAAGAGCAAGCTAGGGGAAACTGTCGCCCAAGAGACTATAAAGAACTTTTCAACCTTCGGCATGCCCGACTAAGGAACATTATAGAGCGTATAATAGGCATCCTAAAGATGAGATTCCCTATTCTGAAAGTTGCAACACACTATCCAATCGATACTCAAGTGAAGATCCCCTTGGTGGCAATGGTGTTGCACAATATAATCCGAAGCCAGAGAGGTGATGAAGAATGGCTTAAAACCCAAAAGATGCACATTCATCCTAGTAAATATGTGGATGTTCCTAGTGGAGACATGACACTTAGAGATGATTCAACACCCTCAGAATCGAGGAGGAAGTTGGGCAATGCTCTTAGAGATGAAATAGCAAAGAAAATGTGGGCAGATTATGAAAGAAGTAGGGCTCTGAGAGTGCAAAGGAGATCAGTTCGATGAGCATTTGCTGTTTATGGATGAAGAAGGAGGTTGGGAAGCTGGGAATTCAGTCACCTCCATGTAAGTAGCTCATTGCCTTTTCTTTTAGTACTATTGTTAATGAGGATCATTGCTATTTAGTACTATTGTTTATTATGAGTTAAATAGAGCCTCTGAAGAACAAGTATTTTAGATTTTGTCCGTAGGAGCTGCCTGAACTGCCAGATTTTAGTTTTGTTTCATGTCTAGTACAGTAGTAGTGTAGTTCCTGTTTTTGAAAACTAAATCAATTAATTGTTTTGATATCCTTAGGTGCTCACATGATTAGAGAATGTGGGATTTGGTTTTTATACTAGATCAGGTTAGTACACCAATAGAATCAGGTTTGGAGTCGTGCTCATGCAGCTAGAGATCCGCAATATATTCTTCTTTTATATTCAGTAAACTTTCTTTGTGGATTTGTAACTTGCTGCATGCATATTCCAGCGAGAACCTAACATTATTTATTCTAGTGAGAACACTATATGGTAGCACATACTACTAATTGTTGTGTTAACAAGTGGCATGCATGACCATATCTGAAAATAAAGAAACGCTAGCTCAGTTTGTCTATTTATGAGCATCAGTGCATTACTATTGTTAGTATCTAATATTGATTTTTTATTTCGGATGTCCTCTCACAGAGTTCAAGTCTTTTGCTGTCATGTTTTGTCTTGTTAGCAAGTGGATGAAGGTATCAAGAAATTATCTTCAAAATTTGTGTTCCATCCTTCAGAAGTCCAGTCCAGTTCAAGCCTTACTTTGAAAGTGGTTGAATGCTTGTTATATGTAATTTAAGTAAACATACTTTATTGTTGATCTGAACAAACTGGAGTTTGTATTCATTGTTGACCTAGGATGCTTTTATGTAATTTAACGTGGATTCTTCGTGTATGTTATACTACAGCATGGTCAAAGATACGATTTTTTCATAGTTGGGGACTAGATGTGTGGTGTTTTAGTCATTTCCTGCTAAAATATTGTACTTTCCAAACAGCACATATGGCGTCTGTAAATAATACCCTGAGATACATGTGCACGTCTGAAACCACTTGTAAAAATTCCCGATCCGGAAGTAAAACTGGACACCCAAGCAGGGCCTTATGAGTTATGACAGGAATCGCAAAAAGGGCAAGCTAGAGCGTACGCGCCACCTTTCCACGTCATGGCTGTACTAGGCTGCTCCTGGCGCGTCCACACCGGTTTCCATCAACAACAACAACAACAACAACAACAACAACAACAACAACAACAACAACAACAATAACAACTGATCACATCGTTTTCTAGTTTAGTTTCTAGCTAGTTGACGATCAATTGTACTACTTGAAAAAATTGCATGTGATCACACATTAAGCGGTGTGCGTGCTACATGAACTCGAGTTAAACCTACAATGGAGAAAGTTGACGCAATCTATCGATGCAATCTCGATCGAGTATGTCATGGCACGTGGAGCAATTTTGGTCCAACATTTCTATTTGCCTGCAAGGCACAGCTGATGCGCCGTATGTTTGTAACTTGATCACGGATCATATATTTTTTTTCAAAGCGACTAACTGCATCAATCACATTTCTGACGAAAATGCTGAGCAGAAAGTCTCATTCACGAAATTACACACACACTGACGCCAAAACGGAGAAACTACTTGGACAGTTGCACTAAAGTATAAATTAATTAATTTGTGCATTACAGAGATTGAAAGGAGAGAGGCACCGAGGAAAAGCACAAGATTCTTGTGATCACTAACTATTATGCTGTGTCTGAAGAACTAGCAGCAATAGCTTCTCCACTACCCAAAAGCAAGCTGAGCAATGAAGAATAATCGTAGTACAACAATGATAACAACCAATACTACTACTGCTAATGGTGCGTCATACATTATATATATATATATGTAAATATTTATGTGGATGGAAAAATCAACTAACAATGGAGAAAGAGACGGGTGTGCTAGCTAGACTAGCTAGCTAGTGTGAGTCACATCATCAGTGCAGCGGCCAAACCAGCGGCGGCGGCCACCAGGAGGACAGACGCGGAGCCGCGCATCGCGGTCGCGGACGAAGAGGGCGGGGACCTGTAGTACCAGGGGTACCACGGCAGGATGGGGTTGGGCGGGGGCGGCGCCGGCCCGTAGATGCCACCACCGCCACCGCCTCCGCCTCCGGCGGGAGGCTGGTAGTAGGGAATGTAGCCCCCGGCGGGCGGCGGGTAGCTCGAGGAGGGCGACGGCGGGGTGTACCCACCGGAGGAGGACGGCGGCGGGGGAGGGTACCCGTAGCCTGACGGCGTGGAGGGCGGCGGCGGGCAGTCGGCCGCGGCGGGTGGCGTTGGTGGAGGCAGCAGGCACGGGTAGGGGCAGTCGGCCTGGTAGCTGTTGTCGCCGGCTGCGGAGGTGACGAGGACGGCCGAGAAGACGAGGATGACGAGGAGCCTGTAGGACGCCATGGCGCGCGCTCGCGAGCTTGCTGGGAGGGAGAGGGTGTGTGTGCTGTGTGAAAGAGATGGCAGTGAGTGTGGTGTACTGGAGTGTTGCTAGCTAGTGCGGTTTCTTGTGAGGGGGAGTTGAAGGTGATGGAGACGCGAGGGGTAGAAGAAGAGAGGAGAGGACGGAGGAGGGGAAGGGTGACGGGTGGGGTGGGTTGCTTATAATTGGAGACGACGGAATGGAGTGGGAACGGCCGGTTTGCATAATGGTAAGTGTACCTGCTGCCGCTGCTAATTGAAGCCGTTATGCCCAAAGTTTGTGTTTGTTGTAAAGTAATCTTAATTAGTTCCACGCACTGTGATCACGCAAATAAAAAGTAGTAGCACTTCGTATCTAAAAAAAAACAATAAACTGTACACTACACTTGTACTCCCTCTGATTGATTATTATTAATAGAGTGGTGGAATTTTGCACAAAAAGAAAAAACCCATCTCTCTATACATTTTGTAGTACACAGATCGATTGGCGGAGTGATAATTAACTTGTACTACGCACCATTGAGCTTGAGAACCACCCATGCATATATTTTCGCCGTGGCCGGCCGGCATAGTCATCATTCTCGCACCCAAGGATGGGTTGATCGACGGGAGAAAATTTCTGGTCCCCTACGTGCGTACTCGAGTAGTAGTACTACACTTCAGAATATTCTGCGGTACAGCTAACTGTAGTCTGTGGTAGTAGGCCGGGTCCAAGCGGCGATCAGATGAGATGTACTGGAAGATCGCGCGCGTTTCGATCGATCCATCTTCCGTCGTCAGCGTACGTCGTCGTGTTGCTCCCACGATCGTCGGATCTATATATGTCACCACCGATACGGCGCCATGCACGCACGCAACACCACCGACTAGTACTGTATACATCCAAACTCCCCCCCCCCCCGTCACACTCGTAATTATCTGGATAGTACTAGGGTCCATAGCCTGGAGATTTGTGCCTTTTATTCTTCGGGTCCATAACCAACCACTAGTCTTTTTTGGTCAAAATTCCGTTTTTGTTATACAAAGTCCCGCTTTTGCTACAGAAAGTCCCGCTTTGGTACATGTAGCAAAAAATGTTGGTCTAAAAAATACAAAAATAGACCGGACCTCGCCGAACACTTTGCATCAAAAAGTTCAGCATATGTAGCAAAAAATGACTTCGCCGGAGTGTTTATAATTTGTTGCTACTGTAGCAAACCGAATTCGTCCGACAATTTCGTTGAAGACCTCGTAGCAAACACTTTTTTTACTATAGTAGCAGAACCACGAAACGGTTGTAGCAAAAAATTTTTATACCATTATACCATTGTTGACATTTTTTCGCATCACTTCAAGAAAAGAAAAAATAGCAAAAAATTCGACCTACTCCGGCCGGCGGGGGCCTGCGGGCCATGGCGGCCGGGCGTCAGGCGAGGCCCAACCAGAGGCGAGGGCCTGCGGGGGATGCGAGCGACGGGAGCGGGGCGGCAGGGCCTGCGGGAGAGCGCGCCCAACCGGAGGCGAGGGCCTGCAGGGGACGCGAGCGACGGGAGCGGGGCGGCAGGGCCTGCGGGAGAGCGCGGAGGCGGCCATGCGCGGGAGACGCGAGCCACGGGAACTGGGCGGCGTTGTGCGTTGTGAGATGTGTACGAGGAAGAAGAAGAGATAACGTCCACGTCGCTCGCACGCGAGGGGCCACCCGGGGGATCGCAACGCACTATCCCCGTGGGAATCGTATCGTTTTCCTAATTATCTACTGCTGTAATTATCTACTGCTGCACCTATACTTAACTTGTCCGCAAGTAGAATTCCTGGGTCACCTTCATAATGATCGACGACACCGTAAGCAAATTGTTTTTTTTGGAAAAGGATATCGATCACCCGGGAGATCGAACGAAACGATCCCCCGGTAGCTATCGCTCTGCTCTGTGTATTTTGGAGGCCCACGTCTACACATCTCTTCCCTAACCTCACGATGTCATGTCTCTGCTTCCGTCTGAAAAAACATCTGCCGCCATACCGTTTGTAGGTCCCTGCGCCGCACCTCTCTTGTAGCTTCTGTTGCCGACGCACCGTCGTCCGTCCGGCCGCCGCGCTGCCACCGTCCCTGCAGTTTTCCCATCGCCGGCCTCCACACAAGCACGCCCGCGCCGCCGCCTCCGACTCGCGCCGGCCGCGACCGCGAGGGCTCTCACCGCCGCGCCCCGCACCATCTCCCGGTGCTCCCGCCAGTGATCCCTCCCCTAGCTCCCAACTCCTCCAGGGACACGTGCCCGCCGCACGTGCTCCGGGCGCCGTCGACGAGGACCGTCTCCCCATGGGGCCAATCTACTCCACCGTTTCCTATGGTACCGTCCATCTCTGTAGTCTCGCTACAGCTGTTGCTACCTGCGGCATCCATAGCTTCTACCTACATCGAGCGACGCTGCTACACACAACAACCGACGCTGCTACATGTGACGAGCCATCATGCTACATGCAGCGATTGAATCTGTTACATACGGCTTCCGATGTGCTACATGCGGCGAACGATGCTTCTACAATGTGATATTTTCTTTGCTACAAGTTCAGCGGAGTCGACTTTTGCTACATTAGTATAATTATTTTGCTACATATGTTTTTTGATTTTGCTATATTATCAGTTTTTGCTACGAGGTCTTCGGCGAAGTCTCCGGGGAGGTCTTTGGCGAAAGTCTCCGGTGAGGTCGATTTTGCTACATTAGCACAACTTTTTTGCTACACAGTCGTCGGCAAGGAGTCCGGCGAAATCTCCAGCGAGGTCTAGTCTGTTTTTCGATTGTCGGGACCGAACCTTTTTTGTTACATGTAGCAAAAAACAGGACTATTTATAGCAATACGGGTATGTTTGTAGAAAAAACAGAATTTTAGAGATTTTTAGAAAACACGTGTAAAAAGTACGAAGGATTTTGGAAAAATATCCCTCAAAGGCATGCGTAGTGCGGCCCAAATATTTTTACTCAGCTAGGCTCCTCCAGGGATCAACGCCGGCGCCCCCACTTTGCGCTTTGCTCTTTAAGACTCACTGACTACGATTCGATTCGACGCGATTCCTGAGCGGTTGGGATCGATTCTTCTCCCTTTTGGCGAAGGAAACTTTCCCTTCTACTTTCTCAAGGACTTTACGATCCGTATAAAATTGCAATCGTACGTGCCATACAGCTCTGTCCTCGCTGTCCGGCCACATACACGACCAACGAACGCATCTGTCGCCGTACGTACACCTTGTATCCGTCACGTGTATTCGTCATTTTGGAAAATGCTTAGCAAGTGACGAAAAGGTTCGTAGGAGTTCACGTACGTACTAGTAGCTGCTCGCTAGCTGTACGTGGATGTAGGCTATAGCTCCAGCGGCGCCATGCACACATGCATGTGCGCGCCAAATGGGACCGAGGAGAGTAGAATATCAAAACGGTATGTGGTATGTTTGGTACTACGATAGGCATGTGTGTTGAGCAGGCGGCGGACTGGAACGTTCGTCCCCATTCTGTATCGATCTGGTGGCTGCTCGCAGCCGGCCCTGCTGTTCTGAACCGAAAGGTCGCCGCCGAGTTATTAAGCAGAAACATCCAAGCAGGCTGAATGAATGAAGAGGAATTTGTCACCGATTCGACCACAATAAACTCATGGGCGCACGCAACAGGAGCGATCTATCCAAGAAGAAGCAGCGGCGGCCGGAAGATTCGCCACGCCGCTCATCGATGGACTAACTTATCGTATTTTGGCATGTATAATTGTTGACGAGGCCAATGATAGCATGAGATCGAGAGGAAGGTGACAAGCTGCTAATTGTACCGACTGATTGACTGACTGGTTCTCACCTGCCGGTGCACGTGTGGGTCGTCAGAGATGAGGAGGAGAAGCTTCCGACGACTACTCCTGCGTGAGTGTACTGCAACCATGTCGGTGCTGCTCCCTACTCTCCTTTTTTGACTCCTTCGCCAACTAACTTCTTCTACTCCCTCTAGTCCATACTAGGGTTCACAACTTTGTCTAAATTCGTATGTATCTGATTAAATATTTAGACTAGATACATTTGTATCTGCATAAAGTTAAGAACACGAATATGGACCAGGGTAGTACCGGTACCAACCAACCAGTGCTATGTTTCACTCCTCTAGAAGCTGGTTCTGAACAAAAGTAGAACACATATACCACTAACACTACGGGAGAAGCTGAATACGCCGACGGCCGGGTCCCGTCGGCGTAGGCCCTAAATGCCGTTGGCGTAGGCTGGCCCGACGGCTGCCGTCGGCGTATGGCGTCGGCGTACTGCCCCGTAGGCGTAGCCTCTTCTCCCGTCGGCGTAGAAAAGCCGTCGGCGTAGACCAGATGGGGCCCACCTAGATGACTAACGGCCGTTTGGCTACGCCGACGGCTTTACCGTCGGCCTAGATTTTTTCAATTTTTTTTTTCAAATTTTTTCCAACTTTTTTTAACATTTTTGTATTGTTTAATTTGTTAATCTCACATGGACATTTTTAATTCTAAGTATACTTAGTCTCAAGTCAAATTGCACAATTAGTCAAACTTCTTAACCGGTCACCCATCCTAATACTACTCCAGCCCCAGCACGCTTAACTTCTTTGTTCCTTCCACATGAGCTTCCGACAAACAAATTAGAACTTGTTGTGAATATTATCATATCAAACCTATTAACCATTACACTATAATGTTAGACATATTTGTTTTTTTACATTTCATATAATTTTTTGAGTAAACAACAATAAATAAGTAATAATAATCTTGAATTCAAATAAAAATACTTTTTTTATTTAAATTTGAATAATTCGTATCTACAAATCCGTAAATCACAATTCGACAAATAATATATCCAAATCGATCAGAAAAATGAGAGGAATCCAAATATGACATCCATATCATCTATTTAATTATATATCATAAATTTTAAATATTAGACCAACTGAAACTATGTCAAGATTCATGAAACATTCCGTTTTTGGAACTCGAAAAAAAAAAATTGCTTTTTGGTGCGACGAAAAAGAAAACTTTCTCCTGCAACATTGTTCGCCATCCCATGATATACACGAGTGCATAATATGAGCAGGCGGCGGACTGGGACGTTCGTCCCCATTCTGTATCGATCTGGTGGCTGCTCCCAGCCGGCCCTGCTGTTCTGAACCGAAAGGTCGCCGCCGGGTTATTAAGCAGAAACATCCAAGCAGGCTGAATGAATGAATGAAGAGGAATTTGTCACCGATTCGACCACAACAAACTCATGGGCGCACGCAACAGGAGCGATCTATCCAAGAAGAAGCAGCGGCAGCCGGAAGATTCGCCACGCCGCTCATCGATGGACCAACTTATTGTACTTTGGCATGTATAATTGTCGACGAGGCCAATGATAGCATGAGATCGAGAGGAAGGTGACAAGCTGCTAATTGTACCGGCTCACTGACTTACTGGTTCTCACCTGCCGTGTAGTACGTGTGGGTCGTCGGAGAAAGATCAGAGGGATGAGAACCTTCTCATCAGTCTGAACCGCTCCTGCGTGCGTGTACGGCACCCCTGTCGGTGCTGCTCCCTACTCTGCTTTTTTTTTTGACTCCTACGCCAACTAACTTCTTCTACTCCCTCTAGTCCTTCACAACTTTGTCCAGATTCATACGTATCTGATTGAACAATTAGACTAGATGCATCTGTATCTAGATAAAATTAAGAACACGAATATGGACCAGGATAGTACTGGTACCAACTAACCAGTGCGTGCTCTATTTCACTCCTCCACAAGCTGGTTCTGACCAAAAGTAGAACACATATACGACTAATGCTGGTTCTGGCTCGTTTGAGAGGGACGATATTGTTCAGGCTGGTTTGACTATTTTCTTTCTCCTTTTTTTCTTGCATTCTATTTGTACATTACGCCTAAATTTCAATACCTATATTTAGTCAAACAAATAAAGCGTAACGATGCACTTGGTAGAATGGATACTTTGTCTTGATTTATTCCACCCTATAGAAATCATGTATGCATGATACAGTTAATGGACATTGCCATGAATAAATCTTATGGCTTCAATATTGTCTTTCTTTTGGCCTCGACACCAACGGCTCACCGGACGATTATTTTCGTTAAAGTTGCAATAACAACCAACTACATTTCTATGATCGATTGAAATTTTCAAATTTATTCTCCTATGATTCATTCACTATAGTTCAATTTAGATTTATGAACTCGCTAAGTTTGAAAATATATATGTTTATGCTAAAATTTTATACTTATTTTTGGTGGCCATAGATACAATTTTTTTGCAAATACCGAAATCATGTATAGTAACAAAAGTAACATTAATATTTCAATGCATTTGAACGGACAAGAGAATTTAAATAAAATCCTCTCAAATGAGAAATAGAAAAAATATATACAAAATCACATGTATTCCTTGATTACTCTTCACTTTCATGAATGTAATGTACATGTATGTGCGTGTATAATTAGCATGTTATAAGCATAGCACGATATAAGTTTCTACTTTATGACTAGGTATACTGGTAGAAAAATCTAGAGTATGTATGGTGTCTAGTAAGGCACTAGTACGAAAAACAATGTCGTTGGCCACATATCATCGATCCGATTTAAGGAACCTGTCAGTGATGTCCTTAGTAGACCCGGATGGTGGGTTAGGGACGACGGATCAGAGCTAAGATTTGAACATAGTGATGTCCTTAGCAGACCCGTTTTGGCATGTCTGATTGTGGACGAGGCTAATGATAGCGTAGCATGGAGAACAAGGTGCTAATTGTACCCACTGACTGACTGACCGGTTCTCACCTGCCGGCGTCGGTCGTCAGAGAGAGAGAGCAGGATGAGAAGTTTCCGAGTTTGAACCACTCCTGCGTGCGTGTCCTGCTCCTGCACCCTGTCGGTGCTGAGCTCTCTCTCTCTCTCTCTCTCGTTTTGGACACGCGGAATGTAGGTAGTCCGTCGTCTCGTCTCATACACCTACACGAGACCATATGGAACGGACGAAGAAGGCAAAACTGCGATACCTTGAGCCAGCTCAGTTCCATCTCAAAAAGGGCTGCGACAAGTTATAGCCATGACGAAATGTGCCGCCCAACCTATATGATTCTATGAAACTAGTGGACTGTAGTGGAGCGATCTGCATAGCATCATTTCTTCTTCCACGCTCTCTTGATTGCTCCGTTCAGTGCTCCTACCAGTTTGGTGGCGGAAAGGCGTGCCTGCCTTTGCCTTCTGTTCTGCTGCGGAGGACAGCCAACAACATGTACTCCTTCCAAAGAAACTACGCTACGTCTCAAAACTATTGCACTAAGATACCTCATAAATAAATCAAGCAGGCCGGCTAGTAAGCGATCCCGAGGGGCTATCTTCTCTCCCATGCTGGTGCCTTGCTTAACTCAAGTATAAAGCCTTCTTTCATTTCCGAATTTGCTTGCGAGCAGTCCTTGCATATCTGCTTGAATGAGTCTATCAACCTTTCCCAATTTTGGAACATGCCTTCTTGTCACCTGTATTTCTCTCTCTTCTGTTCCTCGCGTATGTATAAGACCGAATCCATTCTTTTTCGAAATCGTTGCCACAACACGCTAGTAGTACATGCCGTAGTAGCAAATCCGAGGGCAACCTCGGAATATTTCTTAATTAATTATTCTTTATGGTACAAGAGTTTCATGTTATGAGATTAGAATTAATATGGCTCTACCGTTACCATAAATATTATGCTAAATGGAAATCAGTTGTCGGGCAGACTTTTTTTTCTGCACAAACAGGTGATGTTATATGAACTAGCACAGGGGCCCTCGCAAATGCGAGGACACCGTCTGTACTTTATAAAAAGTATCAATAAATAAATCTCAAGTCTTCATACATCCTTATGTGTTCAGAACTAAATTTCTATATCTACCATAAATATTTTGCAAAAATAATCTACAAATTATGTGTTCCAAAATAAATTTCTATTTCAAGGAAGATAAATTTACACAAGTAATTGATGGAAATAGGCAATGTGGCTTACACATTGAAGTGCCATGGCATACATGTTGGTTTGACATTGGTTAATACATGTTTGGAACGTTCCAAGGAAAATATACAAATCATAAGTACATGGGATTAAGAGAATATACTACACTCACCTAATAGTTGAGAGATAAAATTATAATTGTTTTCCTCTTAAGGAAAATTACCACATTAAGTACAACATGTGTTTTATCATGTCACAAAAATTCAAACCAATTTTGGTTTACAGCCGAGTAAATATATATAAAAATCGAATCTGTGAACCAATAAGCTAATATGAAAGGACAGACTATTACCGAGTCCTTCTATTTCTTCTAGGTATGTGAAGCAAATTTGATTACCTGGCCAACACTTGTGGTTCTACAACACTTACTGTTTCTTGATAGCTGTGGCGATCCCCGTGACTATAGCATATTGTCCCTAGCAGATGGAAAACCTATGTTGATAATCTTGACAACGGCGGTGGTTCTCTCGCTCCTTGTTGTTTTCTCGGCTGTTTGGTATTGTGGAGGTCACACTAACGGATGCAAAATGTTTACTTTATAAGATTACCATGGAGAACAATTTTCATGCAAGGTGTGTTAGTATGATATACCCATAGAAAGCGATAACAGGAATACAAATAAACTCGTTCTTGAGCTAAGCAATATAATCAAAATTCTTTTGTAAATTAAAGTGTTGAAGGGAAGAGTAATTTTATGGCATTATGATATGCCCATATTTAATAATCAGTAGAACCTAATACTAAAACAATTTGATTTCTTTATAAGATTACCATGGAGACCAATTTTCATGCAAGGTGTCTACAGTGTACTACTTAACCGGGCTGCCAGGGTATAATCCAATATTAAAAAGCCAGACTGGTGGTAGCATGTCTATTTGTCGGTGTATTAGTGTGTACCTTTAAAATTGAGTACTTGATCAGGTAAGATGTGATCGACGTACTGTCGCCTATGGCGTGTGGTGCAGAATGAAAACATAGGTTATGATGGTGGAAGCCAGCCCGTCCGTGTGCTGATCTGAGCGGTCTAGCACCCGGCCTGCAGCTGTCGATCGAGCTAGAGTAGCGAGGCTGCCGGATAGAGTTGCGAGCGGGATCCCATGATAGCATCTATCCTGCCTTTGGCATTGCCGGAGGAAACTCCTCTGGGATAGCATCTATCCTGCCTTTGGCGCTCGGCCGAGTCGGTGCGTGACTCGTTGTCCCGAGAGCCTCCGTGGATGTGCTGAGTCGGAGATATTTCCCTATGGTGATTCCTCGCACCAGGCCGGCAGAGCTCCGACTTATATTAGAGGCTAGCCTCCGAGACTTTACTGGTGCAAAGGTCATGCGCCTGAGCTATTGCTCGCTGCTCCCACGGACCATGGTGGCCGTCGGCATCGCCACCAGGCAAAAGACATTTGCGGTTGTGCGCGCTCGTGGGTGGAATGAATAGCTAATACAGCGATCTATGAATGGGTCCGAACTCGTTCCAGTCTGCCGCATGTTTCTGCTTGCTACCCTGAATGCTGTTCTGAACGGAAAGGTCGCCGCCGAGTTATTAAGCAGAAACATCCAAGCAGGCCGAATGAATGAATGAATGAATGAAGGAATGTGTCACCGATTCGACCACAACAAACTCATAGACGCACGAGCAAACTGGCCAAGCAGCATGCAGATTATTCGCCACGCCGCTCAGCTCGATGGACCAACTTATTGTACTTTGGCATGTCTGATTGAATGATAGCATGAGATCGAGAGGAAGGTGCTAATTCTACCCACCGACTGACTGTTTGTCACCTGCCGGCGTGGGTCGTCAGAGAGAGAGAGAGAGAGAGAGAGAGAGAGAGAGAGAGAGAGAGAGAGAGAGAGAGAGAGAGAGAGAGAGAGAGAGATCTCAGGATGAGAAGCTTCCGATTCATCTGAACCACTCCTGCCTGCGTGTCCTTCAACCTGTCGGTGCTGCTCATCCTCTGCTTTTCGACTTCTTCATTCACCACCCACCACCTCTACGAGTACCAACCAACCAGCCAGTGCTATCTGTTTCACTGCTGCCGCGTCTGTAGAGCAGTAGTAGAAGCAAAGCCACCGTACCGTGCGCCTGTGATTGCCTTTGGTCAAGGTTCCATGAGATCGAGGAAACCACATTTTGCATACTGGTAACGCCGCGGTCTAGAATTCGAGCTTAATTTAGAATCTCTGGTACGTAACGTTAACTTTAGAATCTCCGGGTAGTAGTAGTCATCGTCGTCTAGTAGCAAATCTAAGGACAACCTTTGAACATTTCTTAATTATTTTTTATGGCTCTAGAATTTCATATTATGAGATTAGAACTAGAGGTGTTTTGTAGGACCCTTAAATAAATATTAGCCATTCATTTTCGTCAATCTAATGGCCTATACAAATTCATACCGGTGCTAAAAAGGCGAAACAGTATGATTTATATTGAATACTTCGCAACACCAAAATAATGGCGCGTTCACACGAGAGGGCCGGCCCAAATAGAGCCCATAGAGGTATGACCGTCCAAAACGAACCCTAGCTCCATTTGGTCCCATCTCCATCCCATGGACGCGACGTGCACGCGCTGCCGTGTATGACCCCACCGCCGGGTCCCGTTATCGATGCAGCCAGCCATCGACACCGTCCCTGTCTACGTTGTAAGCCGCCGTGGCAGCAGTCACCGACTTCGACCTTCATCTGCGCCGATCTACCGCAACAAGGCAACGGTGATACCATGCACAAGATCGATGCGGGCAACTGTGCGGTGGAACTGCAGGGGAGGTGGATGGGTTCAAGGAGGGTGGTTGAAACAGGGGAGTTGCCTTCTGCCCGGGCGCAACGAACGTCACATGTCTTCTCCGGCAGCTCCTCACCAGCGGCCAGCATGGTCGTGGGCCGCTACTGCCGTAGATCCCACCCTCCTGGAGGTCAATATCACCGACTTCTGCCCGTAGTCATGCTGGTGGAAGGCAGAGGTGGGAATGGATGAGGGTTCCATTGATAAACACCACAATGTCGAGGTTGAGCACATGAGGCAGGAAATGGAGGAGACTTTGATAACGGCGAGGAGGTGCCCAGCATTGCGGCTCTACTGTAAGGCCGTTTTGGTGAGTTCTGCAATACATCCAACATGGATTATGACTTGCCTACAGTTTTGAGCTTTATTTCTTAGATATGAATTGTACACTAAGGTGGAAGCATTTAGTGTGGTGGTGTTTCTGTTATAATAATTAATTCTGTCATATTATCCTGTTAGGCAATTATAATAATTTATTCTGATTTATTCGTCTGGTAGAGAAAATACTTAGTTGCATGTTGTAGTTCATTATATCACATTTTCAGATGAGTAAATAGACAATTATAATCAATAGTCCTGAGTGGACAAACTAGTATTGGTCACGGGCATAACCACTTGACAGTAAGATGACATACTAAAGAAGGGTGAATCTATGAACTACACTAGATCTTAAATGGGAATTTCAATACTACTATCTCGCAAACGAGACAAGTATGCAGAGATTGATCTCTCCCAAACTTACAAAGAAGTAACTTTATCCGGTCACTGGTTCCACAGGGATGCAAGGTGAACAATGTCCATCTTAGGTGGGGATGCTCCTGCGGGGATGCAAGAGCAGTCAATAATTTTTAGTGAGTAAGCTTTCCAACAATTAGTGAAGGAGAAGGCATATCATCATATAGGATCAGGTATTAACCATTCTTACCTCTTTGATTTACAAATGTCCACTTTAGTTCACTTAATATTTGAAGTCAGTGAGAAGTAAGGTCCTTTTTTAATCTCATCTATAGTTAGTGCTAGATAAGAATGATAGATATGTACAATGCTCAAGTCCTAGCCAAATGAACATCTCTAAGATCAGTAGGTACTCTATCAATTTGGCCTCGGATAGATGGCCTCCGAATTTCAACTTCACCTACTAATTACGTAGATGCTTCTGTGTATATACTAATTAGAAAAAATCTATAATTGTAAGAAATCAGAGATGAATTCAAGAAATATAGAACAGAGCGAAGGCACCTCGCTATTCTCTAGGCAAACAAATTATGTTGGCTCATACACATTTTTGTAGGTAACCCATTAGCTTGTGTCAAAGCCCAGTAGAACTCAACGCATGCAACTTTCTTATTTAATGACCTCGAATATTTGTTCATTACATGGTATTTTTTATTCTTTACCTTCGCTCCTTCTCGCATTTTTCCGTCCCCTGCCACTGGTTCAAAAGATTTTATCAAATATTTCAATGAGAGGATCCATCTCATGTTTGAGCCGTCATTGATCGCCCGCCTTAGACGATTGCGATCTATTGGGGCTCCAATGTGCTTGCCATGAACCGGTAGTTCGACACATCTACTACACTAGAAATTGCAAACGCTTGTGCTATCTAAAATGCAATGCGGTAGAAACCATCTTTTTTTTGTATTCAATTACAATATTGTTGATGTTTTTAACATTTCATTTCATGAATTAAATTGCACTAACTTTTTTTCGTCTGATGGTACTAGTGTATGCAGGGTTATATTTTGTCAATCCAAGAGGAACTTCTCAACAATTATGATAAATATATGGTCAACTACTACACAAAGGTTTCAAACAATAGTCTGGAAGATGCATTGGCTTCATCGGTCTACCTTGTGAATGTGAAAGGACTACAAATTTTACAATTGGAGTACAAATTTTACTATGTTCAGAATATCTTTTTTCCAGGTTAAAGCACATAGTTTTTACATATCACACGGCAAGAGACTTGAAGAAGAGAAATGCAATATATGAAATACTCTAGACTTTTCTTGTTCATGCTACTCTTGTATGTAGCTTGAATAATAATTCTGACTATCTAGATTTGCAATGTTAAAATAGGTTCATGACATACTTTTTTACTCTAATAAAGCTATTAGGGCCCATTTTAAATGGAAAATTTTGAACCAACACTTAAATGTTACAGTTCTACAATGATATGTTTACACTAAACTTCTGTACTTGTTATAACTTATCTTCATCAATTTGTGGTCAAAGATAATACAATGTGCACAAATTAAAATCATATGTTGTAACAAAAGTTACATTAATCTTCAATACATTACACTTGAGAAAATATATTTAAATCAAATCATGTCAAATGAGATAATACAAACGAAATAAAAACTCTCATATCTTTCTTAGTTACTTTTCACTTTCATTAATATATTGTATACATATTTGTGTGTATCATTAATTTTCTTTATAGAGTTCTATGAAGTATGCTATAAGAATATTTTGACATGGGTATACTGGTATAGAAAAATCTAGAGCATATATGGTGTCTAAAAGAATCTTATCGCCGAATAATTTTAGTGCTCCTGGCATTTTTTTCGGTAAAATGTGTCTTACGCAAGGGTCAATAATCTATTGATGGTGGTTAATTTAGCTTTTGTTTTATAGATAGGGAGTATCCGCCTTCTTAAACTTCATTTTTTATTTATTTTTCCATCTAGAATTAGAACCATTTACTTGGTAATAAGAGAAATGGCAGATTATAACAAAAAAAACTGATTGTGAGGGAGAAGAAGCGGCAAAAGCTAGAACAAGAATATTACTCCCTCTGTAGACTTGTTTAGATTTACATGCACATAGAAATGTTTTGCTTTGTAGATACATATGAATTCAGATAATTCCAAGTCACTTATTTTGGGACGGAGGGAGTATATCATTCGCCAATCTAAAAGGAAGATGTTGTGCATACAGTTGGGATAATATAGCTCCTGGCGACTTGATAATTCGTGTTATGAGGATCGATGCTCATCTTCATCAATCTGGTCATCAACAAACTTTCGCTAGCTCAATCCACGAGGGTATAATCCGTTGCCTCACTCCCGCATAATTTGGTCCGATTAATCCGCTAGAAATTTTTTGTTTTGTGCATCGCGTTTCCCAACAATGGTATTAGAGCAGATTATGCGTAGTCACATATGCAGATAGAGGAATCGGTGAATTCCCGTGTTGTTGATCTTGTTCTTCCTTTCCAATTGCTGCAATTTTTATCTTACGAAACAACTTTGTTAGGTGACATTTTTTCCACGATAGTCGAAAAAGTTATTTTTCATATTGGTCTTATGCGGATTTAGCTCAAGTCCGCACATGGGTCATGGGTATAGACGAAGTCTCGCATTGGCTTTGAGCTGTTCATAGCTATTGGGTAATACTAATACACCACCAATAAGTTAAATAGTAAACAATGATCACGATGGTTATTTATCACGTAGATAAAAAAATGTTCTTTTACAACTGTAAAACCCCATACTCTAGCAAAGCTTGTTAAAAACATGTAACTTATTTTACAGAAACTGATATGTCATACACGATGACATACACAAATGCATCCGTTACTTTACTACTCCCTCCATTTTAAAATATAAGATGTTTTAGCTTTATGAAGCTAATATATATAGACCCTTTTTAGTATGTTGGTTCGGAGAGATTTAAAGTAAACGTATACACTAAAAGAGGTTTAGATTCATTAGCTTTTCACAAAGCTAAACATCGTCACTACGCTCTATTCACTAGCACCAATCAATGTACTAGTCATTTCAGAAAAAACTTTTTTTTTGCATGGTCATTTCAGAAAAACTTAACGACTGACGAAAAATTAGGAGTTCACGTATGTACGTACCTACGTACGCCCAGCTACCTGTACGTGATGTAGGTTAGCTCCAGGCGCGACACACATGCATGTGCACACTAAATGGGCCTGAAAAAAAGAAGAATAAAAAAAGTAGGTATGCTTTGGGGTGTGTCACGCTAAATGTATGCATGTTGACTGTGGAATGAATAGCTATATTGTGGCGATCTAGAATGGGGGACGTACGTACGTACTGTACCTTCCAATCCTCCGCCTGCTTGCTACCCTGCTGTTCTGAACCTAAAGGACCCCGAGTTAAGCAGAAACATCCAAGGCTGATACTCACAACAAACTCATGGGCGCAAGCAGCAGACGCCACCGAGCAAGGCAGGAAGATTCCCCACGCCTTCGCACTTGTTGACGACACCGATGATATACGATGCGCGCGATCACCAGGATGCTGACAAGCTGCTAATTGTACTGCCTGACTGACTGACTGATTCTTGCCTGCACTGCCGCCGGTGTACGTGTGCCGTGTGGGTGGGTCGTTTGTCAGACAGATATCAGGATGAGAAGCTTCTCTCTATCTCCTGTGTGTCCTGTACACTATCGGCACTGCTCTGCGTTATATTATTCTGCTCCACATTTTGACTCGGCCCCTCCCTTCGCCACCAACTGCTTCTTCAATCTCCTGTCATTCCAATATATATATAGTTAAAAGTCAACGGCATCTAGGTTTGATCAATATCATAGACAAACATATAGGGTATAGAGGTGCTAGAGATTAAAAATAAGTGTCTACTTTGCAAATGGTTATTTAAACTTCTTACCGAAGAAGGTGTGTGTGGCAAGAATTGATTCAAAACAAATACCTGAAAAATAAAACACTATCTAAAGTTACTGTTAAACCAATTGATTCTCTATTTTGAAAAGGTTTGATGAATGTAAAGGATGAGTTTTTCAGTAGAGGTTCTTTTGTTATTGGACAAGGAACAAAAGTACGTTTTTTGGGAGAATGTATGGTTGGGAGATACATCTCTTGCAAATCAATATCCATCATTATATAATATTGTTCGCTATAAAAATGTCTTAGTGTTCGATGTTCTTGCACAAACACCACTTAACATTGGATTTAGAAGGGTGTTAAATGGCACAGAGTGGACACAATGGTTACACTTATACAGGCGGTTCATGACGGTTCAGCTCACGGACACAGCTGATAAATTTGTTTGGCAACTAACCACTTCTGGTTTATATACCGTAAAGTCTTTGTATCTGGACTTGATGAATCATGATACAAGATTTTTTCGTAAATACATTTGGAAATTGAAAACGCCGCTTAAAATTAAAATCTTTATATGATTTTTCAGTAATAAAGTTTTACTTACTAAAGATAATTTGGCAAAGAGAATTTGGACTGGATGTCAAAAGTGGTGTTTTTGTGATAGCAATGAAACTATTGAATTTTTTTTCTCTCTTTCACTTTTGCTCGTCCGTTGTGGCGCATGATCTTTTTTACTTATAATATTCCACCTCCAACTAGCATTTCTAATATGTTTGGAAATTGGCTAAATGGAATAGATAAAGGAGATAAAGCTTGCATACACATTGGGGTATCAACTTTATGTTGGGCTATTTGGAATTGCTGAAATGATATGATTTTTAACAGGAAAGCTTCAACAAATTTTTTGCAGGTTATTCGCTTGGCTATCCACTAGATCCAACTATGGTCCAATTTGCTTTGGGAGGACTAGCGCGAGAGTATGGTGGCTGGGTGCAACTGTTTGCTACAGATTGCGCAGGACTTCTACTACTTGGCTTTTGGGTGGCGTCGCACTAGTAGACTCCGAGATGTTTAAACTTTTTATGATTCTATTTTTTAGATGATCGATTCATGTTTCGACCCTCTGTGATCCTTGATTGTACCATATCGAATATTTGAACTATGCAATAAAAGGCTGTTTGCACCACCATGATGCAGAGGCCGGGGTCACACTCCCCATTTAAAAAAAAACATATGGGGTTCAAGATACCAAATAAGTATCAATACATTCACAATTCAATCTATTCTAAAATTTATATGTTCAACTTTTGATTAAATTTGCCGGACTTATTCATTAGAACGGAGGTACAACTATATAAAAGTTAAAAGAACAAGTGAACGTCAGGATAGGTCAACATTTGCTCAGCTGTTCAGGATGGAATTACCCAAAACTAAGATCACATAATGAAGAAACCATAAATGCAGTCCCCAAATTCGATTGTCAGGAACACCCCATTTTTTCTAGTCATGAGTCATAGGATGAATCGTTTGACTAGTATGCGAGGAATATAAACGAAGCAAAGGTTGGCGGACGTATCGAATGAATAAGCCTTCGCTTGATAGCCCTACCCGGGAATAGTAAGCGGATATTGTTTGTTTGGGGCACATGATCCAGCCAGGGTTTTGGTCTTACAGAAAAAAATTTGAAGTTTGCCCGAGATTAGTGAGTAGATATTGTTTGTTTGGGCCACATGATCCGTCCATGGTTTTGGTTTGATAGGAAACTTTGTGAATGCCCTACCCGGGATTAGCGACTGGATATTGTTTATTGAAACATTGTCCGGTTAACATACAAATTTGAAACCCAAAATTTGAGCTTAACTTCTCGGTATGACTGAACACTCACCATTTAGATTGTTCTTTTGAGTACTTTGAAAAAGAGATACCAGACTCACTTTCCTTGGAGTGACACACTACCCAGATCTGGTAAGAGGGCCCAAATCGAGGAGAGATGGTTTATGAGTTATTGGGCATGTTATATGTGAGTTATGGAATGATGAATGTTGTAAAAAATATATCTTAGTCAACAATAATTATACACAATTTGATTGGTATATTTGGAACCATGATTGTTCTATTAATACATATAGATTTGGACAAATTATAATTTTATTCATACTCTTTTTATATTACCAGAAACCTAACACATACAAAATTTCATTTTTAGTTTTAGATACATGAATTTGATTATTCATGTTGTAGATTTGTTCACCATATTCGTCCACATAACCATGCAAATCATCAAGGCACTCATCTTATCCAACTAGCAGATGTGACACCTACTTTGCTTGTTTTGATAAAATCTACGTAATGCCAAATACAACAAGGTTAATGTCCAAGTCCACATCCTCATCATTAGTTCAGTATGTCCACTCTCATAGTAACCATATTATTATCGATCCACTCTCATAGTGACCATACTATCATACCCTCTGCTACATGCAAATTGTTGGGATTTGGCACCGAGTCGAATTAATTTTTTTTATACTAACCTTTTGTACTCTCTTATAACTTTCATGGTCATAACTAATATGTTGTGTAAGAATCAAAATCATATGTTTTAATAAAGGTTACACTACTTTTAGTGCATTGCACATGGCAAAGAGGTTTAAATACAAAATCCTCTTAAATGTGAGAAAATAATTAAACAAAAAATCACATGTCTTCCGTGATTAGTTTTCTAGTTTCATAAATATAGTGTATATGTCTATGTGTCTATCATTATCAATGTTTTTAGAGATCCCCATATTTTATGCCATAATAATAAGAATATCTTAACATATGTTTCTATTTTATGATTCTCGATAACTTAGATAGAATAGTCCAGAGTATATGTGGTGCCTAACATGATCTTGTCACCTAGTCATTGACATGCTGTTGTCGATTTTGGGTCAAATGTGTTTGACGTATAGAAATCGGCTAATAATATCTCCTCTTCGCATTCCTCTAGCTAAGATAGCCTTTGGTACAACTTATTATAGGACGTTCAATAGAAATGTACTAGCAATGCAATTGAATTAGCCACCACTGTTATAATCAAACTGAGGAAGGCCGAGAAGATGAAGAGAAATACTTGCAAAATAACAGTTCAATTTAGGTAGAACTAACAACCATGTAGAAAAAACACCACGAATTGCCAAATATGATAGGTGTTTTACACATTATTGTCAATTGTGTGGTGGTCTTTTTGCAACTCCCTCCGACGAGGATGGCCAAGAGTCGATGACCTGCACATGTTGATAGTGTAGCTAGGTAGTGCGGTGGCGTGTGTGGGAATACAAGGAGTGGAAGGTGGTGGACACAAGACAATAAGAGAAGAGTTAAATTCATCAAGAGTCATCGAACTTGTCGAGTAAAATTACTTTGGTCACTATACAATAAAAATATGAATTTATAGTCACCGAATACGTATCAGAGCATCATCCACGGTCACCGCACACAGCGTATCGATTTATTTGCTGACGTGGCAGTGAGTGGGACCAACTGTCAGTCTCTACTTATGTTTTATTTTGCAAAATAGACCCTCGTATCATATTTTTATTTCGTAGAGGCTCACTCCTAATTCCCCATCGATTGAAAAAATGGCATCCTCGATGTCCCGGCGCTCCACCTGATGTGGCGGAGCACGGCGGCGGCCAGCGCCAGCAGGAGCGCCATCAGGTTCTCCACCCTGGCCGCACCGCGTCGTGGCTTCAGGAGACGTTGATGTAGTGGCCCCGTGGCGGTGTTGAATGACGAGGGAGATCGGCGCAAGCACTTGATGCGGGAGTCGATGCCGCCACACTGGAGAGTCAGAGGCCACAGTCCATCGCGTTGTATACCCACGCCCACGCCACCTCCTCCCCTTGCACGTCACCGTCGGCTGTATCCTCAGGCATCCTGTGCCGCCTCCGCCCATCCATGCGGTCTTGGCTACCGCAGACTCTCTAGATTCCTCAATTCCCCTTGCGGCGCGGTGTTGGGGCCGACCATACCTGCAACACGATGAAACGAGGAGCTCATGAAGGTAGCCATGGATGTGGGAGCAGCATCTTGCGGAGCAAGGGAGATGACCGCCAATGAGGTCTGGAGGTTGGGGAGGGGCACGAAGCAGGGGAAGCAGCCGAAGGTGAGATCTGGAGGTGGGGGAGTGTTCGAAGGAAGATGAGGATGAGGTGGGGGGACCATCTTGAGCAACGCTAGCTAGGGCTCAAGTGGCTGCTTCACGGGCATGGTGTTGATGATGGCCAAGGACCAACTTACCCATCCATTGACGACGAGATTTTGTGACCGTGATGGCACACGCCGCGGGAGGGCATGGGGAGATAAAGGGGAGCAGTCGAGGCTCACAACAAATAAGCATGAGGGGTCAGAAATGGCAGAGGAGCTCAGCATCGTCGACTTCATCATCGATGGCGGCCGCGACCAAGCCAAGGAGGGCATAGGGTCGACTGTGGGGCACAAGCATGTGCAGGTGCAGTGCGGCATGGAGAAGTAGGTGACCGGGGGAGGAGGTTGAGGCAGAGCCTCGCTAGAGTGCGGCGGTGCTGGGGACGGTCTGCATCGGGGTGGCAGCAAGCAGTGGCGCGGGCTCACTGGTAGGGCATTACGGGAGACAGGTGGGGGAGCGGATGGCATTTTATTTTACAAAAAAAACCTCCTCTAGCTGGGTATTCCTACATATCCTTTAAGTTACCTGACATTAGGTCCTACAGCTTGCTATGTCAACAAATACATAGCTAAGTAGCGAGTGATGACCATGTGTGACACTCCAACATGTATTCAGTGACTGTAAATCCGTATTTTCATTGTATGGTGACCTGTTCAGGATGTAGGTGGAAACGGGCGTCCGTAACGCTCAAAAAGCCTAAATGGTTTCACCGACAGTCCATCTAATTCATACAGGCTTCACGGAACAGGTCCATATAGCCTGCTTCCATGACTGCTCGGTGCGTAACTTTTCCGTATCCTCCCACACCATCTCGGCCTCAGTGCCCTTCCTGCCGCCCAGCGCTACCGCCGGCCCGGCCGCCTGTCACGTCGTCGCTGCCATGACCGCTTGATCCGCAGCTTTGTCGTATCCCCCCCCCCCACCCCCACCACACACACACACCATCTCGGCCTCGGTGCCCTTCCCATCGCCGCCCGTGGAGCAAAATGGCAAGCGCTGCGGGCCTACGGCTGAACACGCAGCGGTGAAGGGGGGAACTACACCAACGTCAGAGGAGGAGAAGAACCCAGCGGGGGTGAAGGACAAGAAATCGGCTAAGCAAGGAGGCGGCATCCACAACGACCTAAAGGGCAAGATGCAGTGTCTGATTTCCCCCTTAGGCCTTGTTTACTTCTTTGGTATTTTTATCTCCAAAAGATGCGGGAATATGCGAGGATTTGGTGTTCACCCAATACTCTCAAATACGCTCAAATACACTTTTCCAAAAATACTCTACCATGATAGAGAGTTTTTAATCTACCAAAAATACACTAGTTTGAAAGAGATTTGTGGGGATATCCCGGGATTATCCTCTCAAAATTCGGCCTAGTAAACGACAGATCGGAAAATTCCGGGATATGAAATAATCCCTCCCGAACCCCTCAAATATACCCTAGAAGTAAATAAGGCCTTATCGGAAGCCCGTGCTCTATTACTGCCCATCTAGTATTTCTTGCATTCTTCTTTCTGCAAGTAGTACTCATGTTCTGTGAGCGAATCCAACTGAACTAATAGTGGCGATGTTCAGAATATCCACAATGTGCCTTTGTATCTAGAAGAATTGTACAGCCCTTACTCATCCTGAACTAACAGCGGCTTAGTTGTGTAGTAGGTACCTGCCACCAGCACAAGAACAGAGTTAAAATAGTGTTGGCATGAACTATGAAATTGGTAATACAACTGTATAAGATCTTTTATCAGTTCATATTCTGTGTGGTATTTATTCATGTCTTTGTGGTATGTACTAGGTTACACAACTTCTATGCTGTCACTAAGTGTACGGGAGCGACTTTGTTGATTTCTTTTGTTTATCTATCTGGAGTAAATCATGTGCATTGAAATTAAGCACACTGCCCTCGTAAATTAGACCTGACAAGCCATGGTCAGTTGACAGCTTCCTTTTCCTCAGTTTATAGCTCTGAAAAGAACTAGAGGTAAAGATTTGTCCCCAAATGATGTTTTCCGCCATCTTATTTCTTTCTTCGGCAGAACTATTTAGTGATAGATCAGGGTGCTATAAATTTTCTGAAACTTGTATTGGACTAGTCAAGACTATGAATTCTCCAAAATCAATTCTTGTGCCTACCTGAAGATTTTGTTGTGGCGTACAGATGGAGTACTACATGTGAGCAGGAAGGAACCATAGACAGTCTCAAGCTATATGCGCATTTTATTTCTGTCTTAAGAGCTCCTCTAAGACCATCTTGTACTGAATTAAAACATAACTTATCTGCATCTTTTTTTCTTTTACAGAACTGAAACTGCAACAAGTTGAAGTGTTGTTTATCTAGCAAATTGGGAATTTATATTCAACGAAAATCAGGCAATATAAGCATTTTTTAGTGACAATCTGGACACATGAGAGCAATGCCATACAGAACATACAAATCCATGAATCGAATTGTTCTTTACACTTGTAGACTCTCTTTACATTCATGCATTTCTGAAGTACCTTGTGCTTCGGGGGGATACTTATGCTCAACCTGTAGGATCGGAGAAGCAGCATCGAGCTCCACCAGCGGCAGGTGAGAAGCAGCACGCACATGGGCAACACTTCAGTGCACTACGACAGCTCGGGGAATGGGGTGTTATAATTTGAGACGGAATGGGGCGTGGGAACTGTTTGTATGATGATGGTAAGTGCACCTGCTGCTGCTAATTGAAGCAGTTATGCCAAAAGGTTTGTGCTTGGTGTAAAGTAATCTTAATTAGTTCGACGGAACCACGTGTAATTAGCTAGTGCCTGGTGTATATATAATCATGCAATAAAAGAGAAAGTAGCACTCAGGAAGAGCAATAAGCTGTAGACTCATGCATGGTCCATGGCCAGACGAGGCACGTCTTTGTGCAATTTTGCTATTGCATTTTACTGTTCCCAATAATTAATCCCTACACGTTTTCTGCAGTACACGGATCTACACGGCTTTTAAAAGGCTTTCTAAATACACATTCGCTTCACAAAATCTAGAACGTTTTACATTTTGGAACGGAGTAGTACATATGTTATTACCTGAACGGAATCCGAGTTAAGCACAAACATCCAAGGCTGCATGAATGAGTTAATGATGAATAAATGAATGAACGAATGAATGAATGGAATATGTCACCGCATCGATCACAACAAACTCATGGGCGTAAGCAACCATGATCGACCGAGCCAAGCAGCAGCAAGAAGATTCGGCAGGCCCCTCATCGATGGAGCAACTTGTACTTTGGCATGCCCAATTGTTGACGAGGCGAATGATATGATGAGATGGAGAGGAAGGTGACAAGCTGCTAATTTGTACCGGCTCACTGACTGGTTCTCACCTCTGCCGGTGTACGCGTGGGTCGCCAGAGAGAGAGTTCAGTACGAGAAGCTTCCGAGTAGTCTGAACTCTGAACCACTCCTGCGTGCGTGTCATCCACTCCACCCCTGTCGGTTCTGCTCTTGCTCTGTTATCCTCTGCTTTTTTGACTCATTCATTCACCAGCCAGCCAGTGACTGCTTCTTCTACAAGTAGTACCAACCAGCCAGTGCTCTGTTTCACTGCTGCTGCGTCTATAGAGCACTAGAAGCAAAGCCAACCGGTTGGAAAAAAGGTTTCTATTCATACTTGAGGATCAAACTCTCCTAATACTAATGCAATTTATTTTAAGGACCAGGCTTGCTGTTTAACCAAGTTTAAAAATCCTGGTACTCATGCTTAATGGCAATGTGCATCTCTAGTTGGTGCAGAGGCCGGGGAAGTAAAATCCTCCCTCCATAAAGGAAATAATTTTTTTCATCCAGAAACAGATCGCTCCGTACCTCCCGGGTCCTCTCGCGCAAGAGGGCTCCGGAGGCTCCCCACCTCCTAACCATAGAAGCCGTTGCCGGCCTTCCTCTCCGGCCGCACCCCCGCCGCTGCGGGTCGTGGCGGCCACGCCTGGACGGCGAAGACGGCGGGCGTCGGCGGTGGCGCGCCCTGAGGCAGTCCCTTCGCGCGTAGGTGGGGCCTCTCCTAGGCGGCCCATGGAGGGGTTCGGCAATGGAAGCTCGGGATCCTCGGCGGGAGACGATGTCGTGGGGCGCAGCGGTGGGGCTCGGCGACAGGGCGGGAGGAAGAGGCTCGGGGCGCAGCGCCTGTGGTGGCGCCATGCGGGCGCCTCTCTGTCCGTGGGGGAGGTGGTGCGGCGGCGTGCCGTGGCCTGGACCTCTCCCCGGCGAGCTCGAGCGGTCCTCCTCGCGCGCTGGCTACATGTGCTCATCGGCACCGATGGTCGGCCTGCTCGATCCGTTCTCCGGAAATCGGCCGGCGGTGTGGGGATCGCGGTGTCAGATCTAATAAAGGAGGTGGTCATTTGGTTTCTTTCGGACGATGACGAAGGTCTTCTTGATGTCTGCCCTCGTTGATCTGGTCTAGAGAGACGGGTTCCGGAAGGCTCCGCCGGCGAACTTCCATGGGTGTATCATGTCTGGAGATTGCTGGATCGGAAGGTATTCAGTCGTGCACACCTTATTTTTCTGGCCGTTTGGTTTTAGCGGAAGCGTTGCGAAGCTCTGTTGTTTGTTCCCACCAAGTGCCCTTCTTAGAGCCATGGTGAAGTCAGATGCAGAGAATATCAAGAAAGCGGATATAAGGATAGCGATGGTGATTTTAGTTCTTGTGGCGACGGAGATCTAGCTGCGTAATCTGGGACTCGTTGCAGCGACTGTTGGTATGAGAAGACAACACATGGTCTTACCTTGCAGGGTGAAAATCCAAAATCTGGCATTAATTGGTTGTGTCTGGCAATGACCTTGTTGAAGGCATTGCTTTGTGAGCAAGGACTTTCTCCAGGGTAAAAACCTATGATCTTTGATCGGCAACGA
Organism: Avena atlantica; assembly: GCA_910589765.1. Taxonomy (NCBI): domain Eukaryota; kingdom Viridiplantae; phylum Streptophyta; class Magnoliopsida; order Poales; family Poaceae; genus Avena; species Avena atlantica. Next base: position 29,124,274 of record OU342735.1, read on the forward strand.
CGACGTTTGGGTACTGTTTTCTTCTTGAAGGCGTTGTTATTGGAGTGGAGAACTACTGGTGTTGTTTTGATGGTGTCAGTGTCATTATTTTGAGGATTAGTTTTTTGTAGCGAGACTTTTCTTTTTTGTAATTTTTTTTGTAGACTATGTGCATCTGTAGGACCACTAGGGCATATGCGTTGTTGCAGAGGCCGGATGTAATTGATATCCCTATAATATTAATATATACTCTTTTCAAAAAAAAAAGCAAAGCCAGGGTACCGCGCGCCTGTGAAAAGCCTTGCTCCAGCAGAACGAAGAAACCACACTGTGTGTACTGGAAACGCTGTTTGGAAAGCAAATGAATCAGCCTGTTTTCCACTCAGGGGGGTTGAGCAGCTACCTCGGTGACTGATTCCGGTAAAAGAGACATCGCATCAGTGACAGCCACGGCAAGGTTTATTATCTTCAAGCGTAAATAGGAGCTTATTGGATAGTGCAAAGTGACTCGATGCACCTCAGACCATAGATATCATCAATTAATAGCTGCATGAATCGTAAGGCTTCGCTTGGTTCGCTGGATTTTAGGGCGTAAGTTTTACGGACCGATTGAGGTCCGGCTAATCCCTTCCTACCTACGTAATATTCGGATCTCTCTGTAACCGAAACGGCAAAACAAGCGGGGCCTAAATGGTTCTCGCTATTACTCTCTGCACCTGCCTGGGAAGGTTCAGGAAGAAACGGCAATATATACCCGGTCCAAGTCCAAGCTATGGAACTAATGAGCTGCGATGCCTTAGCTAGCTAGCTAGCTCACATCCAACACGGGCGTAAATGGTCCTCGCTCTTCTAGCTCACATCTAACTACTGTGGTAACGAAATCACTTCTTCCGTGCTCCCTTGATTGCTCCGTTCCATGCTCCGGCCAGTTTGATATGGCAGAAAGAAGTGCCTGCCTTTGCCTTCTCTTCTGTTTGGGAGACCAGACCGCAGGCCCACAGCGTGTACACTCCTTCGATGCAAATGCTACGTCTCCGGAGGACTTTATATTGTTGTCAAGAAAGAAACGTGAAAGGGCAGACCATGCTTTCACACTTGCTTTTTACACTTATTACTCTTCACCCTTAATTCAATCTTCTCTCAACGATAATTCTGCTTTCACACTTGCTTTTTACACATACTCTTTCACAACCATCACACCATAGTTTGGGGGCTAAGGTGAGGAGGGAGTTACAAAGGCAACAGGTCAGTGGGATGACGCTATGGATGTAAGGGCTAGAGATATACTATGTCGCTAGAGAAAAAAGGCCACTCCACCGAGCCCAATCGACGAAGCCAAGTATCTCCTTGGTAGGGAGTCGTGGTAGTATCATTTGAAAGAAGGACCGATCGAACCGGCCGCTGCTTAGGAAGAGAGACATTTGGACCTCACTTTCCTAGGAAAGGAGTCGGATTTGTCCGCCTATGAAGAAGCACTCGCATTGATGCTCTGGAAGAGGTACCAACCTCACTTTCCCACGGAGGGACGCTCTGCGGATCATGTAAGAGTGTTCAAGTCTTGGAGAGCGGGTTTGTGAGTTACCCCCTTCGTTTGAAGGCTTAAGGCGTCCTCGTTTTGCGTGTTTTTTCTTTGACCAAAAATTACTCTAAATACATAAAGAGTTTTAGTATAAAACTACTATCACTGGAAAGTATTTTTCAATACGAATCCAACGGTACTAAATATGTATAATATAATTAAAATTTTGTTGCTCAATTCTTTCGGTCAAACTTTGCTTTGAAAAACGTGTGCGCCTTAAGCCTTAAAACGGAGGTAGTATTAGACATGTTATGTATGTGTTACAGAATAATGAACCTTTTCAAGGGCATCTTAGTTAGTAAGTATATAAAATTTGAGTTCTATAGTCTGAACAGGGATTGTTCTGCTGATACATACAGAGTTGGAAACTTCAAAATTTACTTATTCTCTTGGATGCCGCAAAAGCTTACATATGAAATTTCCTCTTGAAATTTACATACACGAAATTTAATTGGATGTGTCATCGATCAGTTTGCCATGTTCACCCACCGGACCACATGCAACACATCGGGGAATCCATCTCATCTCCAAAGACTAGGATTTAGTGTCTTGATGGAGAAAAGGCACGCATGAACAATACGGTGACTTTGGTTCTACCTTTCAGACGTTGGATCACAAATCAGCAATGATCTATATAATAATGAACATGTTTTTGTTACAGTGTAGATATGTACTATAGATGAGACCATATAGCGATGTGATGTCAATTTATTGTTCATGTTAATCTGACGGTTGATTCTCGGCCCAACGACCATGAGAGAGTGTCAAGTCATCGTATTATTCATACATATCTTGTCTTCGTGAGGTCTCTACATCTCAACCCCTCGTGCAGACGAGGCATCTCACCTAACTTTTCTAGTAAAATCTATATAATGAGACGCATATCAACGTTACTATCCAAACTAGCCTCCTCGTCCTCATTGCATTATTTACAGTCTTTTCATGACCATACTCTCATAATGTCATGTAGATCTAATTTAGAACCGTTACATGCAATCAGTAGACCCTAGATCAAGTCAAAATAAATATGTTTATATTGAACTTTTGTACTTTGGTTAGAGCTAATTTGTTGTGCAAGAATTAAAATCCATATTTTGTTGTATAGGTTACAATAAATTTTAGTGCATTGAACAAATAAAATATATCTAAATAAAATCCTCTCAAATATCATGGAAAAAAAAACAAAAGCACATGCCTTCCCCGATTATGCGCTCTTTCTCACGAATATAGTGTATGTGTGTCCATGTGTAGCATTAGTTATCTTCATAGAAATATCTAAATTGTATGCTATAAGCATATCTTTACAAAGGTTTCTACTCCTAGTTTATAATGATTATGTATACTGAGATAGAAAAATCTAGAGTATATATGGTGTCGGACATGATCTTGTTGCTGAAGCGTTGTCATGCTGCTATCATTTTTCAGTCAAATGTGTTTGTACATGCAATGGTAGGCACATTTTTATATGTGATCATCACTTGGCACCGAAAAACATTCTACTAATTTTAGCTAAGATAACATTTACAAGAACAACTTGTAGAGCATTCACCGGAGCGTCACCACCGCTTATCAAAATGATTTGTTTCTATGTGGTGCACACAATTGGTCGGTGGTGCAGAATTATTGCAGGAAGTTGCATCTTTGTATATGCAAGTATTCATACTCCCTAAAGACTCTAGCATTACTAGTTATTAATATAGGTTGTTACTACGATGGGCATGGGTCTTTGCACCAGGCTTTGCTCGGCCTATGGGTCGCCCCTGATCTTGCTCCCATCTCAAGGACAACAACAAATTATTCAGTTACAGCTAAGGCGAAATGCACGCAAGGCACAACTCAGAGTACGTAAAAGCTTTTCCTTTATTTTTGACTTGTTTGGTGTTCCTAATAGTTTGGTGGTAGTAAAGGGTGTCTGTCTTTACCCTGTTCTGTCTAGCCGAGAGCCCGGGAGGCCACAGGTTGCTAAGTGGGATTATTGCCGCCTCATCCCGCATGTGTTAAGTGGAAAAGCGGCAGCCTGCCAAGCAGCAATGTCGGTTTCGCGGCTCCACCATGGTGGTGTTCCGAACGAGTTTGCCACCTGCAGCTAGCTAGCAAGAACAAACAACCATTCTCGCATGTTACGAGGGCGTGAGGCGTAACAGGGACGAAGGTTCTAATCTACCGCCTGCTGCTGATATATATCTTGCTGGCGGCGACGAAAAATTTAAACCGATTTGGGGTCGTTCGTGCGAAGCGACCACGGGGCGTCCCATCCGAACCCTAGCCAGCTGCCTCCGCCCGGGCCGGTGGTGGCGGCCACGTCTTGGTTGCCAAAGGCGACGGGCGATCTGCATGGCTCCGTCGATCCTCTTCGCGCAAGGGGTGGACTCCATTGGGTGGTTCCGGTGGTTCCAAGCGGCAGACGACGGCGCTCATCCGAGCGACGTTGGTCTGCGGCTTGGAAGGAAGGCGTGGAGGAGAAGATGGAGGCGATGGTGTAGATTTGGAGGCGGCGTGGTGGTTTCCTTAGGCGGCAACACTATATCTCCGTCTCTCTGAAACCGATCTAGGGTTCAGCCATGGCCGTAAGGGCTGTCTGTCCTCGTTGATCTGGTATGGAGCGACATGTTTCGGATGGCTCCGTCGGCGAACTCTCATGGACAGGGGCGGACCTAGGTTGAGCTAGAAGGGGTCACTGGACACCGGTACAAACCCATTTTCTTTGAGACACTAGATGTATTTCAAGTGAGTGACACCCCAAACTTAAATAAAGAATCATGTATGATCTACTAGAGGACACCGGGTCATTTTCGGTCTAGGTCCGCCCCTGCTCATGGACGCATCTTGGCTGGAGCTTGCTGGATCGAAAGAAATTCGGTCGTGCGTACCCGTGTTATTTGTTGGCCGTTTAGTTTTAAAGAGAGCCTTGCGAATATTTACCCGTGTTTTTTTTTGCTAGGCATGTGGTTTCCGAGGAAGCGTTGCGAATATCCTTTACCTTGAGCTAGCTCCCTTCCATTAGTTCTTCTCACCGCCTGCGATATTTGGTCGCATCCACGAAAAAATGTGCCGCATGTTCCGGAAGACAATGGAACTAATGAACTAAACCGGGTACTCTATTACCTAACGTCCTTTAGGCTGGTTCTAATGGGAGTATCATAATACTAGTATCATGCATATGATACTAATGTATGATACTATGTCTCTAGTGTATTGTATCATGTAGTAGTATCATAGTAGTGGTATACTCCCTCCGTTCACAATTAGATCGCATTCTAGGTTTAGTCAAAGTAAAAAAAAAATAAAGTTTGATCAAATATTTAGCAAAAAATCGAAGTATCTACAATATAAAACTTATAGTATTGGAATATTCGTAAGTTATATTTTCATAATATATGTATTTGAAATAATAAATGTTTATATATTTTCCTATATTTTTGGTCAAAGTTGACAAAGTTTGACTTTAAAAATTGCTACCGAAGTAATAAAAAACAGAGGGAGTATTTATCAATTTGTCGAATCTCTATGCAAGATGTGTGTATAAAATTTATTTGTCATTATGATTTTTAGTTTTACGTGCTATGATACGATATCTACCTATAACACTCTAATCATATCTCTCTTTATTAATTATGATGTCACATCATATCTCTCTTTATTAATTATGATGCCACATATGATACACCTTATGATATTAGTATTAGGACCAGCCTTATGCTCACTTGATTGCCCCGTTCGGTGGCAGAAAGACGTGCCTGCTTTTGCCTTCTGTTCTGCTGGGAGGCCACAACATGTAGTACTCCTCCAAAGAAAATGCAAGACGTGCAGTTGGGGATCAGTCTGGATGATGAATCGTTTGACTCATCTCCACGTACGGAGTTGTAGGCGCCTAGGCGGTAGCGTGTGGTCTACAAACTGATCAAAGCATGTCCCACGTATGACGTATCGAAATGAATGAAGCCCATTTTGGTTTGATGACCCTACCAGCGATTATGCAGGGATGTTGTTTGTTTGGGCCACCTGGGATCCGGAACATATGGGTATGAAATAATTTAACATATAACTCTCTGTATTGGACCAGATTTATATTGGTTATATCACTCAAATCTGAACTACTTTTAAATATACATATATTCTCCTAGTTGAACCTCGCTCTAGTCATTAATAAAAATACAATCTTGTACTCCTTGCCTCTTTCGTGATTTTCATATATGCTACTCTATAGCACAGAGTGTGTAAGTAGGAGATTTTTAAAAATGATGAAAAAGTTGTTGGTTTTCTATAGTGTCATCACGGTATAATAATTGTACAGTCTAGCATAATTTTAACATACTTAATTGTGAATACTAGATAAACATTTTAAGCATCATATCTTCATAATGAACATAGCTTCACAAACTGTGACAACGGAGTTTGGGGCTTAGGTGGGGAGCGAGTTACAAAGAAGACCGGTCATCGAGATGACACCGTGGAAGTCATACCTAGAGAAGGAACCACACCACTCCAGCATGGCAAAATCTCACATCATCACCGACATCTGGGGAGGAGGAGTAAGCTAGGGCTGTCAACGAGCCGAACTCGAGCAAACATTGTTAGGCTCGGCTCGAGCTCGGTAGAAGCTCGAGCCGAGCTCGAGCGAGGCTAGGTTGACCTTTAAGCGTACATTTAAGCTCGAGTTCGGCTCAACCAAAGCTCGAGTAAGCTTGAGCTCGGTTCATTGAAGCTCGGTAAAAAAAATTTAGTACATCGACATGCAACTACATAGCAAGAAAATAGTAAAGCTTGAAAACGGAATAGCAGAAATGACTTGGATTCTCATATAATAGTAATACAATGCCAATATGCCAGCATAATTATTTTAGCGGTCTTACAACAGATGGAATAATAATAGCAGTCTCAATTTTGTGGCTGTATAAAAATCACGAGCTTTATCGAACTGTTTGAGTTTGGCTCGTCTAAGCTCGCGAGCTCGAAAACAGGCTCGAGCTTGGTTTGCTAGAGAGACGAATCAAGCTCGAGCCGAGCTGTTAACGCGCTGAACTCGCACAGTTTGTCAAGCCTGAACTTTTTTAACGGCCCTAGAGTAAGCCGTCCACTGAGCCCAAGGAAGCCATGTTGCCGGCTTGGCTGGTAGTGGCTGCACTACCATATGAAGAAAGGGACATCTGCACTGCCACTTAGGAAGAGAAGTATCAACCTCGCTTTCATAGGGACGAAGCCAATGTGTCAAACTAGGAATATGCAATCACTTCGCTGCTTGGAAGATACATGCCAACCTATCTTCCTAGGGAGGGAGACACTGCGCCAATCTGGTAAGAGCACCTAAGTCGGGGAGCGGGATTGTGAGTTACTAGACATGTTAGGTGTGAGTTACGGAGTAATGAAGCTTCTAAAGGTCCTCTTAATCAATGAGTATACAAAATTCGAGTGCAGAACCAGGATTTTTCTAGTGATACGGACAAAGTTAGATAAATTCTAAGTTCACTCGTTCTCTTCTTTGGTTGTGGCGAACCTGTACATATAGGAAACTCCTTGTCGTGGTGTGGAACACGACAGTACCAACGGGGATGGCTTCAAAGGGACATTCCGGATCCAACTGGTGGTTCACGGAACGGGTTGGATACAGAAACAATAAACACATCGATGTACCCAGGTTCGGGGCCCTGTTCGCGAGGTAACACCCCTACTCCTGCAAGATCTACTATATCAGGGGCTTATGCCCAATACAAGTGCTCCTGGTGTTGTTTCCTTAGCTACTATTGAGAGCTAAAGGAAGAAGATGAACTAGAGAGAATTCAACTGAATCTACCTAGAACCCTAACTCTACCCTTCCTTGTATACTGGTTGGGAGAGGTAGGTTACAATGTGGGCTCAAGGATTTACTGTTTGGGCTTTGGGTTTACAAAGCGGGCCGGCTACAGGGCCCAGCCGGTGCACCAGGATCCAATTAGCCTCTCAGTACAAGAGGGACAACGCTATAGTGTCCCAGCGCCACTTTAGGCGTCATTCTTTGCTTCAACGGTCATTCGGTGCTTTAGCGGTCAGTCGACAATGCTATGCTCAGCTTCCTGCTTTATTCTGCGTTGTGCAGTTTTCTTGTAGCGTCGGCAGGGCGACGCGCCAGCCTGTCTGGTGATGCAAGGAGCCAGAGGTGTGCTTTGCAAGGAGCGTCACCCCCTCCGTATCTCGCCACTGAATCCGAGGCGAGCCGGGTGGAAACAGCCGCCCAGCTGGTTCTTCTGGTCATCCGGCTAGACGAGCCAGCCAAGAAAGGTTGGGCTCCAACCAATTGGAGCAATCCACCCGGCTAGAGATCCTTCGTCTTGTGGCCATCCGGTTAGGTCATCCTGGAGCCGGCCAGCTTAGGCCTGCCTTGCCCATCCAGGGTCATCCCCCTGACATTCCCTTTTTTAGTTTTGGATACACAAATTTAATTGGATGTGTTATTGATTTGTTCATCATCTTCACCCGTGAGACTATATAAGGCATGTGTGCGACAATGTAATCTAAGCATCACACGATTTAGTTGACCTATTTTTTCTGACAACAACTAAATAGTGAAAACCGCATCAACATTATTACCCGAGTCAACATCATGATCATCAATGCGGTCGATGCACTCTCCCTATGACCATGAGAGGAGCGTCATGGAGGCGAAGTTAGGCCACGACCCCCCCCCCCCCCCGCTCCAGTGTGCAAATTTCCATCTTCTATGTATATTCAACACAAAATGGCCTGCCAATCAGGAGTTCCAAACCCAGTTTGTTTCCCTTTTCACAATTTGAGCACACAACGATGATCAAACAAACAAAAATTATCAGACATGCCTCCTCGTCCAATCCGCCTCCCGGACGACTTGATCGCTAGCCGCTAAGTCATACTCGATTCCTCATATCAACCGTCCTACATGTCTGCTCTATATGTCGTCCCTCCGCACTCGTCATCAATCCCTTCTTCTTGGCATCATGATCGGTGATCACAAGCGGTGATGTTGCTTCTTCTCCGCCATGCCTGGTTGTTTTTTGCAACCGCCGTGGGCTAGCGAGAGTACCCTATACCCTAGTCCAGTAGCCATGTAGGCTACACCGCCCTGCCCCTACCTAGGCCAGGTTCTTTAGAATTTTAGATGTATTGGTGCAAATCCTAATGAAGAATGAATAGCAACGGTGAGGCGATACGAACATGTCATATTTAATTGATTCAAAAATTAGGTATAAAATCTAATTGCTTATTTAAAAGCTAAAAATGATTGAATAACATTTCTCTAGCTAGTTGGTGTTGCTATTGAGGTGTCATCATTAGTAGTGTTCTTTTCTTTGAAGCACCAAAAATATACATATCTCTAGTTTTTGAGTAAATAAAATATATATCTTAACATTACCCTTCTATTTAAGTATCCATTATATTGATTTAGTGACTTGTATTGTTTTTTTAAAATATTTCATGTTTCCTACTGAGTTTTTTTCATGCTCCGCCGGTGGCTATGACCACATTAGCTAGATCTCACTTGCCCTCTATACATGTAAATTTAGGCCTTTGGGCAATTCAAAATAAACTAGCAAGGTGGCCCTCGCAAATGTGAAGACGATGTCTGAATATGTCTATAAAAACATTTTATGTTTCAGTATAAACTTATATAATGTAACAATAATTAAGATACTTCTATAGTCATGGTAAATAAAATAATATCACTTGTGTGGGAGATATTTTTAACAATTGTTTTTTTTGTGGCGAAATAGTCAATGTTTCCATAGAAAAGAACATATAAATGACTATATATGGTTTTCTCACTTGTTGTTATTGGATAAGGATATATATAATAAAATTTATGTTGCAAGGCATGTCGTAGTTTTATTTGATGTTACTTCAGTGTAAGGTTAAGACTCATTATACCCACCTATTTTGATAGATTTTATATGTTTTTGAGTAAATAATAATTTCTTGATCATAATGTTTATGTATAGTTACTAAGATCAAATTAGTGGTGGTATACTGTTATAAAGATATATCGTCCATAGGTTTCATGAAAAAACTATTGGTTGTGATAGCTGGCTAAATATTTTTTGTCCATAATGAGATTGTCCAGACAAATTCTCTATTTTTTCCATTCATCATATGTGGTAACACACGACACTATTATAATTTAATCTGGTGCTTGTGTGACCATTTTAAGATATATATAACTTAAATTGGATAGCAAAATTATTATTTTCTTGAATAACTATGGGGAAACTATAAGTGAGAATTTCTATCATAATTTGTGTGAATCAATTGTTTTCTTCATTACCCCATGAACTATAAAATAAAACATTCGCTATTTATTCTAAATATGTCATGTCATAGATAGAGACAACATCTCAAAGATTAAAATTTGATCTTTTATAAGTATATTCAAAATAATGGAATTCTTGAAATATTTTTTGCCGCTAGCATAAATATTTGAGTCTAAGCATCCGACACTTTACACATAGCAATCTGGTTGACTATTCCTATTTTCCTACACAATAGACTGTAGGCTTGTGCTGAGATAATTTATTAATTATATAGTTGGATCTATCATTTGTAAAATAAAATAGGGGAATTTGGGGCTAATTCATGACCAGCGCTCATATGCCGATGCTCAATAATGAGGGTACACAATTTTTAGTGTATAGCTCCTCAAGAATTTCATATGTTTTTGATATAAATTTTCTACAAAGTCATTTTGAAGCGAATTAAACTCATCCATAAACGGATAACTCAAGTAAAATCTTACCTTCAATGCTACAGATCATCAGTCACCATTGTCTCAAAGATATTTAGGAGACTGACATACTATCAAAAATTAATTTATAACTATATGCATATGATTTGATCCTTCCATGTAACATATTAATTTTCTACACAGTAGAAACCTCCAGTGAGATGATAATAATTATATTGAAAAATATACCACTCGAAATATTTTTTTCTCTCGCTCTTACTCTCCAGCAATCGAAAGCGGAAATTACATAGTTCTGAAAAGCTCACGAAAATCCATCTAATAAACAATGTAACAATTTGATTTCTTAAAAAAATCTATAATTATAATCCTTCATTAATGGCATAATATTGATTTTGATTGTTCATATTCAAAACTGTGGATAGCATGGTGTGATCATATCATCGTTTTATCGATTTGTATATAGAGACTGGATTATATTATTGGCAGTGCCATGAGAGCAATTGGCACATTGGAACTCAATTTCCTATAAAAAAACTCATTTTCTAGTTGCCGCCATGTTTGAGCTAGCTAGTGTGGATATTTTGGTAGGCCTTTTGTTTTGAAGGAGATATCAAGAGTCCCGTGGGGATATACTTTCGTGCTATTGACCAAAATTTTCTCAGGTATGGCGCCTCTTGTTTTATTAAGGACAGAGCTAGAGTCTGATTGGGATACTCTCCATGCTGTGGACGAACTTCTTATCTGCAGGTACGTGTCTAGAATTTCCTTTCATATATTTGAAGTGTCTCCAACATCCAACGTGTCAAACAATATTATCCGTTTACGTAACTATTAATCTAATGTTAAATCCTAACCACAAGTTTAAAATCCTGCTATCAAAATCAATTTGGTTGATGTGGATCAACCTGGTGCCTCGAAAAACACCCTTATATTGCTTTTTGTATATAATAGATGTGTTTATACCGAACTATTGTACTTTTTATAACTCACTTTTTTCAATTTACATTCATAACCAATATGTTGTGCATGCAATAAAATCATATTGTACCATAAAAATTGCATGAAAATTTTAATGCACTACACATGGCATATTTAGACAAAATTCTCAAAAGTAACTATGAAAATAGAAAATCACATGTCTACCCAGATTATTTTTTCACTTTCATGAGTATAGTGTATATGTCTTTGTTGTGTGTATGATTTATTATCTTCGTAGAAATCTCCAATTGTGTGCTATACAAATACCTTACAAATTATTTCCTTTTTCTTATTATGTATACTTAGATTACAGTATATACGGTGTCTAAGAGGATCTTGTCGCCAAATCAATTCTCATGTTGTCATTTTCTTTGGGTCAAATGCGTCCTATACACATGTAACAATGTGCTCACCAATCTATTAATGACATGTATCTGCTCTTGGTACTGAAATCGCGTTGCTATAGCTAAGATATCCTTTAATTTAGTACAACTTGCTTCTAGGACGTTCACCGGAGAGATAGTAGGGCTGCAACAAGCCAACAAAAAGAACCCAGGGAGGGGACGCGGTCTGGCAGAAGCACGGTAGACATGGCGGAGGTCAACAATCGCGGCTCACAGCGCACAGACATACGTGATTATCATACTGCAGGTTAGCTCCATGCGGGTGATTCCCCCTTCCCATTGAGTAGAGATTTGTTGCATATGGACACCAGTGATTCGTTTTTTAAATAAAAACATATCTCTAAGTTTCTAAAAAAGTATTCAGCTAATGATTATCCCACAAACATGCAAAATATCAATTGCAAATACTTTGCATTATGAACTACACAAAATGATAAGAATATCTGAGTATGCAAATTTTTAAATCTTCAAATTTTATCAGAGTATGCTGTTTGCATTTTTTGTGTAGCAGAGAATAAAAATTATTTCGGGTTAGCATTTGCATGCTTGTATGATACAACATTGACTATTCTCAAAATTTCTTTCAGATAAGTTTGGAACTTGGGATTTTTTTATTTTTTAAATGAAAGAAGATCTAGAGAGCTACTAAGCCTAAATAGCAGGGTTCACTATCTTCAAGCGTAAATAGCAGCTTGGATAGTGCAAAGTGACTTGCTGCACCTCAGACCAGAGATCATCAATAGTCCCACGTATGTAAATGGTCCTCGCTATTCTAACTCTTCCGATCGGACCAGCCTGGAACGGTTCAGAAGAAAACGGCAATATCTATGGAACTAATGAACTGCGATGCCTTAGGTAGCTAGCTCACATCCATCTCAAGGGCCGCGACAAGCACGGCGCAATCACTTCTTCCGTGCTCTTGATTGCTCCTTTCGATGCTCCTGAGTCCTGCCAGTTTGGTATGGCAAAAAGAAGTGCTCCACTTCTTCAATAGAAAATGTATAGAAATGGAGCACAGGACTAGAGAAGAAAGGAGGTGATAATCATATGGATGAGCTCATACATATCCAAGTCAAACTTGCAGATATCCTTAACAAAGACGTCATAGACGATCAAGATGCGTTTCACGAAGGTTTATAAGGACCAGAGGAGGTGATTGATCGCTTGGCTCGACAGCACAGTGGATAGGCGCTGTCGTTCATGACCTATCACGGTGTTCTTTCATTTCATCCATTGAAGTAGTTCTCGAGCGTTGAATCAAAACTTTGTTAATCAGATATTATGTGTGCCTTCATATATTGTAACTAGATGATACCCGGCACGTTGTTGCAGAACATGTTGTTAAAAAGTGTTATTTCATTCGTATATGAATCCCCAAAATAAATAGCTAGATAATAAATTGAAATACTCATACAAAATACTAATAACTGTGTCGGTTATCATTGAAAATGTAAATCCAAGAGTACTATGGATTAAATGATTAAAACTAAACAAATAAATAGGTAAAACATAGATCAATATCAAAAATAGATGAGATGTACTGCTTCAGTGATAAAAATAATCAGGACCTGCATGTTAAAGGAAAGGCCCAAATCGATCACCCAGTTGATCCGTACTCCCTCTGTTAGGGATTATAAGGCCTATGGACCATTTTGATAGGATTAAGAAAATCAATAACTCATCCTCTTGATTACTACATGCACCAATAGTTACACATGCATGGAAGAAGATAGAGAAAAAGGAGAACATGCATTGGAGGAAAGAGACTAATAAATGAGAGAAGACTTACAATTCCTAACATTTTAAAAAAGCTCTTAGGCCTTATAATCCCTAATGGAGGGAGTACTGGAGTCTACTTCAGACTCCCATTTATCATAGTAGCTAGAAAGAGGAATCGGACATGAGACATGCATGCGGTTTACAAAGAAGACAGAGAAGTCTTTTGCAGTTAAAGAATAACATAGATTTCATCATATAGTTATTCCGTTTTGCCCATGAGCCTCCGTTGGACCTGGTGCTGCTCAGTTTTGCCCATGAGCATCCGTGGGCAGAGCTAGAGGCCTTCCACTAACAAACCGAGACAACCAGAGAGAAAGTCCCGGCCAATTCTTGCACCTGTCAGAATGAAAGAACATCAATCGAAGGTGAGGTCCATTTGAAATCTGTTAGAAACTGTTTTACGTATTATACTTATACTCTGGACGTTGCCCGTCCAAACTGAAGGCAAGTTCAAGCGATGACCTTGGAGATGTGTTAAATAATAATGGATCTGAACATGCAAAATTAATCCAATCCTGCCATGAAAGTGTAGGAAAATCAGTTACCTAAAATGGATAATAGCACTAACTACCTCAGGTGCCTCAGTAACATCGTTGGTAAAATATATATAGCAAATCTGATTCAGAAATCAACTCATAGCAGAAAGGAACAGAGTTTTTCATCTGAACCGCTAGATCTCTCCTCATTCTAAGAAATCCTCCATGTAGTTGGCGCTTATCATTGCAGCAGACAACTATGCGGATGTCAAGGAACTTGTCAATGCTGCAGTGCTGTATTTCCCGATCACCATGCTGGAGCTTTAGCTATAGGGTGTGATGGCATATTTAGTAGGTGGAGAGGGAGATGGGAGAGACACCTGATGAAATTGAGAAGATGATCATTGAGGTGGCATGACGAAATATGGTCCGAAAGGGAGGAGAGAAGACACCACCGCCGTTTTTTCTACTGAACGGCCGAACATGGAGCATCAAAGATGGAGACGGGGAGAGGAAGAGAGAGCATCGCTGCTGAGTTCATGGGCAGACATCTGCACCCCCAAGGAACTGGGGGTGGGGGGAGGGGGTAGGCATTTTAGCATCACGCCAGTTCAATCAGACTCTCCTGCTAAAATGGGTTTGGCGTATTCTGACGGGGGATGGAGGTTTGTGGCTTCAACTGCTCGAAGATAAATACCTCCATGGTCGCCTTCTCCTCGTGTGTGACCGCCGGGATGGCTCGCAATTCTGGCGATCCATTCAAGACATCAAGTCGGAGATACGGCGTGGGGTGTCCTTCACCATTAGAAATGGAGAGGACACACTCTTCTAGATGGATCCCTGGCTTGATGGTGACCTGCTTAGGCTTTCCTATCCCCGCATCTTCGCAATTTGCACGAACCCGGCACTATTTGTTGCTTAGGCCGCCTAGGACGGGTCCTTGATACGTTGGAAACGTATCTATAATTTTTGATGCTTCATGCTTGTTTTGTATCTACTTTGCTTTGCTTTGCTTTGTCTATACTTTGTGGTGTTTTTATATCTTTTCTGGAACTAACCTATTAACAAGTTGCCACAGTGCCAGTTGCCTGTTTTCTTCTGTTTTTGGTTCCAGAAAGGCAGAAAATCAATATTCTTGGAATTGGACGGAACAAAATCCAAAGTTATTATTTTTTCTGGAGCAACACGGAACCACGAAGTAGAGCCGAAGGGGGGCCACAGGGTGGCCAAACCCCCTAGGAGCGGGCAAGCCCTGGAGGAGCCTGGAGGGGGTGTGGGCCCCCTGGACCCCCACCGACCTTGATTCTTGCGCCTATAAGAAGCTTCTGACCCAAAAACCCTAGGGCAACCAGAACAAATCCACGAAAACCTCTGTAGCGCCGCCGCCACCGAAGGGGAGATTCGGGGGACATAAAGTCTCTGTTTCGGCACCCTGCCGGGACGGGGAAGTTCCCCCGGAGCCATCTCCATCGATCTCCATCGCCATCTTCATCACCATTGCTGATTCCCATGATGAGGAGGGAGTAGTTCTTCCTCAGGGCTAAGTGCTCTACCGGTAACTATGTGTTTATCTCTCTCTCTCTCTATGCATGATCTTGTTGTGGTCATGAGCTTTGTAATCAAGTAGATCTACCTTGCTACTCAAGTGCTTCATTAGATCCATGTTCTTCCCATGTGTGTGAAAGTGACAGCGTGCACACCATGGTGGCACTTAGGTTTGAGTCTACATAAATACTCTTTGTGCTTTAATAGATCTATGCTTTTCCCCACGTGTGTGAAAGTGACAGCGTGCATACCGTGTGTGGCACTTTGGTTAGATTAAATATTTGTTATTAGTTATATTTGGAGTTGGATGTCTCTATGAAATTGTGGTGTTTGTTGGAACCATCTAGCGCTCAAGGTGACAGTGTGGGGTTATCTAGATTGGGGAAGGCCCTACCATGGATTAGAGTGTTCAACCGGAGAGTAGTTAAGAGTAGTATCATGAAGAGAGGATATTTATATGAGAGAGTGTTCACTAGTGAAAGTATGATCCCTAGGCCTTGTTTCTAAACATTGAAACACCATTTGCTACTAGATCTATTGCATGTTTGCTTGCTTTAGTCTTTACCTCACCGTCAAGCTCTTTTCTGGCACTCACACACATTCTCCCACATCAACAACAAGTCAGAAGCTATTTTCTGGCACCATTACCACTTGTATTTCACTATCTCTTCGTCGAACTAGTGCACCTATACACCTGACAAGTGTATTGGGTGTGTTGGGGACACAAGAGACTTCTTGTATCTTGATTGCAGGGTTGCTTGAGAGGGAATACCTTTGACCACTTCCTCCCTGAGTTCGATAAACCTTGGGTGATCTACTTAAGGGAACTTGCTGCTGTTCTACAAACCTCTACACTTGGAGTCCCAACAACTGTCTATAAGAATAGAAGTGCGTAGACATCAAGCTCTTTTCTGGCGCCGTTGCCGGGGAGGTAAGGTAAAAGGTACTCACATCCTCTGGTGTGAGTGCTCGAAGTTATTTCCTTTATATTCTGTAGTTTTGTCTTTTTGTTTTCACTAGTTAGGCTTAATGGAAAACCAAAAAAAATCAGAGAGCTCTATAGCATTTATCTTGAGTTAGGACATGAAGTGTTTGAAGAGGAAATTAAAAAACCTACGGAGCTTTATTTTCATGCTAATAGCAGTGTTATTAGTATGAATTCTTTGGACACCATTGTTGCTAATGCTATGGAAAAGTCTAAGCTTGGGAAAGCTAGTTTTGATGAAAATAATCTTGTTAGTCCCCCCCAGCTTTGGAAGATAGCTATTCTATTGCTTATGATGATACCAAACCACCAATATATGATGATTACAATGATGAATATGATATTTTCAGTCCACCTACTATTGAGGAGAAAATAAATTTTGATTACAATATGCCTCCTATATTTGATTATTATGGTGATGAGAATAATGGTGATAGCTGTTTTGTTGAATTTTCTCCCACTACAATTAATAAGAATGACTATGCTTATGTGGAGAGTAATAATTATATGCATGTGGCTCATGATAAGAATGTTTTATGTGATAGTTATATTGTTAATTTTATTCATGATGCTACTGGAAGTTATTATGAGAGAGGGAAACATGGTTTTATGTATCTCAATAATATTAAGTTTCCCCTTTTTATGTTGAAAATCTTGAAGTTGCACTTGTTTTGCTTTCCTATGCATGTTGCTTTGTGCTTTCATGACTTGTTTGTTTACAAGATTCCTATGCATAGGAAGTGAGTTAGACTTAAATGTGTTTTGAATTTGCTTCTTGATGCTCTCTTTTACTTAAATTCATATTTCTTATGAGAGCATTTTCTCAAACTATCAAGCCTAACTTAAAGACGTTAAAGAAAAGTACTTGTTGGAAGATAATCCAAGAGTTTTCTTGAGTCTTAGAAGTTATTACTTCTTTAATGACCTCTCCGTATCCTTTTTGTTTGCTTTTTGTGCTAAGAATGACCTCTAATGAGAGGAAAGTAAGATTTGGGGAGTTGCTGTCCCGAAACAGATTTCTGTCCTCCACTATAAACATTCGTGAGGAGTCTCTGTAAGTCAGATTGAGCTGAAAATTTACGAATAAATCCCGCATTATGTTATATAACTTTCGTTAGTTAAACACTTTTTGATTTGAGCAACAGAAGGTGTTCGAAAAAATCGGTTTCTACCTGCTGGTCTATTTTAACAGATTTCTGTCATTATTTGCATTTGCTTCTTATTGATTCCTTTTTGAGTTCTCTTTAGGGGAATCAAGCTTTTTTAAGGAGTTCCTACAGTAGCATGTGTTTTTAGTGAAAAGTTTTTCTGTTCCAAAGCTTTACCTAAGGGTTTATTATCTTTTGAATACACTAATGTTGCTAATAAAGATTGTGTGAAGTTTTGTTTGAAGGAAAATTTACAGGTGTAGAGAAAGAATGATGTAATGAGATGAAGAATGGAAAAAATCTCAAGCTTGGGGATGCCACCCCGTGTCACACCAAGAAATATTCAAGAGGTACAAGTGTCAAAGCTTGGGGATGCCCAAGGCATCCCCTTCTTCATCAATAAAAATCTCAGGTCTTTCTAGACACTTCGTTTTTATTGTTTCATGCACAGTTATGTTGTTCTTCGAGCATCTTAGTTTTAGTTTTTGGTTTTCGTTTGCTTAGTTTGCTTGAGTAAGTTGGTTGGTTACATCACACTTCTTTTGGAGAGAGACACACTCTGTTTTCATTGCCTATAACACTCTAGTTTTCATTCTTATTGTTCTGTGAGTGTTTTCTTTTGCTAGCACTGTGTTTAGCCTTAGTTTTCTTGTGCTTTCAGATTAGAACTTTTTAGTTCTTCTTTATGGATTTGTGAGACAATCTCACTGATCTTTGTTGATTATTATCTTTGTTAGTTGTTTCAAATAAGTTGCTTGGTGTTGGAAAGGAGTAGTAAGTTCTTGCTTGTAAGTGCAAGAGGAGTTTGCATTGACTGTGACTTAGACTTTAGCATGACATGCTAGGTGTTGTTTTAACCTCATGCTTAGTGATTATTGTTTTAGCATGTCTTGTTCCAAACAATTGGTATTGCTTAGTGTGCCTTGAAGGAATCATGCGTTGTTTTAGCATACAAAAGCATAGTATTGTGGTATTCTCCTTTGATGCTTTATTTGGATTGACTTGGCACATGATCACACCATGTTATGACTATGAACAAGTCACCATAGCCTCTATGATCATTTATTTCTTGACTTGTAGTACCACTCTATGCTTTGATTAGTAATGTTTTGTTGCTCTGCATGATTTTGGCCATTATTGCTCTTTTAGTTGGTTGCTCCCAGTCTTTTGCTAGCCTCCACTTGTATGAGTACGCTCTACTCATGCTTCCAACTCCCAAGAAACCAAGTTATTCCAAAGTGTCCACTATAAACTCCTATGCATGGTGTGTTACACAATTACAAGTATATTCTTGTTTTCAACTATCTTCCAATTAAAAACTATTTTGGTATGTGAAAACTTAGCGATTAAATCCCTCACGAACTTGATGGCACACTTTATTCTTTGCCCCTAATAAACTTGAACCATTGTGACAACTTTTTTATACTCTCTCCTTCCCATTTTAGGATGCCTATTAGTTTTGGTCAAAGTCAAACCTCATAAAGTTTAATCAACTATATAGATAAATAGATCAACATCAGCAACATGAAATGCATATAATAAGAAAATATATTTCATAATGATTCTAATAGCATCAAGGTGATATTGTAGAGATTGATATTTTATTTAATAAACTTGGTCAAAGGTTATGAAGTTTGACTTTGATCAAAACTAATAGGCATCCTAATTTGGGAAGGAGGGAGTATATGCTTGCACTTATAAGTTGGAATTAGCAGAACCGTGCTGTCACGGGGAACGTTTTCAACATTGCACTTGTACCTTGTTGTACTCGGTTGATATCATGTTCTTTTGTCTATGGATGTCACCGGTGTGAAATAAATAGGGAACTTGTAAGTCCATGGAGTTTGTATTTTGTGTTAGAGAAACGCCTGGGCCGCTAGCCTAAGCCATGCCTAATCATGGAGGAAACTTGCAGCATCACCATAGTGAGCTATCTATGAAGCATCCTTAATAAAAAGCTATGCATATGGTAAATAAAAAGATTGCTGAGATGCTCATTGTCTGCTTGCCTTGTCATTTTGGTTATGGGAAAGCTCTTGTACCATGTTCTAGGGGTACCCCGTTGGCGGTTCTCAATGATATGCAAATACTTACAATGACAAGAACTTACTTGGAACCAAAGTTGAGTATGCATGAGGTGTGGCCCTCGTATTCAAGGGTCATGAGATTGCCAACTTATACTTCGTCAAGCATATACTCCAGCTTTGCCACTTTAACCTTAACCAATTCAAGATGCTTATGATAGGGGCAATGAGGGCTGAAAGCTAACAAGTACCATAATTTTTGGAAGCTCTTTTTGAAACTTGTAATCCCTGCTTCCTTTAAAAAGGACTTTCTTCCACCATTATTTGAGTCTCCACCTTCTACCTTTAGGCACCATTAAGAGAGCATAGTTGTCATTCTGTGTGCAGTGTTCCAAAGCTTATTAATTGATGCATATTGTGATATTACTTGTTCTTGTGCTATTTGTTTCTAGTCACCCTTGTGAACTTTGAAGGTGTCCTATGCATCTATATTGCTACTCTATGAGGGACAAGATGAATACCACTATGCTATGTTTTTTGTATGTGAAACAAACAAACGTTTTTCAATGCATGTTATTCATGATCTTTGTTTGTAGCTTGTCATGTTGCATGCATAGTTACTATGTCCTATTGTTAGAACTCCATCTTTCATGTACATGTTTAGAGTTCTTTGATCCCAGCTTTCAATGCTTGTAAATGGTTTGATCTTGATTTTTATGGTGCATGTCACCTCAAAAATTATTCTTTTTATCACTTACCTACTCGGGGACGAGCAGGAGTTAAGCTTGGGGATGCTTGATACGTCGGAAACATATCTATAATTTTTGATGCTCCATGCTTGTTTTGTATCTACTTTTCTTTGCTTTGTCTATACTTTGAGGTGTTTTTATATCTTTTTTGGAACTAACCTATTAACAAGTTGCCACAGTGACAGTTGCCTGTTTTCTTCTATTTTTGGTTCCAGAAAGGCAGAAAATCAATATTCTCGGAATTGGACGGGACAAAAGCCAAAGTTATTATTTTTCCCGGAGCAACACGGAACCACGAAGCAGAGCCGAAGGGGGTCCACAGGGTGGCCAAACCCTCCTAGGCGCGTGCAATCCCTGGAGGCGCCTAGAGGGTGTGTGGGCCCCCTGAACCCCCACCGACCTTGATTCCTGTGCCTATAAGAAGCTTCCGACCCAAAAACCCTAGGGAACCCAGAAGAAATCCGCGAAAACCTCTGTAGCTCCGTCGCCACCGAAGGAGAGATTCAGGGGATAGAAAGTCTCTGTTCCGGCACCCTGCCGAGACAGGAAAGTGCCCCCAGAGCCATCTCCATCAATCTCCATCGCCATCTTCATCACCATTGCTGATTCCCATGATGAGGAGGGAGTAGTTCTTCCTCAGGGCTAAGGGCTCTACCGGTAACTATGTGGTCATCTCTCTCTCTATGCATGATCTTGTTGTGGTCATGAGCTTTGTAATCAAGTAGATCTACCTTGCTACTCAAGTGCTTCATTAGATCTCTGCTCTCCCCATGTGTGTGAAAGTGACAGCGTGCACACCATGGTGGCACTTGTTGGAATTATGCCCTAGAGGCAATAATAAAGATGTTATTATTATAATTCTTGTTCATGATAAAGTTTATATTCCATGCTAGAATTGTATTAAGCGGAAACTTTAATACTTGTGTGGTTTGTGAACAACACCGTGTCCCTAGTATGCCTCTATGGACTAGCTCATTGATTAATGATGGTTAAGGTTTCCTAACCATAGACATGAGTTGTCGATTAATAATGAGATCATATCATTGGGAGAATGATATGATGGACAGACCCAAACTAAGCGGAGCAATTAGATCGTGTCATCGTGTTCATCTTTGGGAAGCTTTTCTAATGTCAAATATTGTATTCCTTAGACCATGAGATAATACAACTCCCTGGTATCAGAAGAAATCTTTGAGGTCATCAAACGTCATCCTATGAGAGGGTGATCATAAAGGTGTCTCTCAGGTGATCGGAAAGTACTCGTTGGGTTGTATGTATCGAGATGGGATTTTTCCCTCCCAAAGTCGGAGAGATATACTTCGGGCCCACTCGGTAATCGATATCAACACCGCTTGCAAGAATGTGGTTAAGGAGTTAATCACAAAGTGATATCAGATTACGGAACGAGTAAAGTACTTGCTGTGAACGAGATTGAACTAGGTATGACGGTACCGACGATCAAATCTCGGGCAAGTAAAATATCGCGAGACGAAGGGAATATATATGGGATTGATTGAATCCTGGCATCGTGGTTCATCCGATATGATCATCGATGAATGTGTGGGAGTCAATATGGGTTTCCCGACCCCGCTGTTGATTATTGATAGAAGATCATGTCTGCATATTCTCGAACCCGAAGGGACACACACTTAACGTGTCTCGACGCTAGGATAGATTGGATAATTGGTTTATGAGTTTTTGTTCGGAGTCTCGGATGGGATCCGGGAAATCACGAGAGGTTCCCGAATGGTTCGGAGAATAAGATTCATATAAGGCAATGCAGTTTTTGGAGTTCGGAATTGTTTCGGGTTAATCGGTATTGTACCAGAAGCTTCTAGAACCTTCCGGAGGGGGACCAACGTGGCCCCACCTGCCGGGAGGAGGCATGGGCCTATGAGGGAGTGCCCTGGCCGCATTGGGCCAGGGGAACAAGGCCCCATAGGGCTCAGCCGGCCAGACCTAGGGCAAACCCTAGGAAAGCTTCTAGAAGGGGGAGGGAAACTTGCCCCCACTCCTCCCTCCTTGGCCGCTGGCCTAGGGCTTGGGGGAGGGGCTAGGGCTGGCGCCCACCCCTCTATATATAGAGGGTTGGGGCGCACCCTCCCCCCACACCTCCTCCTGAACCCTAGCCGCCCTGCTGCCCTCCTCTCTCTCTCTCCCTCACGACTGCACGTAGGCGAAGCCCTGCTGCAGAAACTCTCCACCACTTGCACCGCGCCGCCGCATTGTAGATCCAATCCGTCTCTCCACCATACTTGCTGGACCGAGGAAGGAGGAGACGTCGAGGTGCCGCACGTGTGCATCTCTCGGAGGCATCGCCACTTGCGGTGTTGGATCGGATCGGATCGCGAGAAGGAGAAGCGAGTACGACTACATCACCCACGTTCCGTCGAACGTTCCGCTATGCGAATCTTCAAGAGTATGAAGATCTCATCTAATCCCCCTCGTTGTTTGCATCTCCTAGATTAGATCTTGGCTTTCCCGTTCGCATCCGTAGAATTTTTTTGATTTACTATGCTGCGAAACCCTTCAGTGGTATCAGAGCTAGATCTATGCGTAGATGTGTTTCACGAGTAGAACGCAACATGGTTGTTGCGGGCGTTGATGTTTTCTGTTGCAAGCCTCTTGTTTGTGTTCTTCTTATGACGCGGGATAGTGAGATTGAAGCGGTCCAGGCCAACCTTACGCGACGTCGTTCGCGAGAACGGCTCCGCAATTGACGTGTGGCTTGTTCCACACATGCGGCTGGTGGATGCCAGTTTCTCTCACTATAATTGTCATGGGATTTACACCGGAGTTTGGCAACCATAATATCACCGTTGTGACTTTCCGTAGGTAAGAATCGTTCTTAGCTTGCTACTCCCATAAGCCACGTAAAACATGCAACAACAAAGTAGAGGCGTCTAACTTGTTTTTGCAGGGAGTGTTTTCTGTGATATGGTATGGCCCAAGATGTGATGTGTATATTGTATGCGATGATCATGTTTTCTAATGTTTCATGACTTGCATGTAGATGAGTACACAACCGGCAGGAGCCATATGGTTGTCTTTATAATTGTGTATGACCTGTGTGTCAACTTCTTATATGCCATGTAATAGTTTCACTTTATCGCTAAGTAGTTAGCAATAGTTGTAGTTGCTATTCGTGGTGGAGGCAATCATTGTGGAGTGATGGAGATCATGCCGGCACGCACAAGATGGAGATCATTGCGCGAATATTGGCTATACCATGTCACATAAAGTTATATGCATGTGATGTTTATCCTTTTATGTATCTTATTATGCTTAGATCGCGATGGTAGCATTATAAGATGATTCCTCACTTAAAGATCAAGATAAAACTGTGTTCTCCCCATGTATGCACCGTTGCGAAAGTTCGTCGTGTCCAAGCATCACGTGATGATCGGGTGCTATAGACTCTACGTTCACATACAACGGGTGCAAGCCAGTTTTGCACACGCGGAAATACTTGGGTTTGACTTGACGAGCCTAGCATGTACAGACATGGCCTCGGAACACATGAACCGAAAGGTTAAGCATGAGTCATATGAATGATATGATCGACACTTCGTTGTCCACCATTGAAACCACATCTCTTCTCGTGAAGATCGGATTAGGTGTGGTGAATTTGGATCATGTTCACTAAACAACTTGAGGGATGTTGAATTTAGTGGGAGTTCATCTAGTAATTTGATTAAAAGTTGAACTAGTTATCATGAACATAGTCTAATTTGTACTTGCAAACATTGTAGATCAAATGGCTAAGTCCAACTTCAACTTCAACGTTTTTGCTGAGAAGGAAAAGCTTAGAAACAATGGGTCTAACTTCACCAATTGGTTCCGCAATCTGAGAATCATTCTCTCTGGCGGACAAAAGGACTATGTCCTTGAAAATGCGCTAGGTGACGCCCCTGCTATAGATGCGCCGGCTGATGAGAAAGCTGTCTATCAGTCACACAAAGATGATTATGGTGTGATTAAGAGCACCATGTTGTTTGCTATGGAATCGGAGCTTCAAAATCGTTTTGAAGACTATCCCGGGCCCTTTGAGATTCTTGAGGAGCTGAAAACTATGTTTCAGACTCAGGCCCGTTCTGAGAGATATGAGATCTCTAAGAAATTCTTTAACTGCAAGATGGAGGAAGGGAGTTCCGTTAGTGAGCACGCCATAAAGATGTCGGGCTACACTCAACGCCTTGAGCAACTGGACTGCAAGATTCTAGAGGAGCTCAAGATTGACAGGGTTCTGCAATCACTCCCTCCCATCTACAAAAGTTTTGTAGTGACTCATAATCAGATTGGTTCCACTGATACGATCACCGAGATCTTCGCAAAGCTGAAGGCTGCGGAGGTGGACATCAAAAAGGATAATCATGTGTTGATGGTCAACAAGCCCCCCACCTTCAAGAAAGGTAAGGGTGCAAAGAAGCCCTTCAAGAAAGGTGGCGGCAAGCGCGTTGCCCCTGCTGATAAGAAGCTCAAGTCTGGACCCAAGCCGGACACTGAGTGCTTCTATTGCAAGGACAAGGGTCACTGGAAGCGTAACTGTCCGAAGTACTTAGCGGACAAGAAGGCTGGCACCATCAAAGGTATATTTGATATACATGTTCTTGATGTTTTCCTTACTAGCCCTCATTGTAGTGCCTGGGTATTTGATACTGGTTCAGTTGCTAATATTTGTAACACGAAACAGGAGCTACGGAATAGACGACGGCTTGCGAGGGATGAGGTGACGATGCGCGTTGGCAACGGATCATGTGATGGCCATCGGCACGATCTCCTTAGTTTTACCTTCGGGATTAGTTTTAAACCTTAATAAGTGTTATTATGTGCCTGCGTTGAGCATGAACATTATTTCTGGATCGTGTTTATTGCAAGACGGTTATTCATTTAAATCGGAGAATAATGGTTGTTCTGTTTATAAGAGTAACATCTTTTATGGTCATGCACCTGCTGTGAATGGTTTATTTCTTCTGAATCTCGAAAGGGATGAAACACACATCCATAACATTGAGGCTAAGAGATGCAAAGTAGATAGTGATAATACTACTTATTTGTGGCACTGTCGTCTAGGTCATATTGGTGTAAAGCGCATGAAGAAACTCCATTCTGATGGACTTTTGGAGTCTCTTGATTTTGAATCATTTGACACATGTGAACCATGCCTCATGGGCAAGATGATCAAAACCCCGTTCTCCGGAATGATAGAGCGAGCAACGGACTTGTTGGAAATCATACATACCGATGTATGCGGACCGATGAGTGTTTCAACGCGCGGTGGATATCGCTATTTTCTCACTTTTACCGATGACTTAAGTAGATATGGGTATATCTATTTAATGAAACATAAATCTGAAACATTTGAAAAGTTCAAAGAATTTCAGAATGAAGTGGAGAACCATCGTAACAGAAAGATTAAGTTTCTACGATCCGATCGTGGAGGTGAATATTTGAGTTATGATTTTCTCACGCATCTTAAAGAAAGCGGAATCATTTCGCAACTCACGCCACCCGGAACACCACAACGCAACGGTGTGTTTGAACGCAGGAATCGAACCCTATTAGATATGGTCCGATCAATGATGTCTCTTACTGATTTGCCGTTATCATTTTGGGGTTATGCATTAGAAACCGCTGCATTCACTTTAAATAGGGCACCATATAAATCCGTTGAGACGACACCATATGAACTGTGGTTTGGTGCTAAACCTTAGTTGTCGTTTCTTAAAGTTTGGGGATGCGAAGCTTACGTCAAGAAGTTGATGCCGGACAAGCTCGAACCCAAAGCGGAGAAATGCGCCTTCATAGGATACCCTAAGGAAACTATTGGGTATACCTTCTATCACAGAACCGAAGGCAAAGTGTTTGTCGCAAAGAATGGTTCCTTTCTTGAGAAGGAGTTTCTCTCGAAAGAAGTGAGTGGGAGGAAAGTAGATCTAGACGAGGTTGTTGAACCTTCTCTTGAGTTGGAGAGTAGCGCACCACCTGGAATTTTTCCAGTGCCACCTGCACCAACAATAGAGGAAGCTAATGACAAGGATCATGAAGCTTCGGACGATGCTGCTACTGAACGTCGCAGGTCGACAAGGTCGCATGCCCCTCCTGAGTGGTACAGCAACCCTGTCTTGACTGTCTTGTTGGTAGAAGACAGTGAACCTACGAACTATGAGGAAGCGATGATGAGCCCAGACTCTGAGAAATGGCTAGAGGCCATGAAATCCGAATTGGGATCCATGAGCGAAAACAAAGTATGGACTTTGGTGGACCCTCCTAGCGACCGAAAGGCCGTTGAGTGCAAATGGATTTTCAAGAAGAAAACAGACGCGGATGGTAATGTTATCGTCTATAAAGCACGGCTTGTCGCAAAAGGTTTTCGACAAGTTCAAGGTGTTGACTACGATGAGACTTTCTCTCCCGTAGCGATGTTTAAGTCCATTCGGATTTTATTAGCAATTGCTGTGTTTCATGATTATGAAATATGGCAGATGGATGTCAAGACTACGTTCCTCAATGGCAACATTGATGAAGAGTTGTATATGATGCAACCCGAAGGTTTTGTCGATCCTAAGGATGCTGATAAAGTATGCAAACTTCGGCGTTCCATTTATGGACTGAAGCAAGCATCTCGGAGTTGGAACCTTCGTTTTGATCAAGTGATCAAGAGCTTTGGATTTGTTCCAAATTGCTACGAAGCTTGTATCTACAAGAAAGTGAGTGGGAGCTCGGTGACATTTCTGGTACTATATGTGGATGACATATTGATTATTGGAAATGACATTAACATGCTTAACGATGTGAAGAGTTATTTGAACAAGTGTTTTTCAATGAAAGACCTAGGTGAAGCTACTTATATATTGGGCATCAAAATCTATAGAGATAGACAAAGACGCCTGATAGCTTTAAGCCAGAGTACATACCTAGACAAAGTTCTGAAAAGGTTCAGAATGGATAAGGCAAAGAAAGGTTCAGTGCCTATGTTGTCAGGTAAGATATTGAGGAAGGCTCAGTGTCCAGCTATGGTAAATGATAGAGAAGCTATGAGGAAAGTGCCTTATGCCTCGGCCATAGGTTCTATCATGTATGCCATGCTGTGTACTAGACCGGATGTGTCCAATGCTCTTAGTTTGACGAGCAGATATCAAAGTGATCCAGGAGTGGAACACTGGACAGCCGTGAAGAACATCCTAAAGTACCTAAATAGGACTAAAGAAATGTTCTTAGTCTATGGAGGTGATGAACAACTCGTCGTAAAGGGTTACGTCGACGCTAGTTTCGACACCTATAAGGATGATTCTAAATCTCAGACAGGATACGTTTATATTTTGAATGGAGGAGCTGTGAGCTGGAGAAGCTGCAAGCAAAGCGTGATCGCGGGATCTACAGTAGAAGCGGAATACATGGCTGCTGCAGAAGCGTCAAGTGAAGGAGTTTGGATTAGGAACTTCATCACTGAGGTTGGCGTGGTTCCAAGTGCATTGGACCCACTGGAGATATTGTGTGACAACACTGACGCCATAGCACTCGCTAAGGAACCAAGATATCATCCAAATACCAAGCGTATCAACCGCAAGTTTCATATAATCCGAGATTATATAACAGATGGAGATCTGAAGATTAGCAAAGAACATACAGATCTGAATGTCGCAGATCCATTGACTAAACCTCTTCCACGTGCAAAACATGATCATCACCTTAGTGCCATGGGTGTGAGATTGTTGCCAAATGTAAACCAGATTATTGACTCTAGTGCAAGTGGGAGACTGTTGGAATTATGCCCTAGAGGCAATAATAAAGATGTTATTATTATAATTCTTGTTCGTGATAAAGTTTATATTCCATGCTAGAATTGTATCAAGCGGAAACTTTAATACTTGTGTGTTTTGTGAACAACACCGTGTCCCTAGTATGCCTCTATGCACTAGCTCATTGATTAATGATGGTTAAGGTTTCCTAACCATAGACATGAGTTGTCGATTAATAATGAGATCATATCATTGGGAGAATGATATGATGGACAGACCCAAACTAAGCGGAGCAATTAGATCGTGTCATCGTGTTCATCTTTGCGAAGCTTTTCTAATGTCAAATATTGTATTCCTGAGACCATGAGATAATACAACTCCCTGGTATCGGAAGAAAGCTTTGAGGTCATCAAACGTCATCCAATGAGAGGGTGATCATAAAGGTGTCTCTCAGGTGATCGGAAAGTACTTGTTGGGTTGTATGTATCGAGATGGGATTTGTCCCTCCCAAAGTCGGAGAGATATACTTCGGGCCCACTCGGTAATCGATATCAACACCGCCTGCAAGCATGTGGTTAAGGAGTTAATCACAAAGTGATATCGGATTACGGAACGAGTAAAGTACTTGCTGTGAACGAGATTGAACTAGGTATGACGGTACCGACGATCAAATCTCGGGCAAGTAAAATATCGCGAGACGAAGGGATATATATATGGGATTGATTGAATCCTGGAATCGTGGTTCATCCGATATGATCATCGATGAATGTGTGGGAGTCAATATGGGTTTTCAGACCCCGCTGTTGATTATTGATAGAAGATCATGTCTGCATATTCTCGAACCCGAAGGGTCACACACTTAACGTGTCTCGACGCTAGGATAGATTGGATAATTGGTTTATGAGTTTTTGTTCGGAGTCTTGGATGGGATCCGGGACATCACGAGAGGTTCCGAAATGGTCCGGAGAATAATATTCATATAAGGCAATGCAGTTTTTGGAGTTCGGAATTGTTTCGGGTTAATCGGTATTGTACCGGAAGCTTCTAGAACCTTCTGGAGGGGGACCAACGTGGCCCCACCTGCCGGGAGGGGGAATGGGCCTATGAGGGAGTGACCTGGCCGCATTGGGCCAGGGGCACAAGGCCCCATAGGGCTCAGCCGGCCAGACCTAGGGCAAACCCTAGGAAAGCTTCTAGAAGGGGGGAACTTGCCCCCCACTCCTCCCTCCTTGGCCGCCGGCCTAGGGCCTGGGGGAGGGGCTAGGGCTGGCGCCCACCCCTCTATATATAGAGGGCTGGGGCGCACCCTCCCCCCACACCTCCTCAACCCTAGCCGCCCTGCTGCCCTCCTCTCTCTCTCCCTCCCGACTGCACGTAGGCGAAGCCCTGCTGCAGAAACTCTCCACCACTTGCACCGCGCCGTCGCGTTGTAGATCCAATCCGTCTCTCCACCATACTTGCTGGACTGAGGAAGGAGGAGACGTCGAGGTGCCGCACGTGTGCATCTCTCGGAGGCATCGCCACTTGCGGTGTTGGATCGGATCGGATCGCGAGGAGGAGAAACGAGTACGACTACATCACCCATGTTCCGTCGAACGTTCCGCTGTGCGAAACTTCAAGGGTATGAATATCTCATCTAATCCCCCTTGTTGTTTGCATCTCCTAGATTAGATCTTGGCTTGCCCGTTCGCATCCGTAGAAATTTTTTATTTACTATGCTGCGAAACCCTTCAGCACTTAGGTTCGAGTCTACATAAATACTCTCTGTGCTTTAATAGATTGTAACATCCCATCATTAGAGCTTATAAATAAGCTGAACACAGATGTGTGCATTGCATTCATGCATAGAAAATATGAATAATTTTCTCACTTTTAAATAAAAACTTATCAAAGTGATTGAAGCTTCTCTTAACCTGATGGAATTGAAGTAGATCATCAAGTTTACTGCGATAAGTTTCAATAGGACCTTTGCTAAAACCTTATTTTGGGTAAACATGATTTGATCTAAGGGTAGATCAAATATAATAAAATTCAAACCTAATACATTACTTAATGATTTATATTTGATCCTTAGGTGATCATATCATAGTATTCATTATAATCACTCATGAATACCAAATTATAAATATAACACAAATAATAAGAATGTAACAACTATATCTTAATCTCATCTACTTATACCATGAGTATCATGGAAATACCTAACTTTAACTCTCTAGTGAGATTGAGTAGGAAAGAAACTAAAGTTAAGATCATTCACCATATATCTTTCTTTCCATATCAATCTTTATCATGTCTATTGAATCCTATCCTTATATTTGTTGTTCATCAATATTGAGAAATCAACTATTGATTCACCAATTCTTAACCTATCAATTCTTGACCTATCTACTCTTGTACGTACTATAGCATTCACTTAGGGCTTATAAAGAAAGAAGTAAGAAGAGGTAAATAGTGATGCTAGTTTAAGATGTCATCTATAGGATGGGAGTGATTGGAGGAAATCAAATCAATATGGTAACAAAGATTACAAGAATGAAGTCTAAATATAGTTACTAGGAGTAGTCCTAATGGATCAAGTAGGTATAGTCAATGAATTATATCTCTTAATCCAATAGAGCTAAACAAAAGATAATTAGAATACAACTGTAATGTTGTATAGATGGAAGCCTTGTTTAGCCAACTGGAAACCTAAATCATAAAGGATCAAAGGATTATAACGATCATGCCTTATTCACCAATATTGAATGCTTATACCATGTATAAGTGACATTGGTGGATAAAACATGACTGAACCATAGTATAGATATATTATCCTAGATTAGTCATTACAAGTCACATTAATGTGAGGTTGGAATGTTAGTTATTGGAGTCAAGTAGAGACAAGATAGTATGATTAAAATGATGTTAGAGCAACATTGGATTAAAGAAGTAGTATTTTCCTCTTTGGAAATACTAAGCACTTGAGGTGAAGTAGGATTTGATGTATACATCTATTGAAGTGATATTAGTGAAGGATGATTAAGGAAGAGTATGATTGGAGTTAGAAGTAACCACTTGTTGGATTGGGGATTATCAATAGAAGAGTAGTGGATATAACCAAGTATGGATATCAAAATATTATGAAAAGCTTTAGTGTCAAGATCATTGGATTTACAAATGAATTTAGAAGAATAAAAGGTGGATAATAATATTCTGTAAAGCAAAGCTCATCATGTTAGCACATGATGATGGACATAGAGAAGTAATATATCTAGGAAAGGAATTCCTTAATTAGAAGTCTAGAATTATGAAATATGGAAGATAGGAATCCTTGGTAAACCCTAAACCCTAAATTTATAATCAAGCTTAACATACATATCATTTGATGGATAGGAATATTTTCTTATAACAAATCAATTAAGCACATATTTTCTCAATTCCATTTATTATAACCATATGTGCTTAGGAGCTATCTTTATCAATTCTTTCTCATAAGTCATTCTAAAGAATCACCCCACTGTTTGTAAAAGGGTAACATCATTCTGATCACAAATATAAAGACAATGTGTTTAGCCATTAATCTTTATTCATATCAATAAAAGAATACAAATGTATCAAGAACCCTAAAACCCTAGGGTAAGTAATTATAATTTCAAACACTATTAGTACTTAGAATTTATGTATCAAATAATTATGAAGGATCACTATATATATAAAAGTTTCTTTAATATTATAAATCAATAAAAATTAAAACTCATGGATTAATATTAATACATTCTTTAATAAGTTTATGAATTTTAGCTTAACTAAATTCATATCAAAAGCCTTACATATATTAATAAGAAAAATATATATATAAAGAAAATAAAGAAATAATCTTTATACAATAAAAATTCACAAAATGACTTTGAGTACATTTTACGATTTGCTGCAATTATCTAATAGATAAAATTCTATAGAAAATTTCAAACAAATAAGTAAAATACAAATCTTTAAACAAATGTGAAGATACAAAACAGAATATAGAAAAAGAAATAGAACAAGGAAAAAGCAAAGGAATTTGTTTCTGGCCCGTGGCCCATCTTCATCTTTCTTATCCATCGCCTACGAGTAGCCCAGCAACCCAACCGAAGCCTGGCATAGTTTTCTCTCTGGCTGACAAGTGGGCCAGAAAGGGACTGCGGGTTGAACCCTGAAGCGTCGCAGGGGGTTATCCGCAAAAATACCTTCGTCGTCTTCCTCGTCTACTGGAAGCTGCTTGGTGGAGGTAGCCGATGCCGTCCGTCGCCGTCGTGCGCTGCGATGATCGCCGCCGACACTCGGGGTGGAGATAAGATTGCCACCGTGACTCTCCCGCTCCTCCTCATCCCCATTTTCCCCTCTGAAACCCTCTCTCTCTCTCTTGAGTTCCTCTCTTACTGAAAACCTAACTCGCCGGAGCTACACATCGCCATCGTTCTCGAGCTCCCCTGGCCTTCCTGAGAGCACTGTTAGCCTCGACTTGTTGTCCTCGTTCTCCCAAGCCAATCCATGAAGGCCGAAGATTCCCCTATCGGCGCAATCGACACATCACTGCCGTCGCCCTTCACCGACGTTCGTCGTCGATTTCGACCTCGCCTCGCCCTATCAACCACACCATCGTGTTCTGGGTGAGTCACTGAATATCTTCACATGCTAAAAAGCTCTACTTGCTTCTTGTATCGAGTCACCGACGAGCGCCGCCGTGCATAGCCGCCAGTTGGCGTTGTGTCACGCCTTCCGGTGACCATTTTAGAGCTGCGTCACCACCAATAGACTCGTCGTGGATCCCTCTTTCGAACACCACCCTCCTTGATAGCCCGTGCGCTATCAATCGATGGGAATATCATCGATCTAAGAGGATCATCCTCTATGACGTCATCACTGCGTCATGCACACGCCACCTCAACCCAGTCAGCACATTTGACTTGGTCTGTGCCCATGTGGCATCCAACGTGGTACTGACCCCACTGGTTGTCTTGCCTCGGTAAGAAAAGTATTAGATGTTTAGTAAAAAAATTGATAAACACAATATGAATTCAAATATTAATATTATAGAAATAAAATAAAAGAATTAAATCTTGTTTAATTAATAACTTTTGTTTTATAATTCAAAAAAATATGTTTAATATATGAAAATTTTCAGAAAAATAAAATCTACAACTTAAAACTATTCTCAAATATTATTATGGTGATTATTTAAATAAATATTATTTAATAAAGGTATTATAATTAATAAAACTTTCATAATTCATATTTTAATAATGGTAAATATTAAAAAAATAATATAAATAAAATACCATAAATCTTAAAAAATAAGAACAATAATTTAAAATTATAACCATGCATTATCATTTCACCTAATTAAATATTCATTATTTATTAAGTATTTATAAAGTAATAAATCTTATAAAAATAATATCTTATTATTTATAAATCATAAAAAATAAATGAAATATACCAAAATGATCACAAAAATAATTCCTACATGTTAAAAATGTGATATTCCACTTTTGAGGTAAATAAAAAGTTAAACACTTCAATAACTTGAATTTAAACCTATTTCTTTAGTTAATAATTCATATAATGTCAAATAAAATTTGTTAATATTTCTTAAATTAATAAATTGAGTCTAATAAAAAGTATTAGTCTTAAATATTGTTAGTGTGAAGTCAAAATGATTTAGCACACTTCAAATACAATTTTATTAAATTATCTCTCAACCATTAATATAGATTATTTTATAAAAGAACCCTTGTCCATTATAAAATCTCCAAAAATAATTTTGTAGTAAAACCTACTCCAATACTTCAACTACAAGTTATAAACAAACCAAAACACTATATTGAATCTATAAGTAGTTAGGTAATATTATTTCTTTGTTTACAAACTATAACCACTCATCCATAAAAAGGAAAATGATTCTATTCCACTAAACAATTAGGAAACCACTATTCAAATAGAAGTATTACCATTCATAAAGTATCCTTAGGGAAACATTATAAAGTACACCTGGTACAAATAACATAAGCAATATGCTTTAAGTCCTTCTATGTCTCTAAAGTTAACTTTAGTCTATAATACTTTAAATACTATTCTAAAAAGACTTTATTATGTGTTTTATAGTTTACCTTGGTCTATTATAATTAAGTTGTAAAGCATCTTAATCCCAAACTAACCAAGTTCAAAACCAAGATAGATAAGTCTCAAATACTATTAATATCACTATTCAAATAAAGCAATTCTTTCTTACTTAAAGACTATAACTTAAAAGAAACCCTAATAAGTTTAACTTAAAATTTAAATAATTCTCTTTAGCTAAGTAATATTTTCTTCAAAAGTTATTCTTTTAAGAAACATTATAAAGCAAGACATAAGCATTTTTATGAAAGCTCTAAATAATAAACAAACCTTCTATACATAGTCTATAGATATATTTTCCACTTGAGT
This sequence comes from Avena atlantica, assembly GCA_910589765.1. Classification (NCBI taxonomy): domain Eukaryota; kingdom Viridiplantae; phylum Streptophyta; class Magnoliopsida; order Poales; family Poaceae; genus Avena; species Avena atlantica. The sequence goes on from OU342735.1 coordinate 29,158,798, forward strand.
ATTCCATTACTATGTGCGCTTTACTATACTTACATATTGTTTCACACACACTCACAAGCCTTAATAAGAAGCACATGTGTGAAACTTAATCTAAAAGGGCAACACATTCCAAGGAAACCCTTTCCAGTATCCAAACCCTAGAACAACGTTATCCTCGGGATTCGCGTTTATCAACTTGCATTACATTGCTTATGCATAAAAGCATCTTGCTTCTTTAAACATTAGTCCTTACCGGACCAATGATGTTGATTTCAGATATTGGATCTTTTATATTATCTTGAAGACCGTGAGTGCATAATCTTGCAATCAGAAAAGGCAAGTTCACACTTGCTCATGTCCTTTGATTATTTTCTGTAACGTATTTTGCAAATCCATGGTTGTCATCACCTGCATTTGAAAAAGGACAAAAAACACTATTTTCATAATAATGTAATTATAGGTTATTTACCATGAGGTAATAACCTACTATAAGAGTTCCAGTGGTAAAGGAACATATTACCTAGGACTCAACAACCAATGTTGCCAGTGATTCTTGCATTGTATATCATGTGTTGACCATGAGTTTTGGAATGGGACGGAGAAGTCAGCTGTATCTTTTCCCTCTCGCATGGAGCCAGATGTGCAGGTCGTGGCTGTTATCACTCGTAGTGTGCATATTATATGGTAATTCATAGAGGATATGCAGCATATGGGTGGGAGCCCTCAACGTCCCACGATAGTTCCGGCATCTGAACGGTCTGTACTGCCAATTGCCGTAATTCAATAGGTGGGATGGCGTACACCAAGGAGACATGCGGGGTCGCGGAGAAGGCAGTGATTGGCTTGGATCTTAGTCTTGGCCTCACACCAAGGAAGTGTGAACGAACCTGCAATTCGGATGTGCAACAAAGCTAAGATCTCTTATGGGTAAAGTGACGCACCTCTACAGAGTGTAAGAACTGTAACTTGTTACTCACTCTTCCAGGAATGAGCTGCGAACGCGGCGGGAAAGAACTCCATGAAAGTTCTGGTAAACCCGTGAAGGCTGACGGACATAGATTTTCAGAATAAAAGCAACCTTTGAAGAAATGTTTACGAAAACCTGCATTGCCTAGGACCTATGGTCTGTGGCTATATATATAGTGCATCAAACACTCCTTTTCTAGTGAACTTGTTGAGTACGCTCGTACTCAAAGTATCTTCTTAACCCTTGCTAGGTTCTAAATCCAGTATAGACGACGTCTGCATCAAGTTATGCTCCAAGAATCATCATCAAAAGCTAAAGCTCTTCAATGAAGTCAAGGAAGTCAACATATATATCCACTCAAGTGAAGACGAAGTTGCAAAATAGATAAGAATAGAATTTCTAGCCATAGAGCCTACTTCTGTAGAGTATTGCAATAGTAGCAATACCAGACCATTAAATAAAATACTAGTCTTATTAGTATGATAGTTTTTGAGTTGTTTATCTCTGATCTTCTTTGTAAGAAGTTTATTTCTCTCTCTTTAACCTAGAGTGTTCTCTGGATCTTGTGTAAAGAGTTGAGTTGTAACCTATAGTCATGTCTTGGACATGCTGTGTTTCTGTTGTACCACTCTGAGGGATGTAATACTAGTGAACGGTGTTTCATTGCTGTTATGTTAACGACTATAGTGTACTACATCATTCAGTGGTATGCTGGGTCACCGCATAGATCTATGCTTTTCCCCACGTGTGTGAAAGTGACAACGTGCATACCGTGTGTGGCACTTTGGCTAGATTGAATATTTTTTATGAGTTATATTCGGAGTTGGATGTCTCTATGAAATTGTTGTGTTTGTTGGAATCATCTAGCGCTCAAGGTGACAGTGTGGGGTTATCTAGATTGGGGAAGGCCCTACCATGGGTTAGAGTGTTCAACCGGAGAGTAGTTAAGAGTAGTATCATGAAGAGAGGATATTTATATGAGAGAGTGTTCACTAGTGAAAGTATGATCCCTAGGCCTTGTTTCTAAATATTGAAACACCATTTGCTACTAGATCTGTTGCATGTTTGCTTGCTTTAGTCTTTACCTCACCGTCAAGCTCTTTTCTGGCACTTACACACATTCTCCCACATCAACAACAAGTTAGAAGCTATTTTCTGGCACCGTTACCACTTGTATTTCACTATCTCTTCGTCGAACTGGTGCACCTATACACCTGACAAGTGTATTGGGTGTGTTGGGGACACAAGAGACTTCTTGTATCTTGGTTGCAGGGTTGCTTGAGAGGGAATACCTTTGACCACTTCCTCCTTGAGTTCGATAAACCTTGGGTGATCCACTTAAAGGAAACTTGCTGTTGTTCTACAAACCTCTGCACTTGGAGGCCCAACAACTATCTACAAGAATAGAAGTGCGTAGACATCAGTCCTGGGCGGTCGCCTTCCGTCGGACCTTTGACCTAGTTGAGGCTGGCGAGTGGCTCTCCCTGAAGGCTTGGCTTCTGGACTCCCTATCCTGGGAGGCGGATGCAGCCTCATGGAGGCTAACCCTATCAGGGGTTTTCTTGGCGAGCTCGGCATACAGGGCCCTATTTAGAGGGCCCGCCTTTCCCTAGACCAAGCATCTTTGGGAAGCCCCTTACCCCTGAAGACAAATATCTTCGTGTGGCAACTGCTTCGTGATTGCCTTCCTTCGGGGACTGAGGTGGCTCTACATCAGGGGACGTGGGATGGGATGTGTCCATTATGATTGATCCTAGAACCGGGAGCACACATATTGTACCTGTACCGCGGCCCGATTCCTATGAAACTTTGTTCGAGAGGCCCTGGGCCCCGATTGGGAAGCCTGGGAACTTGTACTATTCCTAGAATCCTGCACAAACGGATCGAATAAGGGGCGTATTCTCTTTTGGCTCGTTTTTGTGGCAATGCGTGGACCTATAGTCATGTCTTGGACCTGCTGTGTTTCTGTTGTACCACTCTGAGGGATGTAATACTAGTGAACAGTGTTTCATTGGTGTTATGTCAACGACTATAGTGTACTACATCATGCAGTGGTATGCTGGGTCACCGCAGTTGGTATCAGAGCATATGCTTTGACCTTAGGATAAAAACCCTTTTAGGAAGATCTGTAGGTTGGATAGTGACTATAGGAGCCATCTTATCTAAACCAAATATTCTATGATCTGTGATGAGTATCCATTTGAGGATAACCTTGTCACGAGGTGTATAATCATCTTTCTTAGAAATAGTTGTACACATTCTCTTAGGAAAGTGCTATTTAGTGTCTTCCGAGGGAGACATAAACTCACCAAGATGCTTTAGGAAAGCTAATTGGTCACAGTATATTAGGATCAAGTTTAAGGCATCAACTGAAGCAATTCTAATAGTATAGCTTAACCCTAGAATTTAAGTAAGAACAGTAAAATCTTAGTACCAGTTGATAACCAAAGGCAACATGATGAATATCATTAGGATCAATGTTGATGTAATGAGTAGTAATCATGTGGGATTCACTTGAGAATTTCACGTGATGAAGTGAAATTATGATAAGACTGAATGATAGAGTCATGAGAAATAAAGTCATCATGGCTAGATTAACTCTTAAATCATAATGTACAGGTAAAACATAATAAGATCATGGTGATATTAGCTCCGAAACCATGATGAGAGTATAAATATGATGAGTAATTAGTAAATTATCTTTAGATAGAGTAAGAAGATAACTTGGTAGAATCATGATTGAAGTCAAAGGTGTCATAAAATAGTGATAACCTTCAATCTTAGGGGTTAAAAAGAATCTTATTAGTTATTTAGAGAAATCATGTGAGGATAGTTTATTAATAAAGGAAGGATGGTTATAGGTAGTCATTAAAAGGTGAGACAAATGTTTAGTCAAAACCAAATTTGAGACCACTTTGCTTAAGATTATCCTATTGCAATTGAGCAATTTGGGTAAATTAAGAAACAAATAATAGTTTGACCCTATGTGCTAAGTATCACGATGTAAACCTATACGAGGAGGTGACATATACTACACAACTAAGCCGGAATTCTAGAGATATTATACTCAACTACTATATTCTGGGCTTAGAATATTGTGTGTTATATGTACCACATTTGGATTTATTTGTTTTTCTTGGATCTTCTTGATTGACTAGATCTGTACATGAAGTTTGACTTGGTGTGCAAATGCATGTTGCAACATCCAGTTACTACTTGATGTTATAGACCTAGATAGGAATGGGAATTCGTGTAAGGGAGTGATGAGTTCCGAAGACCAATATGAAGACTTACTTGAAGGGTAAAGCCAAATATAAGTAGTATCAATGCAATTTGAAGGATGGATCAAGCTAAGATCATTCCTAATCAGCAATAAGAAGGAAGATTAGTGTAGAAGATGTATGGAACAACAAGAAGTAATGAACTTAAAGTTCATTTAAAGTAGGTAAGTTGCTAAGAAGTTAATAAAGTAAGTTGTACCAAGTTCATGGTAGTATCATGAATAAGTACAAAGAAGAAGTTTTGGAATCCAAAATGGTATTCAAGCTCTGAAAATTCAGAGAGAATGCTAGAAGTATGTCGGAAACCATAGGGTAATAATTACAACCTAGAATGATCCGCAGCTGGTATTTGATCCATGGTGGTAATTAATCCACATTTGGTATCTTGTCCGCAGCTGGTAATTGGTTGACATAGTTAACCAGATCATCTTAATGGTTGCATAAAGAGCATAAAACTTGGCCTAAACTAAGTAAGGCCTAAAGGAGTATAAAATATTAAGCGACAGATTTCTAAAATGCTTCGCGAAGTCAGGAGCATCAAAGCGAAAATGTCTGAATAGTAAGTAAGACAAATAATGCTGAAAGATTCACTTCGGAGATCCACAATTGTGTGGATACACCGTACAATCTTTCATAAGACCCTAACTAGGCAGAGTAAAAGCTGGATAGGGACCAATATTCTATTTATAAAATCAAGAAATACTTTATAAGGTAGTTTAGAGACCATTAGTAAAACCTAAGGGGGAGAGTAAACAATTTGTGGAAGTATTGTTATCTGACTTTCCAAGTAAAGGTTGGAGAGGAAATACTAACCTATGCCAACATTAAGCCTTATTTTCATAAGGTTAAAAGAAACTCATAATTATAGAAGTACTCAAGATAGTAACAAAAGATTGTCTAAAAGCCTGATAAGGTAAAAGCTTGAAGTAATAAAATGGAATAGTCTTAACAGACTAATTCTAAAAGAAACAACTCTTAAGTGATCCTTAAGAGGTAATAGAGAACATCCATTTGGGAATTTGTAGAGAATAAGAAATTCCAATGGGTATGGACTAAATGTGTTCAAATCCAATCTTTGGAAGGACTACCAATACAACTCATACAATGATAAATCAAAGATTAGTCTTTTGACTATAACTATTGGCTAACAGAAATTTAAAACCGTTTTAGTGAGACTTCCTAGACTTTGCATAATATAGTAAGGAAGCTCGACGATCAAGTAAAGGAGTTGGAATAGAATACCTACTTAGGAAAATGAACTAAAGAAAAGATCACTAATTAAGGAGTTTATAATAAAGACATATCCCTACAGTAGAATAGTAGGAGAACTTTGGAGTATTGGAGACACCCAGTTAAAAATTGCCAAGTATAATGAGGATTCAAGGAAATGGATATGGGATATTACAATTATTCCCATTGAGGTTAACATGGAGTTGAGACATATCGTAATCATTGCAAGACAATTCCTTACTCCGAAACATGAGAGTGCGAACTTCGAGGACGAAGTTTATTTTAAGGGGGAGAGTCTGTAACATCCCAGCATTAGAGCTTAGAAATAAGTTGAACACAGATGTGTGCATTGCATGCATGCATAGAAAATATGAATAATTTTCGTGCTTTTAAATAAAAACTTGTCAAAGTGATTGAAGCTTCTCTTAACCTGATGGAATTGAAGTAGATCATCAAGTTGACTGCGATAAGTTTCAATAGGACCTTTGCTAAAACCTTATTTTGGGTAAACATGATTTGATCTAAGGGTAGATCAAATGTAATAAAATTCAAACCTAATACATTACTTAATGATTTAAATTTGATCCTTAGGTGATCATATCATAGTATTCATTATAATCACTCATGAATACCAAATTATAAATATAACACAAATAATAAGGATGTAACAACTATATCTTAATCTCATCTACTTATACCATGAGTATCATGGAAATACCTAACTTTAACTCTCTAGTGAGATTGAGTAGGAAAGAAACCAAAGTTAAGATCATTCACCATATATCTTTCTTTCCATATCAATCTTTATCATCTCTATTGAATCCTATCCTTATATTTGTTGTTCATCAATATTGAGAAATCAACTATTGATTCACCAATTCTTAACCTATCAATTCTTGACCTATCTACTCTTGTACTTACTATAGCATTCACTTAGGGCTTATAAAGAAAGAAGTAAGAAGAGGTAAATAGTGATGCTAGTTTAAGATGTCATCTATAGGATGGGAGTGATTGGAGGAAATCAAATCAATATGGTAAGAAAGAAGATTACAAGAATGAAGTCTAAAGATAGTTACCAGGAGTAGTCCTAATGGATCAAGTAGGTATAGTCAATGAATTATATCTCTTCATCCAATAGAGCTAAACAAAAGATAATTAGAATACAACTGTAATGTTGTATGGATGGAAGCCTTGTTTAGCCAACTGGAAACCTGAATCATAAAGGATCAAAGGATTATAATGACCATGCCTTATTCACCAATATTGAATTATTATACCATGTATAAGTGACATTGGTGGATAAAACATGATTGAACCATAGTATAGATATATTATCCTAGATTAGTCATTACAAGTCACATTAATATAATGTGAGGTTGGAATGTTAGATATTGGAGTCAAGTAGAGACAAGTATGATTAAAATGATGTTAGAGCAACATTGGATTAAATAAGTAGTATTTTCCTCTTTGGAAATACTAAGCACTTGAGGTGAAGTAGGATTTGATGTATACATCTATTGAAGTTATATTAGTGAAGGATGATTAAGGAAGTGTATGATTGGAGTTAGAAGTAACCACTTGTTGGATTGGGGATTATCAACATCAGAGTAGTGGATATAACCAAGTATGGGTATGAAAAGATTATGAAAAATTTAGTATCAAGCTCATTGGATTTATAAATGAATTTATAAGAATAAAAGGTGGATGAGAATATTCTATAAAGCAAAGCTCATCATGTTAGCACATGATGATGGACATAGAGAAGTAATATATCTAGGAAAGGAATTCCTTAATTAGAAGTCTAGAATTATAAAATATGGAAGATAGGAATCCTTGGTAAACCCTAAACCCTAAATGTATAATCAAGCTTAACATCCATCTCATTTGATGGATAAATCCTTCTGTAGGAATATTTTCTTATAACAAATCAATGAAGCACATCTTTTCTCAATTCCATTTATTATAACAATATGTGCTGAGGAGCTATCTTTATCAATTATTTCTCATAAGTCATTCTAAAGAATCACCCCACTGTTTGTAAAAGGGTAACATCATTATGATCACAAATATAAAGACAATGTGTTTAGCCATTAATCTTTATTCATATCAATAAAAGAATACAAATGTATCAAGAACCCTAAAACCCTAGGGTAAGTAACTATAATTTCAAACACTATTAGTACTTAGAATTTATGTATCAAATAATTATGAAGGATCACTATATATAAAAGTTTCTTTAATATTATAAATAAATAAGAATTAAAACTCATGGATTAATATTAATACAATCTTTAATAAGTTTATGAATTTTAGCTTAACTAAATTCATATCAAAAGCCTTACATATATTAATAATAAATATATATATATAAAGAAAATTAAGAAATAATCATTATACAATAAAAATTCACAAAATGACATTGAGTACATTTTAGGATTTGCTGCAATTATCTAACAGATAAAATTCTATAGAAAATTTCAAACAAATAAGTAAAATACAAATCTTAAAACAAATGTGAGGATACAAAACAGAATATAGAAAAAGAAATAGAACAAGGAAAAAACAAATGAATTTGTTTCTGGCCCGTGGCCCATCTTCATCTTTCTTATCCATCGCCCACGAGCAGCACAGCAACCCAACCGAAGCCCAGTAGCAGCCCAACAACCAGCCTGGCATAGTTTTCTCTCTGGCTGACGAGTGGGCTAGCAAGGGACTACGGATTGAACCCTGAAGCGTCGTAGGGGGTTATCCGCAAAAATACCTTCGTCGTCTTCCTCGTATACTGGAAGCTGCTCGATGGAGGTAGCCGATGTCGTCCGTCGCCGCTGTGCGTTGTGATGATCGCCGCCGACACTCGGGGTGGAGATAAGATTGCCACCGTGACTCTCCCGCTCGTCCTCATCCCCATTTTCCCCTCTGAAATCCTCTCTCTCTCTCTCTCGAGTTCCTCTCTAACTGAAAACCTAACTTGCCGAAGCTGCACATCGTCGTCGTTCCCGAGCTCCTCTGGCCTTCCTGAGAGCACCATTAGCCTCGACTTGTTGTCCTCGTTCTCCCAAGCCAAGCCATGAAGGCCGAAGATTCGCCTATCGGCACAATCGACACATCACTGCCGCCCGCCCGTCACCAACGTTCGTCATCGATTTCGACCTCGCCTCGCCCTATTAACCGCACCATCGTTTTTTGGGTGAGTCACTGAATCTCCTTGCATACTTAAAAGCTCTGCTTGCTTCCTGTATTGAGTCACCGACGAGCGCCGCCGTGCATAGCCGCCAGTTGCCTTCGTGTCCTGCCTTCCGATGACCATTTTAGAGTTGCGCTGCCACCAATAGACTTGTCGTGGATTCCTCTTCCGGACACCACCCTCCTTGCTAGCCCGTGCGCTCTCAATCGATGGGAAGATCATCGATCTGAGAGGATCATCCTCTATGACGTCATCACTACGTCATGCACACGCCACCTCAGCCTAGTCAGCACATTTGACTTGGTCTGTGCCCATGTGGCATCCAACGTGGTACTGACCCCACTAGTCAGTGACCTTGGGTAGGTCTTGCCTCGGTAAGAAAAGTATTAGCTGTTTAGTAAAAAATTGATAAACACAATATGAATTCAAATATTAATGTTATAGAAATAAAATAAAAGAATTAAATCTTGTTTAATTAATAACTTTTGTTTTATAATTCGGAAAAATATGTTTAATATATGAAAATTTTCAGAAAAATAAAATCTACAACCTAAAACTTATCTCAAATATTATTATGGTGATTATTGAAATAAATATTATTTAATAAAGGTATTATAATTAATAGAACTTTGATAATTCATATTTTAATAATTCTAAATGTTAAAAAAAATATAAATAAAATACCATAAATCTTAGAAAAATAAGAACTATAATTTAAAATTATAACCATGCATTATCATTTCACCTAATTAAATACTTATTATTTATTAAGTATTTATAAAGTAATAAATTTTATAAAAATTATATCTTATTATTTATAAATCATAAAAAAATGAAATATACCAAAATGATCACAAAAATAATTCCTACATGTTAAAAATGTGATATTGCACTTTTGAGGTAAATAAAAAGTTAAACACTTTAATAACTTGAATTTAAACCTATTTCTTTAGTTAATAATTCATATAATGTCAAATAAAATTTGTTAATATTTCTTAAATTAATAAATTGAGTCTAATAAAAAGTATTAGTCTTAAATATTGTTAGTGTGAAGTCAAAATGATTTAGCACACTTTAAATACAATTTTATAAAATTATCTCCCAACCATTTTATAAAAGAACCCTTATCCATTATAAAATCTCCAAAAATAATTTTGTAGTAAAACCTACTCCAATACTTCAGCTACAAGTTATAAACAAACCAAAACACTATATTGAATCCATAAGTAGTTTAGGAATATTATTTCTTTGTTTACAAACTATAACCACTCATCCATAAAAAGCAAAATGATTCTATTCCACTAAAAAATTAGGAAACCACTATTCAAATAGAAGTATTACCATTCTTAAAGTATCCTTAGGGAAACATTAGAAACTACACCTGGTACAAATAACATAAGAAATATGCTTTAAGTCCATCTATGTCTCTAAAGTTAACTTTAGTCTATAATACTTTAAATACTATTCTAAAAAGACTTTACTATGTGTTTTATAGTTAACCTTGGTCTATTATAATTAAGTTATAAAGCATATCAATCCCAAACTAACCAAGTTCAAAACCAAGATAGATAAGTCTCAAATACTATTAATATCACTATTCAAATAAAGCAATTCTTTCTTACTTAAAGACTATAACTTAAAAGAAACCCTAATAAGGTTAACTTAAAATTTAAATACTTGTCTTTAGCTAAGTAAGATTTTCTTCAAAAGTTATTCTTTTAAGAAACATTATAAAGCAAGACATAAGCATTTTTATGAAAGCTCTAAATAATAAACAAACCTTATATACATAGTCTACAGATATATTTTCCACTTGAGTATTCCATTACTATGTGTGCTTTACTATACTTACATATTGTTTCACACACACTCACAAGCCTTAATAAGAAGCACATGTGTGAAAATTAATCTAAAAGGGCAACACATTCCAAGGAAACCCTTTCCAGTATCCAAACCCTAGAACAACGTTATCCTCGGGATTCACGTTTATCAACTTGTATTACATTGCTTATGCATAAAAGCATATTGCTTCTTTAAACATTAGTCCTTACTGGACCAATGAAGCTGATTTTAAATGTTGGATATTTTATATTGTCTTGAAGACCGTGAGTGCATAATCTTACAATCACAAAAGGCAATTTCACACTTGATCATGTCCTTTGATTATTTTCTGTAAAGTATTTTGCAAATCCAATGTTGTCATCACCTGCATTTGAAAAAGGACAGAAAACACTATTTTCATAATAATGTGATTATAGGTTATTTACCATGAGGTAACAACCTACTATAAGAGTTCCGGTGGTAAAGGAACATATTACCTAGGACTTAACAACCAATGTCGCCAGTGATTCTTGCGCCGTATATCACGCGTTGACCATGAGATTTGGAATGGGACGGAGAAGTCAGTTGTATCTTTTCCCTCTCGCATGGAGCCAGATGTGCGGGTCGTGGCTGTTATCACTCGTAGCATGCATATTATATGGTAATTCGTAGAGGATATGCAGCATATGGGTGGGATCCCTCAAAGTACCACGATAGTTCTGGCATCTGAACGGTATGTACTGCCAATTGCCGTAATTCAATAGGTGGGCTGGTGTACACCAAGGAAACGTGCAGGGTCGCGGATATGGCAGTGATTGGCTTGGATATTAGTCTGGGACTCACACCAAGGAAGTGTGAACGAACCTGCAATTCGGATGTGCAATAAAGCTAAGATCTCTCATGGGTAAAGAGACGCACCTCTACAGAGTGTAAGAACTGTAACTTGTTACTCCCTGTTCCGGGAAGGAGTTGAGAACGCGGCGGGAAAGGAACTCCATGAAAGTTCTGGTAAACCCGTGAAGGCTGACGGACATAGCTTTTCAGAATAAAAGCAACCTTTGAAGAAATGTTTACGAAAACCTGCATTGCCTACGACCTATGGTCTGTGGCTATAGATATAGTGCATCAAACACTCCTTTTCTAGTGAACTTGTTGAGTGCACTCGTACTCAAAGTATCTTCTTAACCCTTGCTAGGTTCTAAAGCCAGTATAGACGACGTCTGCATCAAGTTATGCTCCAATAATCATCATCAAAAGCTAAAGCTCTTCAATGAAGTCAAGAAAGTCCACATATACATCAACGCAAGTGAATACGAAGTTGCGAATTTGATAAGAATATAATCTCTAGTCATAAGAACCTACTTCTGTAGTGTATTGCAATAGCAGCAATACCAGACCATTAAATAAAATACTAGTCTTATTAGTATGATAGTTTTTGAGTTGTTTATCTCTGATCTTCTTTGTAAGAAGTTTCTTTCTCTCTCTCTTTAACCTAGAGTGTTCTCTGGATCTTGTGTAAAGAGTTGAGTTGTAACCTATAGTCATGTCTTGGACCTGCTATGTTTCTGTTGTACCACTCTGAGGGATGTAATACTAGTGAACGGTGTTTCATTTGTGTTATGTCAATGACTATAGTGTACTACATCATGCAGTGGTATGCTCGGTCACCGCATAGATCTCGCTTTTCCCCACGTGTGTGAAAGTGACAGCGTGCATACCGTGTGTGGCACTTTGGCTAGATTGAATATTTGTTATGAGTTATATTTGGAGTTGGATGTCTCTATGAAATTGTGGTGTTTGTTGGAACCATCTAGCGCTCAAGGTGACAGTGTGGGGTTATCTAGATTGGGGAAGGCCCTACCATGGATTAGAGTGTTCAACCGGAGAGTAGTTAAGAGTAGTATCATGAAGAGAGGATATTTATATGAGAGAGTGTTCACTAGTGAAAGTATGATCCCTAGGCCTTGTTTCTAAACATTGAAACACCATTTGCTACTAGATCTGTTGCATGTTTGCTTGCTTTAGTCTTTACCTCACCGTCAAGCTCTTTTATGGCACTCACACACATTCTCCCACATCAACAACAAGTTATTTTTTAGCACCATTACCACTTGTATTTCACTATCTCTTCGCCGAACTAGTGCACCTATACACCTGACAAGTGTATTCGGTGTGTTGGATAGAAAAGAGACTTCTTGTATCTTGGTTGCAGGGTTGCTTGAGAGAGAATACCTTTGACCACTTCCTCCCTGAGTTCGATAAACCTTGGGTGATCCACTTAAAGGAAACTTGCTGCTGTTCTACAAACCTCTGCACTTGGAGGCCCAACAACTGTCTACAAGAATAGAAGTGCGTAGACATCAGTCCTGGGCGGTCGCCTTCCGTCGGACCTTCGACCTAGTTGAGGCTGGCGAGTGGCTCTCCCTGAAGGCTCGGCTTCCGGCCTCCCTATCCGGGGATGCGGATGCAGCCTCATGGAGGCTAACCCCATCAGGGGTTTTATCGGCGAGCTCGGCATACAAGGCCCTATTTAGAGGGCCCGCCTTGCCCTGGACCAAGCATCTTTGGGAAGCCCCTTACCCCTGAAGATGAAGATCTTCGTGTGGCAACTGCTTCGTGATTGCCTTCCTTCAGGGACTGAGGTGGCTCTACATCAGGGGACATGGGACGGGCTGTGTACATTATGTTTGATCCCAGAACCGGGAGCACACATATTGTTTACCTGTCATGCGGCCCGATTCCTATGAAACTTTGTTCGAGAGGCCCTAGGCCCCGATTGGGAAGCCCGGGAACTTGTACTATTCCTAGAATCCCGCACAAACGGACCAAATAAGAGGCGTCTTCTCTTTTGGCTCGTTTTTGTGGCAATGACGTGGATCCTGTGGACGATTCGCAATAAAATGGTGATAGAAAAAGTCTTCTTACGCCGTGCCACTAACTCGATCTTCAAACTGCCCGCGTTTTTGCAGCAGTGGTACCCGCTCTGTAGGCGCTAGGACAAGGAGAAGATGGATGACATCCTTCGGTGTTTGATCGAGGAGGCTCGTCACATCGCACTGCCGCCTTCCCATTCCCGAGCCACTCCGGCTATAGGTCCCCCGCTCGTTTGGCTTTTTGTAGTTGTCGCTTGTTCAGTGTGTTTTGGGGTGTTTGTGCTATCCCCTAGGCTTTTCTCTTTCAGTGTGCGTGTGTCGAAACTATCTGTAACTCTGTATGGATGGTTGCTTTATTTATAAAGCTGGGCGAAAGCCCATCTATTTCGAGTTCATGGAGAATAGGAAGAGGAGGCGCTAATGATCCATCGCTACATCACCGATAGAGAAGAACGATGGTAATTAACGGGCCGTTCCTTCTGATTTGGTGAGAGTAATTAATGGCCACAGAAGGATGGTTGCATTCATGAGGGCTTGCTTCTGGTGTAATTTGGTTACCATGAAGAAACCATCAACTTGGAGCTGAACGATTTTTTTGAGGGAGAGTTGCAACGTAACCAGGAAAACAATTACTCCTCCTATGGAAACGAAAGGACAAGAACCAATAGTGACTCCTGGAGGATTATTAAGGACAATTAATACTTGGAAATTATTTGCTAGCGTTCCCTCACCGTTGAGCAGAAAAATATTTAGTAACATATAGTTTTTGGCTGATGTGGCAAATTTGGTGGACGTGGCATGATGGGATTGCTTGATGAGGTGGCATCTGTATCTTGAGAGAAATACTTTAGTGGGTATGATCTTCTTAGTTATATAGGATAATTAAGATTTAGACCTACGTACTATGTTATTTTCGGTGTGCGAACAGTTCTTGCAGACTTGCTTAATTAATTAGCTATCGACTTTGGTCGTCTATTATTGATGTGTTCTTTAATTAATTACTTTATGATGTACTTTCTTGAAACCCTGCCGCGGCAGCATTTCGACCTATTTTCCTGCCGCAGCAGTGAAATACATCGAAATGCTGTCACAATATAGAAGAATGTGCCACCGGCCGGCGCTCTACCACAGGTGTTAATACTAATTCATTCCTGGCATTCGGTGTGAACGCCATGACTAGGAGATATAGTGGCGGCATTTGGTTTGAACGCCACTAGCATGCGCCATAATGGTGGTGTTCCAACGAGATGCCACCACTATCGTCTACCAGTGACGTGAGATTAGTGGTATGCGGGTTCAACGCCATGAACCACTTTTTCCAAACGTCGCCACTAGGCCTTTTCCTACTAGTGTTGACCGGTAAAAAGTGGACATGGTGGTTGCACTTATGCCAACATCTAATGATGGTTGCTTACAGACCACCCTGATCAATTTGTTTGGAAATTAACCACAACGGGTACATTCACTATAAAGTCTATGTATTTAGATCAAATTAATGGTCATACAAGATTTTTACATAAGTATCTTTGGAAATTAAAAATCCCACTTAAAATCAAAATATTCATGTGGTTTCTTAAGAACAAAGTGCTACGAACTAAAGATAACTTGGCTAAGCGCAAGTGGAATTCCTGTCAGAAGTGTTGCTTTTGAGATTCAATGGAGTCTATAGAGCATTTGTTTCTTTCATTCCCATTTGCTTTTCATTATTTGGCAAATTATTTCTTCACTTACAGTATATCTCCACCATCCAATATTACAAATATGTTTGAAAATTTGCTAGATGGGGTTGATAAAAAGAATAATGTGAAAATACATATTAGGGTATTTCTTTATGTTGGTCCATATGGATGTCCAAAAATAACATTGTCTTTTAACGGGTACCACTTTTTTGCAAGTTATTCAATTGGTGGTGCATTGGATATAATTATGATCCTACCTTCTCCCGGTGGATCAGCGGTAGCCTATGAATACTGGATGCAACCGGTTGTTAATGGCTGCACAGGATTTCTATTTTTAGCCTACACACTCGTAAACTATATAATGGATAGCTTTATATTGCTTTTCTTTTTTGTCTCAATCCCCTCTGATTCGTGGATGTAATAGTTTGAATCTTGTTTTGAACGTTGCAATAAATGAGGCTGTTTGCATCTATTGATGGAGAGGCCGGGGATTCACTCTCCATTTCGGAAAAAAAGTAATTGATGGAAAGTCAATTTTGCCTATGTGGCGATTTTCATATACGCTACTTTATAGCACCGAGTGTAAGTAGGCATGATTTCTAAAATGTAGAAAAATATTTATTGGTTTTTCTTGTAGTACCATCACGATACAATAATTGTATAATGTAGCAATATTTTAACATACTTCAACGGGAAATCTAGAAAACAATTTAAGCATCACATCTTCCTATCGAGCATAGCATGAAAACAATCACAACAAAGTTTGTGGGCTAAGGTGGGGAGAGAGTTAAAAAGCTGACCGGACACTATGATGACGCTATGGAGGTTAGGGCTAGAAGAAACTGCCGATAGAGAATGCCACATCACTCAGGCATGGGAGAGTGCCACGCCATCACCAAGATGTGTCATGGGGGAGAAAGCCATCCACCCAATCTGAGGTAGCCATGTTGTCTCCTTGGCAAGGGTCCGTTTTGTTGTCTCATAAAAGGAGAAACGACCGCCACTTAGGAAGAGAGGCATCACCTTGGTTTCCTAGGGGAAGAAGGCAATGTGGCGTTCAAGGAAGAAGCAATCACAATACTTCTTTGTAAAATAGGTACCAACCACACTTTCCTATGGAATTAGACACTAATTAAAATGATTTGGTAAGAGCACCCAAGTCGGGGAGAGCAAGGTTTGTTAGTTATTGGACAGTTAGGTACTAGTTACAAAATAATGAAGCTTGTAAGGGGATTTTAGTTAATGAGTAAGGAAACTTTGAGTGATATATTTAGAATCGGGATTGTTCTAGTGACACATATAGCATTGACCAAATTCTAAACTATTTCAATTATTTTTCTTTGTTTGTGGGAAAGTTGTTACCTTAAATTTTTCCTTTAGTTGGGTCATTGCTGATTTATTTGTCATGCACAAACACAAAGAGCACAAACATCGGACATACATATGCATTTAGCCCTCTAATAGAACAGAAACCGTTTGCGCAAAGACAACACATCAACAATACTACCCGAGTAAGTCCCTCATATTCAGTGCATTTTCTGCACTGCCCTATTATCCCGCTTTGATGTAACACTCATTTAAGTCCTATACATGCAAATTGGTGGCCTTAATATGATTTAAAATAAATATGTTTATACTAAACTATTGTACTTGTTTATAACTTGGTTTACATGGTTATAGATAATATGTTGTAAAAAAGACATATTTTGCAATAAAATGTATATTAATTTTAATGCATTTGCTCGTGGCTAACATATTTTATTAAAATTCTCAAATGTGAGAAAAATAAGAAATTACAAAATCACATGTCTTCCCCGATTATTTTTTCCACTTTCACGAATCAATGTATATGCCAATGTGTGTATCATTTAGATATATATATTTGTAGAAATTCGGTTGTATGGTATAATAACTTCTTACATATTTTTCTTGTTTAAGATTATTTATACTTAGATAGAAGAATCTAGAGTATATGTCACTACAGGAACGCATTTAGAGGGAAAATAAAAGCCGCCAAAATTTTTCTCTCGAAGCACATTTGATCCACAGTCTGGTATATTCTACGGCACTAGAGGAAGGAGCCTAGATAGATCTCTCGAATCAGGATTTGACCCGTTTTATAAATAAAGTACACAAGTGAGACCGCTGCTAGGACATACAACACAACGCCCAAAGGATAGCCGAACACTGCTGGGGCCAAACAGCACAAGACGAAGCCCAAGAGAAAATACAAAATAAAAAAAGGAAGAAATGCACAACAACGCCGGATCGACAACCAGCGAAGGATCGCGACCGCTGCGCCCCCCAAAGTCGTCCCACCCTGATCCTATGCCTCCGGATTGTCGTGTACCAAGCAACACCTTCAAGAAATAGTGCGGTGATGATGACGCTGCTGCCCGGACTTCTCCTATGATTTCTTCCGGTACACGTGGGGAAGTGGGGGAGAGTACATCCGACGCCCTTCAAGAAGGAAGGCGGCACCCGTAGATGTCACCGCGACGGAGCCAGCCTAGCCGGCAAGGATTTCTCCCAACCCCTAGAGAACCACACCCCGTCCAATCCTAGCACTCCACCGAGCTTGCCGCCCGCCAACATGCGCCCAAATGGTCTTGCAGTCTTCAACGGAATCTCACCATGGCAAACATCGTGCGGCTGGCTGGTCCGAGAATACCCATCGAAGACAAGGGACATCGGCTCCGCTACCACGTGGGAGGGACCGACCTCCACCGCCCAAGCAGTAGTAGACCGGACGCAGTAGCGGAAGCATACCAGGCCAGCTAGGCCCGGCCGAACCCGGATCAGTTTTGTGAAGCTCCCACCCTCGCGCTGCAGCAGACACAGTGGCGTCGCCGCTCTCCCTGTCCCGAAGAGTTTCCCAGACCAACCATGACAACGGCCTGAGAGCGAGCTAGCCCGTTGAAAGGATACAGATGTCGCCTAGAGGGGGGTGAATAGGCAGTTTAAAACTTTTACGAGATGGGCTTAACAAAGGCGGAATAAAACTAGTGTATACTTTGTCAAGCACAAAACCTATATAAACTACGGTTCACCTATGTGCACCAACAAATTATGCTAAGCAAAACAATCAACTATGTGATAGCTAGATATAAGAATTCAAGCACGAAGGCTATCACAAAGTAAAGTGCATAAGTAAATAGCTCGGGTATAGAGATAACCGAGGCATGCAGAGACGATGATTTATTACCGAGTTCCTCCCATAAAGAGAGTACGTCTCGTTGGAGAGCGGGTGGTATCAAACCACCTACGCCACAAAAGGCCTCCCTTATTCTCCGGTGAATCTCACCCCAATGGGATCTATCCACACTTCCACTATCGATGCACTTGTCGGTGGCAACCGGAACATCTCACAAGGTTGGGCCACTTCTCCACAACTTAATTGGAGGCTCCCAACAAACGCCACCAAGGCCACAACCTCCAACACCAACAAACCATCTAGGGTTCCAAGAACCCAAGAGTAAAAAGCTTCTCAACTTTCACTCACCAAATCCACCGAGGAGAACTCAAACCAATGCACAAAATGCAATGGCAAGAACACAGGAAGTGCTCAAGTCCTTCTCTTCCAAATTCCACAAAAGCTACAAAAGCTAGTGGGAGAATAAGAGAGGAAGAACACAAGAGGAAATCCACAAAAGAAACCCAAAGATCTAGATCCCAATATGTTCTCCTCATATAGAGGAGAGATGGATTGGTGGAGTTGTAGATCTAGATCTCCCCTTTAAAATCCCCCAAAAAGATTCAAGAAATATGGGAGGGATTAAGAGTATTTGAAAGCTCTTGAAGGTCAAAACAATGGAGGAGAGAGAGAATGCAAGCCATCAGCCTACGGAGGAAGAAGGGGTCTATTTATACCCCTCCCCAACGAAATATGACCGTTTGGGACCTTCCAGGCCGGATAATCCGCTCCTCCCCCGGATATTCCGAGTTCCCTGGGCCAAAAAAATGGCTAAGGACTTCGCGGCGCGTCCCTCAGTATATGGGCGGATATTTGGAGCGGATAATCCTCCCCGAAGGGCCGGATAATCCGCCGCCATTACTGGGAGCCACGCCTCAAAGTCCTTAGCCGTTTTCCAAAAATTGGGCCGGATAATCCGCCCCCCGTGAAAACTGGCAGGAACAGCAAAACTGAAATCATCATAACTTTTGCATTCGGGCTCCGATTTTGATGATCTTGGGCTCGTTTCGAAGATAGTAACGAGCTCTACAAGATCATGCAGGGAACCATCATAGTACATCAAGGGAGGATAGAACCAAATGATGAAAGGTTTAACCTATCTATAAAAGAGAAACCGGTAAAACCTCCAATATCGAAAACACAATAGAGAATGCATATGAAATCCTTTTTCGATGGACTTAAGCTTGTCATAGAGATTGACACAATATCTAAATCCTCTCATGGATAAGAACCAAGAAAGAGGATGCCAAGTATGCAAAGGTTTGATCTCTCACCGAGGGATATGATCAAGTTACTCACTTGAGAGCCCCTCTTGATAGTAAGGTTATCTATCCTATAAACTGTTCTCCCCAACTAACACCATGAGACCGGTAATAAAGAAACCCTATCAAGATCAAACCTTTTCCCTGTATATTCCACACCTCAGGATGGAGCACCTTTCTTTATTGCACTAGCTTGGTGAAGATCCTCCCCATACTCCACTATGGAAGAGCCTCTCTTTTAGGCATATCTTCACATAGCCATGATCACCATAAGGATGGCAAGATACACTTGAGATCATCTTATGAAACCTTGACCAGCACTTGATCTTCTTCACTTTATTCTTATTCCAACCTTGAAGCCACCATATGGTTCAAGCATTGTCTATGGACAAATCCTACAAGTAAAACTCAATGCAAACATAAGTCCATAAAACATTGTCATTAATACCAAAACCACACATGGGGGCACACATGTTCTTTCAATCTCCCCCATTTTGGTAATTGATGACAATCCTTTGAGAGGGTTTATATAATCAACTTAACGAATAAAAAATGGTTGCGCCAACATCAAATACTACACAAGTATGTGATGTTGGTACACCCATAATATATAGAGAAAGCTCCCCCACAATATATGCGTCTGCGATGAACCATTACCGTTGGTGGAGTTTCCTCTATATATTCAACATGCAAAGCAACAACAAAGATGCAAGTGTTGGAGATATGCCCAAGAGGCAATAATAAAGTGGTTATTATCATATCTTCATACTTATGATAAATGTTTACATACCATGCTATAATTGTATTAACCGGAAACATTAATACTTGTGTGATTTGTAAACATAAAAGAGTCCCTAGTAAAGCCTCTTGTTAAACTAGCTTGTTGGTTAATATATGATCATGGTTTCCTGATTATGAACATAGAGATGTTATTAACAACAGGGTCATATCATTAGGAGAATGGTATGATGGACATACTCCTATAGATAAGCGTAGCATAAAGATCAAGTCATTTTAATAGTTCAATTGCTATAAGCTTTCTGATACATAGTAACCTAATTCCTTCGACCATGAGATCATGTTAATCACCATCACCATAAGGATGCTTTGATGACATCAAACACCACACCGTAACTGGGTGGCTATAAAGGTGGCATTGAGTGTTCAGAAAGTATGGGTTGAGGCACATGGATCAAGAGTGGGATTTGTCCATCCATATGACGGATAGATATACTCTAGGCCCTCTCGGTGGAATGTCATCCAATTAGCTTGCAAGCATGTGACTGGCTCACAAGGGATCACATATCACGGGAACGAGAAAAGAGTACTTATCGGTAACGAGGTTGAACTAGGTATGCAGAGATACCGACGATCAAAACCTCGGATAAGTAAACTATCATGAGACAAAGGGAAATTGGTATCGTATGTAAGTGGTTCATTCGATCTCAAAGTAATCGTAGAAATATGTGGGAGCCATATGAATTTCCATATTCCTCTATTCGTTATTGATCGGAGAAGTGTCTCGATCATGTCCGCATAATTCACGAACCGTAGGGAGACACATTTAAGGATTCGATGTTGTTGAGTAGTTATGGAATGATGAGTAAGAGACCGAATGTTGTTCAGAGTCTCGGCTGGGATCTGGGATATCACGAGGAGATCCGGAATGGTCCGGAGAATAAGATTCATATAAGGAAAGTCCTGTTTCGGAGTTGGGGAATGATTCCGGTGTTTTCACCGGGAATGTTCTAGAAGGGTCCGGAAGGTCCGGCACTCCGGAGGGGAAGGGTACATGAATGTGTCATGACAATGTGGAATGGTTGCATCATGTACTAGGTCACTTGGCTGGGCAAAAATAAAGGAAGAAATCAAATCCTAGTTTGAAAGTCAAACGCCAATTTGAAAAAGTCAAACGGCAAGTTTGCTTGGTGGAGGGAGAGTAGGAAACCTACTTAGGGAGGAAGTCCCACTCCCTCCACCCGCCGGCCAAGGAGGAGGAGTTGGAGGAGGACTCCCTCATCCTAGCCGCCTCCCTCCCACCTATAAAAGAAGGGGCAGGGGTGCCCCCTCTTCCCTACACCCAACTCACCTCAAACCCTAGCCCCAAGCCGCCGGCCTCCTCCCAAGTCGCCGCTGCCTAGGGCCCTCCCAAGTTGCCGACTAGGGTTTCCCCAAACCCTAGCCGCCGGCTACACCTCTCCCCTTGGTGCCTCTAAACCCTAGACCACCAAGGCCTCTCTCATAGTCCACCATACTCGCTCCGGCTTGAGGCGAAGCCCTGCGAGATCTCCCCTCTACTTCCGACACCACGCCGTCGTGCTGCCGGAATCACGAGGAGAGTGCTACAACCTCCGCTGCCTGCTGGAACAAGGGAGAGGAAGGTCTTCATCAAGTACCGAACGTGTGACCGACTGCGGAAGCGCTGCCGGAACACAGCGCCGGAAGGATCGTCTACGCGATCTTGAGATCGGCAAGAGTACGACTACATCACCCACGAGAATTTTCTCTCGTTAACCGCTTTGGATCTTCGAGGGTTAGTATTCTATCGACTTGTTGCTACAATCTAGTAGATAGATCTTGGCTTGATCATAGATTAGATCTTGATTGTGTGTTCATGCGGTAGAAAATTTTTGTTTTCCATGCTACGAACCCCTACAGTGGTATCAGAGCCAGGTTTATATGTATATCTGTTGCACGAGTAGAACACAATGGTCATTGTGGGCGTTGATGCTTTTGTTGTCGATTACTTCTTGTGTACTTTGCATCTTGCGGGATGGTGGGATGAAGTGGCCCGGGCTAACCTTACATGACATCGTTCATGAGACTTGCTCCACGCTTGACATGCAACTTGTATTGCATAAGTGGCTTTGCGGGTGCCTGTTTCTCCCAACATAGTTAAGATTCAATTTACAACGGGTGATTGACAATACTAGTATCAATGTTGTGGTTCTTGTTCGTAAGTTAGAACGACACTTATTGAAAGCCCCAAACCACGTAAAACATGCAAAGAAAATTAGAGGCGTCTAACTTTGTTTTGCAGGGGTGTGCTGTGATGTGATATGGCCATGATTGTGATTATATTTGATGTATGCAATGTTCCTTATTGTAAGTTGACAAACGGCAGGAGCCATATGGTTGTCTTTAAATTCTGTTAAGACCCGCGTGTCTATTCAAAGTAGTTGTAATAGTTCAAGATGGTGGACGACAACCATGAAACGGCGCCATTGACCTTGACGCCATGCTGGTGATGATGGAGATCATGTTTGTGCTTAAAGATGGAGATCGGAAGCACAAGAAGAAAGGCCATATCATATCACATATTATGAATTGCATGTGATGTTAATCCTTTTATGCATCTTGTATTGCTTAGTTAACGATGGTAGCATTATAAGATGATCCCTCAAGCACACAATTTCAAGTTTTAAAGTGTTCATCCTTAATAAGCACCGTTGCTAAAGCTCGTTGTTTCGAAGCACCACGTGATGATCGGGTGTGTTAGATTCTGCGAGTGTATACAACATGAGCAAGCCAGATTTGCTCATGCGGAAGCTAAGGTTTGATCTTGACGAGCCTAGCATGTACAGACATGGTCTCGGAACACGGATCACCGAAAGGTAAAGCATGAGTCATATAGTAGATATGATGAACATGTTGATTGTTCGCCATTGAAGCTACATCAACTCTCGTGATGATCGGTTTTGATGTGGAGGATTTGGTTCGTGTGATCACTAAAACAATGTGAGGGATATTGTTTTGAGTGGGAGTTCAACAACAATTTGATTAAAAGTTGAACACTATTTATCATAAATTAAATCAAAGTGAATTTGCATAGTTGTTGTAGTCATTGGCATCCGTTTACCGCCTTGCACTTAGTTATAATTGAGATGATAGAACTATAGAATTCTGGTTAGTTACTTTACGAACTGGTATCGTATTGTTTTAAAGTGTTAATCTAAAGTTTAAAAGTCCCATTGCAAACTTTCAGTAAGTTTCGATTACTCCGTGAAATTTAATAATTGGTATTAAATCAAGAGTAACAATTCCAGTGTTAGTATATAAGTATCATGTTTATCTCCATGATTCTTGATATTCGAAAGATAGTTTCAACATCAAGGTAATCTAGGAGTTGAAAGAGTTGTTTCAGAAACCATCATGTATGGAAGATATTGCGATATCTGAAATGATGTTTTGGTTACAACATGATAGAGTATAATATGGCAAAGTTTATGTTCTCATATTTGATGAGAATTTACAAAAGGTTGGAGACACTAGTTGTCCTAATCCTCCAAAAGGTTTTGGAGAGCAACATTATACTCGCGATTCACCGTTATAAACTAAAACTAGTTTGATCATGGATAATTCCATGATAAGGGTGAATATTTGATGTAGGTAAAATGTTTACTACACCAAGAGATTACTAAAGAAAGGAATTTGAAAGAACACCAAACATTTGATGATGGTGATCTACTTCAAAGTGCAAGTCCAAAGACATTGGTATTTTACTATACATGCTTTGGACTATGTGTCATGTATATGGCTCCACTATTGATGTTGATAGATTCTTTCAAACACAAAAGGAAATACTGAAAGAAAATCTCATAAATATATGGCAGAAAAGAAAAGACTAGAATTGTTCAGCTTAAGTATATAGATGATATACATGTTATGGCTATATTCTTTGCTTATTAAACAATGTGGTTCTTAAGTATTTGATACTGAATTTGTTGGTATGAATCGTCATACGAAACAACAGAATTCATGAACTACAATGGCCTAAGTAACTAGCAAAAGAATATGTGATGATGTTCATCGAGAACAAATAAAGGGTTATTGTGTTGCTCGTTAAACATCAAAGCTTGCCTTCAAGATTTGTTTTATCAGGTATTATGAGAACAAAAGGGTTGTTCAAATAATTGCCGTAATCCATAAAAGATGGATGATTCACAAATCTCGTTGGAGAAATCACATCCATAAAACTAGTGCTAAAAATGTCGAAAGACAAATTTATTGAAAGATCACTTAGGAAGTGACATCGCCGTTTAAAATTATATTGGAAAGAAAACATGAAGAAACTCCATGTGGATGGAATTTTGGAGTCTGTTTGATTTTTGATCAAATGACGCTTGTGAAACTTTCCTAGAGATAATTAAAACTTTGTTCTTAGGCCAAAAGGGAATGAATGACTAGCTTATTGGAACTTGTACATATTGTTGTATGAAGTCCATTATGTGTAGTCAAGAGAGATGGATTTCAACTTCATATGCTTTCTCCGAAGAATTTGAGTGAATATATGAATATTTACTTAATAAGGATAAAGTATGAAACATTTGAAAATTCAAAGACTTTCAAGATAAAGTGCAAAATCGTTGTAACAAGAATATAAATAGTTTATGATGAGATCATAAAGGAAGATATTTGAGTTACAAGTTTAGCATAAAACACCTAAGATTTAAGGAATCATTCCGTGGATTTGCATTTCCCGAAACACCATAAGAGTATGGAGCGTTCGAGATATGTGATTAAACCTTGTTTGACATGGTAAGATCAAAGGTGCAATTCATAAAACTGTCATTATATTTTAAAGATTAAAAGCTTTAGAGACTACCGTTTTTCCACTAAAAAGAGATCCATAATAATCCCTTGAATTGACACCATATAAAGTTATGGTTTGGGATAAAACCCAAGTTGTCCTTTCTTAAATATTGGTATGCTATGCATAAGAAAGATGTTTGCAACCAAAGTCGGATGAACATATCTTTGTATGTTATTTTGAATAATCGTTAAGTATTCCTCCATAACACCGAAGACAAAAGTGTTTGTCGCTTAGAACGTCAAGTTTCTTTGAGAAGGAATTTTTCGTGAAAAGTTAAGCGGGAGGACAATTGAACTTTGATAAGGTTAAAGGAACCTTAGCTATATGTGCAAAGTTGCGCAACGCCGAAAAGTGTTCCGGAGGCAGCAACAATGCTTATGGCTCACGTTCCTCAAAGATTGTGGTCACAGAGGTCTAAGTTCCTATTGAAACAAGTAGGTCGGGTAATGAATCAAATACCAAGATTTGAGAGTTAAATCATTATTTGACAATAATGATCTGACTACATGCAAAGAAGCGATGATGGGCCCTGACTCCGTCAAATGGCTTGAAGCCATAAAATCCGTGATAGTTCCATATACGAGAGATCAAGCTTTGAACTTGAAAGACCCTCTGGAAAGGTACAAGACCTTATAGCCATATTTGGATCTATAAAGAAATAGACATGGATGTTTCACATCTATGAGATTATCAACATGTCGGGAAAGAGTTCACGACAATATTCAAAGAGTTGACTATGAAAAGATCTGATCTTTCATTAAGAGATATTTAGTCTAGACGGATTAACGTAGCAACCACTACATATAATTTTGTTATGTGATAGTTGAATAAACAAAACAAGTTCTTCTATAAGAATGGTTACCTAAGACATGTGCATGACACGGTCCAAAGGGTTTTGTTAATTCAAAGGATGCTAAAAGCATATGCAAACTTCAATGGTTGAAGTAAGCATCCTGGAGTTGGAATCTTCACTATGATGAAACTGTTAAAAGAGTTTAATTTCATCGGAGACGATGAAGATGCTTGCACTTGCAAGAAATTAAGTGGGAGCGCTAAGACATATTTCTAATACATTATGTAGAAGACATATTGTTGATTGGAAGTGATGTATCTTTTTATTAACACAGGATAAGAATTTCATCTCGATGAAAGGCTTAGGCAAAACCCGAATATTTGGCATCAATGTCTATATGGATAAATTGTGACGCCAATATGGTTGTGCCAGAAGTACATAGACGAGATATTGAATGAGTTCAATATAGAAACTCCAAGAAAGGTTCTTGTTGCACAGGAAGGATTGAATACAGATTTAAGTATTTTTGATACTTGATAGATACAATCACAAAGAGTATTTTATCAATCATGCTGTGATGTGTACAAATCCAGAAATGTCCTATGCTCTAAATTTTATGAGCATATACTAGAATAATTCATAAGATGATTATTGGACGATAGTAAAGATATTCTTATGATCTTTTAAAAGAACTAAGAATATATTATTTTGTAGAAGTGACAAATAGATGGTTAGTTCATTGTAAAAATATTACATTGATACTAGTTTTGTCACGAAGTACAAATTAAGTTTATCTCAATCTAAACTAAGGGTGGCACAATGTGTTGGAAAGTAAGTTCCATAATGGATTTGGATGAGTTCCAAAGTTAAGACATTGCGACAGATACTACAACAAAAGGCTAAGTATATAACTGCTTTTATAGCAGCAAAAGAGGGCATTTATGTCAAGAAGTTTGTTATCAAACTAAGTGTAGTTCACAGCAGGGATAATACTATGAAGATATATTGTACGACAATATTATCAACATGTTTTAACCCCAAAGAACTAAAAGGTCACACCAAAGGACCAAATTTGTACAAACCCATCTCATTAGAGAATGGGTGATGCGTAGAGACGCAAAGACATGCAATTACACACGGACCTGGAAGTGTCAGATCCGGAGATCAGTTGACCACTAGCAATCGTGTACATACAACGCCAGAAATCCATAGGAGTTGAATACACAAAGGTTTGAAACTAGATTATTGACTCTAGTGCAAGTAGGAGACTGTTGGAGATATGCCCAACAGGCAATAATAAAGTGGTTATTATCATATCTTCATACTTATGATAAATGTTTACATACCATGCTATAATTGTATTAACCGGAAACATTAATACTTGTGTGATTTGTAAACATAAAAGAGTCCCTAGTAAAGCCTCGTGTTAAACTAGCTTGTTGGTTAATATATGATCATGGTTTCCTGATTATGAACATAGAGATGTTATTAACAACAGGGTCATATCATTAGGAGAATGGTATGATGGACATACTCCTATAGATAAGCGTAGCATAAAGATCAAGTCATTTTAATAGTTCAATTGCTATAAGCTTTCTGATACATAGTAACCTAATTCCTTCGACCATGAGATCATGTTAATCACCATCACCATAAGGATGCTTTGATGACATCAAACACCACACCGTAACTGGGTGGCTATAAAGGTGGCATTGAGTGTTCGAAAAGTATGGGTTGAGGCACATGGATCAAGAGTGGGATTTGTCCATCCATATGACGGATAGATATACTCTAGGCCCTCTCGGTGGAATGTCATCCAATTAGCTTGCAAGCATGTGACTGGCTCACAAGGGATCACATATCACGGGAACGAGAAAAGAGTACTTATCGGTAACGAGGTTGAACTAGGTATGCAGAGATACCGACGATCAAAACCTCAGATAAGTAAACTATCGTGAGACAAAGGGAAATTGGTATAGTATGTAAGTGGTTCATTCGATCTCAAAGTAATCATAGAAATATGTGGGAGCCATATGAATTTCCAGATTCCTCTATTGGTTATTGATCGAAGAAGTGTCTCGATCATGTCCGCATAATTCACGAACCGTAGGGAGACACACTTAAGGATTCAATGTTGTTGAGTAGTTATGGAATGATGAGTAAGAGACTGAATGTTGTTCGGAGTCTCGGATGGGATCCAGGATATCACGAGGAGATCCGGAATGGTCCGGAGAATAAGATTCATATAAGGAAAGTCCTATTTTGGAGTTGGGGAATGATTTCGGGTGTTTTCACCGGGAATGTTCTAGAAGGGTCCAGAAGGTCCGGCACTCCGAAGGGGAAGGGTACATGAATGTGTCATGACAATGTGGAATGGTTGCATCATGTACTAGGTCACTTGGCTGGGCAAAAATAAAGGAAGAAATCAAATCCTAGTTTGAAAGTCAAACGGCAAGTTTGCTTGGTGGAGGGAGAGTAGGAAACCTACTTAGGGAGGAAGTCCCACTCCCTCCACCCGCCGGCCAAGGAGGAGGAGTTGGAGGAGGACTCCCTCCTCCTAACCGCTTCCCTCCCACCTATAAAAGAAGGGGCAGGTGTGCCCCCTCTTCCCTACACCCAACTCACCTCAAACCCTAGCCCCAAGCCGCCGGCCTCCTCCCAAGTCGCCGCCGACTAGGGCCCTCCCAAGTTGCCGACTAGGGTTTCCCCAAACCCTAGCCCCCAGCTACACCTCTCCCCTTGGTGCCTCTAAATCCTAGACCACCAAGGTCTCTCTCATAGTCCACCATACGCGCTCTGGCTTAAGGCGAAGCCCTGCGAGATCTCCCCTCTACTTCCGACACCACGCCGTCGTGCTGCCGGAATCACGAGGAGAGTGCTAAAACCTCCGCTGCTTGCTGGAACAAGGGAGAGGAAGGTCTTCATCGAGTACCGAATGTGTGACCGACTACGGAAGCGCTGCTGGAACGCAGCGCCGGAAGGATTGTCTACGCGATCTTGAGATCGGCAAGAGTACGACTACATCACCCACGAGAATTTTCTCTCGTTAACCGCTTTGGATCTTCGAGGGTTAGTATTCTATCGACTCGTTGCTACAATCTAGTAGATAGATCTTGGCTTGATCATAGATTAGATCTTGATTGTGTGTTCCTGCGGTAGAAATTTTTTGTTTTCCATGCTACGAACCCCTACAGCAAGATCATGAGAGGAAAATGCTTAAGAACAAACTCAAGGCAGAAAACAAACTTCCCTTAAACCCTCCAAAACTTCTCCCCCATTGGCATCGATTGCCAACATGGGTGAATAGTTCTAGATGAGCAACATAGTTAGAATTCCTCCAAAGGTGTGAATTTTAAACAAATTTATTATGATAAAACATTTGCACATATCCAATGATGAGTACTTAGGAGGTAAAACTATATTGAGGATCAAAAGATTGCAAAAAAATAACAAGGTGAAGAAGCATCAACAAATGATGCAAGCAATCAAAAATCCAGAAAACCACTTGAAAAAAGGAACATAGCAAATGAACGATTGATATTATGATAAGATCGAAAAGAGAGTGATCTACATAATATGAGGAGGCTTCCCAAGGTTTGTGCAAAAAATATAATTTGCATTTGAATACAATATGGACAAACATGGCATCCTCACTCCCTCGATATTATTTCAAACACAACTATGTACAAAAGAGAATATGCCATGGCATAAAACTTGCAATAAACAAATTGTTGAGCAACGAGTAAGATACAACATAATAACATGCTCAATGACAAGGATGTGTGAGAGGCATGACAAAGCATATTATAATACTAATATAAGGATGTGCATTGAGCATCAACATAGTCTTCAGTGAATGATATTGCTTAGTATGGCCATACAACACACACGAAACAAAGGAGATATCAAAAATAGGGAAGTAACATCTCTCATGTGTATAAGTTTCTAAGTGGACAATATCATGAAGATATTTATCAACAAAGAAACTTGTACACACAAAATAGATACTAAAATAAATAGAGCAAGATATCCAAAATGAAGTCATACAATATATCAATAAGATCTTTTGCTTGATAGCATGGCCAAAAGGCTCAATTTTATCTTATTGTATATTGATGAACTTCAACCACAAACATATCAAATACAAAAAATTCATGCCAAGATGCAACCTACCATATGTTGGAAGATGATATGTATGCATGAGTAAGAGATACTTGTTACCGAGATATCATTGGTGTGATGAAGTAGATAGGAGCTCGTTGATCATCCTAGCTTGTCTCTAATTTTCATTGAGTCAACACTTCTTCCTTATGAAAGAGATAAGAATCCAATGTACCTAAAACAAAATTCAAGTACAATATGGTCCCCAAACTTATTGGGTGCAAAGTAGTTAGACAACTACAATACATAGGAGAGACTCCACATAAATATGTGCATATTGATATGAAATTGAATTCCATGCACATCTTAGCTAATTAGGATTTGGTGGAGTTTCCCCTACATATTGGATCAAGGAAAGCAAGCATGCCATAATATATATATATATATATATATATATTTAGTAAATATGCATGCACGTGACTTTCAAGAACCAAAGGAGATACAATATGAACAAAACACCAAGTAAACCAAGAAGGCACACCAAAGTGTGACACGACAAAAGGTTGTTCAAACTATATCAAAAACCAAATCAACACATGGTAGACCACACAAGTCCAACAAATGAACTAGACAAAAACCAAAGAGAGAGAGATGAAAAAAACACAAATGCTCAAGGGTTTATCTCATTCTAAAAGGTAAAAATAATAAAAAAGGAATGAGACAAATCCAACTCCCCAAAAGAGCAAGGTTTAAACAACCACACCAAACTCTCAGCACTTTTGAAGATGGCACAAAGTACCCAAAAAAATCTTCTAAAGACACAAAACACGATATGGATCAAAACATGTTGTGAAGAGGCATAAAAGGAGTGTTATAAATGATATAGGAGAGCTCCCCCATGATTAGTGCATTATTTAAGATTTTGCATTTGAATATAAAATTCACACACACAGGATCATCATCTCTACCTACATCAAAAAATAGAGAACTAAACAATTTCAAGTTAAAGAAATATCCATAAGAGGCAAGGAAGACATGAGAGTCAACACAAAGCATTTTCTTGGCAAACGATAGGGCAAACATAAACAAAAGACAGATTGAAAATGATCAAAAATAACTACCACCTATTATAGTACCGAAAGTCCAAGGACAAAGGATATGCAATTATTTCTGGGTGGTAGTTTGCAAATATATCCAAGATCATATTCACGACAAGAGGCAAAAATATCCAACATGAGACAACCAATGGACATTATAGAATTTGAATTTCTCATGAGTATTGTACCACATAGATACTAGATAATATACCAATTTAAATGCTAGGTGGTATTCCTCATGTACACACATTTTTAGGATTGTGGAATGCCTAAGCATAACACTTCCCCAAAATGGGATAGTCCATTAATCTCTCACAAGAGCCAAATAAGATACCAAATATAATCAAGTAAGTCTCAACACAAGAAACACACATACATGGTGTGCCACCTAATCATACACAAATAAGCTTGATACCTCAAGATAATTAACTGGAAAGCACAACATGTACAAAAGCATGGGAGATACAAAACCAACACATGCACAAGGGTGCGAGTAACTTTCAATGTAAAGAGTTTAGCATATGTTACCGCAAGGAGGAACATTGGATATATAATATAATCATGATAATCCCTCAATTCTTCATAATTGATGAAGATCCCTCAATTCTTCATAATGTAGCGAAGTCTCCAATGCCCTCCACAACACACCTATTGATCAAATTTCGGCTTGTTGGTACCCAACGAAGTTAGGTCCTAAGAAGTTAGTCACAATAGGCTTGGAAACCCAAATGGTTCTTTTCTTGAACGCACATTGAGCACCAAAAAAATTGGCAAACACATTGCCAACCTCATCCTTATAAAGAGAATAAGCATCATCAATAATGATAGGGTTGGATGAGGAGATACCAATAGCGCATGAGGAAGAAATGTGCCCCTTCTCACGGCATATGTAGCAAGTTCTTATCTTGCCATCTTTCTTCTTAGGTGAAGCCACAACTCGAGGAAGAGCTCGAGTAGTCCTCTTAGGAAGATGCCCGTCAATGACTTGAGGTGGGGTTTGAGGCCGCTTCCCTTGTTGCTTCACACTAAGAGGCTTTTTCTTCAATGGGCAAGATCTAACATGGTGCCCTTCTTCCTTGCACTTGAAGCAAACAATGTTGGCCGGATTCTTGACTTGAACTTGGCCATTTTTCTTGTTTCCCTTATGCTTCAACTTGATAGTGGAATTGTCCTTGACATTGGAGTTGAATCCAAGCCCACTCTTGTCATTGGGCGATTTGCACACTCAAGATTTTGTTGAGTGCGGCCTTCCCTTGATGACCCTTTTTCAATTCATTCTTCAAAGAAGTGACTTGATCCTTGAGCTCTTTGATTTCCTCTACATGGTTAGTTTGAACAAAAGTACTAGAGGAAGTAGATGCTACATTGTTAGAGCAACAAGGCATGTAATGTAATTCATCACGAGATATAGCATGGTTGTGAGAGGATGAATTACAAGGACTAGCACATGGCAATATAAAATTTGGAGTAGATATAGTGCTAATGTCCACATGAGGACCATTAAATGTTACCTTTGACACGATGGCCTCATGAGCTAACTTTAGCCTGCCATGGGAGAGTAGAATATCCTCATGCGAGCTTGAGAGCTTAACATGAATTTCTTCTAATTTCCCATAGTTGCTAGTTAGCAAAGCAAGTTGAGCCTTTAGCTCAACATTCTCCTTCAAAATAGATGCTTCACAAGAAATAGAGTTAGTAGCACAAGCATCATTATTAATTGCAAGATGTGAGTGCAACTTTGAAAGCTCTTTTGAGTAAGAGGCTTTAAGTTGCTCATGTGACTCGGTGAGTTTGATGAGCTCACCCTTTATGACCCTAGAGCCATTTTTTAGGTGCTCAAAATCCTCAAGGAGTTTAGCATAAGCAACTTGAATCTCATCATTTTTTACTTTTGAGATCACTTGCCACCTCAAGATCTCTATCATGAGATTCCTTTACTCTAGACAACTCTAAAGTAAAGGTCTCCTCAAGAGATTCCTTAGTGGTTTGTTCCTCTTCGAGAGCTTTATTTAGGTTTGCAATTATATTAGCATACTCACGCTCAAGACTACCCATTTTATCAAAGTTCTTATCATGCACCTCAATTTGTGTTTCTAACTTATCAATATGTTCCTTGCTCTTAATAACAAATTCCAAGATTTCAACAAAGTTAGAGCATGCAATATTGTTCTTAACAAGAGCACGATAAACAATCTCACCCTTTTCATATAAATCATCAATATCAAGCTCTTCTTCCACATTATCCACATCCTCCTCATCACAAGAGGTAATGGGTTCCAAAGTAGGAGTTACCTTTGAATCCCTAGCCATAAGGCATAGGTGGGTACCGGAAGAAGGTGAAGATGAGATTGCATTTGTGGCTTCATTCAAAACCTTGTCTTGGCCCATAGAATCTCCGGTTTCCTCTACATGGTTAGCAACACAAGCACTAGAGGAAATAGAAGCATTTTTATCATGGCAACAAGAAAACACAAGCATATCATCATGAGATTTATTCAAGTCATTTCTACATGATATGCAAGGACTATTAACACAAGCATGTAAGAAGTTTCCAGTGCTAGAAGTGTTGAAGTCCAAAGATAGATCATTGAAAGTAGATAGGGATGATGGATTATAAATAGTAAGCACACTATCCAAATTGCAATTTCTATCACCACTCACCATATCATTACCTTGTGAAAAATCACATGTTGGTGAAGCGGTAGAAGATGAGAACTCATCTTGACCAGAAGTGGAAGCAACACAATCATCCTCAACAATATTGGACACAACATATTTATCTTAAAGTTTTGTCCATAACTCATGAGCGCTCCAAAAAGGAATGATTGAAGAGGTAACTACATAGCTCAAAGCATTAACAAGCACATTATAAGCTTGAGCATCGAGATATAAGTTTTTCTCATCCTCAAAAGATAGATTTTTGAAATCCATAGGAGGAGAAAAACCTATATCTACAATGCGCTCCAAATTTGGGTCCATGTCCTGAAAATGAATAAGCATACGAGTTTTCCATATCTCATAATTTGTGCCATAGAATAAGAACATGTCATTGTGCACTAATCCCCTAGCCGACATCTTTACTCTCAAGGCGGTGAAGCCTAAAATGAGAGACCGGGCTCTGATACCAATTGAAAGGATACATATGCCGCCTAGAGGGGGTGAATAGGCGGTTTAAAACTTTTACAAGATGGGATTAAAAAAGTCAGAATAAAACTAGCGTTTACTTTGTCAAGCACAAAACCTATATAAACTATAGTTCACCTATGTGCACCAACAACTTATGCTAAGCAAAACAATCAACTATGTGATAGCTAGATATAAGAATTCAAGCACGAAGGCTATCACAAAGTAAAGTGCATAAGTAAATAGCTCGGGTATAGAGATAACCGAGGCATGCGAAGACGATGATTTATTACCGAGTTCCTCCCATAAAGATAGTACGTCTCGTTGGAGAGGGGGTGGTATCAAACCACCTATGCCAAAAAAGGCCTCCCTTATTCTATGGTGAATCTCACCCCCAATGGGACCGATCCACACTTCCACTATCGGTGCACTTGTCGGTGGCAACCGGAACCTCTCACAAGGTTGGGGCACTTCTCCGCAACTTAATTGGAGGCTCCCAACAAACGCCACCAAGGCCACAACCTGCAACATCAACAAACCGTCTAGGGTTCCAAGAACCCAAGAGTAAAAAGCTTCTCAACTTTCACTCACCAAATCCTCTGAGGAGAAATCAAACCAATGCACCAAATGCAATGGCAAGAACACAGGAAGTGCTCAAGTCCTTCTCTCACAAATTCCACAAAAGCTACAAAAGCTAGTGGGAGAATAAGAGAGGAAGAACACAAGAGGAAATCCACAAAAGAAACCCAAAGATCTAGATCCCAATATGTTCCCCTCACATAGAGGAGATATGGATTGGTGCAGTTGTAAATCTAGATATCCCCTTTCAAATCTCCCAAAAAGATTCAAGAAATATGGGAGGATTAAGAGTATTTGCAAGCTCTTGAAGGTCAAAACAATGAAGGAGAGAGAGAATGCAAGCCATCAGCCTAAGGAGGAAGAAGGGGTCTATTTATACCCCTCCCCAACTAAATATGACCGTTAGGACCTTCCAGGTCGGATAATCCGCCCCTCCCCGGATATTCCGGGTTCCCCGGGCCAAAAAATGGCTAAGAACTTCGCGGCGCGTCCCTCAGTATAGGGGCGGATATTTGGGGCGGATAATCCGCCCCGAAGGTCCGGATAATCTGCCCCCATTACTGGGAGCCACGCCTCAAAGTCCTTAGCCGTTTTCCAAAAATTGGGCCGGATAATCCGCCCCCCTGAAAACTGGCAGGAACAGCAAAACTGAAATCATCATAACTTTTGCATTCGGGCTCCGATTTTGATGATCTTGGGCTCGTTTCGAAGATAGTAAAGAGCTCTACAAGATAATTCAGGGAACCATCATAGTACATCAAGGAAGGATAGAACCAAATGATGAAGTTTTAACCTATCTATAAAAGACAAACCGGTAAAACCTCCAATATCGAAAACACAATAGAGAATGCATATGAAATCCGTTTTCGATGAACTTAAGCTTGTCATAGAGATTGACACAATATCTAAATCCTCTCATGGATAAGAACCAAATAAGAACCAAGAAAGAGGATGCCAAGTATGCAAATGTTTGATCTCTCACCGAGGGATATGATCAAGTTACTCACTTGAGAGCTCCTCTTGATAGTACGGTTATCTATCCTATAAACTGGTCTCCCCAACTAACACCACGAGACCGGTAAGAAAGAAACCCTATCAAGATCAAACCTTTTTCTTGTATATTCCACACCTCGGGATGGAGCACCTTTCTTGATTGCACTAGCTTGGTGAAGATGCTCCCCCATACTCCACTATGGAAGAGCCTCTCTTTTAGGCATATCTTCACATATCCATGATCACCATAAGGATGGCAAGATACACTTGAGATCATCTTATGAAACCTTGATCAACACTTGATCTTCTTTACTTTATTCGTATTCCAACCTTGAAGCCACCATATGGTTTAAGTATTGTCTATGGACAAATCCTACAAGTAAAACTCAATGCAAACATAAGTCCATAAAACATTGTCATTAATACCAAAACCACACATGGGGGTTCACCCGTCCTAACCCAGAACGGCCCCGAAGAGCCTCGATCTAGGCTTTGGGGCTGCCGTCAAGGTAGATTATAAAAGAGAACACAATTTTAGTGTCGTGTAACTAGAAGGGGCGGCGTAGTATTCTCCCTCCTGCTAGCACGACCGGTGGAAAAAATGGGTGTTCTTGTGAACCCTCTGCCCAACCATTCAACACGGGACCGCTGTATGCAATAAGATCATAAGTTTTTAGCTATACGTGAGTCGGTCCAACCCTATATAGCATCGAGCGTAAACACTCTAGCGACATCTCGAGTTGGCGAAACTTCTTCCAAACACTCCCAAAAGTATCCCAATTGCTAATAAGTGCTCGGAGGCCAGCTTGCTCTTCCGAGCCCTCGCTTGCTGGCCACCGGATCGACTTAGATTGACTCAACCCGCGCGTCACTGTCCCGACAGCCTCACACCTGGGCAGTCTAGTACGTGCATCCTCCCCTCTCCAACAGCCTCGTGAAAAAAATTCCCCAATCCAACCCGCCGCCCTCGTCATTGATTCCAGACACCGGAACCTCCATGGAAGATGACCCTGGGCTCCCCTGCATATTCCACGACTGAATCACCGCCGCCCCGCGCGATTCCAACTGTCATTGCATAGGTGCTCGCTGTCGGCTCGCAGATCTAGTACATCCTGAGCTTGTCGGTCTGCTGCTGCACCTCCTCGTCCAGGAGCTCGAGCTCAGGCGCCCCGAGATCATCCCCTAGCTACTTCCCTCCGTCGTCCAGGAGCACGAGCTCTAGCGCCCCTAGCTCTCCCACCTGCAGGAGGACGACCTCTGGCACCTTATGCTTGCTGCTTGTCGCTGCTTGCCTAGGAGCGCAAGCCACCGAGGCCTGGAGCTGCTCTCCTTCACCACCGCTAGGAGCAGGAGGAGCACATGTGGTGCTCGATGCGCTAGACAAGGTCTCCCGGACTTGGTGCTTCAATCTGGCAGACGACGCCGGTGGCGGCGTGTCCAGCTGACGTACGTGTGGTGCGACCTGCGGGCGAGACGTGACGTGTATGCTTTGCTTCCTGTGTATGTGTGGTGTGCTTGCTTGCTGCCTGCGCGCATGGCCAGGACATCCAACGGTGGCGCGACCAGAGCAAACCCAGACGAATCCATTGATTGGTATACCTCGGAAAATATAACTCTAGCGTGCACGCTACCTAGCGTGTATGTGAGAGCCGTCGATCCTTTTGAGATTCGGACTTGCTACCCCACCTTATCCCTCGTATTGGAGCGTATTTCTCGCTGTGTGCCCTTTCTTCCCCGTGTATTCCTCCGTTGTGGCAGCTTTAGTCCATCCCCGCTGACAACTTTCTCTACGATGAACAATCTCTCTCTTCTCCCTTAGCTCCTCATTGATTCTCCCGCTCTCATCCTGCTCAGCTTCTCCCTGTTCGTCTTCCCATCGGTCGTCGCAGATCTCTGCCAGCCATTGGAGGACTCCTCATACCCTTCCGCCATGAGAGATCTTCGCCGTCGACCCTGTCGGGCTATTTTCTCCAATCCTCGTCCCCAACTTCCTTGACCTCCATGGAATCAGACGAATCTTCTTCGAGCGAATCAGGTTTGGCTTTCTCCCAAAAATTGATACTTTGTTTTGTGCACCTTTTCAATTTAATAAGA
Source organism: Avena atlantica (assembly GCA_910589765.1). NCBI lineage: Eukaryota > Viridiplantae > Streptophyta > Magnoliopsida > Poales > Poaceae > Avena > Avena atlantica. The sequence goes on from OU342735.1 coordinate 29,196,640, forward strand.
AATCATGGGCAGATAGATTCGTGATTTCTCCTTGCTAGACAGATTGGGTCCTTTTTCAGTTTCTGATCCCATACGGATGATTCCATTTAGTTTTCTATTATGCGGACACATATTCATATGTTCTCTCTCAATTAGTTTAGCATACATAAGCCCCAGATCTCATGTGTTTCCCTCACACACTTAGGTCGATTAATTTGGCATGGTCTTTGATGTCATGGGGCGGTGGATTTTGCAATTTTGTTTCTTAGCCGAAATAATCAGTATCCCCTGTCCCCATTCCCTTACCTGACATTTTCGATTCATACCTTGATAATTCAATAGAAAAGACAGTGCACATGGTTCTCTTATTGAATTGTCTGATGCCCTTAGTCACCAGCGCATCAAAGAATTAAGTTTTGTAGTGATTTACCATTTTGACAGTAGCATAATCGTTCATAAATCTCACTGCAATTGGTCCAAAACTGAACCAAACTCAATATATCATTGCATGTAGACATTTACCTTTCTGAAATAGAAGGATACTTAATTATCCTTTTCAATAAATTGATTAGAACCCCCCAACCTCATGGTCTTATGTGTCATTTTGGACAGATACTTTGATATTTCAGTAGAATCGTGCACATTTTTCTGATATTCCATCGTCTCTGTTGCATACATAATTAGTCAACAATGTATCAAGTCTGTAGTATTGTTCTCTTTTCACAGTTGCATGATATATAGTTGACAAATCTCACCGCTAGTGGTCCAAACCGATCCATACTGAATGTATCACTGCAGTAGTTTACCTTTAAAAAATAGAAAGACACTAATGATACTTCTCGACAAATCGAACACTCTTTTATTGTTTATCTTTCATAAACTCATTTGGTAGTGAATGAAACTGAATGACACTTTCATCCACTAGTCTCAATAGGCATGGGGGTCAGAATAATGCCTCGTCTGATCTCTGTTTCTTGCAGCAGAAGAATACGAATGCAAAGAACTTGGAATAGTTCCCGCAAGTCAAATGTCCTAAACACCTTATTACTATGGTAAATATCTGTATTATAAAAAATAGTTTGAATCGACATGGTGTTAATATGTTGGGACATGCAGGAAAGTATTGTCCATGTCGAAGATCAAACCTTTATTAATGGAAGGCGACATAATTGAGCAAGATGCATGTTAGCATTATATCGCAAAAATAAGTTTAGCCATTAAGCATTTTTACGAAAGGTGGAATATAAACTGAGATGGATGGAGCAGAAACTATGTGTCCCCTATATATATGCGGGTGGAACCAGGTAACACTCTTTTAGAAAGGAAAACATAATGATTGTTTCATTATCAGCTTCTTGTATAATTCAGTAAGATAATGACTAACATATATAATTGTAAATATGTACACTTTTACAGCTCAGAGTCAAGGATCCTAGTAGTTGACAACTTCAGCTATTCTCCACTTCAACATATTTTTTTCGGATAGTGAAGACAAATATGTACAAGAATACAATGTCCAGTACTAGGGGAACCAATATGTATAATCACAAAATGGCTAGTACTAGGGAATCCATGTGTATAATGACACAACGATATCTACATTGTTAGTTGGTCATGCTTAATAAACTTCGAAAGATTTAGATAAATTTAATTTCTTTGCATATGTTTTAAATTTGTTTGAGGGTGAACCAATTGTGTTTCCTCACACTTGCAACTATATTAGAACAAGTGACGAGAATATTATTATTTATCTAATTTTATTAGGTATCGCTATGTTTCATCACATTAAAGATTGACTATATACAAATGCACTTCAAGCCTATTATTGAATTCTACCCATACACTAAAACATGATAAGAACTAAATCCCTGAATAAACTCTACTCTCTTATTCACAAATCGATTCATTCGGTATCATGTAGTTTCACCATGTTTCAATAGTCATCATATAATTTTCATTGTGCGTCAATGAACTTCATGCCCCTATCAGTTGAATCTAACTCACATGTAAGAACCTGATGTAAGGTTTATGATTTTTACTATAGAAACATGATGCCAGCTCAATGCTTTCCACTCATTCTCAAGATCTACTTAGTTATACGGCTGTTTATATATGCCAAAACTCAACAATGTGAATGAACCACTTGAAACAATTTAACTCAAAACAACATGATCACTTCCATTTATCTCGGGCGGCAATATGAGATAAAATCCGAATAGAAAGACATAGAACCAGGAGTACAAACTCTTAGCAAAGTCATGAAAGAGATACATTATACAAAAAAACACAATGAATACTCATGTGTACGGAGAAAATATGATCTTATAGACTATTGTCTGCAACTACACAATGGCCACCTATTAATTATTATGATACTAATGTGTATGGAGACACAATAGGCTTGTAGACTAATTTTTCCAGCTACATAATGACCACTAGTCAAAACATATAATGCACAATAATTCAATGACCACCTACTAGGAAACTAATATGTATGAGGGCATAATAATTTCCAACTATGTTTTATTGTTATTGAACTATGTTTTTCATATATGATTAATTGTGTTTTGTCGACAAAACCTACATTTTTTTGCCTATTTTTTTTAGGTTTTGTTGTGTGTATCACTTGCTTGGTGATAGATTTATGGTTCGTTCTCAATTCTCATCGTCCTTCGTATGCGATTTATTGTGTTTCTGACTGATCCAAAGTTTGTGTAACTCCCTGTTGTGTTTTGCTAGTGTTAAATATTTCATCTGTAATAAAAGTGAGCACTTGCATAGTTGATTGTACATAATGTTGCTTAGTCTATAATAACATTCCAAACTAGGTTTTTATCTTTCGTCATGTTTGATACGGTAGAAAACAAGAACATGAATGACCAAGAACTTAAATAATAATTGTCGTGTTTGATAAATAAAACATGAAGATTCAAACAGATTCGTACGCCTTTGCTATGTCTAAGATTATAATTCCGCCGAGAAAACCGATAATGTTAAATTATACATAATATAGATTGATAATTTCACTTTTTCACATGAGTTTCAAAACCTTTTACTCGAGAACCACCAATTTAACTTCCATGTAGTTCTTATCTAGTTTCTAAGGGTCATCTGCGTTCTGTAGTACATGATAATATTCCATTTTGGATGAAAGTGCTTCACAAGAAATGCATGACAATGATAATATGATATATTTTTGTATCTCGTTTTAACAAGGCACCAGCGTCCTAATGCCCCTACCAGCTATAATTTTCATCCGTTATCCATCCATAGAAGTAAATTATGCAATCCATGTTTTGGGTACATCAATAATCAACAACAAACGAAATGAAATTAACTTGTATAGGGACCAACTGGATCTAGAACATGAACAGTGTTGGTAGTAGAACAGAAGATTCTTTTTATAAAGAAAAATGACCAAAATTAAATCCAAGAATAGGAATCCCAAGCAGCACTTGAGAAGCAAACCAAGTTCATCCAGAAAATGTCAATAACGTTAATATGATTATATGAACCGGATCTCATAAAAAACAACAGAGTCTAACTATCTGCTTCCGCTCAAAAAAGCTACAACCTGGAGCCCCCAACGCAGCAGATGCATCAGCCACCGACCTGAGCTATCTTCATCCTATCGTTGCGCCGCCATCCTAGACAGTCGCCCACAAGCAGAGCCTCACAACGATGATGAATCTTCGACATGGGGCCTAGGCGCACCCCCAATATGGAGCACGTCAGCGAGGGCAAGGACAAGGCCCATGAATAACCATGGACTCAATTAGAAGGAGAAGCAGTGTCCGAAGGTAAAAAATCAATCTCCTTCTAGCCCTCAAAGCACAATATAGTTTCACAGTATTCAGAACAAAACTACAAGAGGCTGGAGGAAGAAGAAGCATAAAAGAGAAGTAGGAATAAAAGAAATAAAACCGTACAGCTGCAGAACACTGTGCGCTCGCATGTCTGCCGTCCTTTTTCGGTCAGGTATGCCCGGAAAGAAGGGATGTATAAACAGAAGTTCAGATTATATACGCTTTGCCCACGACGCTCCTCACTTTCCCGGACCAGATCCCCATGCTTGAGCCGACGGTTGATGTGTGCACGCTATCTAGCGTGCACGCCAGACTCGCCGTTGTGGGTATACCTCACCGAGAGGAAGCGATAGGTAGTTTTTGGCCTATCCTTAACTAAGTCAGTTTATTTCACTGCTAAGAGTTTAAGTCACTGTAATCACAGAGACGAATATATCACCGTAATCATTTTTAGATTTTAAGTCACTGCCTAAGTGTTTGTCTATGGGTCCTGTGGCAGCAGTCTACATAGTTTATGTGCAGCAACTTTTCTAGTGCATCTGAAAGCAGAGTGAAGCATCCTGGATCTATTTGGTCCTATTTGAATCATGTAAACTAAGTCGATTGCAGGCAATGGTCTTAGCATCATATTAAATTGCTTTTTTTCCAGCATGCTTAAATTTGACTTGCAAGCAATGCCACTAGTATGTGCTTTTTGCCATCTCACTTAGTTATTTTTCATGAAAATTAAGGTGTACATTTATTGATTTTAAACTAAGTCGCTTTAAGTTGTATACTCATTCCAACTAAGTTGTTTTATTCAGAATATTTAAATGATTAATCAAATGCCCCCAAGTAGTATAGTGATTTTATTAAGTTGCCTTTTGCCATCTCACTAAGTTGTTTTTGTGAAAGTTAAGTTGCACTCTTATTTTTACTAAGTTGTATACCGTGCTAAGATTTATACCCCAACTATGTATTCGTAGTGCATATATAATATTGCTAAGTTGTATATTCGATAGTGCTAATTTGCATACCACATATGTGAGTTGTTACTTTACACATGTGCTAAGTTGTATACCGCTAATGCTAATTGCATACATCATATGTGCAGTTGCGTACTCTATGCGAGAGTGGTAGCAACTTATTTTAAGAAGCTGCCACAACTATAGCATGCACTAAATGCAACTCAATGGGTATGGTTGTAATTAAAATACCACCATCGGGCAAGTTGTATACACACACAGGTGCTTTTTTGAAAATGAATAACACCGGTGCTATGTTGTATATATATGCACTAGTGTTGACTTGTATACGCACCAGTACTAAGTTGTATACCTACCGGTGTTAAGTTGTATAGCCACCGATGTTAAGTTGTGTATCATTATCGTGAACTTGTCTATCATTTAGTGCCTAAGTTGCCTACCGATAATCCTAAGTCATCTAGCATCACTGAAGTTGTGTGTACTATTTATCGTGAGTTTCCTAACAGTGCTACAAAGTTGAATACGGTTTTCTGTGAAGTTGTATTTTCATTGCTATTAAGTTGTCTGCCTTAGAAAATAAGTTATATGTGATATTATAAAGTAGGTAGGCAACTATTACTGCAAACTTGCGGGTCTCAGAATTATGAAGTTGATGGATATTTGTTCCTAAGTGAGTATTTCAAAAATTAGGTTGCTACAAAATATGAAAAAGTACTGTAATCAACTATTGTACAAAGTTGATTTCTGCATGATACTAAGTAGTTTTTAAAATAACAGTAAGTTATTTTTTGAAAAAAATTTGGTTAAAATATATGCAAATAGGATTTAGTTTTGAAGATCTCATCGTGAGAGGTCTAATGATAAAAACGGATCACAATTCCGACTCATGGTTTAAGAGTTATGACTCTTTAAGTTTTTATTGTATGAAATTAAATATCCACGTACTCACTCTTTATGTTGTGCGTAGACTTTCTAAGGTGAGGGCCCGGTTGCACTAAGCAGCCCCCGGAGGCTCTATAGCCGCGTCCCAAAAGTATTTTAGTGTCCGGAGAGCCTCGATCTAGGGTTTGGGGCTGCCGCCAAGGTAGATTATAAAAGAGCACAATTTTAGTGTCGTGTAACTAGAAGGGGCAGTGTAGTCTTCTCCCTCCCGCTAGCACGACTGGTGGAAAAAATGGGTGTTCTTGTGAACCCTCTGCCCAACCATTCAACATGGAACCGCTGTCTGCAATATGATCACAATTTTTTAGCTATGCGTGAGTCGGTCCAACCCTATATAGCATCGAGCGTAAACACTCTAGCGACATCTCGAGTTGGCGAAGCTTCTTCCGAACACTCCCAAAAGTATTCATATCCCAAAATTATCGAAAATCCCACTCTACATATACGAGGGCGTCCCGGGCTTATCCCGGGCGTCCATTTCCTGTTTGATATTCGTACAGCGAGATGCAAAGAGCCCCTCTATTATATTTACTGTTCAGTCAAAAACACTTGTACTCTATCGATTATTTAATGTTAGATCCCTCTGCTGCTACTCGTTCCATGCCCACCTTTGCCTCACGAACCATGGAAATTCCTCAACTCATACACGAGAGAAGATATGGAAGAACACATGAATACATGGAACATGGAAAAATTAGAACAGTTCACACACGGAAACAATTGCCAAGAACATGATACACGATTGGATCTGGAACAACTAGATAGGAGGAAAGTGAACAAGTTCGATTGGAAAAACGTGGAGGTGAAGAAGCCCGACCACGATGCAGGGCATGGATCTTGGAGAACGACGCCTAAATCTTATATCCACACAAATTTTTCATACATAGTTCATCTCATATCCAACATGATTCGAATCCAAACAAAATAAAAAAATTAATCCATGAAGGATTCGAATCTAGCCCTCCATGGCCAGATGGGGGCCGAGGTAGTTGGCGGTGGCCATGAACGGCAACATCGTCGTGTGGCCGGAGGGGAACCGCTTCACCACCCGGATCCAGATCGGAGACACCAGTGGATCCTCACCCTAGAGCTGGGCGCGGTGGAGGGGGGCTCATATTTTGCAGAACGGGTCGGCGGCGAGGCGGTTGAGGGGTCCTGGGCCGGAGCAGGAGGAGGTGTGAAGGAGGAGAGTGGAGGCGACCGGCGTTGGGAGGAGAGTGGAGGCGACATATCGGGAGAGGCAAGATGGACTTGTCCAAATTGGCTGCTATAGGGGTGGAAAGTGGACAATGTACAGGATCGAAGTGCAAAATGGCGTGCACGAATCTTGGAGAAATAGAGGCCATTGGATAAGACAGGGACCCCAACGACGTGGTAGAATCGCTGCGTTCCAAAATTATTCGTAACCTTGTTCATTCTAACCGATGCGGGCATGCGGCACGGTCCAAGCGACAAGGTTGTTAGTTAGATCATATTCCTCGATGGGCTTTAGGGCTTGTTTGATTCATAGGATAGGAAAGGTATAGGAATAGGAAAAACATAGGATTAGGATGCCATTTCAACTTGAATCCTATGAGAATAGGAATTTTTTTAATATAGCAAAGGAATTTTTCCATGAGGTCTGATCTAATGTTTCTTTCCTATAGGAATTGTAATAAAAATTTCCTATAGGATGTGTTCCTATGAAGCAAACAATAACATAGGAAAAATGTCCATAGGATATAAATCCTACACAATTTCTATACAATTTCTATAAATCAAACAAGACCTTAGTGTGTACGAAGGCCCGGTTCAACGGAGAGCACCGATTTTACCCCGACATAGCTGCGCCAGGGACATCCGGCCCATCTCGCGAAACTAGCCGAAATCAATGGTTATGATTATGAGTGAACCAAATGGATAAATGGATGACTGGAAGGTCGAAAACACCCCTGCCCGTGAGAGAGCTCCTTTTGTCCAAGTTATAATATCCCTCGTATGAATGGAGCTTGTATGAGGGGAGCGGAGGATATACGTCACTTATATTTACTTGTGACCGTGCGAAAGAAGTGTGGAAAGCCCTTAGCTTGGAGCATGTAATTAATGAAGCTTTGAAGTTGGATAGGTCAGGGAGTGTAGTGCTTGAAGAAATCTTGTGAGATACGAGAAGAAGTCACCTGTCCTAGGCCAACTAGGTTTACAAAAAACGGTGCAGTAGCTAACATGGTTATACCCTACGGGTACACGACATCAGCATATACCTGGTCCAGCCCAAGGAAGGCTCACGAGAATATACACGGCACATGAAGATTTTCGGGTGACCCAAGCTCATGATGTCTTCGGAACCTTGGAGAGAAAGATTAGAATAGATAGAATATTCAAATGGGAAAACCCTAAACCTGTAACCGACTCGATCTGTGTCCGGGACCTGCCTACCTCTATATAAAGGCTAGGAGGGCACGACGAGGAGGGCACCTACCGCATACACACCTCCACGCCAGATTGCATCTGCGCACCCCTGTAACTTTCGGTTCCGCCGTAATCAGCAGACAAGCAGGAGTAGGGTTTTCCCTCCGGGGGCCTGAACCTGGGTAAATCTCGTGTCCCCTGATTGCTTGTATGTTAACCGTTCCACGATCTCCAGCATCCCCATCTTCTCCAAAACTCAAGCTCATAACAATGGGCATTGGCGAGATTAAACCTCGTCAATTGGCGCCGTCTGTGGGAATCGGGGGCGCTGATTGTGCGATCGTGACGGTCCCAACCAAAGAGATCTACAATTCCTCGGCAACGGAGAGCCATCTCCTCTTCGACGCTTTGGAATTCACTGCCCACTCGCCAGCCACCTTGAAAGACTTCGACGCCGTTGTCGACGGGCTCGAGATCCTGTTCGGGAGCTTCTGCTTCCAGGTGTGACAGACCGACACTCTCTGCCTCCCAGAGCGAGTACCACTGCCATCGATCAGGCCCGCCTCATGGGCTCCGCATCCCGTGCTACGCACGTCAACATTGACAGATGAGTCATACGACAGCAGCAGCTGTAACTCATATCTGTGTGATCCTCCGCCGGATGAAGGAACCTACGGTTCCGGATCCGAAAGCTGCGGTAGCAGCAATCCGACATACGGACGCTACCAATGTGCCGTGGTCATACAAAGCGACGTAGAGCAACAACCATCATGTTCGGATGCTCACGTACCGCCACCCAACCCGCAGGGTAGAAACGGCGAAAACAGGAGAAACCAATCCCTCCCCCCCACACAACGAGGACGACCCTGACGCCAATCAGGTAATCCACCTCAGCGAGGAAGGATGGAACCAAGCACGCGAAGTCGTGGCGGGAAACAAGATCCTGCCTATGGGTACCTCACGGGACCTATTGTAACATCCCAGTATTTAGGACCCAACGAAGGGTAGATTTAGTAATATGTATTGTTGCATGCATTCATCTGTGAAAATGTGGGTAAAATTTTCGCCAAATAAAAAAAATCTAACTGATCAATGTTTCTTTCATACTTTGAGATTAGGTTTAGTCTTAAGGGGTGATTATTATAAACTTTGAGATGATCTTAAGGAGTTATGTGTTTAAAATGAATTTGAATTTTAAACTTGAGTGTGAATTATAATTTAAATGATTTAGATATAAGATTTGAATCTTAAATTAATTAAGAGATAAGTATTATAACTTAAATCTTATCCAAAAAGAATATTGAATATGAAATTCATTTCATATGCTTAACACATAAACAAGTTACAAAGAATGTAACCTACTGAAGTCATTCCAAACTTCAGAATTTACAAAATAATAAAGAATAAGAATATTATTTATTACTCATAATATAATCTTTATTACAATAAAATAAAATAAATATTACAAGAATAATAAAAGAAAAATTACAAAAGAATAAGAAAATTACATTTGAATATCTACTAACTATCCTATATCTAAATACACTAAATCTTCATCTGTATCTTTGTACCTGCAAAGCAAAGATTAAATAGAAACAAAATAAGATTAGTGTTAGTATATATTTCTCTCAGATACGTCAGTGAAATGCACTTGACAAATTCATCAATGAGAAATGTTATAAAGGGGCAAGTTTCATCAATATGAAAGATTTCATCTTTCATAAATTCAAAGCCAGAAGTCAAATGACAGCCAAGAAGGATCAATTCACCAGCCAGGTGAAAGTAAGCTGGTAATTTCTGAACCTATCCACAAGTGCATAGCAGGCACACAAGATGGACACACACCAACATGCAAATGGTGTGTTATCGACCTCACAAGCACAGCCAAATCACACAAAACCATAGCACAGCCGTGGGGGAGCACTAGTGCATCACTCCACTACGCATCACACAAGAACAGCTAGTGTAGACAGCAGCCAAACCAAACCACCCAGATCAACCCAAACATCACCAGGATGGTGACATAAGGAGGGGGATGAATCTGGTGGACATCAAGGTCAAGCACAGAAGCTAGGAGGAGCAGGCAAGATCAAGAGCAAGCTTAGGAGCCCAGCAAAAGCAGATCAAGATCAAGCTCAAGATCAAGATCATCATCAATCTACTACACCAACATCAGATTTTGTGGTGAGCCTCATAAAACCATCACATGATTTCATCATATTATCTAAACAAAAGCATGTGTTGCTTTATGAAATAATCTCTCAATAATCACCCAAGAGAGGTGAATCTATCCTAGAGATTTCAAGTATAAAGATAGGAAATCTAGCTCAGCCACAAGCACTAATCTCTTAGACCAGCATCACAGAGTTTAGTGTTAATTTTTGCAACTTAGATCATTTTTCATTTGATCTTATTAGATCAGGGCACATCTCTCAGAGAGAGTAGCACCTCAAATCCTACAAGTTTCAAACAAACTATTTGCTTAGCTAACTAGGAATTAAATCCTAGAGCCTCAGACCAACATCATAGGCAGGAGGGTTAAGAAAAGCTCTTATTCTATCTTGCCAGTATTAAGCACAAGTATTGACAAAGCTAAGCCTAGAAATAAAAACCCAATCACTTGTGTGCCAGATCATAGTGGTATCACAAGGACAAGTTTTACAGGAGCTAAAACCAATCTTGCTTAGTTCCCACAGATAAATGGGACAAACCAATACATATCATCTTCCTGAAGCCAAGTGCCAGGAATCAACATTAAATTCATCTATACATCCACAGAAATCATTACATGTAATGATTTGACTCAGTATGTATAATCTCAAACCAGCCTACCATTCTAATTGCAGTAAGCAACTACTGAGAGAAAACTACTGTCAGTATGAGCATTCTGACAGTAGAGAAAATTCTCAGATCAATAACATTTCCAATCAGTGATTCCATAGAAACACTAGCATGAGATCATAGTGAATCACCACTAGAATAAATCTGACAAGCCACTAGCAACATCAAAGCCACTACCAATCATGATCCACAGAAAACAATCATTCTTCATTCTCAACTATGATCACCACTAAATCTAAAGCATAATGGATATGATCAACATGGGGTTATAAACCCTAATCAGAGCAAGAACCCTAATCCAGAGATGAACCCCAATCAGCACATAGTCACTAGGCATGAGAATCCACCAGACACATAAACAGAGAGATTCATGGTAGTAGCAGGAACAAGAACCACAGAAGCAACTTACCCGAGGTCCTCGCTGACGAATCAAAGAGGAAGCAGATTGGCCGACAAACTGCGGCGGCACAGGGAGCACCCAGGGGGGCGCTGCAACCTGCACCAGCCACAGCATCAGCCACAGCAGCACACGAGCCCAGCACACCACCACAGGCGGGACCGTGGCGGTGGCGACAACACCTTTTCCTAACCCTAGGGTTCGGGAACGGGGTGAACTTGACCACGGGGAAGCCCCGGAGTCAAATCGAGATGGACCAGATGAACGAGAGTGGCCGCAAACCTCTCCCTACACCACGGCGGTGGCCAGGAGAAGCCTCAATGGCGGCCATCGCCAGCGGCGGCGCCAGAGCTCGCGGGGTCGAGGAAGAGGAGAGGTGAGAACGAAAAGAAGGTAGAGAGCATGGGCTGGGTGGGCAAAAACCCCCCCGGGGTGGTATTTTGACCTTGCCCTATTGGGCCACACTGGCCCAATAAGCCCAATAGGCTAGTCCAAATTATTTAAAAAACTGTTTAATCAATTGGAAAAGACCAAAATGCCCCTGCTCTCAATAAAATTCTAGAAAATAAAATAAAATCCAAAAATTATAAATAAAATATTTTTGGATTCAAAATAATCCACTATGTTCAAATAAAATAAGATATAAAATTTTGGACACTTAAAATTTTTATAAGAATTTTGTAATTTATATATTCCTTATGGAATTTTACGAAATTATTTAAAGGTGATAAAAATAAATAAAACTCACTTTCATTTTATTAATATTATAGTATTTTTGAAAAATTCTAAATAAATATTTAGTAATCAATTTAATGTACAACTAATAAATCCTAAAAGAATTATTAAATCAATAAAAGTCAAATAAAAATGGAAATAAAATAAAATAATATATGCAATAAATATAAAAAAAATGTTTGTAAATACTTTATTAAAAGGCACCTTATATAGGGAAAATGCATATATAATTAAATAATGCATTACATTACTTGCATAATCGTTTTGCTTCTTTAAATATTGTCCTTACCGAGCAATAATGATGTTTTGTAGAACTAGAAGCTCAAGGTCCAGTGCAAGCATCAGACTTCACTACCTTGCCATCACAAGGCAAGTTCATCACTTGCTCATGTCCTTTGAAGAGTCTTTATCAAAGTATTTGCAAATTGTGTGTTATCATATATGCTATAAAAGAAAGAAAATAATATTTTCATAAATAAAGAAATCATAGATTCATCCTAAGTGGTGATATAATGAAGAAATAGAACTTAGGGTTCTATTTGCAACATTGATGATCAAGTAGGGACTTAATAACCCCTGACATCAGTGATTCTAGCGCCGTATATTACGCGTTAGCCATGAGATTTGGAATGTGACAGAGAAGTCAGCTGTATCTTCTTCCTCTCACATGAAGCCGGATGTGCAGGTCATGGCTGTTATCCTCGTAGCATGCATATTAATTGGTAATTTGTAGAGGATATGCAGCATATGGGTGGGAACCCTCATCGTCCCACGATAGTTCTGGCATCTAACGGTTTGTACAAATCATTGCCGTAATTCAGTATGTGGGCATGGTGTACACCAAGGAGGCATGCGGGGTCGCGAAGGGGGCAGTGATTGGCTTGGACCAACTATTGGGCCCCACATCATGGAATTGTGGACGGGAAAGTACGCCCAGTTGTGCAACAAGGAGTTGATCTCTCATGGGTAAAGTAACGCACCTCTGCAGAGTGTAAAAACTGTAACTTGTTACTCCCTGTTCCGGGAAGGAGCTACGAACGCGGCAGGAAAGGAAATCCATGAAATTTCTGGTCAACCTGTGAAGGCTGATTGTCATAGTTTTTCGGAATAAAATCAATCTTTGAAGAAAGATTTACAAAAATTGCATAGTGCCAAGGATTTATAATCCGAGGTGGTAGTTAGAGCATCAAACTTCCCACCTTGCATATAATAAACTTGTTGGGTAACGTTGTTACTCATTCTTTCCTTTGATCCCTTGCTTAGACTCTGAGGATCCCGAAGACGTGCCAATGTATGCAGCCGAATGCCAAGAAGATGTGTTCTATGAGGAACCTGATCTGTCCGAAGGAGTTTAAGGAGTGGATTACGAGATCCACTACGGTGTCGATGAGAACGAGTCCAATTAAGTATCTAGTTAGTAGTAACTAACGAAGCCGAGCAGCATGAACTCTATAGAATAAGCTGTTGAGCTCAACTCCTAGTCAGAGTGATTACCTTTAAATTTCCGCTGAACACTTTATATTTTGGATTGTAAGTTGGATCTTTTGGAAGTCTTGAACTTCCAGTATTTTAATAATAATAATGTGTGTAATTTGTTAATATGGACCCCACAATGTTTCTATTGTACCACTCTGAGGGATGTGATATTTACGGAACTGTGTTCTGTAGATGTCATGTCAACGACTATAGTGTACTACACATGCGGTGGTATGCTGGGTCACCGCAGTTGGTATTAGAGCAAATTGCTTTGACCTTAGGTTGGAAACCTAGTAAAGGGTATTACCTGTAGGAGATTTAGCAACGATAAAGAATTCTCTAAATGTAATATAATGGGTATTCAAATGATAATATTCTGTAATATATTTTAGTGCGATAATTCTTTGTTATGATTCAATATATCATTGGATACTAATCAAAATTATTTTTCTGATATACAGATATATGGCACCAAAGTTTCCAAAACAGACTTTTGTAAGGAAAGAGGAGACTCTTGATGATTATCAAGGATCATTTACAGACCAACTTCGTCAACTTTTAAAGCTCTTTAATTGTCCAACTAGAATTCCAGTGAACACTATCACTTACCCTGATGGCCGGATGTTATCCAAGTATCGTGTGAGTATCCAACTTCCAGAGAGGCTTGGATTATATCACGATTTACCCATAGGAGAAGGTAGGAGTCATTTAGCAGCCTATCATGTTGCTTTTGTGGAGGCAATAGCTAATATCCGGGAGCAGAAAACCAAGGAATTAGAAGGTAGCACATTCTCTGTGATACCTCATGATTCTATAGACTCGGAGCCTATACCGGATCATCTTACTTTGGTTAAGAAGCATCCTAAGTTATCTTCCAAGTTTATGGATAGATACCTAACACTCGTTGCGTCTTTTTATAAGACTCATCAAGTGATTGTTGAAGACAAAAATGACATGTTAGAGGATCTAACTGATCCGGAAAGGAGGAAGCAGTTAGCATTCCAGCTAGAGAAAGAAGCAAGTGTAGTGCAACACCTATCTTTAAGGATATACCTATAGATCCGGAATCTTTTATACCATATCCTTATTCACCAAGACCTGAACCTACACATAATCCTACTATAGATCTGCGGTATGCAGTACCACAGCGCTCAGAGGATGGTTCTGACTCAGAACTTCCTATTGAGAATTTAGATGGTTGGAGGATGGGATCATATAATGGATCTCATGAACACCAGATGTCCACAGATGGTTCTGACAGAAATGTTGGAAAATCTAGTTGGGTGCAAGAATGAACCCTAATAATGGTAGTAGAAATACCATGTCAATAGATGATCAGGATGAAGAAGAAGATCCTGAAGAGAGAGTGTTTGAATCATCAACATCTTATCAAAACCCATGGAATATAGATTATCCAGTGTTTAATTATCTTGCCCAAAAGAGAACCTGGGGAGCAGCAGGATCTGTGTATCCCGTTGACAACTCAATAAATGAAGCTCAGGAGATGCCGGTTGGAGATAATGTTGAATATGTTTCTGAAGACTTTTTAGCTGAGATGGAGGGAGTCAATGCGCTCAGGTTGAGTAATGACTCAAGTCCTAACACTTCAGATATAGAGTATGTTCCTTCTGGAAGGCCATATGTTCCACAAACTGTGCGACGAACAAAACGTCATCATGGTTGGACATCAGGCATGTACGATGAACGTAGTTACTATTATAAAGAGACAACTAGTCAGTAGTGTCAAGTATTGTGTATTGTACCCAAGAAATAAGATAGTTTTGTAATAATACCAATATGGTATATGTTGTAATGACTTTGTATCATTATGATATTATGTAAATATGTGAAATGCATATTTGGATTTTCTTTGGATCTTCATTGTGTGACTAGTTCTGTGCGTAAATTCGAGCTCAGAACACATGTGCATGATGTAATTATGAGTATTCTCTTTATGTTGTAAGACTAGAGGGTCATGGATACGGGTATAGAAATGGAAACTGAGCAGCAGCGAATGGAGCGAGAGGCCAAGGAAAAGGCTGATGCCGATGCAGCAAATCAAGAAGCATTACCACCACCACCAATGAGGCTGTTAATGGAGCAGAACTTTATGCAATGCATGCAAATGATGCAAGAGACCCAGAACAAGTTCATGCAAGAGCTGCCGGGGCAAGCAAATCAGAGGGTACCTGAAGGAGGAGGAGTGAGTTTATCTGATTTCCAGAATGCAAGACCGTTACCTTTTGCATCAGCTCCTGAACCAATGGATGCAGAAGACTGGCTAGCAGATACAGAAAGGAAGCTAAAAACCGTGGGTTGCAATAATGAGGAAAAATTGAGGTATGCAACTCATCTGCCGACTGGACCTGCAGCATCATGGTGGGCAAATTAGTTAGCCATGCACCAACCAGGAAGGGAGTTTACCTGGGAGGAGTTCAAGCAGAGATTCCGTGAATATCATGTTCCGGAAAGTGTCATGGAGTTGAAGCGGAGAGAATTTGAGGAGCTTCAGCAAGGATATACTAGTGTCATGAAGTACATCCGGGAGTTTAGCCAACTGTCTCGTTATGCTGAGGAGGATGTTAACACTGAAGATAAGAGGAAGAAACGTTTCTTGAGTGGATTAAATCCATTTGTGAAGATGCAGCTAAGGTTAGCCAATAAGCAAACTTATCAGCAATTGTTGGATGCAGCCGTTACTTTTGAGGATGACTACAAGAATGTCCAAGAGGATCGGAGGAAGAGAGCCAAGAAGGAAACCAAGAGAATTCAGGCAAGCAAACCTAAACCTAACCTGGAGTTCAAACCTCGGAATCGGAATTATGGCAAAAACAACAATAACAATAACAAGGGAAGTGGTGGAAATCAATCTAATCCGATAAGGAATGTTATCTGTAACAACTATGGAATTCCAGGGCATTTCCAGAGGGAGTGCAAAAAGCCTGTAGTGATCTATTACAGTTGTGGCCAGAAGGGGCATATTAAGCCAGATTGTCTGAGCAAACCACCAGGAGGATGGCCTACCAAGGGAGGAGGACAAGCCAGTGGAGGAAATGGACAACCCAATAAAGGAGGAAACAATGGCAAGAACAACAATGGCAAGAGAAACCGACCTACCGGAAAACTAAACTGTGCAACCCTCAAGGAGGTGGATAATTCGGAGCATGCAGTGATAGGTACGCTCAATATCCTTACCAATCCCGGCAAAGTTCTATTTGATACTGGTGCAACTACTTCATTCATTTCTGAAGAATTTTGTGATAAGTTCGGGATTAGACTGGCAACGTTAGAAAGTCCTATGACCGTAGTTACGGCAGGAGGGAATGTGATTGTACGCCACATAAAACAAGATCAGGTTATCTCGATCTGTGGTTGTACATATTTCACATACCTTTATGTGATTCCTTTGAAGGGAATTGCAGTAGTGCTGGGGATGGATTGGATGATGGAGCACGGAGCTTAGATAAATTGTGAGGAGAAAGCTGTCTCAATCAAAACTCCAAGTGGAGCAAGGATAGTTTACCAAGCAGATAAACACAGTCATATCATGGTAGATCCACAGTTGAATTCAATGAAAGAAGTTAAATTTGAAGAGATTCCTATAGTTAATGAATTCCAAGACGTTTTTCCAACAGAATTACCAGGAATGCCACCAGACCGGGAGATAGAGTTTACTATTCACCTAATACCTGGTACAGTACCAATAGCTCAAGCACCATATAAAATGGGACCCAAAGAGTTGAAGGAACTCAAGGAGCAAATTGATGAGTTAGCGGGAAAAGGATTTATACAGGAAAGTGTATCTCCATGGGGAACACCACTAATCTTTGTGGATAAGAGAGATGGTGGAAGAAGAATGTGTGGTGATTATAGAAACCTAAACAACGTTACTATCAAGAATAAGTATCCTTTACCAAGAATTCAAGATTTGTTTGATCAAGTGAAAGGAGCTGGAGTATTTTCAAAGATCGATTTAAGATCTGGATACTATCAAATAAAAATCAAACCGGAAGATGTTCCAAAGACAACATTTGTCTGAATATACGGACACCATGAGTATCTGGTAGCACCATTTGGTTTGACCAATGCACCGGCAATATTCATGAATCTGATGAACAAGATCTTCATGCCATATTTGTACAAGTTCATCATAGTATTTATTGATGATATTCTGATATACTCCAAGGATAAGGAAGAGCATGCTGATCATTTGAGAATAGCATTGCAGACGTTAAGAGAAAACAAACTTTATGCTAAGTTCAGTAAGTTTGAATTTTGGCTGGATGAGGTGGAATTCCTCGGTCATGTGATCAGTAAGGA
The DNA here is from genome assembly GCA_910589765.1 of Avena atlantica. Lineage (NCBI taxonomy): Eukaryota > Viridiplantae > Streptophyta > Magnoliopsida > Poales > Poaceae > Avena > Avena atlantica. The sequence goes on from OU342735.1 coordinate 29,214,489, forward strand.
TGGGATTGCTGTGAATCCATCTAAAGTTCAGTCGGTACTAGAGTGGACTGCAACGACCAATGTGAAACAAATTCGAGGTTTTTTAGGAATGGCTGGTTATTATCGGAGATTCATTGAAGGTTTCTCCAAAATAGCCAGACCAATGACCAAATTATTAAGGAAGAATACACCATTCAAGTGGTATGAGAAGTGTGAAGCAAGTTTCCAAGAGTTGAAGACTAGATTAACCACAACTCCAATCTTAGCAGTTCCTGAAACAGGGAGGGATTTCACTGTATATTGTGATGCATCTAAAGAAGGTTTTGGTTGTGTATTAATGCAAGATCGGAAGGTGATTTCTTATGGTTCAAGACAATTGAAACCACATGAAGTCAACTATCCAACTCATGATTTAGAGTTAGCAGCAGTAGTTTTTGCACTGAAAGGATGGAGGCATTTTCTTTATGGATCCAGATGTGAGTTATACACTGATCATAAAAGTCTCAAGTACTTCTTCACTCAAAAGGAATTGAATATGAGACAGAAGCGTTGGTTGGAATTAATCAAGGATTATGATTTAACAATCAATTACACCCCAGGGAAAGCAAATGTTGTAGCAGATGCTTTAAGCAGAAAGAGTGCAGATATTCAGCCTAGCAATAGGGAGCTACCAAAAGAGTTACAAATGGACTTGGAAAGATTAGAACTTCAATTCATCAGAATAGAGGTTCTTGGAGGATTAGCTACTATGCAGGTAGTTACAGAGAAGGACAGTGATCTCAAGCAAGAAATTTTTAGACATCAAGAAGAAGATCCTTTTATTGTTGAGCAAATTCAGAGGATATCTCAAGGGAAAAAAATCAGTTTTCGCCTTGGGGATTATGGGTCTTTATGGTTCCAAGACCGTCTATGTGTTCCAGATGTGACTGAGATCATAAATGTCATACTCAAGGAAGCACATGATACACCATATTCTATACATCTAGGGAGTACTAAGATGTATATGGATTTGAAATAACTATTTTGGTGGAATAACATGAAAAGAGATATTGCTAAATATGTATCAGAATGCCATACTTGTCAAAGGGTGAAAGCTGAACATCAAAGTCCAGCAGGACCATTACAACCCTTAGAAATTCCTGAATGGAAATGGGAGGAAATAGGTATGGACTTCATCACAGGATTACCTATGACACCAAAAAGGAAGGATATGATATGGGTAATTGTGGACACACTCACTAAAAGTGCACATTTTATTCCAGTGAATCAAAAGGATAATGTCAAAAAGTTAGTTGAAGTATATGTCAAAGAGATAGTAAGTAAGCATGGAGTACCCAAAAAGATCGTAACTGATAGGGGATCAGTGTTTACTTCAGCATTTTGGAAGAAATTGCATGAAGCACTTGGTTCAAAATTAGATTTCAGCACGGCATATCATCCTGAAACAGGAGGTCAAACTGAAAGAACAAATCAAATACTAGAAGACATGTTGAGAGCTTGTGCACTAGATTTTGGAGGAACATGGGAAGATCACCTACCATTGGCAGAATTTTCTTATAACAATAGCTATCAGAGTAGTCTGAAGGCAACTCCATATGAGATTCTGTATGGAAGGAAGTGTAGATCACCAATATGTTGGTATGAACCTGGTAGCAGCAAAGAATTTGCACCAGATTATATCAAGGAAAGACAAGACATCATTGATAAGATCAGGGATAGACTGAAAATAGCCCAGAGCAGGAAAAAAAGTTATGCGGATCAAAGCCGATGATCATGGCATCCAGAAGTGGGAGATAGGGTATATTTGAAAGTAAGTCCAATGAAAGGAGTAAAAAGATTCAGAGTTAAAGGAAAATTGAGTCCAAGATATATCATACCATTCAAGATACTGAGTCAAAACAGAACTATAGCTTATGCTTTAGAGTTACCATCAAGATTGTCTCAAGTGCATAATGGTTTCCATGTGTCACAACTTCGCAAATGTTTGAAGGTTCCAGATGATGCAATAACACATCAAGAGATAGAACTACAAGTAGACCTAACTTATATTGAAAAGCCCTGTAAGATTCTGGAATAAAACTGGAAAAGATTGAGGAACATAGCAATCAAATATTGTAAGGTACAGTGGGAACATCACCCTGAGAGGGAAGCCACATGGGAGAAGGAAGAGGAGTTAAGAAAAGCTTATCCAGAACTATTCAGGTACATCTCCACAAACTTCGGGACGAAGTTTAATTTAAGGGGGGGGGGGAGTCTGTAACATCCCAGTATTTAGGACCCAACGAAGGGTAGATTTAGGAATATGTATTGTTGCATGCATTCATCTTTGAAAATGTGGGTAAAATTTTCGCCAAATAAAAAAAATCTAAGTGATCAATGTTTCTTTCATACTTTGAGATTAGGTTTAGTCTTAAGGGGTGATTGTTATATACTTTGAGATGATCTTAAGGAGTTATGTGTTTAAAATGAATTTGAATTTTTAAACTTGAGTGTGTTCGAATTATAATTTAAATGATTTAGATATAATATTTGAATCTTAAATTAATTAAGAGATAAGTATTATAACTTAAATCTTATCCAAAAACAATATTGAATATGAAATTCAATTCATATGCTTAACACATATACAAGTTACAAAGAATGTAACCTACTGAAGTCATTCCAAACATCAGAATTTACAAAAGAATAAAGAATAAGAATATTCTTTATTAATAATAATATAATCTTTATTACAATTAAATAAAATAAAGATTACAAGAATAATAAAAGAAAAATTACAAAAGAATAAGAAAATTACATTTGAATATCTACTAACTATCCTATATCTAAATCTACGCTAAATCTTCATCTGTATCTTTGTACTAGTAAAGCAAAGATTAAATAGAAACAAAATAAGATTAGTGTTAGTATATATTTCTCTCAAATATGTCAGTGAAATGCACTTGACAAATTCATCATTGATAAATGTTATAAAGGGGCAAGTTTCACCAATATGAAAGATTTCATCTTTCATAAATTCAAAGCCAGAAGTCAAATGACAGCCAAGAAGGATCAATTCACCAGCCAGGTGAAAGTAAGCTGGTAATTTCTGAACCTATCCACAAGTGCATAGCAGGCACACAAGATGGACACACACCAGCATGCAAATGGTGTGTTGTCGACCTCACAAGCACAGCCAAATCACACAAAAGCACAACACAGCCGTGGGGGAGCACTAGTGCATCACTCCACTACACATCACACAAGAATAACCAGTGTAGACAGCAGCCAAACCAAACCACCCAGATCAACCCAAACATCACCAGGATGGTGACATAAGGAGGGGGATGAATCTGGTGGACAGCAAGGTCAAGCCCAGAAGCTAGGAGAAGCAGGCAAGCTCAAGAGCAAGCTCAGGAGCCTAGCAAAAGTAGATCAAGATCAAGATCATCATCAATCTACTACACCAACATCAGATTTTATGGTGAGCCTCATAAACCATCACATGATTTCATCATATTATCTAAACAAAAGCATGTGTTGCTTTATGAAATGATCTCTCAATAATCACCCAAGAGAGGTGAATCTATCCTAGAGATTTCAAGTATAAAGATAAGAAATCAAGCTCAGCCACAAGCACTAATCTCTTAGACCAGCATCACAGAGTTTAGTGTTAATTTTTGCAACTTAGATCATTTTTCATTTGATCTTATCATATCAGGGCACATCTCTCAGAGAGAGTAGCACCTCTAATCCTACAAGTTTCAAACAAACTATTTGCTTAGCTAACTAGGAATTAAATCCTAGAGCCTCAAACCAACATCATAGGCAGGAGGGTTAAGAAAAGCTCTTATTCTATCTTGCCAGTATTAAGCACAAGTATTGACAAAGCTAAGCCCAGAAATAAAAACCCAATCACTTGTGTGCCAGATCATAGTGGTATCACAAGGACAAGTTTTACAGGAGCTAAAACCAATCTTGCTTAGTTCCCACAGATAAATGGGACAAACCAATACATATCATCTTCCTGAATCCAAGTGCCAGGAATCAACATTAAATTCATCTATACATCCACAGAAATCATTACATGTAATGATTTGACTCAGTATGTATAATCTCAAACAAGCCTACCATTATAATTGCAGTAAGCAACTACTGAGAGAAAACTACTGTCAGTATGAGCATTCTAACAGTAGATACAATTATCAGATCAACAACATTTCCAATCAGTGATTCCATAGAAACACTAGCATGAGATCATAGTGAATCACCACTAGAATAAATCTGACAAGCCACTAGCAACATCAAATCCACTACCAATCATGATCCATAGCAAACAATCATTCTTCATGCTCAAGTATGATCACCACTAAATCTAAAGCATCATGGATATGATCAACATGGGGTTATGAACCCTAATAAGAGCAAGAACCCTAATCCAGAGATGAACCCCAATCAGCACATAGTCACTAGGCATGAGAAGCCACTAGACACACATAGATAGATTCATGGTAGGAACCACAGAAGCAACTTACCCGAGGTCCTCGCTGACGAGTCGAAGAGGAAGCAAATTGGCCGACGAACCGCGGCGGCACAGGAAGAACCCAGGGGACGCTGCAAGCTGCACCAGCCTCGGCGGCAGCCACAGCAGCACACGAGCCCAGCACACCACCACAGGCGGGACCACGATGGTGGCGACAACACCTTTTCCTAACCCTAGGGTTCGGGAACGGGGTGAACATGACCACGGGGAAGCCCCGGAGTCAAATCGAGATGGACCAGATGAACGAGCGTGGCCGCAAACCTCGCCCTGCACCACAGCGGTGGCTAGGAGAAGCCTCAACGGCGGCCATCGCCAGCGGCGGCGCCAGAGCTCGTGGGGTCGGGGAAGAGGAGAGGTGAGAACGAAGAGAAGGCAGAGAGTGTGGGCTGGGTGGGCCAAAACCCCCTCGGCGTGGTATTTTGACCTTGCCCTATTGGGCCACACTGTCCCACTAAGCCCAATAGCCAGTCCAAATTATTAAAAAAACATCTTAATCAATTGGAAAAGAAAAAAATGCCCCTGCCCTCAATAAAATTCTAGAAAATAAAATAAAAATCCAAAAATTATAAATAAAATATTTTTGGATTCACAATAATCCACTCTGTTCAAATAAAATAAGATATAAAATTTTGGACACTTAAAATTTTTATAAGAATTTTGTAATTTATATATTCCTTATGGAATTGTACAAAATTATTGAAAGGTGATAAAAATAAATAAAAATCACTTTCATTATTTATTAATATTATAGTATTTTTATAAAATACTAAATAAATATTTAGTAATAAATCTAATGTATAACTAATAATTCCTAAAAGAATTATTAAATCAATAAAAGTCAAATAAAAAGGGAAATAAAATAAAATAATATATGCAATAAATATATAAAAAAAATTGTAAATACTTTATTAAAAGGCACCTTATATAGGGAAAATGCATATAGAATTAAATAATGCATTACATTACTTGCATAATCATTTTGCTTCTTTAAATATTGTCCTTACCGGGCAATAATGATGTTTTTGTAGAACTAGAAGCTCAAGGTCCAGTGCAAGCATCAGACTTCACTACCTTGCCATCACAAGGCAAGTTCATCACTTGCTCATGTCCTTTGAAGAGTCTTTATCAAAGTATTTGCAAATTGTGTGTTATCATATATGCTATAAAAGAAAGAAAATAATATTTTCATAAATAAAGAAATCATAGATATCATCCTAAGTGGTGATATAATGAAGCAATATAACTTAGGGTTCTATTTGCAACATTGATGATCAAGTAGGGACTTAATAACCCCTGACATCAGTGATTCTAGCGCCGTATATTACGCGTTAGCCATGATATTTGGAATGGGATGGAGAAGTCAGTTGTATCTTCTTCCTCTCGCATGAATCCGGATGTGCATGTCGTGGCTATTATCCTCGTAGCGTGCATATTAATTGGTAATTCGTAGAGGATATGCAGCATATGGGTGGGAACCCTCATCGTCCCACGATAGTTCTGGCATCTAACGGTTTGTACAAACCATTGCCGTAATTCAGTATGTGGGCATGGTGTACACCAAGGAGGCATGCGGGGTCGCGAAGGGGGCAGTTATTGGCTTAGACCAACTACTAGTCCCCACATCATGGAATTGTGGACGGGAAAGTACGCCCGGTTGTGCAACAAGGAGTTGATCTCTCTTGGGTAAAGTAACGCACCTCTGTAGAGTGTAAAAACTGTAACTTGTTACTCCCTATTCCGGGAAGGAGCTACGAACGCGGTAGGAAAGGAACTCCATGAAAGTTCTGGTCAACCTATGAAGGCTGATTGTCATAGTTTTTTGGAATAAAATCAATCTTTGCAGAAAGATTTACAAAAACTGCATAGTGCCAAGGATTTATAATCCGAGGTGGTAGTTAGAGCATCAAACTTCCCACCTTGCATATAATGAACTTGTTGGCTAATGCTGTTACTCATTCTTTCCTTTGATCCCTTGCTTAGACTCTGAGGATCCCGAAGACGTGCCAATGTATGCAGCCGAATGCCAAGAAGATGTGTTCTATGAGGAACCTGACATGTCCAGAAGAGTTGACGGAGTGGATTACGAGATCCACTACGGTATCGATGAGAACGAGTCCAATTAAGTATCTAGTTATTAGTAACTAACGGAGTCGAGCAGCATGAACTCTATAGAATAAGCTGTTGAGCTCAACTCCTAGTCAGAGTGATTACCTTTAAATTTCCGCTGAACACTTTATATTTTGGATTGTAAGTTGGATCTTTTGGAAGGCTTGAACTTCCGGTATTGTAATAATAATAATGTGTGTACTTTTGTAATATGGACCCGCAATGTTTCTGTTGTACCACTCTGAGGGATGTGATATTTACGGAACGGTGTTCTGTAGATGTCATGTCAACGACTATAGTGTACTACACATGCAGTGGTATGCTGGGTCACCGCACCTACTGATGGCATACCACCTGCTCCTCATCGAAGAGCACAAAAAGCAGGTGAAGATGCAAGAAGTGCTCGAAAAATGCAAGCAAGCGGCTTCGGAGTCTAGCGCGCGGCGAGGTACGCTCTCCGCCATTGGCGGCTCCAGCTCACACGGCAACAACGCCAACAAGCATCATTCTCGCGTAGAGAACATGGACCCCACTGCACAACACGAGGTGACCTGATCCCTCAACACGTCCTTCATGGAGATGGACGCCAACGGTAACGTCATCCCGAAGATGCTGCAAGCTGCGATCATGGAAACCACCACATACCTCACGTCCCATCCACCTCCGGTGGGGGACCCGAAAAGGGCCATGCAAAACTCCGCACTAGCCGGACTCGGACTCATTGGAGATGCGCTCCACGGAGAAGCTCCTGCGGAGCCAAAAAAGAAGTTTGCGGTCAGATTCAACCGCAGCCCCACACCATCATCCGACGAGGAGGAAAACGACCTAACTTGATGGCACAAGAGCTCACGACGTCGCAGCCATGACTACGACGCCGAAGCGAACTCACTCAACGCAAGATTAACAAGGCACGCGCCAAGCGCGTGTGCTCATCTGAATCCGAAGAGGATGACGATGAAGGAGAACTCTGCGGAGCTCGATGCTTTAGCAGATCTATTCGGCGGACGCGGATGCCGAGGAACTTCAAGCTTCCTTCGGACACTCCGAAGTTTGACGGCACGCAGGACCCTAAGGCGTGGCTCAGGGACCACCTGTCATTCATCAAACTACACGGCGGCAATAAAAACACCGCCCTACAATGCCTTCAGCTGCAGCTGACTGGCGCAGCCCGGATCTGGCTCAGCAGCCCCTCGAGATCCATCTGAAGCTAGGACGAACTGGCGTACAGTTTCATCCAGAACTTCAAGGGCACAAGCAAGAGGCCAGCCTCGATCGAAGAGCTGCGGGCCTACACCTAACAAACGAGCGAATCAATTCGCTCGTATATACTACGCTGGTCCAACATCAAGAACTCTGCGGCACACATATATGAGGAGAGAACAATCGACGCCTCCAAGGATGGTGTCAAACGCCAGGACTTCAAGGAAGAACTTGGGCGCGTCAAGCCCAAGACACTCGACCACCTCATGGACATCACCAACAGGTGGGCAGATGGCGAGGACCCCGTCCATCGAGCACATTCGGAGGAGGAAGATGACTACGACCGCCGACGCAAGCGCCGTAGCAAGTGAAGATCGCGCGTCTACAACGATCGCTACGGACCCGACATGGTCACGGCTGGCTACGCCGACCGCCGCAGCGAAAGCAACCGCAGCAGCGGCGGATACCGTGGAAACAACTTTCACGATGGAGGACGCCCATTGCAAACGTGGCAACGCCGCGGCCGTGACAATGAGCCCTCGGCATACGACAAATTGTCAGGCCCATGCACCATCCACTTCTACATCGACAAGCAGGATGGCAAAAACAAGGCCAACCACATGCTCAAAGATTGCCGCGAGTTCCAGAAACTTAGCGAGAGCATGTCCCAGATGAGACAGCAAGCCCCGAACCCTAGGTACGACCATGAACCCACACCAGGTGACATCGCCCACGGAGCTCCTCCACCACCACCCGTGGGACCTTCGAATCACCCGATCGCACCCGCACAGAACAACGGCGGAAACGGGTACCCCGCGCCGAAAGGGTCATTGATGATCCAAAAGGGGCGCCCAACAAATAGGGTGAAAAAGAAAATCACCAGCCAAGTTAATTTGGCTGTGACTGCTCCACCCACCATCCTTGAGTACCTCAGCGGTTCGGAGTCCTGAATCACATTCAGCCGTTCGGATGACCCCCGCCAGATCCCTCGCCCAGGTGCTCGAGGCGTTGATCGGAGGGTTCGAGATGAGCCGCGTCTTCATCCCTGAGTGCCCTGGTGGCAGCGACATCAATCTGATGTTCGCTAGCACCTTAGCAGCAATGCGGATCCCGCTGTGCAGCCTGGAACAATCAGACACAACATTCCACGACATCGTCCCAGGAAAAGGCATATTCCCCCTGGGAAAGATATGGCTCGACATCATCTTTGGCAAGCGCGATAACTTTCGGTGCGAGCGACTCGAGTTCGAAGTGGTGGATTGGCCATCACAATACCACGCCATCCTCGGGCGCATGGCATTCGCAAGGTTCCTGGTAGTACCGCACTATGTGTACCTACTACTCAAGATTCCAGGACCTAGGGGCGTCATCACGGTCCACGGGAGCTTCACCCGATCGTATCACTGCGACAGGGACTTCAACAGAATCTCCCAGTCATTCGGCATGCAGGAGGAGCTCATAAGGCTCCGAGAGGTGACAGACAACGGGGCACCCCCGGTCTCAAGGCAGAACGCACCTGACATGTCATTCGACTCAACAGTTAACACGAAGAAGGTGCAGGTCCACCCGACGGACGCATCCAAGACGACGCTGATCGCCAACGACCTCAGCCCCTCATAGGAAAGCACGCTCGTCAAATTCCTCCGTGAGCGCTGGGAAATCTTTGCCTAGTGACCCGCGGACATGCCAGGAGTTCCCAGGGAATTCGCCGAGCACGCACTCAACGTGTTCCCAGATGCCAAGCCCGTAAAACAGTCCATCCGGCGATTGTCCGAGCCACGGGCCGAAGCCATCGCATTCAAAGTCAATAGACTACTCGATGCCGATTTCATCAGGGAGATCGAGGAAAGCGAGTGGCTGGCCAACACCGTGATGTTCCCTAAAAAGGACACGGGCATCCTGCGGATGTGCATGGACTTCACCTCGCTGAACAAGCACTACCCAAAGGATCACTTCCCTCTCCCTCGGATCGATCAGATTATCGATTCAACTGCAGGATGCAAGAAACTCTCCTTCCTCGACGCCTACTCAGGCTACAACCATATTCGACTGAAAGTCGAAGACCAGGAGAAAACGGTGTTCATCACGCCATTCAGAGTATTCTGCTACAACACAATGCCCTTCGGGCTGAAGAACACAGGTGCCATGTACCGGCGATGCATGCAGGCATGCCTGAAGAGCCAGATCGGCCGCAATATACAGGTCTATATCGACGACATAGTAGTCAAAACAAGGGAGGCCAAGACACTGATCGACGATCTCCGCGAGATGTTCGACAACCTTGATCGCTACAAGATCAAGCTGAACCCAGAAAAGTGCACCTTCGGCGTCCCATCTGGCCAACTGCTTGGCTACTTTATCTCCCAGCGAGGGATTGAGGTGAACCCAAAGAAAATGGCCATGGAGAAACCGAAGAACCTCAAAGGGGTCCAGCAGCTCGTTGGACGCATCGCGGCGCTGAGCAAGTTCATCAGCTACATGGGTGAAAAGGCCCTGCCTTTCTACCAACTGCTATGCAAAGCAGACAAATTCGAGTAGACGCCTGAAGCGGACAACGCATTCGAAGATCTGAAGCGGCTGCTCTCCACCTCGCCCGTCCTAGTCACGCCAAAGGAACGCGTGCCCCTACTGCTATACATAGAAGCCACGCATCAGGTGGTAAGCACCGTGCTCGTGGCCGAACGACCCGAATATGGCAAGACCCACGGGGTCCAACGCCCTATATATTACCTTAGCGAGGTATTGACGCCAACAACAAAGGTACCCTCACTACCAGAAACTCGCCTACGGCGTGTTCATGACGCCTCGTCGGCTGAGCCACTACTTCCAGGAGCATCAGGTATGGTTGTCAACGAGGCACCCCTGAACAGCATCCTGAACAACCCGGAGGCCATAGGACGTGTGGCCTTGTGGGGCATCGAGATGTCCCCTCTAGACATAGTCTACGAGAAGCGCCATGCGATCAAGTCCCAGGTCCTCCCGGACTTCCTTGTCCACTGGATGGAACTAGAGCTGCCGGACACCCCGGACATGACACATTCATGGATGATGCACTTTGATGGCTCCAAACGCAAGGCTGGAGCAGGAGTCGGAGTCATACTGACATCCCCGCAGGGCGACAAGATGAAGTACGTCCTCCGGATGAAATTTCGAGCTTCCAACAACAAAGCCGAATACGAGGCCCTCATCCACGACATGAGGATGTCCAAGATCTGCGGCGCAACGCGCCTGGTCATCTACGGTGACTCGAACCTCGTCGTCCAGCAGACGATAAACGAGTGCGCCGCACATGCCGCCAACATGATCGCGTACCGCGCGCTCTACAATTCACTCGAAGGAGACTTCGACGGCTGCGAGCTTTGGCACGTTGGAATAGAAAGCAACGAAGAAGCCGATAGACTCTCCAACATCGGCTCCACCTGTGCACGGGTGCCACCAGGTGTGTTCCTCGAACAGATCTGCGTGACATCCATCAAAAGTAAATTCCCCAAGGGATCACCCGAGGAGGCAGATCACTCGGGGGCTGCACTACCCGAAGGACAGGAAGGGCCCAAAAAGCTCGACACAGAGGTCGCAGTGGTCAACCTGATGGAGGTCATGGCAGTCAGAGAAAGATGGACGCAGCCGTACCTTCAGTACCTGACAAACAGGGAACTGCCTGATGACCCGATAGATACTCGGCGCATATCTCGCATGTCCAAGGCCTTCACCATCATCAATGGCGAGCTGTACAAGCTCAGCATTTTGGGTGTGCTCCATAGGTGCGTCACCATCGGTGATGGCAAAACCATCCTCCAAGACATCCACGAGGGTATCTGCGGCTATCACGCGGGCACCCGCACCCTCGTCGCCAAAGCTCTACGAGCTTGGTTCTACTGGCCAACGGCCATGAATGACGCCAAGGACATCGTCCGAAGGTGCAACAAGTGCTAGCGGTTCACAGAAAAACCGCACGCACCAGGATCGGAGCTCAGGCCCATACCCTTGGCCTGGCCCTTCGCCCAATGGGGCCTCGATATGGTCAGCAAACTGCCAAAATCCTCGAAAGGAGGCCACGTCTACCTCTTGGTCGCAGTCGACAAATTCACCAAGTGGATCGAGACCATGCCCGTTACCAATCAGAAGGGTAAAACGGCTGTGAAGTTCTTCAAATCCATAGTCTACAGGTTCGGTGTACTGCATATCATCATCACCGACAACGGGTCGAACTTCATCTCCAAAGAATTCTAGGACTTCTGCGAAGGCCTCGGGATCAACATATCATACGCCTCCGTGTCGCACCCGTAAACCAACGGGCAGGTCAAAAAGGCCAACGGCCTCGTCGGCGGCGGCATCAAAAAGCACCTACTAAGCCCACTCGAGCAGCTTGCCGGAGCATGGGCAGAAGAGCTACCCTCCGTCCTCTGGAGCCTGCGCACAACGCCAAACAGATCAACTGGCTACACACCTTTCTTCATGGTGCACGGAGCCGAAGCCGTGTTTCCTGCAGAGGTACGCCATAAGGCCCCGCAGGTCGTCGCGTACAGCAAAGCCGAATCGTCGGCCGCACTCGAAGACGCCGTCGACACACTCGACGAGGCATGCGACATCGCCGCGGCTCGATCGGCGGTCTACCAGCAGAGCCTCCGCAACTATCACAGCCGTCGGCTGCACCCAAGGTCCTTTGTCGAAGGAGACCTCGTCTTACGACTCAACCAAGAGCGGCCGAAGAAGCTCGAGTCACCCTGGGAAGGACCCTACGTCGTCACCGAAGTCATCCTAGGTGGCGCCTATCGCCTCGAGCACATGGAGTCTGGAGTCGCATACTCCAACCCATGGAACGTCGCACAACTGCGACGCTTCTACCCCTAGCTATCCCCCCTTTACTTTCAATAAGGCTATTCAGCTAAGGCTACTCAGCCGAACAATGTACCTCCTCATTACGATATAAATAAATCTAAGTGTCCCGCCCCAAAATTTATCTTTTTTCTTGCATTCCTTTATGCTACAAACACACTCGGGGGCTCCCCCTCACCTCACGACTTCGTCGACTGAGGATAACGCATGTACACCTGAGTAGCTGATCATACCAGGCTAACGAAAAGGGCATGCATACAACCAAGCACAACGTGCTAAAAACAATAAAACTTTACAACAAAGGGCACAACACGTCCAGTCAAAATATACAAATTTTATATCTATCTTTTTACAGGTCCTACCTATTCTGAAGGATCACCTGCGCACGGTGCTCAAAGAGATGTACAACTTCCTCGACATACTGCCTCACAGCCGCATAGTGCGGGCGCATGTCCCATAGGCCACCATCTGGTCGAGGGGGCGGCTCCGCCGCCACAGCCGCAAGATTCACGTCAGAGCGATGCAGCCGCACAAGGGAAAAAGCGGCCTTCACCCCCGCAACTAAGTGGTGCCGCACCAGCTCCCTGACATGACGCACATCTCGAAACTTTGCCAGCAAGCTCCAGAGAGTCGATGGCGCTTCATCGAGGGGAAACATGACGTGCAGAATCGACCTACAGATACCATCTAATGGCCTGACAACGCACACGACTGTGCTCTGCTAGTGAAAATCCGTGCTAACAGGCACGATGAAAATCCCGACGGACGCGTTGGGTACATCATTCGAAAACTACTGGGATTCGACTCCTGTAAGACCTCAACGGCCTGAGTCGAATTATGCCAGCATCTGTTCTTGGTTCGAGTCGAGGGACTCGAATCTGAAGAAGATCGTGTTGTTTTGTCCTAAGACAGTTAACTGACCCTGATCCGTCAGGAGAGTCAGGCACACGCATCAACAATTCCTACATACTAAAATCATTCTCTGATGAATAGAAACAGCTGCACCCTAAAGATTGAATAGTCCTCAGCCGAATCTACGATTCAAGTGAACACTCGGGGGCTACTGACATGGTTATACCCTACGGATACACGACATCAGCATACCTGGTCCAGCCCAAGGAAGGCCCATGAGAATATACGTGGCCCATGAAGATTTTCGGGTGGCCCAAGCCCATAATGTCTTCGGATCCTTGGAGAGCAAGACTAGAATAGATAGAATATTCAAAGGAGCAAACCCTAAACCTGTAATAGGGTAATCGAGCTCTGGAGTCCATTCTCGGCAATTTTGGCGTTGCTTCCGAATTTCACAGCGTATTGGACAGATCTCCTTCCAACACTATGAACAAGGTGGCGCATAATTTTGCTAGACTAAGAGCAATTATATTGCAAAGCATTTAAACAGACGCTTAAAAAGTCAAACTCGGATTGTGCATAGCATCTGGTACTAGGGGAGGATTTTTCCATGTATTTTCCAAGCGTCGGATGTCTAGTTTTGTGTGGATGGCAAGGAAACGGCAGGGATTCTTGTGGAAACTGCCAAAATCGATAGGATTTCTTTCCTAGCGCCTCAGTTAAATGCCCCGGGTTGTACGTGCCCTAAGTTTTGATTGTGGGACGGACGGACGGTGATCCACCTGTTTCAGTTTTATCTAATGTAATGAAGGATGTAGCTGTGTTTGATCTTTGAATAAAATGCGGCTACTTTCTTAAAAAAAAATGCGAAGATACGCAACTCGTGGGCGCATGCATGAAACAGAGCAAGCCGGACAAAACGCTAATTGTACCGACACTCTGCCTGCCGGTTGTCAGAAAGAAATTAAAGAGGTCACCATGAGAAGCTTCTCATCTCCCACTCCTGACAATACATAGTTCAGAATTGCAACAACTGCCACGTTACCTTGGTCAAAGTACAAATATCATTTTTACCTTGAGCTAGCTCAGTTCCATGATGAGTTCTTCTGAACGTATGCGATATTTGATCGCATCCACGACAAAATGTGCCGCCCAGGCAGACAATGGAACTAATAATGAACTAAACTGGGGTACTCTACCTAACGTCCTTTCATCCATGCTCACTTGGTTGCCCTGTTTGGTACTCCTACCAGTTTGGTCTTTGGTGGTAGAAAGATGTGCCTGTCTTTGCCTTCTGTTCTGCTGGGGAGGCCACAGCATGTACAGTAATGCAATGTTACGTGCGATCAGGATGATGAAAGAAAATGCAATACGTACTCATCTCCACATAGTTGTAGGTTGTAGCGTGTGGTCTACAAACTAAACAAAGCTTGGCCCACATAACGAAATTAATAAGCCTATTTTTGCTCGATGACCCCGTCGGGTGTTATGCAGGGATAGATATTGTTTGTTTGGGCCAAGTCGTATATAGTACTTGGCAGGGAGCCGTTGTGTTGTCTTAGGAAGGATGAAACGACCACCACTTAGAAGGATAGATAACACCTTTCTTTCCTAGGGGAATGAGCTAATGTGTCATCCGAGCGAGAAAAAAACAAACCACTTCCATGTAAGAGAGATACCAACCACACTTTTCTACGGAGGGATACATTGCACCGATCTGCTAAGAGCGTCTAGGTCGGGGAGAGTGAGGTTTGTGAGTTATTGGACATGTTAGGTTCGAATTATGGAATAATGAATCTTGTAAGGGGCATTTTAGTTAATGCGTTTGATTGGTATATTTGGAACCAATATTGCTCTAGTGATATATATAGCGTCAACTAAATTATAAACTATTTTAATTTTTTTTCTTTGGTTGTGAGAAAACTATTTTAATTTCTTTTCCTTTAGTTCAAGATACACAAATTTAATTGGATCATTGCTGATTTATTTGTCATCTCCACCGACGAGAGAGCGAGCATGGCAACCATCCATCTTCACTCACCCAAAATTACAGAATATCAAACTATTATTTTTGGTAAATATATTATGCAATGAAAGCCCCAATCAACAAAGTTGAGCTAGTTGTTCACGTGTAGTACAGTCTCCACACTTTCTTTTTTATCATACTATTCCGATTTAATGTAGAACTCATTTAATGATTATATATACAAATTGATGGTCACATGACGATTCAAAATAAATATGTTTATACCAAACTATTGTACTTGTTTATAACTCATCTTTTAATGGTGACATATAATCTATTGATAAAAATCATATTCTGTAAGAAAAGTTGCATCGATTTTTAAAGGCACTTGCTCATGGCTAATATATTTAATCCAAATTATCAAATGTGAGAAAACTAAGAAGATACAAAATCACATGTCTTTCCCGATTATTCTTTCACTTCCACAAATACAATGTATATGCATATGCGTGTATCATTTAGTATCTTTGTTGAAATTTCTAGTTGTATGGTATAAGAATATCTTATTCTCGTTTAAGATTATTTATACTCAGTTAGAAAAGTCTAGAGTATCTATCAACACAATAGTGTATATGGAACCCGATAGTTATAAACACCGAGACACATGCCTATTCGTTGTGCTCGTGCTTGTGCGGCAATTCAAAGCCGTCGGGAATAGCTGTGTCGGAAAATTGAGCACGCGACATTTTTTCCTTGTCCTTTTCCTCCTCCCGCCTTCCCGATGCATTTCCGTTTAGCCATAGCGGTGGGCTCGAGTTAGTGATTTGAATCGGGGCAGACTTTTTAGTTCAATTATTCCTCAATTCACGTTGGATCAGAGTGTACTTTCTCTCATGTTCTGCCAGAGGAGGATTCAAGGCGTGGCCACAACTGTTTCGAAAAAAAGGGGAAAACAGGATTTTGAATTCGTGATGGGGAAGCCTTCACTGAAGAACAATACGGGCTCCACGCCTCCACCGCGGTTAGCCAAACATATCTGGGCGAGCACAGGGCCAAGCCGTCCTCCCAGGAGCGCTCACGCTTTAAGGTGTTGGACGGTGATGCGACGGTCTTCGCTGAGATGGCGCAGAAGCTGCGGGAGGAAGGCAACAAACCTTCATGTGTCAAGGCCGAGCTCAAGGAGGGAGGCACATCTGGGGTAACGATAGAGGCGTGTCGGGGGCGATGAGGGAGGTTCCATCGTCAGGGCACATCCTGGTGAGGGAGGCGTGTCAGGACCGAGCTCGATCCTTGCGTTTTATGGTAGCGTCCGCAGAGAAGGGCAACTCCCGTCAGAGGCCTCCGTCAATGATCTGGGCTAGGTAGGGCGACCCCCGCGAGAGCCCTCCAACGGCAAACAGATTGGCAGAGGAGCGGTGATGGACTGCATTAGAGCGCGAGTGTCGAGGACAACGGAGGCAAGATCTTTGCTTGTATTTCAATTTTGAAAGCAAAATTTGGAAAGATTTGTACTACCTTTGTCCCAAAATTTAATGCTTATTCTTTTTTGAAAAGTCAAGCTAAGGAATGTTTGACCAAACTTATTAGAAAATATAAGCCTTAAGCTTTGGGACGGAGAGCATGTGATAGGAATTATCTTGCAAATTGGAAATTGAACTGGGCCTATGGGACATGTTTTATAGTTGGACGGAGGGAGTTCGTAAAACCGGTGTGATCCAGAGATGGTGTTTTGGCTCACGGTGCAAATTAATCTTCTATTAAAAATTCATCAAAACGTTAAAAGAAATTGAAATAAAATTTTGCGTGGACATTTTTACATGGGACACAAAAAATGTTCTCTTTCCTCCAAAACTTGTGTGGGCGGACATAAAATATCCAATTGTACGCGAGAATTGTTTTCTAAATTTTTTGACATTTCAAAATATGAATTAAAATAATAGATTTATTTGCACCCGTAAGCCGAATTGTATTTCGGACACTTGCTATCTTTCAACTATTTGGACCTGGTTACAACGGATAACTGGTCCATACTATTCACACTACATAGTCCAAAATTGCAACAATTGGCACTTTACCTTGTTCGGACTACAATTATCTTTCACCATGAGCTAGCTCATTTCCATCTCAAGGGTCGCGACAAGTTATTTGGTCACAGCCATGACGAAATGTGCCGCCCTAGCTATGGAACTAGTTAACTGAAATGGAGCTCTGTACCTAACGTCCTTCCTTCCATGCTCACTTGATTGCTCTGTTCGGTGCTCCTACCAGTTTGGTGGCAGAAAGGCGTGTCTGCCTTTGCCTTCTGTCCTGCTGGGGAGGCCAGCCCACAGCATGTACTCCTTCGAGAAGTGACGTGCAAAAGAAAATGCACTACATCTCAAAAGGACTTTATGTTTTTGTTCCGAAGAAAAGGGTAGAACATTCTTGACACTCGCTCTGCCCCACCTTAATTCTATCGTTTTGTAGCTTTAATTCAACAAGGATTTTGACTTTCAAACCCAAAACTTTTCGATGGACATGAAGAGTTCCAAGAATAAAAAGAAAATCTCAATATACAACTTTTGGAACTAGCGCTTTTGCTTCGGTATGCTCCCCTCCTTTTTAACTTTGACAACAAAAATTCGATACTGAAAGAAGACCGTACAAACCCACCCGATTCCATATGGTTTTTTTAGACATACACTCACCATACATGTATACTCGCGTGCCCTACGGGAGGCAAAAAAAGGAAGGTATATAGCAACAACAACAAAATTTCAAAACGTGGCATGCAAAGACGTAGATCACGATAAGGAAAGGTGGGATCAGCATGTGAGAACATGGAGTATACCCTAGCTCGACCGAGTATACATATACATAGGTATATGTAGCCTGAATATAGGTTTCGACGGGTCAAACCAAATCTAGCCCATACAAACTTAAGTTTGAGAGGGGACACCGAAGCACACCTCTTGGACTACAGAAGTGAAATGCCTAGGGTTTAGTACCTAGGTCTCATCATGATCTCGCACAACAAGAGAAGATAATGACGAAAGGGGCCACAAGGTGCGCAACAGTGCAAATATTTCAGTAAGTTCTTCTGTAAATGATTTAACTGTTTGTAGTGCTTGTATGGGTATTTCTCACACTTCCTATCGGTTTAGCCGGTTGTGCTTTATTTACAAAGCGGGACAATAGACTGATTCAAGAGTAAAAAAGAAACAACTAAGGGCCATGATTAAACCTAATGTTTAATCGAAGTCCCTTGAGGTCGTCCACTATAGTTCACATCTTGCATCTTGACTATTATTGAAAACTTGAAGATGACCAAACTAGCAGAAGTTGGACTAACCTCAAAATTTTCTAAGAGACATATATATGAGCGGCGTAGCTAAACAGGTGAGAGCATATATAATATCGATGAATGTATTGTTGGAGATGAATATGGGGAGCAAAGAATGAAACGATAGACCCACAAAAACATGATTGATACCGCATCACCAAGAAAGGCTGAAGGACGGGATGACAATCCGTGAGATCGTGATTGAACGATGCCGAACGAAAACACCAATAGACTCCTCGGTGTAGATCACATTTGTCCACGATAGCGACCATGGCACATTATAGAACCGTTGGACTTGCTATGTACTAAAGCACCTCCATCGTCAAGACATTGATGCCCAAGACACAAAAACCAAACATAGATGAAGAACAAACTACAATCTACCCATTTATCATGTGGTTCTCCCGTCTCCGGAAGACGAAAGGGCAAGGGGAAACATCAAGAAATGTGGATCGAGTCGGCAATGCCTAGGTGCTTTCTTCATCCGGTATGCTGCTTCGTGATAGCGATTCACCCTTATTAATAAGTTGGTAATATTGAGGAGTTCTTTTTTGTTTTGCTAGAAATAATATTGAGGAGTTGTTGAGTTGTAATGTGAGCCGGCGTGGTAGATGAAGAAGTGTGCGCATGACAACCGGCACCCTCAAGGCAAAATCAAGTTCGCAATCTGAATACTACTTACATTCGTTTATGCTCCTCTTGTAATTATTTGTTGGCAGAAAATAGAGCATACCTTTTGTGTGGGAAGTAGTCAAATGTAGCAAATGGATTGTGGTTCAGAAAAGAAAAAAGTGGCATGCTAAAGAAATCCTTGGCTACCACATTTCAAAAAATCAGTATGGCTTTTGCAAAACAAAAAGGGGGCAGCAGGTAGCAACAGAGCATGACTCGGAAGCTTGACGGGAGCTGCTCGCCTGCTCCTCTATTGATTAGTCAAAGAATAATACACACACCAAGCCAAAACAGTTTTACGAAAAACAGAATCAGGCATCCATATTTCAAAAAAGGCTTTTTATTCCTTTTCTCAAAAGGAACAGAGCTATAGGAGTAGATAGAATAAGTGTGGGTGGGGTGGGGATGACAAAAGAAGTGAGCTTGGCTTTTTTTCTCCTCCTCTCAATACATTTATTATCGGTCCTATCCGTTTCACATTTTAGGCTCGCCACGTGCCAACAAGAAATGAAATTCACTCCTAAGGTTCTACTCCACTTTGTTCCAGAAAATTCCAATCCATCTGTTTAGAAATATAAGATATTTTAGCTTGTATGTCATTAAAAGATGTCTAGATACGTTCGATTCATAAACCTAAAACGTCTTATATTTCTAAACAGAAGTGAGTATATACGAATATGATCGAGTTTGTGGTGGACATATCTGATCATGATCGCCTGCATTTGCACGTTAGCTTAACGCAAGCAGCGGGCGTGGGTTGGGGGAATTAAAACATGGCGGTGGACAGCGACGCCGCAACCACGACCACTGATGATCGTACGGTCGAGCGCGACGGCCCTGGATGTCGACGCCCACATTTTCGTATCGCCCGGCCAATTGCTTTCTGCCGAGATAACCAAATTTGTTATCCGTCATGCATATCGGCGCCTGCATGCCTGCCACTAGCTTGTTCTTTCATGGAGATATTCTAGGTGCTAGCTTCAGCTTCACTTAAGCAAGGATTGGATGGTGAGTGCATATGTAGCGATGCAGCCCATGTGCATGGCGCAGAGTACAATTCACAGTGGTCAGCGGAAAACTGAAGGCAGCCAACAAGGAGACATGGAACCAGGGGCGGAGCCAGGATTTGACATTGAGGGGGGCGAAGACACTGATGATCATATATAATTTTTTTCTCACGAAGACAACAACTACCTATCATTATTTTGTGTTGGAAGAACTGTTTGGATAAAAACATAACAGTACATCAAAGTATTGGCATAGAAATGATATTAATATGTAGCACTAAATCTTAGACAATACAAAACAAAAGATTAGTTTATATTTGATCAACTTTATCTCTACGAGTATAAACCCTGATAATTCTATCGCAGGTAACCTTCCTATTATTATTTTTCAATTATTATGCAATAAGTTGTCGTCATCACCGAGCAAACATCAAACAAAAGACGCATATTTTTCGTAAATTAATAAATTAGACTATAGGTTATGCAATCTATTCGAAAAAATACTAACGATTTGGTACCTTCAATCAGAATGAGGAAGATTGATTCATATAGTCGGTACAACATGCTTGTTGCTGGCGTTGTGGCATGATTAACAAAGGTAGAAACTGGCAAACAACATGGTTGACTCACTACTGGAAAAAACATCTTCGGTTCGACGTGAACAAGACCACCAGTCCCGGCCTGGCACAGCCCGCGACTAGTGGGAGCACTAGTCCCGGGCCATGAGGCCTCTACCGGCTAGAAACGGCCGTAGTCAGAGAAACACAATCTCTGCCGCGACGGGAAACATTTTAGTCCATGATGGAACAATATGTAAATTTAAATGTGATTAATCAGAGACATATATATGTATACATGTAACATAGTCTGATCTGAATCTGATGAACATCTTAGTCCTTCCCTATGACCACCAAATGAAGTAAAGAAACCAACATACGTACATGACGAACAAGAACGACGACTGACTGAGATCGACAACATGAACAACACGAATAAACTCAAAAAATTATTTTCACCGAGACCACTTGCTTTTTTCCCTAACCTTATTATGAACACTGAATCAACGGAATTAAAACGTACGCCATGCGTTCGCGCGCTTGATCGCCACGGTCACCATCGGCCTGCACCATGGATCGATCGCCCGATCGGTGCAGCGGTGACCTCCTGGCGGGCGACGTGTGCAGGAGCGCGCGTACCTTGGCACGATCGAGCCGCCTCGATCGATCACAAGAACAGGGCTCCGGCAACCGCGACCATCGCGAGCGTCGCCGCGCTCCACGCGGCGGCAAGGCCCGGCGCGGCGTTGGGATGGAACCCGGGGTCCTGCGGGTAGAGCGGGCCCGGCGGGGTGAGGTAGGACGGCATGTTGGGCGGCGTGAACCACCCGGACGGCGTGGGGTTGTACCCACCGCCAGACGGCGTCGGGTTGTACCCACCACCGGACGGCGTGGGGGTGTACGGCGTGGGGGTGTACCCTGGCGTGGGCGTGTACCCGCCGCCCCCACCGTACGGAGGCGGCGGGCAGTCGGCGGTGGGCGTGGTCGTGGGCGGCGGGTAGTCCGGCACAGGCGGCGGCGGGGAGTACACCGGCGCCGGGGGAGGGTAGTAGACCGGGGGCGGCAGGTCGGGCACGGGCGGCGGCGGGCTGGAGTAGGTGCAGGGGATGCCGCACGGGTTCCCGCAGTCCCCACTGCACTTCTCGCCGCTGTCGTCCGCCACCACCGCGGCCACGAACATAACCAGCAGCAGCCCGCACGGCTGCGCCCAGCGCCGTGCCATGCCGCAAGAAAAAAGCTCGAGCTTTTCTCGCAACCTTTGCTCTCACTCCCACTCCTCTCGTTTTCTGCTTCTCCTTTCTGGTTTCTGCGAGCGAGGGGGGGAATTTGTGTGGGTTATAATGGTCGGCTTTCGCTACGCTTTAGCTTAGCTTTTCTTTGTGGAGTGGAGTGGAGTGGTGGAGGCCGTCGTCGTCTCCCTCTCCCTCTCCTCCTCCTTTTCCCGCGTGTGTTTTCTAAGTAGCAGATACACAGGCCAAAGCTAATAAGCGGCAGGAATATTGTTCCGGTGGCCAAGTTATTAGTACTACTAACAAGCGTGATATGCTTTATGCTAATCATGCATGCTTGGGATGGATGGATGGACATGGACCAGTGTCCGTGGATGTTAAAAGGTGACGTGATTCAAACGACTCCATTGTTGGTTGCAGTTGTACGCGATCATCTCACTCGAATCCCTACTCCGGCACTCCCCCTACCGGCTACCACCACTGACCACATCGTCCTCTGCATCTCTGGCCGACTGCCGAAAGCGATCGACCGGGACACAACTAATTTTCCCCCGCCTGCTCTTTCCGGTGAATCGGAACTTCTCTTTGTTCCTGGAATCGCAGTTTAGAATAGAATCATTAGATTATGTATAGTGCTACGTGTTCAATTATGCGTGCGCGTGTGGAGAGATTACAGGCCATGTCTTGTCGGCAGATTAGTGGTTCTTCTGAACGTTGGGGGCCGGCGTCTGCAGGTGATCCATCTTACGCTGTTGTTTTCTTTACCTTTGGCGACAGGGATGGCCATGACGCATCAGTTATGCCCGTTTCTGAAACCGCTCCTCGGAGTAGTAACCCCGTGGACTCACCAAATTGGTGGCAGGTTTCTTAATTCGTTATGACTCGGTTTGATGACATTCATTCGTTCGTTTCTATCTGCTGCATAGTTATTCAGAAACTGAAGCACTGCAAAGAAGATAGTACTATTAGTAGTAACTGTATGTAGGTTGATTGCTGCGTCTTCCTAAACAATCTGAGGTTGAAGATTTACAGTACAGAAACGCCAATAAGTGGTAACTCCAGCAGTTCTTTCTAGTACGACTCCAGAAGTGTACTCATTCATGCAAATTGTTTTTGATAATTCGATTATTTTTTTTCAGAGATCTGATATTCAGATGCCAAAGAAAAAACAAAAGGACCAGAATTATCGGTTTGCAGCAAATAAATACCATCAGGAAACCTTTTCGAATCAGGACATTTTGCTAGCTAGCAGTCTAGCACACTGTATCGTGAACTATTGCGACTCTGACAATGCATTTCCGGAATAGTTGCGTTTGTGTTAGTAGTACTTTCTTTTCGGAGAAGAACTCTGCAAGAACTGCAACTGTCTAGTAGTATCACATACGCACCGGTCAAATTGGAACAACAATTCCTACAATTGACAAGGCATGGGCTTGTACTCTGAAAGACTGCAACGGTTCGTTCTTGTCATGTCTGACACAGCGATGGGATGATAATGCCAATCAGTGTTGGTAGTACCCCGAAGAACAATGTTTGTGGGCATCTGATGAAGCTCCAATCATACAGATCAACATGGTATGTTCTAATGGTCCAATGGATTGTCTCATTATTTGAATTTGCAGTGCCAACCTTTAGGCTCAATGAAAAAAAAAAGTGCAGTTATTGTCTGTATGAGCAAGTGGAATCCGGAGCTTCTAGAACAGAGTGGAAGAGCAGGAACCCAATCCTTTAGATTGTTCATAGCCTGCCTGCAAATTCGAATTGAATCGAAGGCCTAAAATTACATACAGGTGTGATTTTTCAGCATATCAGAACAAACACCAGCCGAGGTATTGAGATCACCCTGGAACCTGAGCTCACTCACACCTACATCTACTTGATCTACCGCAGCGATCCAGAACTCTGAGAGTTCCCCGCTACTGATCTACAGGCAGCAGCAAGAAAGCAGAGCACGCCACGACGACCACCGGCAGCACCCATCCCGCCGCCGTCCTGCCAGGGCACGCCGCGGCAGCGGCGAGGAACCCCGGTTCCTGGGGGATGAACTCGGGCTTGGGCGGCGCCGACTGCCATGGAAACGGCACGAGCGACGCCGGCGGGCGCGGCGGGCAGAAGGCGAACTGCGGCGTGGTCGGGCACGGCGGGAAGCACTGCGGGCCCGTGCAGAGGCACGCCGTCGTGCTCCCGTTGCCGTCGGCCTGCGCGCCGGCGGAAGATGTCCACCACAGCCACACCGCCGCGGCGACGACGAGCAGGGTCGTCGGTCGCCGCAGGGACGGCATCCTGGGAATGGAAATGGATCGCCGCGGCGGCTTCTTGGGAATCTTTTTTCGGTGGTGGAGTCAAGTGGGGGTGGGTGAGGCCGTAGCGTAGTGTAGTGGGGCGTCCCTACCCCGGCATGTGGTGTGCGGCGGTTAAGTAGCGGGAAGACAGGGACAGCTGCCGGGAGGAAGACGAGACGAGTGGTAGAACTGTCACGGTGAAATTCATCCCGATCGGACCACTGTAATTCTGACGCTCCGTCGACGGCGAGTTTACCGGTGAGTGAGGTTGAGACGTAGCGATCGTGCGGGGCGTCGGTGCCGCGCGCGTCCCAGCTGCAACGGTACAAACGACTTTTGGCATTTGTCTCAAGACGAGACCTTTCACCTGACCAGCGTGAAGTGACGGCCACGACAGCGACGTCCATCCATGGTGAGAGAGGTAGCATCATCTTCAATCTTCATCTATCTCAGCCACGTCAAGAACCAATTTTTCCTTGACGCTGGCAGTGTCAAGTCAACGGATGAAGTGTTTTGTTTTACTGCACTGAATCTGTGAAAGTGCGACGGACGGAGACGTGTGCTAATTACATGGGTGGGTACTAGTACTACTGTCGACTAAACGTCGCTGCAGCTTCAGTTAATGAACTGCAAAAACGAAAGCAGCTCCTCGCATGGATCAATCGATCACCTGACAAGCAAGGGAGCGAGCGAGCGAGGGACAAGTCGGGTAATGTTGTTCCCCAATAGATAACCTGTCGATCAGTTACAGTGCAGGAGCTTCACTACTCATCCTGAAAGCAAGAGTCCCTTTCCAATCATGGCATCCAGGATCCTCCTGCCTAACTGCCTGAAACGAATGTTCTCTTCTCAGTAAAAAGTGACACCTAACTAAAATCGAGTTCTTTTACTACTAGTACCATACTAAAACATTTAGCTGCGTGCACGCAGTCTGTACAAGTGAGACGCAGCACCGATGAGAGGGAGAGCATGGACTGGTTCTGGTGACTGCCATATCACACACACCGATCTAGCGGTCTGAACCTACCGACGAAGCCATGGAGAGCAGGCCTGCCTGCCTAGCTTAGCTCGGATGGGGACTGCCCACCGAAGTGACGACTGTTGTGGGACACATACGGCTGGAAGAAAAGAGAGGGTTGGAAGAAGATAATGGAGGGAGGACGGGAAAGGCAAGTGGGCAACAGCAGCAACCTCCTCCTCCACTGGAATGAAGCAGGCAGCATTTGTGACTGGTGACCCTATCCTTGGGTCCTTCCTCTCCAGGATAGACGACAGATTGTGCGTATGTATGTATGTGTGCACATGATGATCTGTGGTGGTGGTGGCTGTCCCTTATCTTCCCTCGTGTGCTTTTTATATTTTCAGATTGTGCTCCCATCCAATACTTCTCAATTTGTACGGTTCCACTGTAGCCTGTAGGTATGCGGGTCTGACCGCTACAGATCAGAGCCACCGATGCGAGCATGAAACACAAATGGCGACTAGTCTTGTGTCACTAATAGAAAACATGTGATTCATTAGTCCCAACTCATTGGACAGGCCGAGCCATCCCAAACCATAGGTTCCGGGCCTTTAGACACCATTAGTTTCGGTTTGAAATACAAATCGGGACTAAAGGGTCTGGGGCTGCCGTTCTCTGTGGGCATCCCTTTAGTCTCGGTTTGTATCTTAAACCGGAACTAGAACATAACTCATCTTCCTTTTAACTGTTTTTTTTTTGGTAAAAGAGGTGGTGGGTTTGTGTTTTTTTTGTTTACTAGGAAATATGCCCGTACGTTGCAACGGGAGATAAAAATCAACTACCAAACAGAAACCATCAATCTAATCCTAATTTTGCCCCAAAGTCATGTAGGCCTAATAGTTAAATGCCCGTGCGTTGCTACGGGAAAACAAAACATGTAGAAAGATGATTTCATTTTGTTGAACATTGCAAGCACAATGACTTGTAGTTTTCGATACCTCATCTACATTGTTATATCTCTTACTAACCCTCCGAGGAGCAAGAACATGTGTTCTTTCTGTCAATTTTTCCCCTTTTCACCATGCCATGTGGAAAGAGTAAAACTATCGGCAAATAGTAGATGCTAATGTTGTTCTTAAGATCACAATGCTTCTTCTTGTTGTAACTTAACCCGCTCATGTATAGTAGTCGTGCTATCTTCTCTAGCTTTATTATCGTATTCTCAACCTACAAACGAGAAACATGATATTGTTTCATGTCAGATCTTTTTTCTCAATATAGAGAACTGAAATAATGAAGCAACATACTTATTTGAACAGACCACACATTTTGTGTGATGAACTTGCCCCTTCTAATTGAACATAAAAGCAGCATCTTAACAATGTTTAATCACTCTATTACAAGAAATAGATGACATTCAGTTCTACATAAGTACTACCTTATCAACATACTATTTAATTTTGGAACAAAAAGTTGTTTGTGATGTGTATCAAAAACGTGTGCGATGAAGCTCTACATCCTCATACCGGTGTTATTTCAATGAACGAATGCAGCTACAGAGCTCTATCGGTTATGTACCATACCGATTATAACCAGGACAAATCAATTAGCTTTGATTCGGAATGATTATATCATTGAAAATTCAAACTGAACGTGGCTGGCCTCCAAGGGCTCCAACATGTCATCAAGCGGGTGGCTACCGCCTTGACGAAATACCGTTGATGGCCATGACGAGCTATGATAGGGTGAAGTGGTGCACCAGCATCTGCATCTCCATCGCCATCACCACAGACGAGGAGTCATCATACTCAGACACCTTGTTACCCCGAATTCAGCGATTGATTCCAATCCCATCCTCCTCCGTGTTGCTCGTCGATGGTTAAGAAGTCAACAAACGATATGTAACCTGCTACATTGATTATTTTTCTTTGAACAAACATCTCATATATAAACCTAAAAGTGTACATAAATATTCATGTATATAAAAAGGAAGCCAATGCCTCACCCTCCCTCACCTTCATGGATATATTTTGTCTAGTAGCCCCTTTCATCCATATTTTTTCAAGAACTTTATTTTAACAGACTTATTTTTATATGCATTAATTATTTTTATTCGTCCATAAAGTAGCAGACTGGGGCGAGAATTTGCTGGTTGTATTAAGGTTTTTCTGACCATGCAATCTAGTACAAATCATGCAACCTTTTCATCAAAAAACTCACTGAATTCGGTGGCCCACCTGTCACCGCAAAATTTTGTTCAAAGGACAAGGGTGCGGAGCGAAGGGCAAGCAAAAATATGCCAGGAGACGAAACCTTAACTTTTCTTTTTGAGTATTAGAGATAAGTTCTTGGTGTCGTGCCCCTCCAATCCTACGGAATACTTCCTAGATAAATTAGATCTCGTCCAAGTTCATTACCAGATCATGTTCTCCATGCGGAGAACACGATATGACTCTATTTGGCTACAAAATGAAGTACAACATGTGAACAACCTAACAATTAGGAATACAAAAAATGAGTTGTGGCCTCAAACCTATCTACCATCCTAGAGGAAGTAAATGTTGCATATATATCACAGTTGTTCCTGTTCAAAAGGCAAGAACAGCCAAAACCTTGACTATTTCCAAGAGCATTTCTTACAATGTAAGGTGTGTGTTCTTTGAAAACCATTGGTAGGTCAAGGCTATCTTTGCAATTCTCTAAAATCTTGGAGAAGAGATAGAACATAGTGGAGCTTATAAATGCCAATGAATAATATTATATATGAAAATCATTTTGCATTCTCTCACTCTAAATTTGACTCCAGATCTAAACTTCTAATATCTTTTTTTTGACAGGCTAAACTTCTAATATTTGTTTCAGCACAATAAGCTACCCACTTGTCTACAATTCCCAAGTCCTGAACATATCAGAAGTTCTACATAATAAGCTCACCAGACCATGCTCTACTAAACTTAACAGAAGTACTAAACTTAACAGAATTTCTACATAATACGTAATGCTTTAACTAACATCATCCCCATATCTAAAATATTTTCCCGGTGTGAGTTGTATTCCACTTCAATAAAAAAACAGAGACACGGTTTGAGGAACTCCGGGAAAACTAAGAGATTAGTTTGCCAAATCCACACCTTAATGTAAACACACGCACAACGCTCAGAACATGTTGTTCATTTGACAATTTATACTTGATAAATTAGAAGAATACGTGATTATTGCTTTTACCTGATGGACTATATGCCTAGTCAGTTTCCAACTCCTCTGCTTGGTGCAGAAAGAATTCGGGATGAGTTGTCTTTCGTATCCAGACCTTTTGGACATGCTCAAAAAATTCATCAACACTTCTTAAATTTATGTAGAATACTGTGTTGAGGAAGGAAAGGGAGAAGTCGTTGATGAAGGACACTGAAAGGGAGTGGGGGAGAGAGATGAGAGATGTACCCGGACGTAGTACCAGTGCACGGTGCCATCAGCTGCACCACGTCCATCTGAAACATGCACTCTCACAGTGTAGCTGCCATGGAGGGGATGTCATGCAGTCGAAGGGATCCGCCACAGGGAAGGGCTGGAGGCCGCGTAGGTGCCGGAACAACCTCGCCCAGATCGGCCCCCTTCTTCTTCTTCGGAGACTTGACCACGGACAGAGCCTAACATAGAACCATATCAAACAACGATAAACAAAAGAACTGGTCTAAAAGCGGCAATTATCAGAGATGAAATTATAGATGCTTCCTTGTATACATCTCAGAAGCTCATACCAGGAGACGGCTCCATTAGCCGTCGCAAGCTCCATTGGTGAGGATGCCATCATAGCACGTTCCCGTGGGGGGAAAGAATGGAAAACGGAGCAGTCCCAATCCCGACCATCAATCACCGTCTAGTCGCGAAAGCTTGGGGAGCCGACGGAAGCGCAACGTGGCTGTTTGTGACACGGATGACAATATCAGTGAGACATGGACGGTCAAAAGATATAATTGTTGCCTGGATGATTTTTCGGTGCCTGTTGTTAATGTGATAGTTGGAATAACTTAATGGACAAAGGCATTAAAGAATTCATGAAGGAAAATATGAACAAAATCTACTATATGATTCATGCTTTACCTTTCGGTGATCCGTGTTCCGAGACCATGTCTGTACATGCTAGGCTCGTCAAGATCAAAACTTAGTTTCCGCATGAGCAAATCTGGCTTGCTCACGTTGTATACACTTGCGGAATCTAACACACCCAATCATCACGTGGTGCTTCGAAACAACAAGCTTTAGCAACGGTGCTAACTAAGGGTGAACACTTTATGACTTGAAATTCATGTGCATGAGGGATCATCTTATAATGCTACCGTCGTCTACTAAGCAATACAAGATGCATAAAGGATTAACATCACATGCAATTCATAATATGTGATATGATATGGCCTTTCTTCTTTGTGCTTCCGATCTCCATCTTCTAGCACGAACATGATCTCCATCATCACCGGCATTGCATCAAGGTCAATGAAGCTTCTCCATGGTTGTCGTCCACCGGCTTCAACTATTACAACTACTTTGAATAGACACGCGGGTCTTAACATAAATTAAAGACAACCATATGGCTCCTGCCGGTTGCCAACTTACAATAAGGAACATTGCATACATCAAATATAATCACAATCATGGCCATATCACATCGCTGCACACCCCTGCAAAACAAAGTTAGACGCCTCTACTTTCTTTGCATGTTTTACGTGGTTTGGGGCTTTCAATAAGTGTCGTTCTAACTTACGAACAAGAACCACAACATTGATACTAGTATTGTTAATCACCCGTTGTAAATTGGATCTTAACTATGCTAGGAAAAACAGGCACCCGCAAAGCCACTTATGCAATACAAGTTGCATGTCAAGCGTGGAGCAAGTCTCATGAACGATGTCATGTAAGGTTAGCCCGGGCCGCTTCATCCCAACATACCGCAAGATGCAAAGTACACAAGAAGCAATCGACAATAAAAGCATCAACGCCCACAATGACCATTGTGTTCTATTCGTGCAACAGATCTACATATAGACATGGCTCTGATACCACTGTAGGGTTTCGTAGCATGGAAAACAAAAAATTTCTACCGCATACAAACAAACAAGCCAAGATCTATCTACTAGATTGTAGCAACGAGTCGATGGAATAACTCACCCTCGAAGATTCCAAAGTGTTTAACGAGAGCGGATTCTCGTGGGTGATGTAGTCGTACTCTTCCCGATCTCAAGATCGCGTAGACGATCCTTCCGGCGCTGCGTTCCGACAGCGCTCCCGCAGTCGGTCACACGTTCGGTACTCGACGAAGACCTTCCTCTCCCTTGTTCCAGCAGGCAGCGGAGGTTGTAGCACTCTCCTCGCGATTCCGGCAGCACAACGGCGTGGTACCGGAAGTAGAGGGGAGATCTCGCAGGGCTTCGCCTTAAGCCGGAGCGAGTATGGTGGATTATGAGAGAGCTCCTCGGCGATCTAGGGTTTAGACACACCAAGGAGGAGGTGCTAGAGCCGGCGGCTAGGGTTTGGGGCAGCCCAAGTCGGCGGCTAGGGCAACCATAGGAGGCGGCGACAGCTGCAGGAGGTGGTGGCGCCAAGCTAGGGTTTGGGGCAGGGAATTTGTGTGTCTAGGAGGGAGCCCTGCCCCTCCTTATATAGGTGGAGGGGCCGGCCGGCCAAGGGGAGGGAGGGGAGTCCCTCCCCAACTCGGCTTGGGTGGTGCGCCGCCGGTTGGAGGAGGGATTCCCTCCCCAACTCGGTTTCCCACTCCTCCTCCTCTTTCCAAAACTTGCCGTTTGACTTTCAAACTAGACGTTTGACTTTTCAAATTAGGATTTGAATAAACCCTTTATTTTGGACAGCGAAGACACTTAGTATATGATGCAATCATTCCAACTTGCAATGACACATTCATATACCCCTTCCCCTCCGGAGTGCCGGACATTCCGGAACCTTCTAGAACATTCCTGATGAAAACACCAGAATCATTCCCCAACTCCGAAACGGGACTTTCCTTATATGAATCTTATTCTTCGGACCATTCCGGATCTCCTCGTGATATCCCGGATCCCATCCGAGACTCCGAACAACATTCGGTCTCTTTCTCATCATACCATAACTACTCAAACAACGTCGAATCCTTAAGTGTGTCTCCCTACGGTTTGTGAATTATGCGGACATGATCGAGACACTTCTCCGAACAATAACCAATAGAGGAATCTGGAAATTCATATTGCTCCCACATATTTCTACGATTACTTTGCGATCGAATGAACCACTTACATACGATACCAATTTCCCTTTGTCTCACGATAGTTTACTTATCCGAGGTTATGATCGTTGGTATCTCTGCATACCTAGTTCAACCTCGTTACCGATAAGTACTCTTTTCTCGTTCCCGTGATATGTGATCCCTTGTGAGCCAGTCACATGCTTGCAAGACAATTGGATGACATTCCACCGAGAGGGCCCAGAGTATATCTATCCGTCATATGGATGGACAAATCCCACTCTTGATCCATGTGTCTCAACCAATACTTTCCGAACACTCAATGCCACCTTTATAGACACCCAGTTACGGTGTGGTGTTTGATGTCATCAAAGCATCCATCCGGTAAAGGTGATATGCATGATCTCATGGTCGAAGGAATTAGGTTACTATGTATCAGAAAGCATATAGCAATTGAACTATTGAAATGACTTGATCTTTATGCTACGCTTATCTATAGGAGTATGTCCACCATATCATTCTCCTAACGATATGATATTGTTGTTAATAACATCTCAATGTTTATGATAGGGAAACCACAATCATCTATTAACCAACAAGCTAGTATTATATAGAGGCTCTACTAGGGACTTCAAATTAAGTTTACAAATCACACAAGTATTAATGTTTCCTTGTTAATACTATTATAGAATGAATGTCAATATTTATCATAAACACAAAGATATAATAATAACTACATTTATTATTGCCTCTAGGGCATATCTCCAACAGTCTCCCACTTGCACTAGAGTCATCTAATCTAGATTACATGGTAATATACCGAACACCCATGGCAGTTTGGTGCTGGTCATGTTTTGCCCTCGGGAGAGGTTTAGTCAACGGATCCGCCACATTCAGATCTGTGTGTACTTTGCAAATCTTTATATCCCCATCTTGGATATGTTCTCGAATAGCGTGAAAACGTAGCTTGATGTGCTTCAGCTTCTTGTGTGACCTTGGTTCTTGCGCATTGGCTATGGCGCCCATGTTATCACAGTAGATAGACATTGGGTCCAGCGCACTAGGAACCACACCCAGCTCTGTAATGAACTCTTTCATCCATATCGCTTCTTGTGAAGCCTCCGAAGCAGCCATGTATTCCGATTTAGTTGAAGATCTCGCCACAACGCTTAGCTTTGCACTCCTCCAGCTAACTGCTGCACCATTCAAAATAAATACGTATCCAGATTGTGATTTAGAATCATCCGGATCGGTGTTCCAACTAGCATCGGTGTAACCATTAACAACGAGTTGTTCATCACCTCCATAAGAAAGAACCATATCCTTAGTTCTTCTTAAGTACTTAAGGATTTTTTTGACCGCTGTCCAATGATCCACTCCTGGATCACTTTGATATCTGCTAGTTAAACTAACAGCATATGCAATGTCGGGTCTAGTACATAGCATGGCATACATTAGAGATCCTATGGCTGAGGCATAGGGAGTCTTACTCATCCTTTCTCTATCTTCTGCCGATGTCGGACTTTGAGTTTTACTCAAGGTCGTATTGGGCAACATGGGCAAGAACCCTTTCTTGCTTTCTTCCATTCCAAACCTCTTTAGAACTTTGTCCAAATATGTACTCTGTGACAATGATATTTGGCGTTTCGATCTATCTCTATAAATCTTTATGCCTAATATGTAAGTTGCTTCGCCAAGATCCTTCATTGAAAAACTATTATTCAAATATTCCTTGACACTATTAAGAAGGTCTAAATCATTCCCAATCAACAATATGTCATCTACATATAGTATTAAGAATGCTACAGAGCTCCCACTCACTTTCTTGTAAATACAAGCTTCTCCATAAGTTTGTATAAAACCAAAACTTTTGATCACCTTATCAAAACATTGATTCCAACTTCGGGATGCTTGCTTCAATCCATAAATGGACCGTTGAAGTTTGCATACCTTGTTAGCATCTTTAGGATCGACAAAACCTTTGGGTTGCATCATATACAACTCTTCATCAATGTCTCCATTGAGGAATGTTGTTTTGACATCCATCTGCCATATCTCATAATCATAATATGCAGCGATTGCTAACATAATCCTCACAGACTTTAGCTTCGCTAGTGGTGAGAAAGTCTCATCGTAGTCAACTCCTTGAATTTGTCGAAACCCTTTTGCGACAAGTCGAGCTTTATAGACAGTAACATTACCATCAGCATCTGTTTTCTTCTTGAAAATCCATTTGTTCTCGACAGCCTTCCGGCCATCCGGTAAGTCCACCAAAGTCCACACTTGGTTTTCGTACATGGATCCAGTCTCGGATTTCATGGCTTCTTGCCATTTATTGGAATCTGGGCTCATCATCGCTTCCTCATATGTCTCAGGGTCATCGGTGTTGTCCACCAACATGACACTCATAACGGGATCATACCAATCTGGAGTGGTACGAGTTCTCGTTGACCTGCGAGGCTCTGTAGCAACTTCAACCGAAGTTTCATGATCATCATCATTAGCTTCCTCTCTTATTGGTGCAGGCACCACAGGAACTTCTTCCGGTGCTGCGCTACTCGCAATTTCGAGAGAAGGTTCAACAACCTCGTCGAGTTCTACTTTCCTTCCAGTCACTTCTTTCGAGAGAAATTCCTTCTCTAGAAAGGATCCATTCTTGGCAACGAAGATTTTGCCTTCGGATTTATGATAGAAGGTATACCCAATAGTTTCCTTCGGGTATCCTATGAAGACGCATTTTTCCGCTTTGGGTTCAAGCTTGTCCGGCTGTAACTTCTTTACATAGGCTTCGCATCCCCAAACTTTAAGGAACGACAATCTAGGTTTCTTCCCAAACCATAATTCATACGGTGTCGTTTCAACGGATTTAGACGGTGCCCTATTTAAAGTGAATGCGGCTGTTTCTAATGCATAACCCCAAAATGATAGCGGTAAATCTGTAAGTGACATCATAGAATGAACCATATCTAAGAGAGTTCGATTACGACGTTCGGACACACCATTACGCTGTGGTGTTCCCGGCGGTGTCAACTGCGAAAGTATTCCGCATTTCTTCAAATGCTCGCCAAACTCGTAACTTAGATATTCACCTCCACGATCAGAACGTAGAAATTTAATCTTCTTGTTACGTTGATTCTCTACCTCACTTTGAAACTCCTTAAACTTCTCGAAAGTTTTGGACTTATGTTTCATGAAATAGATATACCCATATCTACTCAAGTCATCCGTGAAGGTAAGAACATAACGATAACCACCGCGCGATGCTACACTCATTGGACCACACACATTGGTATGTATGATTTCCAATAAGTCTGTAGCTCGCTCCATCATACCAGAAAATGGAGTCTTAGTCATTTTACCCATCAGACATGCTTCGCATCTATCAAGTGATTCGAAATCAAGTGATTCAAGAAGTCCATCGGAATGGAGTTTCTTCATACGCTTCACTCCAATGTGACCAAGACGACAGTGCCACATATAGGTCGAGTTATCGCTCGATTTCAAACGTTTAGCCTCAATGTTATTAATATGTGTATTTCCACTATCGAGATTCAACAAGAATAGACCATCTATCAAAGGTGCATGTGCATAAAACATATTACTCATATAAATCGAACAACCATTATTCTCGGACTTAAACAAGTAACCGTCTCGCAATAAACAAGATCCCGATATAATGTTCATGCTCAACGCAGGCACCAAATAACAATTATTTAAGTATAAAACTAATCCCGATGGTAGATGAAGGGGTAGCGTGCCGACCGCGATCACATCAACCTTTGATCCGTTTCCCACGCGCATCGTCACCTCGTTCTTCGCTAGCTTCCGTTTATTCTGCAGCACCTGTTTCGAGTTACAAATATGAGCAACCGAACCAGTATCAAATACCCAGGAACTACTACGAGTACTAGTGAGATACGCATCAATTGTTGGAGATATGCCCTAGAGGCAATAATAAATATAGTTATTATTATATCTTTGTGTTTATGATAAATGTTTACATTCATGCTATAATAGTATTAACAAGGAAACATTGATACTTGTGTGATTTGTAAACTTAATTTGAAGTCCCTAGTATAGCCTCTATACATCACTAGCTTGTTGGTTAATAGATGATTGTGGTTTCCCTATCATGAACATTGAGATGTTATTAACAACAATATCATATCGTTAGGAGAATGATATGGTGGACATACTCCTATAGATAAGCGTAGCATAAAGATCAAGTCATTTCAATAGTTCAATTGCTATATGCTTTCTGATACATAGTAACCTAATTCCTTCGACCATGAGATCATGCATATCACCCTTACCGGATGGATGCTTTGATGACATCAAACACCATACCGTAACTGGGTGGCTATAAAGGTGGCATTGAGTGTTCATAAAGTATTGGTTGAAACACATGGATCAAGAGTGGGATTTGTCCATCCATATGACGGATAAATATACTCTGGGCCCTCTCGGTGGAATGTCATCCAATTAGCTTGCAAGCATGTGACTGTCTCACAAGGGATCACATATCACGGGAGCGAGAAAAGAGTACTTATCGGTAACGAGGTTGAACTAGGTATGCAGAGATACCGACGATCATAACCTCGGATAAGTAAACTATCGTGAGACAAAGGGAAATTGGTATCGTATGTAAGTGGTTCATTCGATCGCAAAGTAATCGTAGAAATATATGGGAGCCATATGAATTTCCAGATTCCTCTATTGGTTATTGTTCGGAGAAGTGTCTCGATCATGTCCGCATAATTCACGAACCGTAGGGAGACACACTTAAGGATTCAACGTTGTTTGAGTAGTTATGGAATGAATGAGAAAGAGACCGAATGTTGTTCGGAGTCTCGGATGGGATCCGGGATATCACGAGGTGATCCGGAATGGTCCGGAGAATAAGATTCATATAAGGAAAGTCCCGTTTTGGAGTTGGGGAATGATTCCGGTGTTTTCATCGGGAATGTTCTAGAATGTTCCGGAATGTCCGGCACTCCGGAGGGGAAGGGTACATGAATGTGTTGTATCAAGTTGGTATGATTGCATCATGTACTAAGTGTCCTCGCTGTTCCAAATAAAGGATTAAATTGAATCCTAGTTTGAAAAGTCAAATAGCTAAATTGAAAAGTCAAATAGCTAAAATTGGAAAGTGGAAAAGAGGAGGAGGGGGGGAATCCGAGTTGGGGAGGAGTTCCCTCCTCCAACCGGCGGCAACCCTCCAAGCCGAGTTGGGGAGGGACTCCTCTCCCTCCCCTTGGCCGCCGGCCCCCCTCCACCTATATAAGGAGGGGCAGGGACCCCTCCTAGTGCACACAAGTCCCTCACCTCAAACCCTAGAAGCTGCAGCCCACCATAGCCGACGCCGCCCCCCTAGGGTTTTGCCCTAGCCACCAACTTGGGTGTCCCGGAACCCTAGCCGCCGGCTCTAGCACCTCCTCCTTGGTGTGTCTAAACCCTAGATCGCCGAGGAGCTCTCTCATACTCCACCATACTCGCTCCGGCTTAAGGCGAAGCCCTGCGAGATCTCCCCTCTACTTCCGGTACCACGCCGTTGTGCTGCCGGAATCGCGAGGAGAGTGCTACAACCTCCGCTGCCTGCTGGAACAAGGGAGAGGAAGGTCTTCGTTGAGTACCGAACGTGTGACCGACCGCGGGAGCACTGCCGGAACGCAGCGCCGGAAGGATCGTCTACGCGATCTTGAGATCGGGAAGAGTACGACTACATCACCCACGAGAATCCGCTCTCGTTAAACACTTTGGAATCTTCGAGGGTAAGTTATTCCATCGACTCGTTGCTACAATCTAGTAGATAGATCTTGGCTTGTTTGTTTGTATGCGATAGAAATTTTTTGTTTTCCATGCTACGAAACCCTACAGTGGTATCAGAGTCGTGTCTATATGTAGATCTGTTGCACGAGTAGAACACAATGGTCATTGTGGGCGTTGATGCTTTTATTGTCGATTGCTTCTTGTGTACTTTGCATCTTGCGGTATGTTGGGATGAAGCGGCCCGGGCTAACCTTACATGACATCGTTCATGAGACTTGCTCCACGCTCGACATGCAACTTGTATTGCATAAGTGGCTTTGCGGGTGCCTGTTTCTCCTAGCATAGTTAAGATGCAATTTACAACGGGTGATTAACAATACTAGTATCAATGTTGTGGTTCATGTTCGTAAGTTAGAACGACACTTATTGAAAGCCCCAAACCACATAAAACATGCAAAGAAAGTAGAGGCGTCTAACTTTGTTTGCAGGGGTGTGCAGTGATGTGATATGGCCACGATTGTGATTATATTTGATGTATGCAATGTTCCTTATTGTAAGTTGGCAACCGGCAGGAGCCATATGGTTGTCTTTAATTTATGTTAAGACCCGCGTGTCTATTCAAAGTAGTTGTAATAGTTGAAGCCGGTGGACGACAACCATGGAGAGGCGTCATTGACCTTGATGCAATGCCGGTGATGATGGAGATCATGTTCGTGCTAGAAGATGGAGATCGGAAGCACAAAGAAGAAAGGCCATATCATATCACATATTATGAATTGCATGTGATGTTAATCCTTTATGCATCTTGTATTGCTTAGTAGACGACGGTAGCATTATAAGATGATCCCTCATGCACATGAATTTCAAGTCATAAAGTGTTCACCCTTAGTTAGCACCATTGCTAAAGCTTGTTGTTTTGAAGCACCACGTGATGATCGGGTGTGTTAGATTCCGCAAGTGTATACAACGTGAGCAAGCCAGATTTGCTCATGCGGAAACTAAGGTTTGATCTTGACGATCCTAGCATGTACAGACATGGTCTCGGAACACGGATCATCGAAAGGTAAAGCATGAATCATATAGTAGATATGATGAACATGACGATTGTTCGCCATTGAAACTATATCAACTCTCGTGATGATCGGTGTTGATGTAGTGGATTTGGTTCGTGTGATCACTAAAACAATGTGAGGGATGTTGTTTTGAGTGGGAGTTCACCTAGATTAACTTTATTATTAATTTGAACTCAATTTGTCATAAACTTAGTCTAAACTATTGCAAATATGTTGTAGATCAATGGCAGCCCCTACCATCAATTTTAATGCGTTCCTAGAGAAAGAAAAGTTGAAAAACAATGGAAGCAACTTAGCGGATTGGTTCCGCAATTTGAGGATTGTCCTCACAGCTGGTAATTTGACCTATGTGCTGGATGCACCGCTGGGTGACCCACCTGCAGCTGATGCTTCCGATGAAGTAAAGAATGTTTACCTCGCTCGGAAGAATCAGTACTCCATAGTTTAGTGTGCTATCTTGTATGGTTTGGAATCGGAGCTTCAGAAATGGTTTGAGAATTCAGACCCATATGATATTGTCGAGGATCTCAAATTGATCTTTGAGACTCATGCGGCAATTGAAAGTTATGAGGCTTCTGAAAAGTTCTTTAACTGCAAGATGGAAGAGGGCAGCTCCGTCAGTGAGCATGTGCTTAAGATGTCTGGGCACGCAAACAAACTTCAAAGCTTGGGTATAGTGATTCCTAATGCTTTGGGGATTTATCGTGTCCTCCAATCACTACCACCAAGTTACAAGAACTTTGTGATGAACTACAACATGCAGAACATGAACAAGCAGTTGCCAGAACTGTTTGTTATGTTAAAGTCTGCAAAAGTGGAGATCAAGAAAGAGCACCAAGTGTTGTTGGTCAATAAGACCACCAAATTCAAGAAAGTCAAGTCTAAGCAGAAGGGACACTTCAAGAAGGGTGGTAAGAAAGTTACCACGCCGGCGAAGAAGACCAAGGCTGGACCTAAGCCTGATACTGAGTGCTTTTACTGCAAAGGAGAAGGTCACTGGAAGCGGAATTGCCCCAAGTACTTGGTGGATTTGAAGAACGACAACATCAAGAAGAAAGGTATATCTGATATACATGTTATTGATGTGTATCTCACTAGTACTCGTAGTAGTGCCTGGGTATTTGATACTGGTTCGGTTGCTCATATTTGTAACTCGAAACAGGTGCTGCAGAATAAACGGAAGCTAGCGAAGAACGAGGTGACGATGCGCGTGGGAAACGGATCAAAGGTTGATGTGATCGCGGTCGGCACGCTACCCCTTCATCTACCATCGGGATTAGTTTTATACTTAAATAATTGTTATTTGGTGCCTGCGTTGAGCATGAACATTATATCGGGATCTTGTTTATTGCGAGACGGTTACTTGTTTAAGTCCGAGAATAATGGTTGTTCGATTTATATGAGTAATATGTTTTATGCACATGCACCTTTGATAGATGGTCTATTCTTGTTGAATCTCGATAGTGGAAATACACATATTAATAACATTGAGGCTAAACGGTTGAAATCAAGCGATAACTCGACCTATATGTGGCACTGTCGTCTTGGTCACATTGGAGTGAAGCGTATGAAGAAACTCCATTCCGATGGACTTCTTGAATCACTTGATTTCGAATCACTTGATAGATGCGAAGCATGTCTGATGGGTAAAATGACTAAGACTCCATTTTCTGGTATGATGGAGCGAGCTACGGACTTATTAGAAATCATACATACCGATGTGTGTGGTCCAATGAGTGTAGCATCGCGCGGTGGTTATCGTTATGTTCTTACCTTCACGGATGATTTGAGTAGATATGGGTATATCTATTTCATGAAACATAAGTCCGAAACTTTCGAGAAGTTTAAGGAGTTTCAAAGTGAGGTAGAGAATCAACGTAACAAGAAGATTAAATTTCTACGTTCTGATCGTGGAGGTGAATATCTAAGTTACGAGTTTGGCGAGCATTTGAAGACCCTGAGACAACACCGATGACCCTGCGAAATATGAGGAAGCGATGATGAGCCCAGATTCCAATAAATGGCAAGAAGCCATGAAATCCGAGATTGGATCCATGTACGAAAACCAAGTGTGGACTTTGGTGGACTTACCAGATGGCCGAAAGGCTGTCGATAACAAATGGATCTTCAAGAAGAAAACAAATGCTGATGGTAATGTTACTGTCTATAAAGCTCGACTTGTCGCAAAAGGGTTTCGACAAATTCAAGGAGTTGACTATGATGAGACTTTCTCACCAGTAGCGAAGCTAAAGTCTGTGAGGATTATGTTAGCAATCGCTGCATATTATGATTATGAGATATGGAAGATGGATGTCAAAACAACATTCCTCAATGGAGATATTGATGAAGAGTTGTATATGATGCAACCCAAAGGTTTTGTCGATCCTAAAGATGCTAACAAGGTATGCAAACTTCAACGGTCCATTTATGGATTGAAGCAAGCATCCCGAAGTTGGAATCAACGTTTTGATAAGGTGATCAAAAGTTTTGGTTTTATACAAACTTATGGAGAAGCTTGTATTTACAAGAAAGTGAGTGGGAGCTCTGTAGCATTCTTAATACTATATGTGGATGACATATTATTGATTGGGAATGATGTAGACCTTCTTAATAGTGTTAAGGAATATTTGAATAATAGTTTTTCAATGAAGGATCTTGGCGAAGCAGCTTACATATTAGGCATAAAGATTTACAGAGATAGCTAGATCGAAAGGCCAAATATCATTGTCACAGAGTACATATTTGGACAAAGTTCTAAAGAGGTTTGGAATGGAAGATAGCAAGAAAGGGTTCTTGCCCATGTTGCCCAATATGACCTTGAGTAAAACTGAAAGTCCGACATCGGCAGAAGATAGAGAAAGGATGAGTAAGACTCCCTATGCCTCAGCCATAGGATCTCTAATGTATGCCATGCTATGTACTAGACCCGACATTGCATATGCTGTTAGTTTGACTAGCAGATATCAAAGTGATCCAGGAGTGGATCATTGGACAGCGGTCAAAAACATCCTTAAGTACTTGAGAAGAACTAAGGATATGGTTCTTTCTTATGGAGGTGATGAACAACTCGTTGTTAATGGTTACACCGATGCTAGTTGGAACACCGATCCGGATGATTCTAAATCACAATCTGGATACGTATTTATTTTGAATGGTGCAGCAGTTAGCTGGAGGAGTGCAAAGCTAAGCGTTGTGGCGAGATCTTCAACTGAATCGGAATACATGGCTGCTTCGGAGGCTTCACAAGAAGCGATATGGATGAAAGAGTTCATTACAGAGCTGGGTGTGGTTCCTAGTGCGCTGGACCCAATGTCTATCTACTGTGATAACATGGGCGCCATAGCCAATGCGCAAGAACCAAGGTCACACAAGAAGCTGAAGCACATCAAGCTACGTTTTCACGCTATTCGAGAACATATCCAAGATGGGGATATAAAGATTTGCAAAGTACACACAGATCTGAATGTGGCGGATCCGTTGACTAAACCTCTCCCGAGGGCAAAACATGACCAGCACCAAACTGCCATGGGTGTTCGGTATATTACCATGTAATCTAGATTAGATGACTCTAGTGCAAGTGGGAGACTATTGGAGATATGCCCTAGAGGCAATAATAAATATAGTTATTATTATATCTTTGTGTTTATGATAAATGTTTACATTCATGCTATAATAGTATTAACAAGGAAACATTGATACTTGTGTGATTTGTAAACTTAATTTGAAGTCCCTAGTATAGCCTCTATACATCACTAGCTTGTTGGTTGATAAATGATTGTGGTTTCCCTATCATGAACATTGAGATGTTATCAACAACAAGATCATATCGTTAGGAGAATGATATGATGGACATACTCCTATAGGTAAGCGTAGCATAAAGATCAAGTCATTTTAATAGTTCAATTGCTATATGTTTTCTGATACATAGTAACCTAATTCCTTCGACCATGAGATCATGCATATCACCCTTACCGAATGGATGCTTTGATGACATCAAACACCACACCGTAAGTAGGTGGCTATAAAGGTGGCATTGAGTGTTCAGAAAGTATTGGTTGAAACACATGGATCAAGAGTGGGATTTGTCCATCCATATGACGGATAGATATACTCTGGGCCCTCTCGG
Organism: Avena atlantica; assembly: GCA_910589765.1. Lineage (NCBI taxonomy): Eukaryota > Viridiplantae > Streptophyta > Magnoliopsida > Poales > Poaceae > Avena > Avena atlantica. The sequence continues at coordinate 29,257,177 of OU342735.1, forward strand.
TGGAATGTCATCCAATTAGCTTGCAAGCATGTGACTGGCTCACAAGGCATCACATATCACGGGAACGAGAAAAGAGTACTTATCGGTAACGAGGTTGAACTAGGTATGCAGAGATACCGACGATCATAACCTCGGATAAGTAAACTATCGTGAGACAAAGGGAAATTGGTATCGTATGTAAGTGGTTCATTCGATCGCAAAGTAATCATAGAAATATGTGGGAGCCATATGTATTTCCAGATTCCTCTATTGGTTATTGTTCGGAGAAGTGTCTCGATCATGTCCGCATAATTCTCGAACCGTAGGGACACACACTTAAGGATTCGACGTTGTTTGAGTAGTTATGGAATGAATGAGAAAGAGACCGAATATTGTTCGGAGTCTCGGATGGGATCCGGGATATCACGAGGTGATCTGGAATGGTCCGGAGAATAAGATTCATATAAGGAAAGTCCCATTTCGGAGTTGGGGAATGATTCCGGTGTTTTCATCGGGAATGTTCTAGAATGTTCCGGAATGTCCGGCACTCCGGAGGGGAAGGGTACATGAATGTGTTGTATCAAGTTGGTATGATTGCATCATGTACTAAGTGTCCTCGCTGTTCCAAATAAAGGATTAAATTGAATCCTAGTTTGAAAAGTCAAATAGCTAAATTGAAAAGTCAAATAGCTAAAATTGGAAAGTGGAAAAGAGGAGGAGGGGGGAATCCGAGTTGGGGAGGAGTTCCCTCCTCCAACCGGCGGCAACCCTCCAAGCCGAGTTGGGGAGGGACTCCTCTCCCTCCCCTTGGCCGCCGGCCCCCCTCCACCTATATAAGGAGGGGCAGGGCCCCTCCTAGTGCACACAAGTCCCTCACCTCAAACCCTAGAAGCTGCAGCCCACCATAGCCGCCGCCGCCCCCCTAGGGTTTTGCCCTAGCCGCCGACTTGGGTGTCCCGGAACCCTAGACGCCGGCTCTAGCACCTCCTCCTTGGTGTGTCTAAACCCTAGATCGCCGAGGAGCTCTCTCATACTCCACCATACTCGCTCCGGCTTAAGGCGAAGCCCTGCGAGATCTCCCCTCTACTTCTGGTACCACGCCGTTGTGCTGCCGGAATCGCGAGGAGAGTGCTACAACCTCCGCTGCCTGCTGGAACAAGGGAGAGGAAGGTCTTCGTTGAGTACCGAACGTGTGACCGCCTGCGGGAGCGCTGCCGGAACGCAGCGCCGGAAGGATCGTCTACGCGATCTTGAGATCGGGAAGAGTACGACTACATCACCCACGAGAATCCGCTCTCGTTAAACACTTTGGAATCTTCAAGGGTAAGTTATTCCATCGACTCGTTGCTACAATGTAGTAGATAGATCTTGGCTTATTTGTTTGTATGCGATAGAATTTTTTTGTTTTCCATGTTACGAAACCCTACATCAATAACATGTATATCAGATATACCTTTCTTCTTGATGTTGTCGTTCTTCAAATCCGCCAAGTACTTTGGGAAATTCCGCTTCCAGTGACCTTCTCCCTTGCAGTAAAAGCACTCAGTATCAGGCTTAGGTCCAGCCTTGGTCTTCTTCGTCGGCATGGTAACTTTCTTACCACCCTTCTTGAAGTGTCCCTTCTGCTTAGACTTGCCTTTCTTGAATTTGGTGGTCTTATTGACCAACAACACTTGGTGCTCTTTCTTGATCTCCACTTCTGCAGATTTCAACATGACAAAGAGTTCTGGCAACGTCTTGTTCATGTTTTGCATGTTGTAGTTCATCACAAAGTTCTTGTAACTTGGTGGTAGTGATTGGAGGACACGGTAAATCCCCAAAGCATTAGGAATCACAATACCCAAGCTTTGAAGTTTGTTTGCGTGCCCAGACATCTTAAGCACATGCTCACGGACGGAGCTGCCCTCTTCCATCTTGCAGTTAAAGAACTTTTCAGAAGCCTCATAGCTTTCAATTGCCGCATGAGTCTCAAAGATCAATTTGAGATTCTCGACAATATCATATGGGTCTGAATTCTCAAACCTTTTCTGAAGCTCCGATTCTAAACCATACAAGATAGCACACTGCACTGTGGAGTACTGAGTCTTCCGAGTGAGGTAAACATTCTTTACTTCATCGGGAGCATCATCTGCAGGTGGGTCACCCAGCGGTGCATCCAGCACATAGGTCAAATTACCAGCTGTGAGGACAATCTTCAAATTGCGGAACCAATCCGCGAAGTTGCTTCCATTGTTTTTCAACTTTTCTTTCTCTAGGAACGCATTAAAATTGATGGTAGGGGCTGCCATTGATCTACAACATATTTGCAATAGTTTAGACTAAGTTTATGACAAATTGAGTTCAAATTAATAATAAAATTAATCTAGGTGAACTCCCACTCAAAACAATATCCCTCACATTGTTTTAGTGATCACACGAACCAAATCCACCACATCAACACCGATCATCACGAGAGTTGATATAGTTTCAATGGCGAACAATCGACATGTTCATCATATCTACTATATGATTCATGCTTTACCTTTCGGTGATCCGTGTTCCGAGACCATGTCTGTACATGCTAGGCTCGTCAAGATCAAAACTTAGTTTCCGCATGAGCAAATCTGGCTTGCTCACGTTGTATACACTTGCGGAATCTAACACACCCGATCATCACGTTGTGCTTCGAAACAACAAGCTTTAGCAACGATGCTAACTAAGGGTGAACACTTTATGACTTGAAATTCATGTGCATGAGGGATCATCTTATAATGCTACCGTCGTCTACTAAGCAATACAAGATGCATAAAGGATTAACATCACATGCAATTCATAATATGTGATATGATATGGCCTTTCTTCTTTGTGCTTCCGATCTCCATCTTCTAGCACGAACATGATCTCCATCATCACCGGCATTGCATCAAGGTCAATGACGCTTCTCCATGGTTGTCGTCCACCGGCTTCAAATATTACAACTACTTTGAATAGACACGCGGGTCTTAACATAAATTAAAGACAACCATATGGCTTCTGCCGGTTGCCAACTTACAATAAGGAACATTGCATACATCAAATATAATCACAATCATGGCCATATCACATCACTACACACCCCTGCAAAACAAAGTTAGACGCCTCTACTTTCTTTGCATGTTTTACGTGGTTTGGGGCTTTCAATAAGTGTCGTTGTAACTTACGAACAAGAACCACAACATTGATACTAGTATTGTTAATCACCCGTTGTAAATTGGATCTTAACTATGCTAGGAGAAACAGGCATCCGCAAAGCCACTTATGCAATACAAGTTGCATGTCAAGCGTGGAGCAAGTCTCATGAACGATGTCATGTAAGGTTAGCCCGGGTCGCTTCATCCCAACATACCGCAAGATGCAAAGTACACAAGAAGCAATCGAGAATAGAAGCATTAACGCCCACAATGACCATTGTGTTCTACTTGTGCAACAGATCTACATATAGACACGGCTCTGATACCACTGTAGGGTTTCGTAGCATGGAAAACAAAAATTTTCTACCGCATACAAACAAACAAGCCAAGATCTATCTACTAGATTGTAGCAACGAGTCGATGGAATAACTCACCCTCGAAGATTCCAAAGTGTTTAACGAGAGCGGATTCTCGTGGGTGATGTAGTCGTACTCTTCCCGATCTCAAGATCGCGTAGACGATCCTTCCGGCGCTGCGTTCCGGCAGCGCTCCCGCAGTCGGTCACACTTTCGGTACTCGACGAAGACCTTCCTCTCCCTTGTTCTAGCATGCAGCAGAGGTTGTAGCACTCTCCTCGCGATTCCGGCAGCACAACGGCGTGGTACCGGAAGTAGAGGAGAGATCTCGCAGGGCTTCGCCTTAAGCCGGAACGAGTATGGTGGATTATGAGAGAGCTCCTCGGCGATCTAGGGTTTAGACACACCAAGGAGGAGGTGCTAGAGCCGGCGGCTAGGGTTTGGGGCAGCCCAAGTCGGCGGCTAGGGCAACCCTAGGAGGCGGCGGTAGCTGCAGGAGGTGGTGGCGCCAAGCTAGGGTTTGGGGCAGGGAACTTGTGTGTCTAGGAGGGAGCCCTGCCCCTCCTTATATAGGTGGAGGGGCCGACCGGCCAAGGGGAGGGAGGGGAGTCCCTCCCCAACTCGGCTTGGGTGGTGCGCCGCCGGTTGGAGGAGGGATTCCCTCCCCAACTCGGTTTCCCACTCCTCCTCTTTCCAAAACTTGCCGTTTGACTTTCAAACTAGCCGTTTGACTTTTCAAATTAGGATTTGAATAAACCCTTTATTTTGGACAGCGAAGACACTTAGTATATGATGCAATCATTCCAACTTGCAATGACACATTCATATACCCCTTCCCCTCCGGAGTGCCGGACATTCCGGAACCTTCTAGAACATTCCCGATGAAAACACCGGAATCATTCCCCAACTCCGAAACGGGACTTTCCTTATACGAATCTTATTCTCCGGACCATTCCGGATCTCCTCGTGATATCCCAGATCCCATCCGAGACTCCGAACAACATTTGGTATCTTTCTCATCATACCATAACTACTCAAACAACGTCGAATCCTTAAGTGTGTCTCCCTACGGTTCGTGAATTATGCGGACATGATCGAGACACTTCTCCGAACAATAACCAATAGAGGAATCTGGAAATTCATATGGCTCCCACATATTTCTATGATTACTTTGCGATCGAATGAACCACTTACATACGATACCAATTTCCCTTTGTCTCACGATAGTTTACTTATCCAAGGTTATGATCGTCGGTATCTCTGCATACCTAGTTCAACCTCGTTACCGATAAGTACTCTTTTCTCGTCCCCGTGATATGTGATCCCTTGTGAGCCAGTCACATGCTTGCAAGCCAATTGGATGACATTCCACCGAGAGGGCCCAGAGTATATCTATCCGTCATATGGATGGACAAATCCCACTCTTGATCCATGTGTCTCAACCAATACTTTCCGAACACTCAATGCCACCTTTATAGCCACCCAGTTACGGTGTGGTGTTTGATGTCATCAAAGCATCCATCCGGTAAAGGTGATATGCATGATCTCATGGTCGAAGGAATTAGGTTACTATGTATCAGAAAGCATATAGCAATTGAACTATTGAAATGACTTGATCTTTATGCTACGCTTATCTATAGGAGTATGTCCACCATATCATTCTCCTAACGATATGATCTTGTTGTTAATAACATCTCAATGTTCATGATAGGGAAACCACAATCATCTATTAACCAACAAGCTAGTATTATATAGAGGCTTTACTAGGGACTTCAAATTAAGTTTACAAATCACACAAGTATTAATGTTTCCTTGTTAATACTATTATAGCATGAATGTAAACATTTATCATAAACACAAAGATATAATAATAACTATATTTATTATTGCCTCTAGGGCATATCTCCAACAAATAGAGGTAAGCATGTTGCATCCCCTTGTACCAGCGTCATGGACAACCTAGAAACTCATGTTTCATCGGTGCCTCATAAAAACTTATGGAACACACCTGGAAGAACAAAAAGTATAGCAGGACGGTGATACTACAAGCAGGAAATTTATACTGCATTGAACTGAACAACACATCTCAAATATAATCCAAACTAACTGGACAATAATCATGAATTTGGATATTTGTGTTTCTGCATCTTGTACAATAAGCCAATAACAGCTTGATTTGGACATTCTCCCCCCTCGAACCCAATGCAATCGTAGTGGAAAAGATAGAGAACATAAAGAATATTACACTATTTCCAACAAGTTGGCCACCAGACTGCATCCTCGTCCAGTGAGAAATACATCAGGAGTGCACACATTATGTACAATTTGGAGACATCAGGAATACCTCAGGAAATTCTCCCAATTTGGAGACACTGATGTTTTCTTTACATTACCATAATAAAACATTATGGTAGACATTTCCACAATATTTGGGAAGTAATACAAACCATACAAATGTACAATATAAGTGTAAGGCTCGCGACTAACCTTTGGCATGATTTTTGCATATAAAATATAACTACCTTCCCTTAATTCTTCAACCAATGACTGCTATCGGCTCTTCTCTCTTGTGTGTATATGAGACTGAGAATGGAACATCATTTAGTCATAATCAATATAATGGGGAACCACACACTTATAACACATTCTTGATGAATACTATAACACTTATATTGGCGCAGTACTACTAATCACTGTTGATAAGGGAAAATCAACGTGTGATACAATAAAGGATATATGTTTTATATTTATAAGTGCATCACAAATTTGCCAACTCATTCTGTAGCGGTTGCATCACCGTTCCTAAATTGTCAGTTTATGACAGGGCAACAGAACTTCCCCTTTGTAGTGCACATCATCTATTGGGCTTGTGGTTGTGTTGGGCAACATAACTAACCTTCAAAACAGAAATTACAAGGCAATGTTCAAATTCATGCTAAAAAGAGGACCATGACGTTACCTTGGTTTATACTTTATATATATATATATATATACGCTTTAAAAAAAATGTATGCCCCGCATCTTTGAGAGAAAATAATTAAAAAATAAGAGAAAAGACATGAGGTGTCGACACATAAAATGACATAGTTCACCTATGTGTATTAACCATGGAATTCAGGAGGTGCATGTTTATTTTCATAATTAGATATAAAATAGGAACTTTGCTATTAAGAAAAGAAAGTCTGAAGTTGCAGATTGTGTAAAACACAGTCGGCCAGTTAACTCAGTCTGCATGGTACTATATCAGTTCTTGAATTGTAAAGAGTTAACTCACAATATGCAATTGGTCTCTTCATGGTACTGTATCAGTTCCCAAATCGTAAAGCAAATTCATGTTTGCAAAGTAGACTCTTGCTCACCTTACTTTTTCAGAACTCTGATTTTCTTGTCAAGGCTCAGATTAGCATATTCTCACCTTTAGATCAGTCATGGCGATTTTGTGGATCACCTCTTGTTCACCTACTCATTAACTGAACCTATCAAGAGTAGTACATGGCAAGTTAAAACCAGCAGTGATATCAAAGTTGAGTGATTTTTATAGGTCATCACAGGAAAACAGTAAAGCATGTTCAGTTTAATGAAGCTTTACAAACATCCTGAAAGAAAGCATATATGTGACATGATGAGTATACATAAATAAAATAATTAACCACGTCAGGCTGAGAAACTTAAAACACATTTCTCTCTGGACCTTGGCTCATTATGTAATGCAATTCTATATGGTTTAAGAATTTAAAATATACATGTATACAACTTTAAAGATCGTTGAGCGGTATCAGCATCAATACTAACAAACACAAGCTTAGATCAGCTACTCCAACAGTGCAATGGTTCATTTGGGATAGTCTCATTCTTGTATGTCTGACCGTCAAACAGAGTATCCATTACCTTGAAGAATATGTACATATTGCAAACCGTGCACCTGAACATCCGTTGAAGCTCCAGCAATAAATATCAAATTGATATTTTGTGCATTATCTGCCACTATTTTAGTTGCAGCTAAAAGAGTACATAAAGTTCCTAAATCTCTAAAAAATGGATTACAGTGAGAAGAACATAATGAAGAAACAAGAACCAAAATGAAAAGGCCAAGAATACATACTATGTAGATTTTGCATATCAGCAAACACACGAGCCGCATTAGTCAAACCTACTACTGATCAGGGAGAGCCACCTCCATCTCTTGCCCGGGTACCCAGCAGCAGCGCGGCACTCCTCGTCCGTCGCTATGGCTGAGGTCCGTCTCCCGTGCAGTGGAGGTTCAGAAAACAACGCAGAGATGTCCTGGCCTAGAAGATGGCGGAGGAGCCCATGCACCCGACGCGGCGGCATACCACATGTTAGGGCTGGCCTCGGCGACACACGCCGAACCAGCCCTCCGGCGACAAACGCCGATGTCCTCTCTCTCTCTCGCACGGACGAAGGTAGAAGAAGAAGTGGAGACAGCAGATTTTTCCGGGCCGGCGCACGAACGCCGCCGCGGGCGCACCAACACCCTAGTCTTTTTCCTTTTCTGTTTGTTCCATGGCCGTCGCATGGCGCCGCTATGGCCTCCGTGGCCGCGCAGCTCCTCCACGCCGCCGCCATGCGGCGCCACCACGCAGGTCCGCCGCGGTCGCCACGGTCGCCGCACATACGGCGTCCCCTCGCCGCCTCCGCGTCCGCCGTGCTCACCGCGGACTGACCGCGTGCCACGGCCACGCGTCGGATCGACAAGGCTCTGATACCATCTTCCCGGCGCACTGACGCCTGCCGCACTAACGACTTTCTTGCTTCACTCGAGCTCCGCCATGATCCGCATGCCCCAGCTCGCGCGCCTGATACGCTCCAACACGTTCAACGCGGCCGGCTTGCTGTTGGACCAACTCCTCCGCCTAACTCGCCACGCTCCACACGCCCCAGCTTGTGCCCACGTCGCGCTCCAACGCGATCAACACGGCCGGCCCTGCGTGCCCAGAACGTGGTCTTCTTTCTCGGCGACACACGCCGAGCTTCTTCTCCACCGGCGACAGTCGGCGCGCTCCACACGCCTCCAGCTCACGCCCATGCCGCGCACTGACGCAGGCAACGCGGCCAGCCCGGCGCGCCCAGGACGCGGTCCTCTTCCTCGGCGATTTGTTAGTATAATTCTGATCTAAGTCAGCTCGCGTGTGCTGCGTGGGTTAGATGTTCAGTTAGATGTGTGCGTATGTATGCAGGCTAGTTTAGGCGTTAGTTACGGAAGCACCGAGCATGGCTCGCGGAAAGCTCAGTGACGACCGGTTCATGCGCGTGAGGGAGTGGCTCACGTTTGAGGCATGCCGGTCCACAAGGGGCTCGTGTGTACGTGCGCACGAGGACCGCATGAGGTAGTTGCTCAGGTGCTGGAGACTATAAAACATCATGTAATCAGTGGCATTCGGTTTGCGCCAGCTGAAAAGAGGAATACGACTAGGGCGTCTGTGCGCCTACGGCGGCGTTCGTGCGCCGGCCGAAGAAAATACTTGTGCTTCTTCTACCTCCGACTGGTGAGCTGTGAGAGAGCTAGGTAGAAGAGAGGGTGCAGCCTCGGGCTGCACCAACACTTGGTATCAGAGCCTCGCGGCTCGGGGCTGTGGCGCGGCGAGTCTGCGGTGAGAGCGGCGGCGGCTGCGGCCGTGGCTCGTTGTGACGCCGTTCGTGCGGTGGATGCAGAGGCGCGGCGACATGCAACGGCGTCTAGGAAGGTCGTGTCCGAGTGCAGCCGGAACGTCGGGCGTGGTCGCTGGCGGAGGAGCTCGGCGTTTGTCGCCCGAGGTGAAGGAGGACCGGCGTGTGTGCGCCAGGTCGAGTCCATGACGGTGGTGACCGGCGTATGTGCGCCAGGTCGAGTCCGTGGCGGCGTCGTACGTGCGACGAGCATGAAGGCCCGCAGGCGATGTGCGGCGGCGAGGCGAGGAGGCCGTGGAGGACCTGCGTGGTGGCCGCAGCTGCGTGGCGGCGCGCTGTGCTGTCGTGTGTGCGATGAGTGTGGAGGCCATGGAGGAGCGGCATGGCGCAGAGGCTGGGGAACGGCGTTCGTCGCCGAGGAGCTCGGCGTGTTTCGCCTAGGAAAATATGGCGGCTGAGACGGCGTGTGGCGCTGTCCCATAAACCAGTTCAGAATTAGGAAGAGTTTGTTAGTATAATTCTGATCTAAGTCAGCTCGCGTGTGCTGCGTGGGTTAGATGTTCAGTTAGATGTGTGCGTATGTATGCAGGCTAGTTTAGGCGTTAGTTACGGAAGCACCGAGCATGGCTCGCGGAAAGCTCAGTGACGACCGGTTCATGCGCGTGAGGGAGTGGCTCACGTTTGAGGCATGCCGGTCCACAAGGGGCTCGTGTGTACGTGCGCACGAGGACCGCATGAGGTAGTTGCTCAGGTGCTGGAGACTATAAAACATCATGTAATCAGTGGCATTCGGTTTGCGCCAGCTGAAAAGAGGAATACGACTAGGGCGTCTGTGCGCCTACGGCGGCGTTCGTGCGCCGGCCGAAGAAAATACTTGTGCTTCTTCTACCTCCGACTGGTGAGCTGTGAGAGAGCTAGGTAGAAGAGAGGGTGCAGCCTCGGGCTGCACCAACACTTCCTCCTCTACCAAGAGGCAACCCGTGATTGTGGTGTGCCCTGTCGGCCGGCCGCGCCGTCGGATAGAAGGGACGTGCGAGGCAGGACCGCAGGAGGGCAGGGCGCCTCCGGTGTAGATCGAGGCAGGAGTGAGAAGGCGCCGCCATTGAACTTGATGTAGGGGATGGAGTGGACGAGCGAGGCAGGAGGTGAGGCACCTCCTGTGCAAATCGACGCCGGAGTGCGACGACGCCGCCGTTGAACTTGATGCAGGCCAGAACACCTCCAGGTGATCTCGAAGCAGGGAATGGGAGGGTTGTACTGGTGGCCGACAGGGCAGCGCGCCACCATGGACAAGGATGTTGCGCGCCGCCGAGGCCGTGTCCAGAGGCGTAGGCTGGGGGGGTTGGGGAGGGGGTTCGGATCGGGAGGAGATGACAACATGGTTTTGGAGAAGTGAGGGGCGGACAAAGCGGGAAGGAATTGCGTTTTAGTGCCGGGCGGAACCCACGGGACGGGATTGGATTGCGTTTCCGTGCTCGACGCCTCGACGGAGGCCACCCCTATCGGCTGACGAAGCAACGAGCGCAGAGCAGGACGAAACCAACGACGTAGTGGGCAAAGTGGCAGAAAACGAAACCATGACTTTCTTTTTAGATAGTAGAGACTAGAGCATATAGTGCTAATATGAACATATAGTGCTGCAAAAACAAAGAACATCAACTCATCCTCATCCCGGGCTTTTATATATGCACTATAGGTGTTCGTTAAAATACCTGTTAGAGCGATGCGACTTTGGGTCACACAAGGCAGACATGATATGAGTTGCTCGAACCACTAGTGAGAGGTAATGCTCTGTCGCGGCGGAGAGAAGACGCAAAATGCTGCCACGGCGCAGAGACACACTAGTCCTGGTCCTTAACACCAACCGGGACTAGTGGGGGTGCACCACGAGCGCGCGCGAAAGCCACATGGACAGCCATTAGTCCTAGCTAGTTACTGGGCTGGGACTAGTGGGTGGGCCTCTAGTCTCGCTTGGCTAGAGGCCCTTACGGCCCGGGACTGGAGGCCTTGTCTCCACTAGTGTGTTGATAGCTACCTAATTTACATGGAAAAAAAAGACATGAGAAAAAAGGTAACTGACTGCACAGCACTTGTTATTGTAACGTGACGATCAGCTAGAAGAGGCTTCGGCTGATGCAAACAAGTGTCGGCCGGTCTCTTTTTTTTCTGAAACAGTTCTGTGCCATATTGATTCCTCCTTCTCTGTTTTAAAATATAAGATGTTTTATCTTTGTAAAGAAAATGTATCTAAACTTATTTTAGCGTGTAGATTCACTCATAAGAGGGAGTACAAGTTAACTTCACGGAGCAAATGAGGGTCTCCATAGTTCTCCTTGCGCCAACATCTTATCCGCGGACCCCACTCGCTCGCCAAATCTGGCATTTTCTCTTTGCTCGATATGATTCATAAGTTGTTCATGTTGGAATTATGCCCTAGAGGCAATAATAAAGATGTTATCATTATAATTCTTGTTCATGATAAAGTTTATATTCCATGCTAGAATTGTATTAAGCGGAAACTTTAATACTTGTGTGGTTTGTGAACAACACCGTGTCCCTAGTATGCCTCTATGGACTAGCTCATTGATTAATGATGGTTAAGGTTTCCTAACCATAGACATGAGTTGTCGATTAATAATGAGATCATATCATTGGGAGAATGATATGGTGGACATACCCAAACTAAGCGAAGCAATTAGATCGTGTCATCGTGTTCATCTTTGCGAAGCTTTTCTTATGTCAAATATTGTATTCCTTAGACCATGAGATAATACAACTCCCTGGTATTGGAAGAAAGCTTTGAGGTCATCAAACGTCATCCTATGAGAGGGTGATCATAAAGGTGTCTCTCAGGTGATCGGAAAGTACCTGTTGGGTTGTATGTATCGAGATGGGATTTGTCCCTCCCAAGTTGGAGAGATATACTTCGGGCCCACTGGGTAATCGATATCAACACCGCTTGCAAGCATGTGGTTAAGGAGTTAATCACAAAGTAATATCGGATTATGGAACGAGTAAAGTACTTGCTGTGAACGAGATTGAACTAGGTATGCCGGTACCGATGATCAAATCTCGGGCAAGTAAAATATCGCGAGACGAAGGGAATATATATATGGGATTGAATGAATCCTGGCATCGTGGTTCATCCGATATGATCATCGATGAATGTGTGGGAGTCAATATGGGTTTCCAGACCCCGCTGTTGATTATTGATAGAAGATCATGTCTGTATATTCTCGAACCCGAAGGGTCACACACTTAACGTGTCTGGACGCGAGGATAGATTGGATAATTAGTTTATGAGTTTTTGTTCAGAGTCTTGGATGGGATCTGGGACATCACGAGAGGTTCCGGAATGGTCCGGAGAATAAGATTCATATAAGGCAATGCAGTTTTTGGAGTTCGGAATTGTTTCGGGTTAATCGGTATTGTACCGGAAGCTTCTAGAACCTTCCGGAAGGGGACCAACGTGGCCCCACCTTCCGGGAGGGGGCATGGGTCTATGAGGGAGTGCCCTGGCCGCATTGGGCCAGGGGCACAAGGCCCCATAGGGCCCAGCCGGCCAAACCAAGGGGAAACCCTAAGGGAGCTTCTAGAAGGGGGGGGGGACTTGCCCCCCACTCCTCCCTCCTTTGGCCGCCGGCCTAGGGCTTGGGGGAGGGGTTAGGGCTGGAGCCCACCCCTCTATATATAAAGGTCTGGGGCGCACCACCCCCACACCTTCCCCTCAAGCCTAGCCGCCATGCTGCCCTCCTCTCTCTCTCTCCCTCCCGACTGCGTGTAGGCGAAGCCCTGCTGCAGAAACTCTCCACCACTTGCACCGCGCCGTCGCGTTGTAGATCCAATCCATCTCTCCACCATACTTGCTGGACCGAGGAAGGAGGAGACGTCGAGGTGTTGCACGTGTGCATCTCTCGGAGGCATCGCCACTTGCGGTGCTAGATCGGATCGGATCGCGAGGAGGAGAAGCGAGTACGACTACATCACCCATGTTCCGACGAACGTTCCGCTGTGCGAATCTTCAAGGGTATGAAGATCTCATCTAACCTATCTCGTTGTTTGCATCTTCTAGATTAGATCTTGGCTTTCCCGTTCGCATCCATAGAATTTTTTTGATTTACTATGCTGCGAAACCCTTCAGTGGTATCAAAGCTAGATCTATGCGTAGATGTGTTTCACGAGTAGAAAGCAACATGGTTGTTGCGGGCGTTGATGTTTTCTATTGCAAGCCTCTTGTTTGTGTTCTTATTATGACGCGGGATAGTGAGATTGAAGCGGTCCAGGCCAACCTTACGCGACGTCGTTCGCGAGACCGGCTCCGCACTTGACGTGTGGCTTGTTCCACACATGCGGCTGATGGATGCCAGTTTCTCTCACTATAGTTGTCATGGGATTTACACCGGAGTTTGGCAACCATAATATCACCGTTGTGGCTTTCCGTAGGTAAGAATCGTTCTTAGCTTGCTACTCCCATAAGCCACGTAAAACATGCAACAACAAAGTAGAGGCGTCTAACTTGTTTTTTGCAGGGAGTGTTTTCTGTGATATGGTATGGCCCAAGATGTGATATGTATATTGTATGCGATGATCATGTTTTGTAATGTTTCACGACTTGCATGTCGATGAGTACACAACCGACAGGAGCCATATGGTTGTCTTTATAATTGTGTATGACCTGTGTGTCAACTTATTATGCGCCATGTAATAGTTTCACTTTATCGCTAAGTAGTTAGCAATATTTGTAGTTGCTATTCGTGGTGGAAGCAATCATGGTGGAGTGATGGAGATCATGCCGGCACGCACAAGATGGAGATCATTGCGCGAAGATTGGCTATACCATGTCACATAAAGTTATATGCATGTGATGTTTATCCTTTTATGTATCTTATTATGCTTAGATCGCGACGGTAGCATTATAAGATGATTCCTCACTTAAAGATCAAGATAAAACTGTGTTCTCCCCATGTATGCACCGTTGCGAAAGTTTGTCGTGTCCAAGCATCACATGATGATCGGGTGCTATAGACTCTACATTCACATATAACGGGTGCAAGCCAGTTTTGCACACGCAGAAATGAAGGGTTTCGCGGCATAGTAAATCAATTTTTTCTACGGAGCGAACAGAGGGAAAACCAAGATCTAATCTAGGAGATGCAAACAACGAGAGAGATTGGATTAGATCTTCATACCCTTGAATATTCGCACAGCGGAACGTTCGTCGGAACGTGGGTGATGTAGTCGTACTCGCTTCTCCTCCTCGCGATCCGATCCGATCTAGCACCACAAGTGGCGGTGCCTCCGTGAGATGCACACGTGCAGCACCTCGACGTGTCCTCCTTCCTCGGACCAGCGAGTATGGTGGAGAGATAGATTGGATCTACAACACGACGGCGTGGTGTATATGGTGGAGAATTTCTGCTGCAGGGCTTCGCCTACAAACAGTCGGGAGGGAGAGAGGAAGGTAGCAAGGCTGCTAGGGCTTGGAGGAAGGTGTGTGGGGGGGAAGGGGGCGCACCACCCCTCTATATATAGAGGGGGGGCGGCCAGCCCTTGCCCCTCCTCCAAGCCTATCTCTAGTTTAAACAATTTAAACTCTCCCTTATCTAGAAATCCTATCTCTAGTTTAAACGATTTAAACTCTCCCTTATCTAGAAATTCTATCCCGAGATTTAAACGAGTCAAATCTCTCTAGAATCGGCTGGGCCCTATGGGGCTTTGTGCCCCTGGCCCAATGCGGCCAGGAAACTCCCTCATAGGCCCATGCCCCCTCCCGGAAGGTGGGGCCACGTTGGTCCCCTTCCGGAAGGTTCTAGAAGCTTCCGGTACAATACCGATTAATCCGGAACAATTCCGAACTCCAAAAACTGCACTGCCTTATATGAATCTTATTCTCCGGACCATTCCGGAACCTCTCGTGATATCCCGGATCCCATCCGAGAATCCGAACAAAAATTCATAAACCAATTATCCAATCTATCCTAGCGTCGAGATACGTTAAGTGTGTGACCCTGCGGGTTCGAGAATATGCAGACATGATCTTCTATCAATAATCAACAGCGGGGTCTGGGCACCCATATTGACTCCCACACATTCATCGATGATCATATCAGATGAACCACGATGCCAGGATTCAATCAATCCCATATATATATTCCCTTCGTCTCGCGATATTTTACTTGCCCGAGATTCGATCGTCGGTACCGTCATACCTAGTTCAATCTCGTTCACAGCAAGTACTTTACTCGTTCCGTAATCCGATATCACTTTGTGATTAACTCCTTAACCACATGCTTGCAAGCGGTGTTGATATCGATTACCGAGTGGGCCCGAAGTATATCTCTCCGACTTGGGAGGGACAAATTCCATCTCGATACATACAACCCAACAGATACTTTCCGATCACCTGAGAGACACCTTTA
Source organism: Avena atlantica (assembly GCA_910589765.1). Taxonomy (NCBI): domain Eukaryota; kingdom Viridiplantae; phylum Streptophyta; class Magnoliopsida; order Poales; family Poaceae; genus Avena; species Avena atlantica. The sequence goes on from OU342735.1 coordinate 29,272,708, forward strand.
TGATCACCCTCTCATAGGATGACGTTTGATGACCTCAAAGCTTTCTTCCGATACCAGGGAGTTGCATTATCTCATGGTCTAAGGAATACAATATTTGACATAAGAAAAGCTTCGCAAAGATGAACACGATGACACGATCTAATTGCTTTGCTTAGTTTGGGTTTGTCCATCATATCATTCTCCAATGAAATGATCTCATTATCAATTGACAACTCATGTCTATGGTTAGGAAACCTTAACCATCATTGATCAATGAGCTAGTCCTTAGAGGCGTACCAGGGACACGGTGTTGTTCACAAACCACACAAGTATTAAAGTTTCCGCTTAATACAATTCTAGCATGGAACATAAACTTTATCATGAACAAGAATTATAATAATAACATCTTTATTATTGCCTCTAGGGCATAATTCCAACAAGAAATACTTGGGTTTGACTTGACGAGCCTAGCATGTACAGACATGGCCTCGGAACACATGAACCGAAAGGTTAAACATGAGTCATATGAATGATATGATCGACACTTCGTTGTCCACCATTAAAACCACATCTCTTCTCGTGAAGATCGGATTAGGTGTGGTGAATTTGGATCATGTTCACTAAACAAATTGAGGGATGTTGAATTTAGTGGGAGTTCATCTAGTAATTTGATTAAAAGTTGAACTAGTTATCATGAACATAGTCTAATTTGTACTTGCAAACATTGTAGATCAAATGGCTAAGTCCAACTTCAACGTTTTTGCTGAGAAGGAAAAGCTTAAAAACAATAGGTCTAACTTCACCAACTGGTTCCGCAATCTGAGAATCATTCTCTCTGGCGGTCAAAAGGACTATGTCCTTGAGAATGCGTTAGGTGACGCCCCTGTTGTAGATGCGCCGGCTGATGAGAAAGCTGTCTATCAGTCACGCAAAGATGATTATGGTGTGATTAAGAGCACCATGTTGTTTGCTATGGAATCGGACCTTCAAAATCGTTTTGAAGACTATCCCGGGCCCTTTGAGATTCTTGAGGAGCTGAAAACCATGTTTCAGACTCAGGCCCGTTCTGAGAGATATGAGATCTCTGAGAAATTCTTTAACTGCAAGATGGAGGAAGGGAGTTCCGTTAGTGAGCACGCCATAAAGATGTCGGGCTACACTCAACGCCTTGAGCAACTGGACTGCAAGATTCCAGAGGAGCTCAAGATTGACAGGGTTCTGCAATCACTCCCTCCCAGCTACAAAAGTTTTTTACTGACTCACAATCAGATTGGTTCCACTGATACAATCACCGAGCTCTTCGCAAAGCTGAAGGCTGCGGAGGTGGACATCAAAAAGGATAATCATGTGTTGATGGTCAACAAGCCCCCCACCTTCAAGAAAGGTAAGGGTGCAAAGAAGCCCTTCAAGAAAGGCGGAGGCAAGCGCGTTGCCTCTGCTGAGAAGAAGCTCAAGTCTGGACCCAAGCCGGACACTGAGTGCTTCTATTGCAAGGACAAGGGTCACTGGAAGCGCAATTGTCCGAAGTACTTAGCGGACAAGAAGGCTGGCACCATCAAAGGTATATTTGATATACATGTTATTGATGTTTTCCTTACTGGCCCTTGTTGTAGTGCCTGGGTATTTGATACTGGTTCAGTTGCTAATATTTGTAACTCAAAACAGGAGCTATAGAATATACGGCGGCTTGCGAGGGATGAGGTGACGATGCGCGTTGGCAATGGATCAAGAGTTGATGTGATGGCCGTCGGCACGCTCTCCTTAGTTTTACCTTCGGGATTAGTTTTAAACCTTAATAAGTGTTATTATGTGCCTGCGTTGAGCATGAACATTATTTCTGGATCGTGTTTGTTGCAAGACGGTTATTCATTTAAATCGGAGAATAATGGTTGTTCTATTTATATGAGTAACATATTTTATGGTCATGCACCTGTTGTGAATGGTTTATTTCTTCTAAATCTCGAAAGGGATGAAACACACATCCATAACATTGAGGCTAAGAGATGCAAAGTAGATAGTGATAATACTACTTATTTGTGGCACTGTCGTCTAGGTCATATTGGTGTAAAGCGCATGAAGAAACTCCATTCTGATGGACTTTTGGAGTCTCTTGATTTTGAATCATTTGACACATGCGAACCATGCCTCATGGGCAAGATGATCAAAACCCCGTTCTCCGGTATGATGGAGCGAGCAACGGACTTGTTGGAAATCATACATACCGATGTATGCGGACCGATGAGTGTTTCGACGCGTGGTGGGTATCGCTATTTTCTCACTTTTACTTATGACTTAAGTAGATATGGGTATATCTATTTAATGAAACATAAATCTGAAACATTTGAAAAGTTCAAGGAATTTCAGAATGAAGTGGAGAACCATCGTAACAGAAAGATTAAGTTTCTACGATCCGATTGTGGAGGTGAATATTTGAGTTATGATTTTCTCACGCATCTTAAAGCAAGCGGAATCGTTTCGCAACTCACGCCACCCGGAACACCACAACGCAATGGTGTGTCTGAACGCCGGAATCGAACCCTATTAGATATGGTCCAATCGATGATGTCTCTCACTGATTTTCCGTTATCATTTTGGGGTTATGCATTAGAAACCGCTGCATTCACTTTAAATAGGGCACCATCTAAATCCGTTGAGACGAGACCGTATGAAATGTGGTTTGGTGCTAAACCTAAGTTGTCGTTTCTTAAAGTTTGGGGCTGCGAAGCTTACGTTAAGAAGTTGATGCCGGACAAGCTCGAACCCAAAGCGGAGAAATGCGTCTTCATAGGATACCCTAAGGAAACTATTGGGTATACCTTCTATCACAGAACCGAAGGCAAAGTGTTTGTCGCAAAGAACAGTTCCTTTCTTGAGAAGGAGTTTCTCTCGAAAGAAGTGAGTGGGAGGAAAGTAGAGCTAGACGAGGTTGTTGAACCTTCTCTTGAATTGGAGAGTAGCGTAGCACCTGAAATTGTTCCAGTGCCGCCTGCACCAACAATAGAGGAAGCTAATGACAAGGATCATGAAGCTTCGGACGATGCTGCTACTGAACGTCGCAGGTCGACAAGGTCGCGTGCCCCTCCTGAGTGGTACGACAACCCTGTCTTGACTGTCTTGTTGGTAGAAGACAGTGAACCTACGAACTATGAGGAAGCGATGATGAGCCCAGACTCTGAGCAATGGCTAGAAGCCATGAAATCCGAATTGGGATCCATGAGCGAAAACCAAGTATGGACATGATGGACCCTCCTAGCGACCGAAAGGCCGTTGAGTGCAAATGGATTTTCAAGAAGAAAACAGACACGGATGGTAAATTTACCGTCTATAAAGCACGGCTTGTTGCGAAAGGTTTTCGACAAGTTCAAGGTGTTGACTATGATGAGACTTTCTCTCCCGTAGCGATGTTTAAGTCCATTCGGATTTTGTTAGCAATTGCTGTGTTTCATGATTATGAAATATGGCAGATGGATGCCAAGACTGCGTTCCTCAATGGCAACATTGATGAAGAGTTGTATTTGATGCAACCCGAAGGTTTTTTCGATCCTAAGGATGCTGATAAAGTGTGCAAACTTCAGCGTTCCATTTATGGACTGAAGCAAGCATCTCGGAGTTGGAACCTTCGTTTTGATCAAGTGATCAAGAGCTTTGGATTTGTTCCAAATTGCTACGAAGCTTGTATCTACAAGAAAGTGAGTGGGAGCTCGGTGACATTTCTGGTACTATATGTGGATGACATATTAATTATTGGAAATGACATTAACATGCTTAACGATGTGAAGAGTTATTTGAACAAGTGTTTTTCAATGAAAGACCTAGGTGAAACTACTTATATATTGGGCATCAAAATCTATAGAGATAGACAAAGACGCCTGATAGCTTTAAGCCAGAGTACATACCTAGACAAAGTTCTGAAAAGGTTCAGAATGGATTAGGCAAAGAAAGGTTCAGTGCCTATGTTGTCAGGTAAGATATTGAGCAAGGCTCAGTGTCCAGCTACGGTAAATGATAGAGAAACTATGAGCAAAGTGCCTTATGCCTCGGCCATAGGTTCTATCATGTATGCCATGCTGTGTACTAGACCGGATGTGTCCAATGCTCTTAGTTTGACGAGCAGATATCAAAGTGATCCAGGAGTGGAACACTGGACAACCATGAAGAACATACTAAAGTACCTAAATAGGACTAAAGAAATGTTCTTAGTCTATGGAGGTGATGAACAGCTCGTCGTAAAGGGTTACGTCGATGCTAGTTTCGACACCGACAAGGATGATTCTAAATCTCAGACAGGATACGTTTATATTTTGAATGGAGGAGCCGTGAGCTGGAGAAGCTGCAAGCAAAGCGTGATCGCGGGATCTACAGTAGAAGCGGAATACATGGCTGCTGCAGAAGCGTCAAGTGAAGGAGTTTGGATCAGGAACTTCTTCACTGAGCTTGGCGTGGTTCCAAGTGCATTGGACCCACTGGAGATATTGTGTGACAACACTGGCGCCATAGCACTCGCTAAGGAACCAAGATATCATCCAAAGACCAAGCATATCAACCGCAAGTTTTATATAATCCGAGATTATATAGCAGATGGAGATTTGAAGATTAGCAAAGTACATACAGATCTGAATGTCGCAGATCCATTGACTAAACCTCTTCCACGTGTAAAACATGATCATCACCTTAGTGCCATGGGTGTGAGATTGTTGCCAAATGTAAACTAGATTATTGACTCTAGTGCAAGTGGGAGACTGTTGGAATTATGCCCTAGAGGCAATAATAAAGATGTTATTATTATAATTCTTGTTCATGATAAAGTTTATATTCCATGCTAGAATTGTATTAAGCGGAAACTTTAATACTTGTGTGGTTTGTGAATAACACCGTGTCCCTAGTATGCCTCTATGGACTAGCTCATTGATTAATGATGGTTAAGGTTTCCTAACCATAGACATGAGTTGTCGATTAATAATGAGATCATATCATTGGGAGAATGATATGGTGGACAGACCCAAACTAAGCGAAGCAATTAGATCGTGTCATCGTGTTCATCTTTGCGAAGCTTTTCTTATGTCAAATATTATATTCCTTAGACCATGAGATAATACAACTCCCTGGTATCGGAAGAAAGCTTTGAGGTCATCAAACGTCATCCTATGAGAGGGTGATCATAAAGGTGTCTCTCAGGTGATCGGAAAGTACCTGTTGGGTTGTATGTATCGAGATGGGATTTGTCCCTCCCAAGTTGGAGAGATATACTTCGGGCCCACTCGGTAATCGATATCAACACCGCTTGCAAGCATGTGGTTAAGGAGTTAATCACAAAGTGATATCGGATTACGGAACGATTCAAGTACTTGCTGAGAACGAGATTGAACTAGGTATGACGGTACCGACGATCAAATCTCGGGCAAGTAAAATATCGCGAGACGAAGGGAATATATATATGGGATTGAATGAATCCTGGCATCGTGGTTCATCCGATATGATCATCGATGAATGTGTGGGAGTCAATATGGGTTTCCAGACCCCGCTGTTGATTATTGATAGAAGATCATGGCTGCATATTCTCGAAACGTGTCTCGACGCTAGGATAAATTGGATAATTGGTTTATGAGTTTTTGTTCGGAGTCTCGGATGGGATCTGGGACATCACGAGAGGTTCCGGAATGGTCCGGAGAATAAGATTCATATAAGGCAATGCAGTTTTTGGAGTTCGGAATTTATTCGGGTTAATCAGTATTGTACCGAAAGCTTCTAGAACCTTCCGGAAGGGGACCAACGTGGCCCCACCTTACGGGAGGGGGCATGGGCCTATGAGGGAGTGCCCTGGCCGCATTGGGCCAGGGGCACAAGGCCCCATAGGGCCCAGCCGGCCAAACCAAGGGGAAACCCTAGGGGAGCTTCTAGAAGGGGGGTGGGGAAACTTGTCCCCCACTCCTCCCTCTTTTGGCCGCCGGCCTAGGGCTTGGGGGAGGGGTTAGGGCTGGCGCCCACCCCTCTATATATAGAGGGCTGGGGCGCACCACCCCCCCCCACACCTTCCACTCAAGCCTAGCCGCCCTGCTGCCCTCCTCTCTCTCTCCCTCCCGACTACGTGTAGGCGAAGCCCTGCTGCAGAAACTCTCCACCACTTGCACCGCGCCGTCGCGTTGTAGATCCAATCCGTCTCTCCACCATACTTGCTGGACCGAGGAAGGAGGAGACGTCGAGGTGCTGCACGTGTGCATCTCTCGGAGGCATCGCCACTTGCGGTGCTAGATCGGATCGGATCGCGAGGAGGAGAAGCGAGTACGACTACATCACCCACGTTCCGACGAACGTTCCGCTGTGCGAATCTTCAAGGGTATGAAGATCTCATCTAACCTCTCTCGTTGTTTGCATCTTCTAGATTAGATCTTGGCTTTCCCGTTCGCATCCGTAGAATTTTTTTGATTTACTATGCTGCGAAAACCTTCAGTTCATTGGATCATAGTGTGGTAGTCTGCTATGGCATCGCATCGTAAAACAATAGAAGCATATCGCCAATTGACTCATCAATTGCTTTGACGACCTCAAAAGTTCCAAAGCCTTGTTGAATTTGGTGGATTATCCGAGGAATGCATCCTGCATCCTTTTAGGGAGCCTCTATTCACCGTCTTAAGAGGCCTATGGAGGGGACGCCGCGCATCCTAGCTAGCGCTAGCGGGTATAAATTGGCCAGACCCATGCCGTGCTACTGCTACCTCCCTTACTCCTTTAGGGGCCGTTTCTCTCGGATTTTCAGTCTTTTTTCTGAGTTTCTGTGGGTTTCTGCTAGTTTTTCGGATTAAAAATGCACGAATATTTTTAAATCCAAACATATTTGAATCTGAACAAATGCAGGGAGGTCAGGAAAGCCAGGTGGGCAACAGCAACCTGCTCCACCGGAAGGGCAGGCAGCGGCAACGGCATTTGGGGTGACCCTATCCTTGGGTCTTTCCTCTCCAGGTTAGACCGATAGCTTGTGTGTATGTGTGCACATGATGATGTGTGGTGGTGTCCCTTATCTTTCCTCATATAATTTTTTTTCATTTTTGCCCCATTCGGCAGGGGGTGGAAGTAGAACTATTCATGAATAATACAATGAATATTCAATAATTTTTAAAAAAAATTAGTATATAAGATCCTATATGCATAGATATACATATTTTTGTACTACCTCTGTCCCAAGACTTAAGGCATATAACTTTTTTTAAAATTCAAACTATCTAAAGTTTAACTTTTTTTAAAGTTTGACCAATAATTCATTTTTGCCCCATTCGGCAGGGGCGGAGGTAGTACTATTCATGAATAATACATGAATACCTAATAATTTTTACAAAAAAAAATCAGTATATAAGCTCCTATATGCATAAGTATACATACTTCTGTACATGTTTAAGTCGTAAAATTCGTAAAAATTCACCTTCCGAAGTGCTCCCATGTGTGGCCGTTCTAACCAGGGCCAGATACACAGTTTGGGCTTTTCTGGGGGGCCCACCAAATCACCGACCCACACAGACAGCAAAAACAGATCCAATCGATACATACGTGAATTCAGGAACTGCTACTCTCGTTCACGACTCGATCGATCTCAGCTGGCCGCCGCGCGCCGGCGTGTTGTGCCGCCTGTGCCGCCGCCCGTCTCCAGGCTCACTCCCTCTCTCCGGAAATCCGCTCGCCGGTAATCCGTCCGCCGCCCGCAGTTCCTCCATCTGCCAGTCGTTAGTCGTCAGTTCATCACCACAGTAAGAACACATGCTCTGCTTCACTTATAATTTCTGTTGTTTTACCTTGAATTCGAAATCAAAAGTGACAGTCTTTTATGTTAAATTCAGATTCGGATTATATAATCGGTTGGTGCTAATTCTATTTAGAATCACAACTGACCAGATCAAACTGATCTGCTGATTTCACGGTAAGAAGAAGTAGTGCGTCACTTGTAATTTATGTTCTGTTTTTTTCCAATTGAGATTCTGAAAAAACCAATCGTTGTAGATCTGGAAAATGAAGAACAGGCAAAAGCAAGAGAATTGTAGTGATTTGAATTGTATGTGGGATAAAGCTGCAAAGAAACCGAAGATAGCTTCGACATCATCGCCAATATCTGTTGAGGTTGACAACCAAAATCAAGATGAAAATATGAGCAATCCTCCTTTCAATGAATTGTTGTTGGCACTAATGCAAAATAATAATGATGGCAGAGAAAACTTAGAGATGACGATGGTGTTAGAGAACCGGAGCATGGCTCCCCTATGGTAGAAGATCAAGCATCAGATGATGAAGTAGTATATGAAGTTGAGCTTGATCCAGGAAAGAGGACTCCATCACATTATATGATGACAATGATCAAGATGTTATAAGAAGGAGATGCATTGCATTGGGGCCATGTCAACCAAGGCAACATGATTTTCCAATAAGAGATATTTCTTGGAAGTGAAGAGTCATCTAACAAGGGGAATTTTCTTGAGATTTTGAATCATCTGGTAGAAAAGTTTGAAGATGTTGACAAAGTGGTTCTGAAAAATGCTCCAAAGAATTACAGAATGACAGCCCCTGAGATACAATTAGAACTCATCAATTGGTGTGCCAAATAAAAAACTATTCTTCTTCTGAAAGATCTTGGTGAAGAATATTTTGCAATACTTGTCGATGAATTTAGTGATGTTTATCAACAAGAAGAATTGGCTCTTTGCTTGCGGTATGTTGATAAAACTAGAAAGGTAGTTGAGAGATTTCTTGGAATTGTCCATGTTGAGGACACTACATCTTTGACACTTAAAAATGCAATTCAGATACTACTAATGGGTCATTCTTTGAGCTTCTCAATGGTATGTGGACATGGATATGATGTATCTAGTAACATGAAAGGTATGTAAGGCTAATGGGTCGAAGAAACTTATTATGGATGAGTGTCCTAGTGCTTATTACATGCATTGCTTTGACCATCAACTCCAGTTAACTCTTGTCGTTGTTGCTAAAGAGAATGGTGATTGCTTTTAGTTCTTTGGACAACTTGGATATTTGTTGAATGTTCTTGGTATGTCTTGTAAAAGTATTCAAATGTTTCGAGAAGCTCAAGAAGATTATCTCATCGAAGCATTGCAATTGAAAGAAATTGAAACATGCACAAGACAAAATCAAGAGATGAGTTTGGGAAGACCATGTGAAACCCGTTGGTGATCCCACTCCAAAACTGTGTCACATGAGCTTTCTTTGAACCCTTCAATCCATAAAGTTTTCAAAAGGATTGGAAAAGAGTATCATAGTGCGGAGGCTATTGGAGATCAAACTATGTTGACAATATTTGAGTCATTCGAGTTTGTTTTCATGCTGCACTTGTTCGATGAAATATTTGGACACACTGATCTCTTTACCCAAGCTTTGCAAAGGAGGGACCAAGACATTGTGAATGCTATTGATATGCTTGTTCTAACTAAGCAAGAATTGTTAAATCTGCGAGAAGATAGTTGATGGAAAAAATTTCTTGAAAAGGTTGAGGCCTTTTGTTTGAGGCGTAAAGTCAAAGTTCCTGACATGGATGCACATTATAAGCCAGTTCATAGATCTAAAAAAAAATTCAAGAATGTTTATAATCTCCACCGCTTCCATGTTGATATATTTCTGGGTCTTATTAATAAGCAATATCAAGACCTTAAAAATAGGTTTGATGACGTAAACACTCAGTTACTTGTTTGCATGCCATCATTCAGTCATGTTGATTCTTATGATCAAGAGAAGTTGGTCAAGCTTGTCTCTTCTATCCTAAGGATTTCTCAAAGCTAGAGTTATCAAAGCTTCCTTATCAGTTGGATATGTTTGTGTAGGGATGGAAGATTTAGAAAGGTAAAAATATTGTCGACCTTTCTATTATGCTCGTTGAGACAAAGAAGAATATTTCTCATGGCATGGTTTACAAGCTTCTTAAATTGGTGCTAATTATTTCTGTGGCGACTGCTAGTGTCGAGTGGGTCTTTTTTTAATGAATTACATGAAAAATAAGTTCAGAAACAAAATGGGTGCGTAATTCTTAAATGATTGCTTGATTACTTTTCTTGAGCGTCGATTTTTTTTGCAAGTAGAGGATGATGATATCATTGCTCGCTTTCATAAGGAAAATCGCAGAGTTAAATAATTTTTTTCATTGTTCTTCTAATGTAATTTAATTTTTGGAACGTATTGGCACTACTATGAATAATTTTTAGTTATGTTCTTGCTATTGTGTACGCACATATAATATATCAATGTGTTGGATTTTTTGACTCCAAATATTCAATATAAAAATCCTAGCTTCGCCACTGCCATTCGGTACTTCTCAATTCGTATGATTTATGCGTTCCCTTATATGTAGCTGTTGGTACGCGGGTCTGACCGCTACAGATTAGAGAATTGATGTGAACTTGGGGGACAGAAGCTGACTCTGTCAGTTGCCTGGCGACTAGTCTTCTGTTGGAAAGGTAGGGTATGGATGTATGATCCAGCCATACAATTTCGAGCAAGCGTAGACCTCCAGACAGAAATCACGCTTTTAGTAATGTAAAACTTGTCTACTTCTCCGCCAAAAAAAAAAAACTTGTGTAGTTGGCTACCACGAAATTATGCCCTCTCGTCCATGTATTTAGGCATATATCCAAGTCTTCTCTTACACTCTGTACAAAATGCAGAAAGTTGCAGAGTAAGATAATTGAGATGGTGTCAAGTGGTAGCCGACCACATGACCTTACGCACTACTGCAGCACGCGTTATTCCATCTCTGATGCTAATTAGTACGCTCAACTGTCAAATTATAAATTGCGACAAGCATATACTCCGTATAGTATAACTATGTGACTTATCTGTCGTAAGATACGGCTACTGGTGCCATCTCACAATGTACAACTGTCTTCACAAAGAACGACCCATAATTGCCGTTTTTTTTTGGTTGTTGATGAAAGCCCCTAGTTGTCGATCGATATATGTTAACGTCTTGGTCCATGTCCAGTCGAAACCATCAAAGACATTTGCAGCCGAGAGGAGAACAAGCCTGAAGCCCTTGAGAAATCCTCCGCTACTGGATTAGGTATTGTCCCCCTCTCCCTTTTCACTTGAAGCAACCATGGTTCTACGCAGAGTCCTTGTTTTAAGTTGTAATTTTTTACTAGAAGGCAAAAACACATCAATTATGAGGTTAAAAATACGGGAAAACATGTCAAGAGAGTCCATCTCTTTCTCCTTTTCAATGCTCTAAATATCACCCATGCATATAAATTAGTTCTTGACATGAAGAAAAGTATGTTATATATGGCTATTCATGTTGGCATATACTATAGTATTTTCTATTCTAGATATACTTTTCCTTAATGAGACTTGTCTTGTATGCATAATTCTTATTCTAGGTATACATACTTTGCCTTGAGGCTTATGTTATATGCATATTTTCATTTCTAAATTTGTTGTGCTGATGTTAAAACTCTGCTTGTGATCTTAGTTTCGAATATTTTCTTCATTGTTCTTGGGTCGATCAGAGCTCTGTTTTTGTGTTGTTTCTGCCTAGGCTAGCGTAGCAGTATTGATCATGTACTGGTTTGCATCCTTGTAAGTTTTAGGGCCTTCCCGGCGCTCTTCTTGTACTACAACATGATGTTTATTTCGATCTAGGGACTAGTAGGGAGGAACACTTGAAGCAACACTAACCCCACCACTTCGCCATCCGTGCTGATCATGTAGAGAGGAGGAGCATCGATGGATTTTGGTATAGCCGCATTTAGCGCGGTGGCTGGTGTCGCCACGTCAAAGCTCTGCACGGTGATAAGTAAACTAAGGGGACAGCCAAACACGGATGCCACGTTCATCAAAGACGAGCTCACCTCGATCCAAGCTGCCATCATCCAACGACTTGCTTCCAATAATAATGGTGGGCATATCAGTTGCTTGCAGATAGTTTGGATCGCCCAACTGAGGTGCTTGGCATATGACATCGAAGACTGCATAGACTGCTTCGACGCCAACAAGACGACCCCGGAAGATTTTGCCAACAAGATTGCTGCACTCAGACGTAGGTCAATTGACACAACCGACCGGATCAGGAGGTATAAGTTCCCTGATGAAACGGCGCCGGCGGCCTCTTCATCACACGGGTATGGGTATGGGCATGCTGCTGCCCCCGCAGAGCTCACAGATCTTCTTGGCGACAAGAGCTGGCAGGTTTGGCTTGTAGGCAACCTCAACTGCTTGCTGTATCTGTGCTTGTTCCCTCGAGATCACCATGTGAGGGCGAAACCGCTGATAAGGCTATGGGTAGCTGAAGGACTAGTAGAAGGAGAGAAGAATGCAGTGGAGAATCTGGACATCCTCATCAGCAAAAGCATCTTCAATTTTATCGAGAGAAGCAACAATGGGAAGGCGAAGAGATGCCAGCGTACCGACGAGATGCTCCGCTACATCTCCCAGTGGTCAATGTCCGAGAATTTCATACTGCTGCTCTGCGACGGCACGGCCCAATTATTGGAGGCTGCTGAATCCGCCCGCAGGCTGACTGTGCATCCTTGTGCAAATGGCGAGCTGCTGAGTTTGCCTGCTGATTTACCTCGTCTCCGGACACTGGCGGTGTTTCCTGCTGCCGGGGCGACGAGCCTGGCAAGCTATGAAGATGTGCTAGAGTTTGCCAAGTATAAAGTGTTGCGAGTGTTGGATCTGAAAGAGTGTGCTCACCTGAGAGAAGGACATCTCAGAGATATCTGCGACCAGGTGCTGATGAAATACCTGAGCATCAATCCGGGCAGCATTACCTGCATAACCAGGAAGATCGGGGACCTGGAAAGGTTGGAGACACTGGACCTGAGTGGATCAGAAACAGAAACAGTGACCGTGTACAAAGAAGTGCTCCTTCTGCCTAAGCTAAAGCACCTCCTCGGCAAGTTTGAGCTCTCTGTCAGCGATACCTTGTCCGTTCCCATCTTAGGATTTGTAAGGTCAGATCTAGAGAGGTTCCTGAGAGATAAGAGTGTGCTGCAAACTCTGGCAGGGTTTGTCACCGGCTGGACGCTAGGATTTCCACAGCTGATGAGTCTCATGAGGCGTCTGCGGAAGGTGAAGATATGGTGCGAACCCAGCGCAAGTAAGTCGAACCTGCGAGTCATTTCGTGTGCCATTACCAAGTTCATTCGTGATGGGGTCGACGAAGAGCCTGGTCGGTCTCTCTCGATCGACTTTGGAAAGTGGGGGCAATTCGTTAGTAATACCATAACCCCGGTTAAAGGCAGACTGGCCTCTCTTAAGCTGCGTGGCAACCTGAGGCAGTTCCCTCAGTTTGTTGAACAGCTGAGTGCTATCGAGGAGCTATGTCTTTGGTCCACTAACCTGAGCTGGACGGATATTCTTCAAGGGCTGAGCTTGTTGGGGGTCCTCAAGTATCTCAAGCTTATTGAAGATAACCTTGGGCGCATCGAGATACTACCTGCGCACCTCAAAAGCATTGGGCGGATATCTCTCGTGAGCGTGCCGGCGCTGGACATAACGATCCAAGCCGGCGCGCTGCTCAATCTTGTGTCACTTCATATCCTCTGTAAAGATCTGCTTGTTATGCCTGGAACACCTGGCATCGAGATATCACACATGGCGAAACTCAAGGAAGTCGCGCTCCATCTCCAGGTAGGGGATACCATAAAAACTAGATGGCAAGAAGCTGCGAGTGACCATCCTAAAAAGCCCGAGGTTTTGCTCATTTGAGACCCCTAACAATGCCGCTCAGTTTTTTTTCTCTTCGCTTCCTTCATCTTCACCCTTATGTACCTTCCATGTGCTAAAGCCTAAGTAGTACTACTATTTGATTGTGTGCAGTGCAATTCGACACTTACTTGAGCCACTTTTTCTGGCTCATCGGCTCACCGGATCTAAGCAGCAAGTTAAGATGGATTTTTAGTTGTGGCCCTGTTGTGAAATGGTTTTTATTTTAATATGGTACTTCACCCTTATTATTCTCTTAGTGTTTCAGAGAGATGATCATCCCTGGTGTTGTACATTTTGTTGTTTCATTCAGAACGAAGATGCTAACGTCCTTGTTGTTGTTTTTTTTTTTACTTTTGTTGGTTATTTAGTTTAGGGTTTTCTGTTTCCGAGCCCCACTTCGCTTAATACTACTCAGTTTTGCCCATATAGTTGCTATATTAGCTTTACTCACTTTCCCCTCCTCCATCCATTATAGCCCTGCGGATACTCACACGTACGGAGCATTTCTATGGAATCAAGGCATTTGACCATTACTAGGCTGAGGTTTTGACATGAGTGGGACTGTAAAATGTTGACGGGTGGAACCATGAGACACACATATTCCGGTGGATCAGCAAATTGCTAACAATAGGACCAATTATTATAGGTGGTGCTGGCTAAATGTTTATGGTTCGACCGTTTGCTTGAGTGGTTCGGGAGTGAGAGCGAGAGAGTGGACACCCACGTTGTGTCATCTAATTTACCAAATTCGTAGATCGGAAATCCTACACTTACGGAATGGCTTTTACGGAAAACACCTACGGGATGATATGGAAACCGTGGATTGGTTCAGTTTTTTCTCCTCCCGTGATTTCAGGACTGAAAATCCCTCCGCGTCATTACATGTGTGTCCGTAGCCTTATTCCGTAAAAATTTGCCCCTAGACGTAGCATTACTCTTCGTAGATTTATCTCTACTCGCGGACAATTTTCTCTTTTCATTGACTGTTTTATCGCCCTTGTTCCAACCAGACTGAGTCCCTTCTCCACGAGCCCCGCCGGCAAACGCTGACAGGATTAATCACCTGTTGGAAGCTAGGATTTCCATAGCTGATGAGTCTCATGATGAGTTGTCTACGCAATGTGAAGATATAATGTGAAATCAGTGCATATAATTCAAACTTGTGTGTCATTTCATGTGACATGTGGCATTACAAAGTTTATTCGTGATGGGTCGACGAGAAGAGCCTAGTCGCTCTCTGTCAATCGACTTTCGAAAACTAGGGGCATTTTCTTAATAGTATAAGAGAGCATCTCCAACCGATCCCTAAAAACTTAGAGAAATAAAAGCCTCCCTATACATTAACTTCCTATATTTGCTCCACTAAGTTTTGCGCCGCAGAAACGATCCCCAATAACTTAGAAGACTAAACTTTTTTTTGCAAATCAAATCATTTTAACCAAAGTATCAATATTACAAACTAAATTAAATGTAATAAATCGAATTATTCAATATTACAAACTGAAGTAATAGATGTAATGAATCAAATTATTCATTACTACAAACTAAATTAACAAATATAATAAATCAAATTGTTCGAAATCAAATAAATGATAAAACATAACTAATTTCCGTGGACGCGCCAGTGATACTCAACAAGATCGTCTTGTGGATGATTATGTGTATCATTTTTCTCAATGCTTCGGTGCATTTCGAGGAACTGGTTGATCATATTTGTATCATGCTCAGGCTCAACAGGGTCTCCATGTCAAAAAAATAGGGTCTCCATTTGAAATGTACCTATAGTTCTCCGGCATGTCTCTCTCATTTTCAGTGATTATGTTATGCAAAATGATGCAACATGCCATTATCTTCCATAGGACCTGCGCTTTCCAATACTTGGTAGGTCCACGAACAATGTCAAAGTCCTTCTGAAGCACATAGAAATCTCTCTCGACATATTTTCTTGCTGCCTCTTGCATTGTTGCGAAGTGTGATTTCTTCGGGTTATTTGCAAGATGTTGCGGGATTGTCTTTACAAATATAGACCATGGAGGATAGATCCCGTCAGTAAGATAGTAAGCCATTGAGTACTCGTGGACTTCGATCTCATATTTGCAAGGAGGAGATTCACCCTTGATAAATCTTGAGAATAGTGGTTACCTCGATAGCACATCCAGATCATTAAGAGAGCTAGAAATCCAAAAAATGAATAGCATATCCATAGATCATTTGATGCAACTATATCAAGGATGATTGTTGCATATTTGCAGTGGCCTTTGCATTGAACTTTCCAAGCATCTAGATAATTCTTCTAGCTCCAGTGAATACAATCAATTGAACCAAACATCCCAAGCCACCATCTTGTTTCATTCTCAGCAAGAACTCTCTCGGTATCTTGTTCATTGGGTGCCCTAAAGTACTCTAGACCGATGATATTGATCACAGCTTTTGAAAACCTCTTCACGACCTCCAAATTGTATCCTCCCCAATGCGAATATAGTCATCAACGGCATCGGCCGAACAACCATATGCAAGTGCCCTCATGGCCGCTACACTTTATCATTGGCTTGCATTAATCTCTCCGGATTCATTCCTCCAAATCTTGGACAAATCATCGTAATTGGCATGGGTATGCCCTGCGGGTACCCAAGATTGGCCTATCCGGTTTGACCCAGCATGATCCCATGTGACAATCTGTAACTGATGACGAAGCCCGGCGGGATTCAGGTGGCCCAAGCCCATGAAGGATGCTTCTCCTTGGAGGATACGTCTAGCTTAAGATAGAAGCTTTGAAGGGAGAAACCCTAACTTGTAATCGACCCGGCCTTTATCCTGAGACCTGGCCTCCCCGTATAAAGGTCAGGAGGGAACATCGAGAAGAACATCTAAAACCCTAACATATACACCCGTCAGATTGCATCTGCGCACCAACGCCATCAAGGCACTCCAGTATCCTTCGGTTCTTCATAAATCAAGAGTAGAGAAACAGGATTAGGGTTTACCCTCTAGGGCCCTGAGCCTGTGTAAACACCATGTCCCCGTGTTGTTTGTCTGTTAGCCGAACGAGATCTCTAGCGTACCCCTCTTTCTCAAACCCAAGTCCATCAACAATGGGCATTGACGTGTTAACCTCACGTTAATTGGCGCCGGATGTGGAAGTGTGCACGCTGATGTCGTGATCTCGACGGCTCCATCACCCGAGATCTATGATTCATCTGTGTTACTTTGTATGGTTGGCTTCATTGGGCCCCACTTCTTCTATTTTTTATGAAATCCTTGAGGGATACCATCAACATTAAGATCAATACCACCAAAGCTTGGCATAAGGTCATGAGGGAGTTATGGAAGGCCCTACTACCTTGCTTTATCTTCCTCTACTAAGTCCAGTTTGATCTAAGGACATGTAGTTGCTCTCTTCCTCATCCTAGAACTTATGCACCTCAAAATGAACCACTTCATCATCCGATGATTTATCCAAGATAAAAGCACCTTCCATATCAACCAAACCTTTCTGGACCAGGAGTTGGAAAACTTCAGAGGCAGTAGAAGGTGTCACCTCCCCATTACCCCTTGATCTGGTCTTATCACTTATTTTTCCAATTGGAGGGAAAAAAGAACCTCTATAGGAAGAATTTGCACCTCTACCATGTTCACCATTCCTATCACCAAACCTACCCTAATCCAAGTGACCTTGTTGACCAGGTCCACCAGGACCACCTTTTTTACTCTTATCCTCCAAATCTTCACCTAGAAGATCATCTTCCTGGAACTCATCAGTGTATGCATCTAGGTCAACACTGAATCCTATATGGAAAAGATTACCATGAAAATCAAATAGCCTGCTAGAAGGTATTTTGATAGGATCTCTACACTTAATCTTTGAGCACTTTTATGATACCCTGAAACTAATACGCGCCGTTTATTCATTCTAATCTGACGATCACTGTTAACTGGTACTCCAAAACAGGGAGCAGGAGTACTAGCGCCAAACTCTATGGAGTACCTTAGTATTAAGGGTAAAATAGTACTAGGCCCTTCTCTATCATGCCATGCGATGCGATCTGGCCACGCGCTGCTGGTTCTTGTTGCCACCGATCATACGCCGACAAGAGGGACATGCAGCGCACCATCGACATGGTGACTTTGTTTACTCGGCCAACGCGTGCACTGGTTGATGCCATATAGGCGGAAGGCACCCTTGTAGTTGTAGCCACGCAGGTCGGCCTCGCCGGCGACGTTTGCAGGTCTCAGCTCATCTGTGGTTGTAGTCCCTATTGTATTCATCTTTTCGGATCTCAAACCCTCCTCGGAGAACCACCATCTCTCTTGTTCTACAATAAACCTATTGCCCCTAAATTTCTTCTCAGACTCTCCATTATTTTCGATCGACCTGAGTTCACTGCTATGAAATTGAAAAACAAAACCGAACTCTTCGAAACTGCTTATTTCTCCAAGAATACGTGGCAAATTATTATTTTATCTAACATCAAACATTCCGTCATGGGGGTAATTACAAAAGCATCAAGAAACGAATCAGTCAAGAGGGGAGGAAGCGGTGTGCTCGATCGCCACGGAAGGAACGCCGACGCGGGACGGGAGAGGAGTGGCCGACGCAGGATGGAGAGGAACGCCGTCGTATGCGATTTTCCGTAGAAATTGGCTGGGTAGTACGATAAAACAGTAACTGCCCCGCATTACCAGAGATATAAAGTCTATACTACCCCTGTAATTGGATGGTTGGATTTGCCGGGTACTCCCATCCCTCTCTTGGAGTACCAGGGTACTGTAAAAATCCTCTAATATTCACCCCTACTTCCTTAGAATTGTTTCTAAAGATACTGAGCCTATCTACATCTTTTAGAATCTCACAAACTGACATGGCTTGATCCAGGATGTTCCATTCACACCACTTTGTCTGTAAGCCTATAATTTTAATCCAAATGTTATACAAGGTCTCAACAGGTTCAGGGTCTTCATTCCAGGCCCCAACTTTAACCCACACCCCTTCTTTGACAAGAGAAAATTTGGGATAAACTATCACTTGTTCAACATTGATGTGTGTGTGTGGGTGGTGGGGGGGGGGTTACTAAGAATGAGCCACTACATCCCAACTCCCTGATCTACCAAGGCCAGTTGGTATTTTAAATCTTGCAAAATTTAAGCCACCGAGAACATGTATCTCTCTAAGCTGAGACCATGGGGGAATAGTACTAGAGGGGGAGAGAGATCCTTCACGAGGAGGTGCGAGTGAGAGAGAGGGAGAGGGGGGCCTTTTATACGAGGAGGAGGGTGGGAACCCCAAGGTCCATGCCCCCACCCCCTTCCTCCATTCATGTGAGTGGAGCTCCCACTCACAAATTTGACTCTCCATTTCCTCCACTCAAAATCCCACTCAAATCTCATTAAATTTCCACCAAATTTATTGTAGTATCTCATTAAATAAAACTATTTTATTTATTTATTCAGAATTTTTTCAATTACATTAATTAACAAACATTCACATAAAACCCCTTGCTACTTTTCAATTTCACATGTAGAACCAATTTCAGCAATTTCACCCGAAACAATTCCAGCGTCCATTGAAATAATTCCAGTGCTTTGATATTCTTTTTTTGGCAACTCATTTTATCCAAATGGTGTTGATATCCATTAAGTGTGTCACCTTACGGTTCGCGAATAATGCAGACATGATTGAGACCCTTCTCCGATCAATAATCAGCATCGGTACCTAGAGATCTATACTGACTCCTACACATTCAACGATGACTTCTTGTGATCGTGAGAACCTTAACATTGCAACTAAATCCTTTTGTCTCGCGATATTTTACATGTCCAAGCTTAGATCATCGGTATCCCCATACCTAGTTTGATCTCGTTACCGACATGTACTCTTTTCTCGTACCCGTGAGATAACATTCTAGTCATCCCCATCACTTGCTTGCAAGCTATATCAATGTGATATCACCGAGAGGGCCCAGAGTATATCTCTCCATCATTTAAATGAACAAATCACACTCTTGATCCATGAGCCTCTACATAACATTATCGGAGTATCTGAACCCACCTTTATAGTCACTCAGTTACGGTGTGGCGTTTGATGTTATCAAGCTACTCTTCATATGTTAGTGATTGACATGATCTCATGGTCTAAGGACTAAAGTTACTTGTAATTATGTTATAGCAATTTAAACATAATGACTTTGATCGTATTACTATACTTCAGATGAATGTTCATCACATCATTCCACCAATGTTATGACCTCGTTATTAACAACATCCAATGTCCATGATCAGGAAACATTGAACATCATATTAATCAACGAGAGGCATAACTAGGAATACTTTATTTGTTTGTTAAACACACATGTATTAACATTTCCTATTAATACAATTATAGCATGTAAAATAAACATGTATCATATATTTGGAATACGATAATAATAACTTTATTATTACCTCTCGGGCATATTCCCTTTAGTCTCCCACTTGTACTAGAGTAAATAATCTAGTTTACATTGTGATGAATCTAACATCCATGGAGTTTTTGTGTTGATCATGTTTCGCTCTGGGGAGAGTTTTAGTCAACGTATCCGCCATATTCAGATCCGTGTGTACTTTGTAAATCTTTATATCTCCATCCTTGACATGCTCGTGGATGGAGTGAGACCGATGCTTGATACGCTTAGAATTCTTGTGAGACCTTGATTCCTTGGCGTTGGCTATGGCTCCATTGTTATCACAATAGATCACCATTGGGTCCAATGCGCTAGGAACCACACCCAGTTCTGTTATGAACTTCTTCATCCAAACTGCTTCATGTGCTGCTTCCGAAGCAGCAACATATTCTGGCTCCGTTGTTGATCCCGCCACCACGGGTTGTTTGGAGCTCCTCCTACTAACTGTTGCTCCATTCATAACAAATACATATCCGGATTGAGACTTAGAGTCATCTGGATCAGTGTCGAAGATAGTATCGACATAACACTTAGCGACTAATGTCTGCAAGTGCTAAGATTGGTTGTAGCTAGTTTGGAAATAAAGATATCGATCCCACAAGGAGCAGGAGTCTGAAGTCTAAGAATTCTTGAAATAAATACTGAAATTAGAAATGATAAATAAAGTTCTAAGTGACAAGATAAAATGTGAGTATTGCGTAAAAAGGTATTTTTGGGTTTTTGGTATAAGAGAACAATGAGTAAAGTAAATAAAACTGAATACAGAAAATAAGTATCACGTATGTAAAAGAGATTTGAAACTTCAGTAGGAAAAAAGCGTTCTCAGGAATTAGTGGATACACCACTAGAATTATAAAGGGATAAGGTAAAGATCATCATCATGAACATTCTCAACTATGTATGTTGGGAGGACTCCCTATTTGGACAAAGAGGCAGCAACCACTGCTCAAATCATCCTCATAACCACAGAAGAAAGCAATCAACATCAATTGACATAATCCCACATGATTTATCCCATGGCATGGATAGTGTTTTGTGAGTTTCCTCGATTCCCAAGTTGATACATTAGGGGTGCCAACAGCTTTATAGTCACTGTAAGTGCTAACATCCCTCCTTCTACCAACAAGTAGTTCCCTACATCAAATCCCCACAAGAGGCAAATATTGGAGAGGTCGACTTCTCACAACATCAAGTTGTAGACAATCTAACACATGGTCACAGCGATGAATATCATAATAAACTTTATCTTATTTCAATCTTATACTAGGGTTTCTCCATCTCCCTAATAACTAATGATCTACTTAGATATGGAGGCAATCAACATCATGGCAATGGTAATGGAAACGATTATGGATGAATAGTACTTGTATAAATCCACAACTAGTGCAAGAATTACAACAAGATCTAGATGGGATGGATGGAGATGATGGTGGTGATGAAGATGTAGCGGTTGATGAAGATGGATATTGATGCCTTGGCCTCCCAGATCTTCTTAGGGCAAAGATGGATCCCTAGGGCAAGTTCCCCCTCCAGATGCCTTCCGGAGGTTAGGTTTCGGTGATTTCTGGCGTTATGTATGTCATCTCCTTGATCCAGTTGCACGGGGTGAAACTATTTGAGGAGGCGGAGGCGGCGCCAACTATATGGCCGGAACTATATGGCGGCGGCCCGTATAGTTGGTCGTCAACTCTTCTGCCTCCTTTGCTCGCTTCTAGTTTTCTTCTCGTATTATTAATATTTCTCAAATAAGCGATTTACATAGTTTTTGGCTCCTTTTCTCTCCATTAAAACTTCTCCAAGAATTGTGCCCATTGGATCCATCATCTTATCTGATCCTGGTGAAAATAAACATAAAAAGTGTGTGTGTGAACGTCGTAAAATACCAAAATCCTATATCTACAATGCAAAATAATAATGTAAATGAGGCAGTTGCTCGTACCGAGCAATTTTGTACTCATCAACTTCCCCAAGCTTAGACTCTTTCTCGTCCCGAGCAAGTTTATCTTAATGGATGTGATCCTCATGTTCATGAAGCTGAGTCGATAAAATAAATGAGGCAGTTGCAGCATGTGTTTATCATAAAGGATACATATAAATAATTTCACGAATAGTACCTTACTCGAACCATCCTAATAATATTAGCAGGCTTCCACACCTTAGAAATTAATAGTTTATAAAAGATTATTCTTAACATGATGTAAAAGTATTCAGTTCAACCGAATGAGATAGTGAGATAGTCCTAAGTGTTTTTAGGATTAACATATTCACTTGGGATTCAAAATCTCAAACGTCTCTTTGTCTTACTACAATATAGTATGCCTATTTGCTCTTTGCACATTCGCTCTTTTTCTTCATCTTTCTTTTTCTATATATATTTGTTCTCACACTTTTGTTTAAGTGTTATGCAAAGGAGCTAGCCATATATTCCACTTCATGTAGGAATTTTAAAGTTTAACGATCTCAATTATCAAATTCCAAATACATGTGAAGAATCTTTATAACTTGAGTATTCTATCTCAAACTTGTTATCACTCTATTTGATAGCACTTATAATTTCTCCTTTGTTCAAGGTTTTATTTTTCATCTTAATTAATTAGATATTTTCTCTTTTTTGTAAATCAAACCATTGACCTACAACATATTAATCAAACTATCTTTATATGTTTCATTAATACCAATGGTGTGGAAGAATCCTATTGCTATCATCAAGTGCAAGTAAAATCATACTCAAGTCATTCATATATCCAATAGGACAAACTCAAACTCAATAATGCTCCGTATATTATAATAAACTCAGAATTTCATAAGAGGGATCAACTATTCCTGAAGGGAATTCTAATGATGCAAACTTTATTTATGCTCTCGAACTAATGTAGAACTAGAATAGAAATAAAAACTTGTAAGATAGATTATAAGATCTTAAAAATATCCCCAAGCTTGGAATCAAGCCAGGCGGGATCAAATAATTCCTTGTGATTATTTAATACCGTGCTTTATTGAAGGTCACTATGGCTCCATGGCACGTGGTATCTTCTCCTCATGGGCCAGCCTGAGGCAGAGGGATTGATTGATGGCATCCGGCTCTTTAGTGCGTAGCTTGTAGAGAAGGTTATTCTTCTCCATCACTTTCACTTGTTCTTTAATGATCTCATTATTGCTTTGGAGGGTTTGTATCGCCTTGAAACTCATAGTGAAACCTACTTCAGTGGTTTGCTTGATATCTTCATCAAGTTTATCAAGATAAACATGCAGCCACTTGAGATGCCTGGGTGTCCCCGGTGCTTCCTTGTTTATTTCTTCAATTTTCAACTCGAGAGACTTCAACTCCCTCTCACGGCGTTATTTGTCGTCGTCAAAGAACTCGAAAGGGGTAGTCTTGGTCTCCTTGTCTTGCTCGCTATTGCTTCCGATCTCCATAGGAACTCCTCCCCTTAGCCTCTTGGATCTTGATGGCTCTATGTTGTGTGTCCTCTTGTATGAACAAGAAGTAGATCTGTCCCTGGTGATTTGTGATTAGAGAGAGAGACAATAGGGCAGTATATAATAGGGGTTAGAGGTCGATAAAACTCGCGAGAAACACCAAATTCTCGTCCAAGAAAACAATCCAAACCGACTAAAAAAATCACGGATTTGAAGGAGTCATGCACCGTAACGACCAACTATATGGTCGCAGCCCGTATAGTTGTGACCCGTATAGTTGGTTCCGGGCAGATATTTCCAAATATCTCGAGCCTAGGTCAGTTAGATGACCGACTAGGAATCGACAAAGTTTTTTTAATAAACTTTAATAATGAAAAAAGGGTCAAGGGTACCAAAGCTTTGATGACCAACTATACGGCGGGAGAATTTTCTCCGGTCGTATAGTTGCGGCCGTATAGATACGGTACCTCGAAAATATTTTGTGAGAGGGATATAGAAGCTTTGATGATCAACTATACGGTGGGAGAATTTTCTCCGGCCGTATAGTTGCGGCCGTATAGATATTGCATCTCGAAATTATTTTGCGAGGGGGATACAAAAGCTTTGACGACCAACTATACGGTGGGCGGTTTTCTCTGGCCGTATAGTTGCGGCCATATAGTTACTGAAACCCCTCAAAAACTTCAGAAAAACAAGAGGAATTCAAAGGCAAAAAAATTAGAAGTAGAAACTATGAAAACAAATCACTTATTAGAGTTAGAAAACTTACCTTCCACTTACCATTCATTTAGTCGGGAGTGACAAGCTCCTCCAACAATAAGGACTTCTTTTTCTTGGAAGGATTTGACCTTAGCTCATATAATAATTTTTTAAAACAAAAATCATCAAGGCTAAAGTTCCTCTCAATAAGATCGGTATCCTACTGGGCACATAGAGATGTTGCATCCACTATCTTTGCTTCTTGTCTCTGCATAATCTGCAACTCAAATTCTTGAAGTAAAAGGATCCAACGGATCAATCTTCGCTTATGAAACTTCCTCTCGAGGAGTTCTTTTAAACCATCACGATCCGTATGAACTCTTAATTTTGCATCAATAATATAAGAACAAAACTTATCATAAGATAAAATACAGCAAAAAGTTCTCTTTCTTCCTTAGGATAATTATTTTGAGCACTATTGAGAGTTCTACTAGCATGATGTATAATATTAAATATGCGACCTATGTGTTGTCCTAGAGTTACTCCTACAACATCATCACTAGCTTCACATATTAAATCAAAAGTCATATCACATATAGGTGGTTTAATGATGGGAGCACGAGATAAAGCATATTAAAGTGTATCAAAGGCAATAAGGCACTTATCATCAAAATTGAATCTTACTCCTTTTTGCAACAGATTAGTCAAAGGTTTAGAAATTCCGGAAAAAATTCTAATGAACCTTCTATGAAAGCCTGCATGACCAAGAAAACTTCTTATACCTTTTACATCCCTTGGTTGTGCCCTTCTTTCTATTGCTTCAACTTTAGCCCTATCTACTTCAATACTCTTACCTGATACTTTATGTCCAAGGACTATGCCTTCTTTGACCATAAAATGGCACTTATCCTAGTTTAAGACAAGATTGGTTGTTTCGCAATGCTGCAAGATTCTGTTGAGATTATCCAAGCAACTAGTAAACAAAGTTCCATAGACATAAAATCATCCATAAATACTTCCATTATCAGTTCTATAAAATCTGCAAATATAGCAGTCATGCATATTTGAAAAGTAGCTGGAGCATTACATAACCCAAAAGGCATGCGTTGGTAAGCATGTAAACCATAAGGACTAATGAAAGTTGTTTTAATTTGGTCATCAGGATAAACAGCTATTTGGAAAAAACTAGAGTATCCGTCCAAGTAGCAAAAATGAGTGTGGATTACTAACATCTCTAAAGTTTGATCTATGAACGATAAAGGATAGTGATGTATTATTGTTTCCTTATTTAATTTCCTGAAATCTATGCACATCCTATGTCCAACAATAGTTCTAGTAGGTATCAATTCATTGTTTTCATTAGGAACAACAGTAAAGCCTCCTTTCTTAGGAACACAATGAACATGACTTACTCATTCACTTCCTTTTACAGGATAAATTATACCTGCATCAAGTAGGCATACTATTTATTTGCTTACCACTTCCTTCATTTCAGGCTTTAGTCTTATATTAAATTCCGCAACTGGTTTAGCACCTTCCTCCATGAATATTCGATGGGAGGCTTATAGGGATTCGTAGCATGGAAAACAAAAAAATTCTACCGCATACAAACAAACAAGCCAAGATCTACCTACTAGATTGTAGCAACGAGTCGATGGAATAACTCACCCTCGAAGATTCCAAAGTGTTTAACGAGAGCGGATTCTCGTGGGTGATGTAGTCGTACTCTTGCTGATCTCAAGATCGCGTAGACGATCCTTCCGGCGCTGCGTTCCGGCAGCGCTTCCGCAGTCGGTCACACGTTCGGTACTCGACGAAGACCTTCCTCTCCCTTGTTCCAGCAAGCAACGGAGGTTGTAGCACTCTCCTCGCGATTCCGGCAGCACAACGGCGTGGTACCGGAAGTAGAGGGGAGATCTCGCAGGGCTTCGCCTTAAGCCGGAGCGAGTATGGTGGACTATGAGAGAGATCCTCGGAGATCTAGGGTTTAGACGCACCAAGGAGGAGGGTCTAGGGCCGGCGGCTAGGGCTTGGAGCTGTCCAAGTCGGCGGCTAGGGTTTCCCTAGGCGGCGGCAGCAGGAGGTGGCGGCGCCGGCGGCTGGGAGCTAGGGTTTGCGGGGTGCGTGGTGTGTGTCTTGGAGGGGCAGCCCTGCCCCTCCTTATATAGGTGGAGGGGGCGCGCTAGGGGAGGGGAGTCCCTCCCCAACTCGGTTTCCCAAGTGGGCCGGCGGTGGAGGGGAGGAACTCCTCCCCAAGTAGGTTTCCTACTTCCCCTCCACCTTCCAAAATAGCCGTTTGACTTTTCAAACTAGGATTTGATTAAACCCTATATTTTGTTCAGCGATGACACCTAGTACATGATGCAATAATTCCAACTTGGTATGACACATTCATGTACCCTTCCCCTCCGGAGTGTCGGACATTCCGGAACCTTCTAGAACATTCCTGATGAAAACACCGGAACCATTCTCCAACCCCGAAACAGGACTTTCCTTATATGAATCTTATTCTCCGGACCATTCCGGATCTCCTCGTGATATCCCGGATCCCATCCGAGACTTCGAACAACATTCGGTCTCTTACTCATCATTCCATAACTACTCAAACAACGTCGAATCCTTAAGTGTGTCTCCCTACGGTTCGTGAATTATGCGGACATGATCGAGACACTTCTCCGAACAATAACCAATAGAGGAATCTGGAAATTCATATGGCTCCCACATAACGATTACTTTGTGATTGAATGAACCACTTACATACGATACCAATTTCCCTTTGTCTCACGATAGTTTACTTATCCGAGGTTATGATCGTCGGTATCTCTGCATACCTAGTTCAACCTCGTTACTGATAAGTTCTCTTTTCTCGTTCCCGTGATATGTGATCCCTTGTGAGCCAGTCACATGCTTGCAAGCTAATTGGATGACATTTCACCGAGAGGGCCCAGAGTATATCTATCCGTCATATGGATGGACAAATCCCACTCTTGATCCATGTGTCTTAACCAACACTTTTCGAACACTCAATGCCACCTTTATAGCCACCCAGTTACGGTGTGGTGTTTGATGTCATCAAAGCATCCTTCCGGTGAAGGTGATATGCATGATCTAATGGTCGAAGGAATTAGTTTACTATGTATCAGAAAGCAGATAGCAATTGAACTATTAAAATGACTTGATCTTTATGCTATGCTTATCTATAGGAGTATGTCCATCATATCATTCTCCTAATGATATGATCTTGTTGTTAATAACATCTCAATGTTCATGATAGGGAAACCACAATCATTTATTAACCAACAAGCTAGTATTATAAAGAGGCTTTATCAGGGACTCTTATTTTAGTTTACAAATCACACAAGTATTAATGTTTCCTTGTTAATACTATTATAGCATGAATGTAAACATTTATCATAAACACAAAGATATAATAATAACTATATTTATTATTGCCTCTAGGGCATATCTCCAACAGTCTCCCACTTGCACTAGAGTCATCTAATCTAGATTACATGGTAATATACCGAACACCCATGGCAGTTTGGTGTTGGTCATGTTTTGCCCTCGGGAGAGGTTTAGTCAACGGATCTGCCACATTCAGATCTGTGTGTACTTTGCAAATCTTTATGTCCCCATCTTGGACATGTTCTCGAATAGCGTGAA
This sequence comes from Avena atlantica, assembly GCA_910589765.1. Lineage (NCBI taxonomy): Eukaryota > Viridiplantae > Streptophyta > Magnoliopsida > Poales > Poaceae > Avena > Avena atlantica. Next base: position 29,300,601 of record OU342735.1, read on the forward strand.
AACGTAGCTTGATGTGCTTCAGCTTCTTGTGTGACCTTGGTTCTTGCGCATTGGCTATGGCGCCCATGTTATCACAGTAGATAGACATTGGGTCCAGCGCACTAGGAACCACACCCAACTCTGTAATGAACTCTTTCATCCATATCGCTTCTTGTGAAGCCTCCGAAGCATGCATGTATTCCGATTCAGTTGAAGATCTCGCCACAACGCTTTGCTTTGCACTCCTCTAGCTAACTGGTGCACCATTCAAAGTAAATACATATCCAGATTGTGATTTAGAATCATCCGGATCGGTGTTCCAACTAGCATCGGTGTAACCATTAACAACGAGCTGTTCATCACCTCCATAAGAAAGAACCATATCCTTAGTTCTTCTCAAGTACTTAAGGATGTTTTTGACCGCTGTCCAATGATCCACTCCTGGATCACTTTGATATCTGCTAGTCAAACTAACAGCATATGCAATGTCCGGTCTAGTACATAGCATGGCATACATTAGAGATCCTATGGCTGAGGCATAGGGAGTCTTACTCATCCTTTCTCTATCTTATGCCGTTGTCGGACTTTGAGTTTTACCCAAGGTCGTATTGGGAAACATGGGCAAGAACCCTTTCTTGCTATCTTCCATTCCAAACCTCTTTAGAACTTTGTCCAAATATGTACTTTGTGACAATGATATTAGGCATCTCGATCTATCTCTATAAATATTTATGCCTAATATGTAAGCTGCTTCGCCAAGATCTTTCATTGAAAAACTATTATTCAAATATTCCTTGACACTATTAAGAAGGTCTACATCATTCCCAATCAACAATATGTCATCTACATATAGTATTAAGAATGATACAGAGCTACCACTCACTTTCTTGTAAATACAAGCTTCTCCATAAGTTTGTATAAAACCAAAACTTTTGATTACCTTATCAAAACGTTGATTCCAACTTCAGGATTCTTGCTTCAATCCATAGATGGATCGTTGAAGTTTGCATACCTTGTTAGCATCTTTAGGATCGACAAAACCTTTGGGTTGCATCATATACAACTCTTCATCAATGTCTCCATTGAGGAATGCTGTTTTGACATCCATCTGCCATATCTCATAATCATAATATGCAGCGATTGCTAACATAATCCTCACAGACTTTAGCTTCGCTACTGGTGAGAAAGTCTCATCGTAGTCAACTCCTTGAATTTGTCGAAACCCTTTTGCGACAAATCGAGCTTTATAGACAGTAACATTACCATCATCATCTGTTTTCTTCTTGAAAATCCATTTGTTCTCGACAGCCTTCCGGCCATCCGGTAAGTCCACCAAAGTCCATACTTGGTTTTCGTACATGGATCCAATCTCGGATTTCATGGCTTCTTGCCATTTATTGGAATCTGGGCTCATCATCGCTTCCTCATATTTCGCAGGGTCATCGGTGTTGTCCACCAACATGACACTCATAACGGGATCATACCAATCAGGAGTGGTACAAGTTCTCGTTGACCTGCGAGGCTCTGTAGCAACTACAACCGAAGTTTCATGATCATCATCATTAGCTTCCTCTCTTATTGGTGCAGGCACCACAGGAACTTCTTCCGGTGCTGCGCTACTCGCAAGTTCGAGAGAAGGTTCGACAACCTCGTCGAGTTCTACTTTCCTTCCAGTCACTTCTTTCGAGAGAAATTCCTTCTCTAGAAAAGATCCATTCTTGGCAACGAAGATTTTGCCCTCGGATCTATGATAGAAGGTATACCCAATAGTTTCCTTCGGTTATCCTATGAAGACGCATTTCTCCGCTTTGGGTTCAAGCTTGTCCGGCTGTAACTTCTTTACATAGGCTTCGCAACCCCAAACTTTAAGCAACGACAATTTAGGTTTCTTCTCAAACCATAATTCATATGGTGTCGTTTCAACGGATTTAGATGGTGCCCTATTTATAGTGAATGCGGCTGTTTCTAATGCATAACCCCAAAATTATAGCGGTAAATCTATAAGTGACATCATAGAACGAACCATATCTAAGAGAGTTCGATTACGATGTTCAGACACACCATTACGCTGTGGTGTTCCCAGCGGTGTCAATTGTGAAAGTATCTGCATTTCTTCAAATGCTCGCCAAACTCGTAACTTAGATATTCACCTCCACGATCGGAACGTAGAAATTTAATCTTCTTGTTACGTTGATTCTCAACCTCACTTTGAAATTCCTTGAACTTCTCAAAAGTTTCGTACTTATGTTTCATGAAATAGATATACCCATATCTACTCAAGTCATCCGTGAAGGTAAGAACATAACGATAACCACCGCGCGATGCTACACTCATTGGACCACACACATCGGTATGTATGATTTCCAATAAGTCCGTAGCTCGCCCCATCATACCAGAAAATGGAGTCTTAGTCATTTTACCCATCAGACATGCTTCGCATCTTTCAAGTGATTCGAAATCAAGTGATTCAAGAAGTCCATCGGAATGGAGTTTCTTCATGCACTTCACTCCAATGTGACCAAGACGACAGTGCCACATATAGGTCGAGTTATCGCTCGATTTCAAACGTTTAGCCTCAATGTTATTAATATGTGTATTTCCACTATCGAGATTCAATAAGAATATACCATCTATCAAAGGTGCATGTGCATAAAACATATTACTCATATAAATCGAACAACCATTATTCTCGGACTTAAACAAGTAACCGTCTCGCAATAAACAAGATCTCGATATAATGTTCATGCTTAACGCAGGCACCAAATAACAATTATTTAAGTATAAAACTAATCCCGATGGTAGATGAAGTGGTAGCGTGCCGACCGCGATCACATCAACCTTTGATCCGTTTCCCACGCGGTCACCTCGTTCTTCGCTAGCTTCTGTTTATTCTGCAGCACCTGTTTCGAGTTACAAATATGAGCAATCGAACCAGTATCAAATACCCAGGCACTACTACGAGTACTAGTGAGATACACATCAATAACATGTATATCGGCTATACCTTTCTTCTTGATGTTGCTGTTCTTCAAATTCGCCAAGTACTTTGGGCAATTCCGCTTCCAGTGACCTTCTCCCTTGCAGTAAAAGCACTCAGTATCAGGCTTAGGTCCAGCCTTGGTCTTCTTCGTCGGCGCGGTAACTTTATTACCACCCTTCTTGAAGTGTCCCTTTTGCTTAGACTTGCCTTTCTTGAATTTGGTGGTCTTATTGACCATCAACACTTGGTGCTCTTTCTTGATCTCCACTTCTGCAGATTTCAACATGACAAAGAGTTCTGGCAACTGCTTGTTCATGTTTTGCATATTGTAGTTCATCACAAAGTTCTTGTAACTTGGTGGTAGTGATTGGAGGACACGATAAATCCCCAAAGCATTAGGAATCACTATACCCAAGCTTTGAAGTTTGTTTGCGTGCCTAGACATCTTAAGCACATGCTCGCTGATAGAGCTGCCCTCTTCCATCTTGCAGTTAAAGAACTTTTCAGAAGCCTCATAGCTCTCAATTTCCGCGTGAGTCTCAAAGATCAATTTGAGATCACTGACAATATCATGTGGGTCTGAATTCTCAAACCTTTTCTGAAGCTCCGATTCTAAACCATACAAGATAGCACACTGAACTGTGGAGTACTGAGTCTTCCGAGCGAGGTAAACATTCTTTACTTCATCGGTAGCAGTAGCTGCAGGTGGGTCACCCAGCGGTGCATCCAGCACATAGGTCAAATTACCAGCTGTGAGGACAATCCTCAAATTGCGGAACCAATCCGCGAAGTTGCTTCCATTTTTTTCAACTTTTCTTTCTCTAGGAACGCATTAAAATTGATGGTAGGGGCCGCCATTGATCTACAACATATTTGCAATAGTTTAGACTAAGTTTATGACAAATTGAGTTCTAATTAATAGTTAACTTAATGTAGGTGAACTCCCACTCAAAACAACATCCCTCACATTGTTTTAGTGATCACACGAACCAAATCCACCACATCAACACCGATCATCACGAGAGTTGATGTAGCTTCAATGGAGAACAATCGACATGTTCATCATATCTACTATATGATTCATGCTTTACCTTTCGGTGATCCGTGTTCCGAGACCATGTCTGTACATGCTAGGCTCGTCAAGATCAAACCTTAGCTTCCGCATGAGCAAATCTGGCTTGCTCACGTTGTATACACTTGCGGAATCTAACACACCCGATCATCACGTGGTGCTTCGAAACAACAAGCTTTAGCAACGGTGCTTACTAAGGGTGAACACTTTAGAACTTGAAATTCATGTGCATGAGGGATCATCTTATAATGCTACCGTCGTTAACTAAGCAATACAAGATGCATAAAGGATTAACATCACATGCAATTCATAATATGTGATATGATATGGCCTTTCTTCTTTGTGCTTCCGATCTCCATCTTCAAGCACGAACATGATCTCCATCATCACCGGCATTGCATCAAGTTCAATGACGCTTCTCCATGGTTGTCGTCCACCAGCTTCAACTATTACAACTACTTTGAATAGACACGCGGGTCTTTAACAGAAATTAAAGACAACCATATGGCTCCTGTCGGTTGCCAACTTACAATAAGGAACATTGCATACATCAAATATAATCACAATCATGGCCATATCACATCACAGCACACCCCTGCAAAACAAAGTTAGACGCCTCTACTTTCTTTGCATGTTTTACGTGGTTTGGGGCTTTCAATAAGTGTCGTTCTAACTTACGAACAAGTACCACAACATTGATACTAGTATTGTCAATCACCCGTTGTAAATTGAATCTTAACTATGTTGGGAGAAACAGGTACCCGCAAAGCCACTTATGCAATACAAGTTGCATGTCAAGTGTGGAGCAAGTCTCATGAACGATGTCATGTAAGGTTAGCCCGGGCCGCTTCATCCCACCATCCCGCAAGATGCAAAGTACACAAGAAGCAATCGACAACAAAAGCATCAACGCCCACAATGACCATTGTGTTATACTCGTTCAACAGATCTACATATAGAAATGGCTCTGATACCACTGTAGGGATTCGTAGCATGGAAAACAAAAAATTTCTAACGCATACAAACAAACAAGCCAAGATCTATCTACTAGATTGTAGCAACGAGTCGATGGAATAACTCACCCTCGAACATTCCAAAGTGTTTAACGAGAGCGGATTCTCGTGTGTGATGTAGTCGTACTCTTGCCGATCTCAAGATCGCGTAGACGATCCTTCCGGCTCTGCATTCCGGCAGCGCTTCCGCAGTCGGTGACACGTTCGGTACTCGACGAAGACCTTCCTCTCCCTAGTTCCAGCAGTAGCGGAGGTTGTAGCACTCTCCTCGCGATTCCGGCAGCACAACGGCGTGGTACCGGAAGTAGAGGGGAGATCTCGCAGGGCTTCGCCTTAAGCCGGAGCGAGTATGGTGGACTATGAGAGAGATCCTCGGAGATCTAGGGTTTAGATGCACCAAGGAGGAGGGTCGCCGGCGGCTAGGGCTTGGAGCTGCGCAAGTCGGCGGTGGCAGCAGGAGGTGGCGGCGCCGGCGGCTAGGAGCTAGGGTTTGCGGGGTGCGTGGTGTGTGTCTTGGAGGGGCAGCCCTGCCCCTCCTTATATAGGTGGAGGGGGCGCGCCAGGGGAGGTGAGTCCCTCCCCAACTCGGTTTCCCAAGTGGGCCGGCGGTGGAGGGGAGGAACTCCTCCCCAAGTAGGTTTCCTACTTCCCCTCCACCTTCCAAAATAGCCATTTGACTTTTCAAATTGGCGTTTGACTTTTCAAACTAGGATTTGATTAAACCCTGTATTTTTTTCAGCGAGGACACCTAGTACATGATGCAACCATTCCAACTTGGTATGACACATTCATGTACCCTTCCCCTCCGGAGTGCCGGACATTCCGGAACCTTCTAGAACATTCCTGATGAAAACACCGGAACCATTCTCCAACCCCGAAACAGGACTTTCCTTATATGAATCTTATTCTCCAGACCATTCCGGATCTCCTCGTGATATCCCGGATCCCATCCGAGACTCCGAACAACATTCGGTCTCTTACTCATCATTCCATAACTACTCAAACAACGTCGAATCCTTAAGTGTGTCTCCCTACGGTTCGTGAATTATGCGGACATGATCGAGACACTTATCCGAACAATAACCAATAGAGGAATCTGGAAATTCATATGGCTCCCACATATTTCTACGATTACTTTGCGATCGAATGAACCACTTACATACGATACCAATTTCCCTTTGTCTCACGATAGTTTACTTATCCGAGGTTATGATCGTCGGTATCTCTGCATACCTAGTTCAACCTCGTTACTGATAAGTTCTCTTTTCTCGTTCCCGTGATATGTGATCCCTTGTGAGCCAGTCACATGCTTGCAAGCTAATTGGATGACATTTCACCCAGAGGGCCCAGAGTATATCTATCTGTCATATGGATGGACAAATCCCACTCTTGATCCATGTGTCTCAACCAACACTTTCCGAACACTCAATGCCACCTTTATAGCCACCCAGTTACGGTGTGGTGTTTGATGTCATCAAAGCATCCTTCCGGTGAAGGTGATATGCATGATCTCATGGTCGAAGGAATTAGGTTACTATGTATCATAAAGCATATAGCAATTGAACTATTAAAATGACTTGATCTTTATGCTACGCTTATCTATAGGAGTATGTCCACCATATCATTCTCCTAATGATATGATCTTGTTGTTAATAACATCTCAATGTTCATGATAGGGAAACCACAATCATTTATTAACCAACAAGCTAGTATTATAAAGAGGCTTTACCAGGGACTCTTATTTTAGTTTACAAATCACACAAGTATTAATGTTTCCTTGTTAATACTATTATAGCATGAATGTAAAAATTTATCATAAACACAAAGATATAATAATAACTATATTTATTATTGCCTCTAGGGCATATCTCCAACAAGGCTATCATGGGACTGATACCCTTCAAGTCATCCATTGAGTACCCAAAGGCCTTGCGGTGCTCCTTTATTACCTTCATGAGTTCTTCTGCTTCCCCTGAAAGTTTAGCACTAATAATAATAGGGAATTTACTAGTATCATCTAAGAATCTATACTTAAGATTATCTGATAGAGTTTTTAATTCTGGGGGTGGTAATTCTTCATCCCCTCTCTTTTCTGGATTTTCGAAAGCTTCATCAGTTGGAGGTTCTTCAATGGGAAATGAATCAAATTCACTTTCTAATTCTTCTAGAGTTCTATCCTCCATAATTATTTCTTCACAATTTGGGTCTTCATTTATTTCTTCATCTTGATTATTTAAGAAAAGAGTTGCCATCTCCTCGATAGTCTTGTCTTTCTCTTATTCTTGTATATGTAGAGGTTTGTCTTTAAATTTGTAAAAGTGGAATTCTTTTTCCGCTTTCCCAAGCTTAAGGGATACAACCTCCTTTTTGATGGTTACATCTTCAACTACTCCCATTGGAATTCTAAGATTTTTATTGGCTAACATGATTGTCGTATCGGTATTTTCTATTGTAGCCGGTGCTATCTCTTCCTTTATTTCTAAATAAAAGTCATAGGATATAACATTAACTTTGGTGCCAAGATCACATAAATCGTAATGCAAGGTTTCTTTAAATATGCAGGGAAGAATATGCTTACCCACATCTTTTACCTTACTTTTACCTCCAACCAATATAGAAGTCTCTTCATAAAGTTCAAATATGTTACAATGTGCATACATAGCCATGATTGCTTCCTTGGTTACCTCATCATCTTTTGTTTCATGATGTTCTTCAATTATTGGCACACTTTCCTCTTTTTTCTCCTCCTGTACTGCCTTGACCTGTTGATACGTTGGAAACGTATCTATAATTTTTGATGCTCCATGCTTGTTTTGTATCTACTTTGCTTTGCTTTGTCTATACTTTGAGGTGTTTTTATATCTTTTCTGGAACTAACCTATTAACAAGTTGCCTGTTTTCTTCTGTTTTTGGTTCCAGAAAGGCAGAAAATCAATATTCTCGGAATTGGACGGGACAAAAGCCAAAGTTATTATTTTTCCCGGAGCATCACGGAACCACGAAGCAGAGCCGGAGGGGGGCCACAGGGTGGCCAAACCCCCTAGGCGTGGTCAAGCCCTGGAGGGGGTGTGGGCCCCCTGGACCCCCACTGACCTTTATTCCTGCGCCTATAAGAAGCCTCCGATGGAAAAACCCTAAAGCATCCAGAAAAAATCCACGAAAACCTCCGTAGCGCCACGGCCACCAAAAGGGAGATTCGGGGGACATAAAGTCTTTATTCCGGCATCCTGCCGGGATGGGGAAGTGCCCCCGGAGCCATCTCCATCGCCATCTCCATCACCGTTGCTGATTCCCATGATGAGGAGGGAGTAGTTCTTCCTCAGGGCTAAGGGATCTACTGGTAGCTATGTGTTCATCTCTCTCTATGCATGATCTTGTGGTCATGAGCTTTGTAATCAAGTAGATCTACCTTGCTACTCAAGTGCTTCATTAGATCTCTGATCTCCCCATGTGTGTGAAAGTGACAGCGTGCACGCCATGGTGGCACTTAGGCTTGAGTCTACATAAATACTCTTTGTGCTTTAATAGATCTATGTGAAGGGAATATGCCCGAGAGGCAATAATAAAGTGGTTATTATCGTATTCCTTATTTATGATAAATGTTTATTTTGCATGCTATAATTGTATTAATACGGAAACGTTAATACATGTGTGTTTAATAAACAAAAAGGAAGTTCCTAGTTATGCCTCTCTTATAAACTAGCTCGTTGATTAACAAGACGATCAAAGGTTTCCTGATGATGGACATTGGATGTTGTTAATAACGAGGTCACAACATTAGTGTAATGATGTGATGAACATTCATCCAAAGTATAACAATACGATCAAAGTCATTGAGTTTATATTGATATAACAACTTACGAAGTGATCCTAATCCTTATACCATGAGATCATGTCAATCACTAACACCGGAAGAGTTTCTTGATGACATCAAACGTCACACCGTAACTGGGTGATTATAAAGATGGCTTCAGAACTACTAAAGTGTTATGTTGAGGCTAATGGATCGAGAGTGGAATTTGTTCATACCGATGACGGATAGATATGCTTTAGGCCCTCTCGGTGATATCACATTGATTAGCTTGCAAGCAAGTGATTTGATCACTAGAATGTTATATCACGGGAACGAGAAAAGAGTGCATGTCGGTCACGAGATCAAACTAGATATGGAGATACCGATGATCGAATCTCGGACATGTAATATATCGTGAAACAAAGGGATTAAGATACTAGCGTAAAAGGTTCCGACGATCACAGGAAAGTCATCGTTGAATGTGTGGGAGTCGGTATGGATCTCTAGGTCCTGCTTATGATTATTGATCGGAGAAGGGTATCGATCATGTCCGCATTATTCACGAACCGTAGGGTGGCAAACTTAAGGGACACTGGCATCCAATTGGAGCAGAAGTTTCATGCCGGAAAGAATAACAAGCGCAGGAATTTATTTCACTAGACACCGAAACTGTTTTGGTTGAAATTGCTGAAACTGGTTCTGCATGTGAAATTGAATTCTAGCAAGGGGTTTTATGTGAATCTTTGTTAATTAAAGTAATTAACAAAATTCTGAATAAATAAATAAAAGTGTTTTATTTAAATGAGCTTGCATTAAATTTGGTGGAAATTTAATGCATGTGAGTGGATTTTTGAGTGGAGGCTATTTTATGGGAGTGGAGGCTTTTCATTTTGAGTGGGAGCTCCACCCACATGAATGAGGAAGAGGTGGGGGCAGCCCCATGGCTGGGCGCCATGCCCCTTGGGTTCCCCTCTCCCCTATAAAAGGCCCCCCTCTCATCCTCTCAAAGCACACCTCCTCGTGAAGGATCTCTCTCCTCCTCTAGTATTTATCCCCCATGGTCTCAGACTAGTGAGATACATGTTCCCGGTGGATATTCGGCAAGAAAGAGTTGTGCTTCTGCTGCATCACTGGAGTGAGGAGGCGGAGGTTGCTCGGTGTCTTGTACGGGTGTGTGAGCATGGATGCGCTTCTATTTTGTGGCGCTAGGACTTCCTCTTGATCTTGAGATCGGCAAGAGATCGACTTGTTAAGCTTTGTCGGTCTTCAAGGGTATGTTCTCTACGGATGTATATCCGCCCGTTGCTTGTATCTAGTAGATAGATCTTGGTACATAGTTGTTCTCATCGTAGGAAAATTTTTGTTTTCTATGCTACGAACCCTACACTATGCTTTTCCCCACGTGTGTGAAAGTGACAGCAGGCATACCGTGTGTGGCACTTTGGCTAGATTGAATATTTTTTATGAGTTATATTTGGAGTTGGATGTCTCTATGAAATTATGGTGTTTGTTGGAGCCATCTAGCGCTCAAGGTGATAGTGTGGGGTTATCTAGATTGGGGAAGGCGGACTTTGAGGTGTGCTGTTATAGCCCTACCTTGGATTAGAGTGTCCAACCGGAGAGTAGTTAAGAGTAGTATCATGAAGAGAGGATATTTATATGCGAGAGTGTTCACTAGTGAAAGTATGATCCCTAGACCTTGTTTCTAAGCATTGAAACACCGTATCTACTAGATTTGTTGCATGTTTGCTTGTTTCCTTCTTGTTGCCTTTAGTATTTGCCTCACCGTCAAGCTGTTTTCTGGCACCGTTACCACTTGTATTTCACTATCTCTTCGCCGAACTAGTGCACCTATATTGGGTGTGTTGGGGACACTAGAGACTTCTTGTATCTTGATTGCAGGGTTGCTTGAGAGGGAATACCTTTGACCACTTCCTCCCTAAGTTCGATAAACCTTAGGTAATCCACTTAAGGGAAACTTGATGTTGTTCTATAAACCTCTGCACTTGGAGGCCCAACAACTGTCTACAAGAATAGAAGTGCATAGACATCACCTGTTCATATTCCAAAATATGCTTTTGTGCAGTGTTAGGGAAAGGTATCTCATACATTGGTTCTAGGGAGGCCAATGTTGCTTTAACTTCTCTTTTCTTCTCAGGTTCAGGTGGTGGATCAAACTTGACTGAACCCTCTTTTGGAGCTTCGATGTGTTCTGTAAAAGTTTTAAAAACTTGCAACACAAGATCTGAATCTAAATAAAGTTCTTTCGATAATTCATTAACATGGCCTTTTATTATAGTCGTGAATACATTCATGATATATTTCCGTGCCTCCTTCACTTCCTAGACCAAAATTCCATGAAACTCTATGATCGAGAATTATATTAAGTAAAGCCCAAGCTTTAGTTATAGGTAAATCTATAAAAGGTCCTCTCACGCAAGAGTCTAGTTCAATTTTATTAGGTTCAGTTAAACCGCCATAAAATATATGCAATAAATACCATTCAGGTAAATAATGGTGAGGACATTGACTAAGTAAATCTTTAAATCTTATGTAAGCTCTTACTAGTCCTTCATTAGGACGGTTCCTCCAAGTCATTATAAGACGTCTGATTCCAAATGATTTTGATAATGGGTAATATTTAGATAGGAATCCGCAAGACAAATTATCCCAAGTAGTGGTGGCTTTTGAGGATAGAGATCTATACCATGAGAGAGTTGTACTTGTCAAAGTTTGACTAAAAAGTTTAACCCTTACCTCATCAGCGGTATACCCCATTAATTGGAATGTGCCACATATATGTTTGAAACATGCAATATGCTCATATGGATCATGTTCTTCTTCATCTCCACTAAATTGCTTCTTGTGTAAAATACCAAGTAGTGGAGGATTTATTTTAAACCCCCTTGTCTTCTTGTTGGAGTTGTCTCTTTTACAAATATCATAGGGCTTCCCAAAGTGGTTGAGTGGGTTAGCACTAGTCATATGCTCAAACTCCATCATGTTGGTGGAAACCTGTAACTAAAAAAAACTTAACAAAACTAAAGTAAATAAGAAAAAACTAAAAGACCTATAGCGCTTAGCTCCCTGGCAACGGCGCCAGAAAATAGCTTGATGACTGCAAGTGCACAGATCGGTTGTAGCTAGTTTTGAAATAAAGATATCGATCCCAGAGGGAGCAGGAGCGTGAAGTCTAAGAATTCTTGAAATAAATACTAAAACTAGAAATGCTAAATAAAGTTCAAAGTGACAAGATAAAATGCAAGTATTGCGTAAAAAGGTGTTTTTGGAGTTATGGTATAAGAGAACAATGAGTAAAGTAAATAAAATTGAATATAGAAAATAAGTATCGCGTATGTAAAAGAGATTTGAAACTTCAGTGAGAAAAAAGGGTTCTTAGGGATTAGCGGATACACCACTAGCATTATAAAGGGCTAAGGTAAAGATCATTATCATGAACATTCTCAACTATGTATGTGTGGGAGGAACTCCATATTTGGACAACGAGGCAGCAATCGCTGCTCAAATCATCCTCATAACCACAACAAACAACAATCAACATCAATTGAATTACTGCGCTATTAAGTAACATAATCCCATAGGACGTATCCCATGGCATGGATAGTATTTTGCGAGTTTCCTCGATTACCAAGTTGATACGTAAGGAGTTCCAATAGATTTATAGTCACTGTAAGTGCTAACATACCTCCGTCTACCAACAAGTAGTTTCCTACATAAAGTCCCCACAAGAGGCAAATGTTGGAGAGGTCGACTTCTCCCAACATCAAGATGTAGACAATCTAACACATGGTCACAACGATGAATATCATGATAAACTTTATCTTATTTAAATCCCATACTAGGGTTTTTCCATCTCTCAAAGAACTAATGATCTACTCAGACATAAAGGCAAATAGCATCATGGTAATGGTAATGGAAACGATTATCGATGAATAGTACTTGTATAAATCCACAACTAGTGCAAGAATTACAACAAGATCTAGATGTGATGGATGGAGATGATGTTGGTGATGAAGATGCAGCGGTTAATGAAGATGGAGACTGATGCCTTGGCCTCCCAGATCTGCTTTCAGAGGTTAGGTTTCGGTGATTTCTGGGTGTTCTGTATATCGTCTCCTCGATCCAGTTACACGGGGTGAAACTATTTGAGAAGGCGGAGGCGACGCCAACTATATGGCCGGAACTATATGGCGGCGGCCCGTATAGTTGGTCGTCAACTCTTCTGCCTCCTTTGCTCGCTTCGGGTTTTCTTCTGGTATTATTAATATTTTCCAAATAAGTGATATACGTAGTTTCTGGCTCCTTTTCTCTCCAGTACAACTGTTCTAAGAATTGTGTCCATTGGATCCATCATCTGATCTGATCCTGGTGAAAATAAACATAAAAAGTGTGTGTGAATGCCGTAAAATACCAAAATCCTACATCTACAATGCAAAATAATAATGTAAAACATGATGCAAATATGAACTCATCAGCGACGAGCTTTTCTTCACCTCCGTACACGAGAAACATATCCTTAGTCCTTCTTAAGTACTTAAAGATATTCTTGACCGCTATCCAGTGTTCTGAACCTGGATCAGATTGGTATCTACTAGTCAAACTAATAGCATGTGCCACATCCGGTCTTGTATATAGCATGACATACATTATAGAGCCTATGACTGAAGCATAGGGGATTCTATCCATTATCTCTCTTTCTTCCGTCATAGCCGGACTTTGAGTTATACTCACTGTCTTGCCTTGCAACATAGGTAAGAACTCTTTCTTACTTTCGTTCATTTAAAAAAAATTAAAATCTTATCAAGGTATGTACTTTGTGATAGCACAATTAGACGTCTTGATCTATCCCTGTAGATCTTGATGCCTAATATATATGATGCTTCACCAAGGTCCTTCATCGAAAATTTGCTATTTAGATAACTTTTAACCTCATTTAAAAGATCTATATCATTTCCAATCAACAATATGTCATCCACATATAATATTAGAAATGACAGAGAGCTCACACTCAATTTCTTGTAAATACAAGCTTCTCCGTAAGATTGAACAAATCCAAACCCTTTGATCACTTCATCAAAGCAGAGATTCCAACTCTAGGATGCTTGCTTTAGTCCATAGATGGAACATTGAAGTTTGCATACCCTGCTAGCATCCTTAGGATCGATAAAACCCTTTGGTTGAATCATATACCACTCTTCCTCTATATTACCATTGAGGAACGCGATTTTGACATCCATCTGCCAAATTTCATAATCAAAAAATGAAGCAATTGCTAACATAATCCTGAAGGGAATATGCCCGAGAGGCAATAATATAGTGATTATTATCGTATTCCTTATTTATGATAAATGTTTATTTTGCATGCTATAATTTTATTAATACAGAAACGTTAATACATGTGTGTTTAATAAACAAAAAAGGAAGTTCCTAGTTATGCCTCTCTTATAAACTAGCTCGTTGATTAACAAGATGATCAAGGTTTCCTAATCATGGACATTGGATGTTGTTAATAACGAGGTCACAACATTATTGTAATGGTTTGATGAACATTCATCCGAAGTATAGCATTACGATCAAAGTCATTGAGTTTATATTTCTATAACAACTTACGAAGTGATCCTAATCCTTAGACCATGAGATCATGTCAATCACTAACACCGGAAGAGTTCCTTGATAACATCAAGCATCACACCGTAACAGGGTGATTATAAAGATGGGTTCAGAGCTACTAAAGTGTTATGTTGAGGCCCAAGGATCGAGAGTGGAATTTGTTCATCCCGATGACAGATAGATATGCCCTGAGCCCTCTCGGTGATATCACATTGATTAGCTTGCAAGCAAGTGATTTGATCACTAGAATATTATATCACGGGAATGAGAAAAGAGTGCATGTCAGTAAAGATCAAACTAGGTATGGAGATACCGATGATTGAATCTCGAACATGTAATATATCGCGAAACAAAGGGATTAAGATACTAGCGTAAAAGGTTCTGACGATCACAAGAAAGTCATCGTTGAATGTGTGGGAGTCAGTATGGGTCTCCAGATCCCGCTTCTGATTATTGATCCGAGAGGGGTCTCGATCATGTCTGCATTATTCGCAAACCGTAGGGTGACACACTTAAGAGACACCGACATCCATTTGGAGCAAAAGTTTCATGCCAGAAAGAATAACAAGCGCAGGAATTTATTTCACTAGATACCGAAACGGGTTTTCGGGTGAAATTGCAGAAAGTTTTTGTGCATGTGAAATGAAATAATAGCAAGGGGTTATATGTTAATGTTTTTCATTAAAGTAATTGACAAAATTCTGAATAAATAAAAGGAGTTTTATTTAATGAGAGTTTGCATTAAAATTGGTGGAAATTTAATGGGAATTGAGTGGGTTTTTGAGTGGAGGGAATTGAAAGGCATTTGAGTGAGTGAAGTGTCCACCCACATGAATGTGGAAGAGGTGGGGGCATCCCCCATGGCTAGGCGCCATGCCCCTTGGGTGCCCCCATCTCCCCTATAAAAGGCCCCCCTCTCATCCTCTCAGAGCACACCTCCTCGTGAAGGATCTCTCTCCCCCTCTAGTATTTACCCCCCATGGTCTCAGACTAGCGAGATACATGTTCCCGGTGGCTTTTCGGAAAGAAAGAGTTGTGCTTCCGCTGCATCGCTGGAGCGAGGAGGCGGAGGTTTCTCGGTGCCTCGGACGTGCGTGCGAGCACGGATGCGCCGCTGGTTTGCGGTGCTAGGACTTCCTCTCGATATTGAGATCGGCAAGAGATCGTCTACATCAACCACCAGTTTGAACTCGTTAAGCTTTTTTGGTCTTCAAGGGTATGTTCTCTACGGATATACATCCGCCCGTTGATTGTATCTAGTAGATAGATCTTGGTACATAGTTGTTCCCATCGTAGGAATTTTTTTGTTTTCTATGCTGCGAACCCTACAGTGGTATCAGAGCCGGATCTATGCGTAGATGCTTTGCACGGGTAGTACATATATGAGTATGTGGGCGATGGTGATCATTTTATTGCTTCTTAGTTGTACTTTGGATATTGGTGGCATAGTGGGATGAAGCGGCCCGGACAAACTTTATATGTCCTCGCACATCAGACCTGTTCCACGCTTGACATGCAACTAGTTTTGCATAAGTGGCTAGCAGGTGTGTCTCTCCTACTATAGTCAATATCTAATTTGCAACGAGTTGTCAACAATTTTATTATCCTCGTTGTGGTTCATGTTCGTAGGTAAGAACGGTTCTATCTTCGAAAGCCCTAAACCACATAAAACTTGCAATGGATAAATTAGAGGCGTCTAGTTTAGATTGTTGTTGGGATAGTGTCATGATATGGTGATGTTGTAAGTAGAAGTATGAGATGATACTCTTACAACACACATAACGTGTAAGTTCCATAGACCTTGGCCTTACACATAGAGGTATGATAGTGAACATACCAAGATGCAGATGATGGAGATCAAGTGCGGAAACCATATCATTTCACTTATTAACATGAGATGTTTGTTGCATCTTATATTGCTTGTTTGGTGTTTTATTAGCATAATAAGATGATCCCTCATTTAGATATCAAGATAAAAATGTGTTCTTCCTTAAGTATGCACCGACAATGTTTCGTCGCTTTAAGACATCATGTGATAATCGGGTGTACTTGAATCCGCGAGCATATCTTGGGTGTAAGACAGTTACACATGTGAATACTAAGGTTCTTACTTGGCGAGCCTAGCATGTACATACATGGCCTCGGAACACGGACCGAAAGGTTAAGCATGAGTCATATGTTTTGATATGATGACCATATGGATGCTCGCCTTTGAAGCTACACTGACTCACGTGATGATCGGACTTGGTGTAGTGGATTTGGTTTATATAATCACCAAAAAGGCACGAGGGATGTCGTTTTTGAGTGGGAGTTAATTTCTAATTTGGATTAGTAGAACTCAATTTATCATAAATTAAATCACAGTGAATTTGCATAATTTGTTGTAGTCATTGGCATTCGTTCACCACCTTATGCTTAGTTGTAATTGAGATAATAGAACTATAGAATTCTGGATATTTACTTTACGAACTGGTATCGTATTGTGTTGAGTGTTAATCTAAAGTTTAAAGTCCTATTGCAAACTTTCAGCAAACTCTGTTTATTCCGTGAAATTTAATAATTGGTATTAAATCGAGAGTAACAATTCCAGTGTTAGTATCTTAAGTATCATGTTTGCCTCCATGATTCTTGATTTAAATATCGAGTTTATCTAGGAGCTGAAAGAATTGTTTCAGAAACCATCATGTGTGACAGATATAACGATATCTGAAACAATATTTTGGTTGCAATATGATGGAGTATAATGTATGTTCTCATATTGGATGAGAATTTGCAAAGGTTGGAGATGCTAGACATTTTAATCATCCAAAAGGGTTTTGGAAAGTAATGTTATACTCATGATTCGTCTTTATAAGCTACATTAGCCTGATCATGAAAGTCGTCATGATAAGGATGAGTAGAAGATGTATGTAAAGTGTTTACTACACTAAAAGATTGCTAAAGAATGGATTTTGAAAGAATACCGATCATTTGATGATGGTGATCTACTTCAAAGAGCAAGTCCAAAGGTATTATTATTTGAATATGCACGCTTTGGACTATGTGTCATGTGTATGGCACCACTTTTGATGTTGATAGATTCTTTTAAAAGGAAAAGGAAATGCTGAAAGAGAATCTATAAAATATACTTGGCGGAAAAGAAAAGATCGAAAATATCCAATTTAGGTATATAAATGAAATACATGTTATGGCTGTATTCGTTAAACAATGTGGTTCTTGGGTATTGGATACCGAATTTGTTGGTATAGAATTTCATACAGAACAACGCAATTCATGAACCATAATGGCCTAAGTAACTAGCAAGAGAATATGTGATGATGTTCATCGAAAATAAACAAACCGTTGTTTGTATTTATTGTTGACATCAAAGCTTGCCTTCAAGATTTGTTTTAATAATTGTTATTTAAATCAGGTATTATGAGAACAAAGGTTGTTCAAATAATTACCGTATTCCATGTAATATGGTTGATTTACAAATCTAGTTAGAGAAATCACATCCATAAAAACTAATGCTAAAATGTCGCAAGACAAATGATTGGAAGATCACTTATGAAGTGACATCGCCGTTTAAATTATATTGGAAAGAAAATATGAAGAAACTCCATTTTCATGGATTTTTGGAGTCTTTGATTTGATCAAATGACACTTGTGAGACTTTCCTCGGGATAATTGAAACTTCGTTCAAATGGCTTGAAGCCATAAAATCCGTGATAGTTCCATACACGATAAATCAGGTTTTGAACTTGGAAGACCCTCCGGAAAGGTGTAAAAACCTAACGGTCATATTTGGATCTATAAAGAATCAGACATGGATGTTTCACATCTATGAAATAGTCGACATGTCGATAAAGTATTTTACGACAATGTTCAAGGAGTTGACTATGACAAGATTTGATCTTTCATAGCGATATTTAGTCTGGACGGATTAAAGTAGCAACCACTACATATAATTTGGTATATGGTAGATGAATAAACAAAACAAAAATCTTCTAATAGAATGGTTATCTAGTACGTGTACAAGACACGGTCCAAAGGTTTTTGTTAAATTCAAAGGATGCTAAAAGGGCATGCAAACTTCAATGATTGAAGTAAGCATCGCGGAGTTGGAATCTTCACCGTGATGAAAAAAGGAGTTTCCATCTGGAGGCGATGAAGATGCTTGCATTTGCAAGAAATTAAGTGGGAGCGCCGAGACATATTTCTAATATATTATATGGAGGACATCTTGTTGATTAGAAATGATGTAATTTTTATTGACTAATGTTAAGAATTTCATTTTGATGAAAGACTTAGGCAAAACCGGAATATTTAGCATGAATGTCTATAGTGGATAGACTGTGACGCTAATATTGTTGTGGCAAACGTATATATATATATGAGATATTGAATGAGTTCAATATAGAAAAGACAAGAAACGGTTCTTGTCGCATGGAAAGGAATTGAATCAAGATTCAAGTGTATCGACACTTGATAAGTGAAACAAGATTCAAGTGCTTTGACACTTGATGAGTGAAATCACGAGAATATTTTGATCAATCATACCATAATATGTACACATCCAGATATGTCCTATGCTCTAAGTGTTATGAGAATATACCAAAATGAATCATAAAATGATCATTGGACGATAGTAATGATATTCTTATGATCTTTTGGAAGAACTAAGAATATATTTGTGTAGAGGTGACAAATAATTACAAATAGTTCATTGTAAAGCGTTACATTGATACTAGTTTTGTCACAAGATACAAAATTAAGTTTATCTCAATTTAAACTATGAGTGGCACAATAAAATGGAAAGGAGTTTTCATGATGGATTTGGATGTATTCCAAAGTTAAAACATTGTGACGAATACTACAGCAATAAGGCTAAGTATATGCTTGCTATAGTAGCAGCAAAGAAGGGCATTTGTGTTAAGTAGTTTGTTATCAAACTAAGGTGTGGTTCGCAATAGGCTAACACTGAAGATATATTGTATGATAATAGTATTGACATGATTTAACCACAAGGAACTAAAGGTCTCACCAAAAGACCAAATTTATACAATGTCATCTCTTTGGAAAATGAGTGATGCGTGGAGACACAAAGACATGCAAATACACACGGACCTGAAAGCGTCAGATCCTTAGATTATGTTAACCACTTGAAATTGCGTATATGGAACACCAGAAAGCCATAGGTGTTCAATACGCAAAGTTTTCAAACTAGATTATTGTCTCTAGTGCAAGTGGGAGACTGAAGGGAATATGCCCGAGAGGCAATAATAAAGTGGTTATTATCGTATTCTTTATTTATGATAAATGTTTATTTTGCATGCTATAATTTTATTAATACGGAAACGTTAATACATGTGTGTTTAATAAACAAAAAAGGAAGTTCCTAGTTATGCCTCTCTTATAAATTAGCTCGTTGATTAACAAGATGATCAAGGTTTCCTAATCATGGACATTGGATGTTGTTAATAACGAGGTCACAACATTAGTGTAATGGTGTGATAAACATTCATCAGAAGTATAGCATTACGATCAAAGTCATTGAGTTTATATTGCTATAACAACTTACGAAGTGATCCTAATCCTTAGACCATGATATCATGTCAATCACTAACACCGGAAGAGTTTCTTGATAACATCAAACGTCACACCGTAACAGGGTGATTATAAATATGGGTTCAGAACTACTAAAGTGTTATGTTGAGGCCCATGGATCGAGAGTGGAATTTGTTCATCCCGATGACAGATAGATATGCTCTGGGCCCTCTCGGTGATATCACATTGATTAGCTTCCAAGCAAGTGATTTGATCACTAGAATGTTATATCACAGGAACGAGAAAAGAGTGCATGTCAGTAACGAGATCAAACTGGGTATAGAGATACCGATGATCGAATATCGGACATGTAATATATCGCGAAACAAAAGGATTAAGATACTAGCGTAAAAGGTTCCGACGATCACAAGAAAGTCATCGTTGAATGTGTGGGAGTCAGTATGGGTCTCCAGATCCCTCTTCTGATTATTGATCCGAGAAGGGTCTCGATCATGTCCGCATTATTCGTGAACCGTAGGGTGACACACTTAAGAGAAACCGAAATACATTTGGAGCAAAAGTTTCATGCCTAAAAGAATAACAAGCGCAGGAAATTATGTCACTAGATACCGAAACGGGTTTTCGGGTGAAATTACAGAAAGTGTTTCTACATGTGAAATGAAATACTAGCAAGGGGTTATATGTGAATGTTTGTCATTAAAGTATTTGACAAAATTCTGAATAAATAAAAGGAGTTTTATTTAATGAGAGTTTGCATTAAAATTGGTGGAAATTTAATGGGAATTTGAGTGGGTTTTTGAGTGGAGGGAATTGGAAGGCATTTGAGTGAGTGGAGTGTCCACCCACATGAATGTGGAAGAGGTGGGGGCAGCCCCCATGGCTGGGCGCCATGCCCCTTGGGTTCCCCCCCTCTCCCCTATAAAAGGCCCCCTCCCATCCTCTCAAAGCACACCTCCTCATGAAGGATATCTCTCCCCCTCTAGTATTTATCCCCCATGGTCTCGGACTAGCGAGATACATGTTCCCTGTGTCTTTTCGGCAAGAAAGAATTGTGCTTTCGATGCATCGCTGGAGCGAGGAGGCGGAGGTTACTCGGTGCCTCGGACGTGTGTGCGAGCACGGATGCGCCGCTGGTTTGCGGTGCTAGGACTTCCTCTCGATCTTGAGATCGGCAAAAGATCATCTACATCAACCACGAGTTTGAACTCGTTAAGCTTTGTCGGTCTTCAAGGGTATGTTCTCTACGGATATACATCCGCCCGTTGATTGTATCTAGTAGATAGATCTTGATACATAGTTGTTCCCATCGTAGGACAATTTTTGTTTTCTATGCTGCGAACCCTACAAATCCTAACCGAGTTTAGTATCGCTATGAAAGATAAAGTCTCATCATAGTCAAATCCTTGAATTTGTCGAAACCCCTTTGCGACAAATCAAGCTTTATAGATCACCACGTTACCATCAGCGTCAGTTTTCTTCTTGAAAATCCATTTATTCTCAACGGCCTTTCGGTCATGAGGTAAGTCCACCAAGGTCCAAATATGGTTTTCGTACATGGGTTCCATCTCGGATTGAATGACTTCTAGCCATTTGTTGGAATCCGGGCTCATCATCGCTTCTTCATACATCGTAGGGTCATCATTTCTATCAACCATGAAATTCATGATAGGATTTCCATACAGTTCAGGAGCTGCACGTGTCCTACTTGACCTACGAGGTTTGGTAGTATCCTATTTTGGAGCTTCATGATATTTATCATTAGTTCCTTCTTCATTTGGTGAAGTCAACTCCGGAAAAATTTCTGGCTCTGCTCGCCATTTCATGAAGAGAAGGTTCAATAACCTCTTCGAGTTCTACCTTCCGACTACTCACACCTTTCGCGAGAAACTCCTTCTCAAGAAATGATCCATTCTTGGCAACAAAAACCTTGCCCTCGGATCTGTGATAGAAGGAATACCCAATTGTTTTTTTAGGGTATCCTATGAAGGCGCATTTTTCCGCTTTGTGTTCGAGTTTATCCGGCTGAAGTTTCTTCACATAAACATCGCATCCCCAAACTTTAAGAAATGACAACTTAGGTTTGTTTCCAAACCACAATTCATACGGCGTTGTTTCAACAGATCTGTATGGTGCCCTATTTAAAGTGAATGCAGCGGTTTCTAGTGCATAACCCCAAAAAGAAAATGGCAAGTCAGATAGAAACATCATAGATCGAACCATATCTAATAAGGTACGATTGCGACGCTCCGATACACCATTACGTTGTGGTGTTCCGGCAGGTATGCGTTGTGAAACTATTACACATCTCTCATATGTGTGCCAAATTCATAACTTAGATATTGAAGGGAATATGCCCGAGAGACAATAATAAAGTGGTTATTATCTTATTCCTTGTTTATGATAAATGTTTATTTTGCATGCTATAATTTTATTAATATGGAAACGTTAATACATGTGTGTTTAATAAACAAATAGAAAGTTCCTAGTTATGTCTCTCTTATAAACTAGCTCATTGATTAACAAGATGATCAAAGGTTTCCTGATCAAGGACATTGGATGTTATTAATAACGAGGTCACAACATTGTTGGAATGATGTGATGAACATTCATCTGAAGTATAGCATTACGATCAAAATCATTGTGTTTATATTGCTATAATATCATACGAAGTAATCCTAGTCCTTAGACCACAAGATAATGTCAATCACTAACACTGAAAGAGTATCTTGATAACATCAAACGTCACACCGTAACAGGGTAACTATAAAGGTGAGTCCAGTGCTACGAAGGTGTTATGTAGAGGCTCATGGATCAAGAGTATAATTTGTCCATTCTGATGATGGATAGATATACTATGAGCCCTCTCGGTGATATCACATTAATTATCAACAATACCTTTCCGTCCACCCCTCGTGAAAAAGACAAAATTCCTGCCGAATCGGCAAGAAGTGGGTCCGATTTGAACTACATGTACATTATCTGATGTTCATGATTTTTTGAGAAAATCATTTCTAGACTCACAATATGCTATTTCATCATAGATCGAATGCAAGTTTAGCGAGGCTCAGCCCTGAGCTAGAAATCTTCATGCCCGCCGATTTAGAAAGTTTGACGATAGTTTGAAACGGGCATAGAAATTCAAAAATGATCGAAAAATGCAAAACCTTCGCATGATATCATATTATATGACATAGTTACAAGGAAAAATATCAAACTTGGTATATTGATTGTGTCTCAAAAAACCTTCACAAAATGACCTATCACAATCAAGGTTTCTTGGCTTTCAGGTCAAATGACCAATGTTATGGCTAGAATCACGACATAGTTTGTGATAATATGCTCAGATTGTGCATGTGTGTGCATCATGGGATGGTGAAAAGTGTTGCAGGAGGAAGTTTTTCTTTTCGTCGCATGGAAAAGCCATTTTTCATTTTCTGAGTGCAAAAAATAGGGCGTTTTGTGAAGCAACCACCAAATGACTAATTCAAAATGCTACCACCCTATTTTTCAAAAATACTAGACCATCTTACATGGACAATATCCTAACCGGGAGAGTTCAAACCTTTTCGTCCACCCCTGGTGAAAAAGACAAATTCCTGCCGAATCGGTAGGAAGTGGGTCCGATTTGAACTATATGTACATTATCTGATGCTCATGATTTTTTGAGAAAATAATTTTTGACTCACAATATGCTATTTCATCATAGATCCAATGCAATTTTAGCGAGGCTTAACCCCGAGTTAGGAATCTTCATGCCCGCCGTTTTAAAAGTTTGACGATAGTTTGAAACGGGCATAAAAAATTTAAAAACGATAATCGAAACAATGCAAAACCTTCGCATGATTTCATATTATATGACATAGTTACAGAAAATATATCAAACTTGGTATATTAATTGTGTCTCAAAAAATCTTCACAAAATGACCTATCTCAATCGAGGTTTCCTGGCTTTCAGGTCAAATGACCAATGCTATGGCTAAAATCACGACATAGTTTGTGATAGTATGCATATATTGTGCATGCGTGTGCATCATAGGATGGTGAACAATGTTGTAGGAGGAAGCTTTCCTTTTCGTCGCATGGAAAAACTATTTTTTATTTTCCGAGCGCCAAAAATAGGGCATTTTGTGAAGCAACCACCAAATGGCTAATTTAAAATGCTACCACCCATTTGTCAAAAATACTAGACTACTTTACATGGATAATTTCCCAACCGGTGAAGCTCGAACCTTTTCATCCACCCCTAGTGAAAAAGACAAATTCATGCTGAATCGGCAGAAAGTGGGTCTGATTTAAACTATACGTATATCTGATGCTCGTGATTACTGAGAAAATTACTTTTACTCATAATATGCTATTTTATCATAGATCCAATACAAGTTTAGCTACATTTGATTCACAAAGTTAAAACGTCTTATATTTCTAACGAAAAGAGTATTATTGAACATCCATTGGAGATGTTGTTAGGCTTTTAGTGTGGGAAAGGTATGACTTCAGGCAAGGATATTAAAGTGGAGCATCTTCGCTATGCATATTGTAATCCTACTTGAATCCATACAGATCCCACTTCCATGAAAAAGAAAACATCCTATATTAAATTAATTGTTTCTAAGATAGATGTTGAACATCTTATGCTAAGCTTTAAGTCTCAAAAAGGGGGCTAAATAAAAATACAAGGACAATACAAGGAAAAAACTAGAGAAGACGCATTCGATCAAAAGACAATCCTCTTGGGCTTATCAGGTTTGCAGTCCACTTCGCGGAACACGACGACATCAGGATCAGGGCCCGTCGGCGGGGGTTGCAGCGTCATCGGGCAGCTCAGCTCCAGCACACGGCTGTTGCCGATGGCGAGCGTGATCTCCCCGGAGAGGCGCATCTCCACCTTGAACACCCCCGTTGCGTTCTGCTTCTTGAACTCCTCGACTGCCGCGGAGTCAAGCACGGACAGGACATCCCCGCCGGTGCGGAGGAGGTGCACATCTCTCTTGCGCCGCTTCTGCTTGTGCCCCTCCTCCGCCACCGTGACGTTGTACAGACGCCGGTCGTCGAAGAGGAACGCGGCCACGAGGGGCTTGGTGTACTTGATGTCCATGGCTGCATTGGGATTACGAACTGCGAGGGCCACCGAGATGGTGATGTTGTACTTGTACGCCGCGAACGAGGACGAGTTGCTGGATGCAAAGCTCGTCAGCCGGGCGTCCTCGATGTAGCCCTCCACACGTGGGGTGACCGCGAAACGCAAGAGGAGAAGCACAGAAGCTGCTCCGACGACGATTGCAGGGACGACGAAGGGCAGGCATTTGATCAACGACGAGCTGGTCCTTTGCGACCGGCGGTCGCAGCAGAGGTCGTAAAGCCTGTGAGTGGAGAAATTTACAGAGGAATGGGAACCAGCAGAGGCCATCTGTAGCCAGCTAGCAGCAAGACCTCCTAAGACAAGCTATTCAAGAGTGAATTTTGGCCGTCCCTTATGTTACGTCTCGAGGCTTGAGCTCGAATCCGGCCTTTTACCCTTTAAAAATGTTTTGTTAGGCATCTTCACTTGTGCCCCAATAGATGGATTTTTTACAAATATAGCCCTCTGTAAATTGCCATCGTGATATAGCCCCAAGAGACTGTGGCGAATCAAAATTTACCGCCTTGGGGAATAGCGGGAAGAGCGTCCTGCCATAGCAAATGGCGGAAGGTTTTTTTCTTGGTCTTTTGCTGTGCTTGACCGCAAAATGCATGCCCTTGCATGCACATTAACTGATGAATGTCGGTCATATGAAGATTCTGCCCCATTAGAAGCCTAATCTTTTCCAAATTCGCTGCTAATTTGAGGCTATAAAAAGGTCTCGTGATGACTCCCAGGCTTCACTGATACCACTATTCAAATGTCCAAAAATTTGAATCCAATTTTTTTTTAAAATATAATGATGTAGCCAGTAATGTCTTCTGTTAGTGTGTAAAAATTTAGCTCAAAAATATATTAGATATTAGGCTCAGCAAAAGATGTTGATTTTTTTCGAATTGGAGGGCGTACCCCGATTTGTACATCAAAAAGATGCATACGACCTGCTTTATTAATTATTCAACAAACCTAAAGCCTCTACACAACATTTACAAACCGGATAATAGGTAAAAATCATGATTGTCGGTCTTTTGTTCAATAATTAATAAAGCATGTCGTATGCATATTTTCGATGTAGAGATCAGGACATCCTAGGAGTCATTTGAATCGGGGTAATTTTTTTAACTTTTGGATTCAAATTTTTGGATATTTGAATACTAGTATCCCCGAAGCTTGGGAGTCATCACGAGTCCTTTTTATAGTCTCAAATTAGCAGCGAATTTGGAAAAGATTAAGCTTCTCTCGAAATAGGCTTTCACCCCACTTTATAAATAAAGCACACAGGTGAGACCGCTGCTGGGCCAGACAGCACATCGCCCAAAGGAACAAACACCACGGGATACAAGTCACGGGGAGATCCCAAGCCCAACACGAAAAGCAAGAATAAATAAAAGAAGAAGAAAGCCGATAATGACGGTGTGCCGAAAATGGAAATAGCTCGCAACCGGTGCGCCCTCCAGAGAAGTACCACCACACGACCCACAATCCAAAGCGCCTGCGTACCAAAATAGCACCTCCAATAAAGGGAGTGACGACAGCGACACTACTGTCCGGCCGGGACGTAGGGTTTCCCCCGATACGCAGCGTGGGGTGGGGGAGGGAAGCCCCCGACACCCTTCAAGAAGGAAGGTGACACCCTCGGGCGTCACCGTGCCAGTGTCAACAGACAAGGATTTCTCCTGACCCCACCAGAACCACCCTCCCGAGCACTTTGAAAAGCTCCACCAATCACGTCACCCACGAGCACGTGCCATCCCAGTCTTGAAGACGCCACCGCCGTCACACCGAGAGCCACGAAGCGAAGCCGGTAGGCCGAGGGAGTGGAGACTTCGGTGAGGGTCGGCCTGTCAACAGCACGCAGGAGGGAACTACCTCCACCACCAGCAGGTGGTAGAAGACTGGATGTAGCAGCAAGACAAACCAGGCACTCTGGCCCGGCCGAGCCCGTGGAGGCTCATGAAGTCCCACCGCCGCACTGCAGCAAGGGTGCCATCGAACACGCCAATCGCCACCCAAGACCTACTCCTCCTTCCACCAGGGGATCCACCACCACGGAAAATCTCGGCCACCAAGTAGTAGCACCATCGCCACCGAGCTCCCCCGGGCCTACCGGACCGCCACCGGACTAGGAAGCTCACGTCACCTCCCGGAGGGATGTCGAAGCCGTACACCTTTTGAGGCTGCCGCCCCGGCGTCCATCGAGTCGGACTCGCACCCACCGAGCCAGGTTCGTTGCGTGACCTGCAAGGTGGGGGTAGGTTTGGTTGATGTAGGATGGTGGTCACGGCACACGAATGGAGGTTGCCGTCCGGTCGCGGCAGTAGAGACACACCAGGTCTCGGGCCCGGTCGGGCCCAAAAAGGGCCCGCAAAGTCTCCGCCGCCACGCTGCTACAGTGCAGCCGCAGCCGACGCTGCCGTCCTACATGCCCCACGCCGCAGCCCCTCCTCCAGAAGGTGCCATCGTTGCGAAAGGCCCACCCCAGGCCCAGATCGGGCCCATATCTAGGCTAGCCAAAGCTTCCCGAGAATGCACGCCCGTGATGCCCCACCCTGCCGGCTCCTGCCGGCGCCCCAAGCCGCCACCACGGCCCCTGGAGCCAAGCCACGACCCCCACCGCGTCACCGGAGTGCAGCGACGTGCCGCCCGAAGAACAACCGCCACCTCCGTCCTCCAGATGTGCCATGCCCGCGCGAGGCAACCACACCGCCGCCGCCTGCGGTGTGCCGGAACACGCCGCCGGAACCACGCCACCTAGCAGCCCTCCGTGCCGAGCTGAGATGCCGTGACCTCCGCCGCCGACGCCTGCCTCTGCGCTGTCGCGCCCTGCACCAACTGGTGCACGGTGCGCCTCTGGGTCGCCGGTGCGCCTCAACTGGTGCGTGGTCACATCGTATTCCGGAAGCACCTGCCTATGAGAGTTTGCCTACTGACGTCGCTGCGCCCACGGCTAATGATGCCCTTCTTATGGCTCTACGGCGGTGGCTGAAAGTGCGAGTACCGCAGGTGAGGGTGATCGCCCTCGGCGATGTGGCGCATCACACCCATGAGAGTCTGGATCGCCCACCACAACTGCTAGCCGGTCTCGTTGTTGTTCACAGGAGATAGGTCGTACCCTCGTACCTGGCGATCTCCCTCTCCCGTCGGTTGGCGAAGAAGGCGTTCTAGGTCGCGTTGTTGTCAGGATCCCATTGGGGATCCATTCGCTGCTCCATCGTGAGCTCGAGGTAGTAGTGGTTCGTGATGGCCGACCGGCGGGCCGCGCCTTGAGGCACTAGAGGGACCAGCATGCCTCTGGCGCTCAGTCTCTAGTCGAGGGGCAACTGGTAGCCCGCAGATAGGAGTAGTTCGAGGCACAGAGCGCCTCCGTCTCCTCTTGGGTGAGATAGGCCCAGTGCGGAGTGGCCACGGTGAGAGAGAGAAGAGTGTAGATATGTTGATGGCAATGGTGGTCGTGTCTAGATATCGAGAGAAAGGGCGGAAAGACGGGACGGGAAGTGGTGGAAACGGTAGGAAGCGGTGGAAAGGGCGGTAACAAAAGGGCTCACCACCGCGTGGCCCGTCGACGGGATGCGTTGCCTGAGCGGCATGGCTCTAGAGAAGAGGTACGCCTCTCTCACTAATAGGGAGGTCATGTGGTGTTCTACGCGTTTTCTCGTCCATCCGACGCACCCGCTAGCACCTCCAGAACCCCCCCGACGGGACGCGTCGCCTGACTGGCAGGGCTCTGGAGACGAGGTTCGTCTATCTTACTAACATGGAGGGCTAGTGGTGTTCTATGCGTTTTCTCGTCCATCCGACGCACCCCCCTCGCGTTGTGGGTTGGGTTTGGCCTAGGGTTATCGGATAACAAAATGGGTCGCATCGGCGCCAAAATGGAATTGGGAGGGGGGGGGGGGGGGTGGTTGGGCGCGATTTTGGGCGCCAACAACCCCAATAGCCGTTTGGGGTGGGGGGGCTTTAAGGATCCCGACTGGAGATTCTCTTACCTAGCATGTCGGTGAGAAATGTTTATTACTATCTTAAAACTGATGCATCTTGTTCCCGGTCAGTGAGAATATATACATCACACGATTTATACTACTCCCTCCGTCCTGAAAAGGAAGTTGAAGATTTGTCTGAATTTAGATGTATTCATATACTAAATAGTGTCCATCCTAATTTAGAAAAATCTTCAATATTCTTTTTAAGATGGAGGGAGTATGTGAAACATATTTTTGTATGATTGAATCGGCGATCTTCCCCTTACGTAGCACTCTCCCGAGGGCGACTGCAGGGCGACCGAACCCTAGCCACCGTCACCCCTCCTCCCCTCCCTTCCCCTCGCCGCATCTTGAGAAGGTCACTGGAAAGCTTTGCGTCCAACCCTGACAGTTGCAGCAAGGATTTTGCCCTGCATAGCTTCTGGCCTGGGGGCTCGGATGTAACAAGCGAGGGAATATTATTTAGGAAAGGTAGTTATCTGAATTGCACAATTGGATTGCATGCATATATACTTCAGGGTTAGTTTGAAAATTTCAAAAACTTTCATTTAAATTTGGCTCTAGTGAGGTTTTATAACCAAATTGTCACTAGGATCTGAAACCAAGTTTAGTTGGAGATTTTAAAAACTTCATTGAGTTAAAAATTGAGGTTTGACCTAAGTCAAACTTGAATTCAAATTCATAATACACAAATATGAAAATATCGGTAATTAAACACAAACATCGATCAATAATAATTCAAGAAAGATGAACATTATTTGAAACAGAGGCAAACTGATCTTCATTCCTTCATAATCTTGTACAAATATCAAGTACATTGCAATGATTACAAAAGTGAAGTTGAAATCCTAATACAAGCTACAATAGAACATAAAACATATATAAACCTATTTACTCTCTCATCTTCACCATATCATTCTTCTATTGCTTCATGATCTATAAGATAAAAACAACGTGGAAAAGAATTGGGTTAAGGTTAGAATGTTGGATTCACTTACTATAGAATCCAGAATCAAGACTCAGGAACTAGTCCTGAACCTTAGCATCTTGAGGTAGGCAAGTACAAAATCACATCCAAACTAGATAGAAGTGAGAACCAAATACAAAGCCCAACAATAAGATGAGCCGTTACTCACAATGGTTGACAACCACTAGGACAAACCCATGAGTATGGTCACAAAATCAAGTACTAGGACACTAGCTAGATTTCATCTTGTTCAAGTAGCAAAAGTAAACCAATAGAAATATTCTAAGATAAAATAGAAGTGGATTAACCCAAAAGTTTTCCTCAAGCCATGGATACTATGAAGAACCAACTAACCTTAGAAAGTTAAATGAAAGAAAATCTAACGGATCATCCAATCAAAGTGAAGAACATCTTCTTGTAAACTTAACTATCCAAAAGGATATTGGATTAAACCACTAAAAATTATAAACGTAAACTATAGCCAGAAAGTAAAAAATGATACTTATCTAATAACTAATCCAATCAAATCATAAAGCATCAACTACTAGTAAGATTAAACCAAATAGAATTGTAAGAACTCACATATAAAATCAACTCAACAAAAAAATAACAGAAAAACCACTTGTCATTATCTAAGGCCAGGACAGAAGAAAGTTGAACCAACATGCCCAATTAGCATGTCCAGATACATTGAATCTGCACATAGGTCAAAAAATCCCATATGACAAATTTGGCA
This sequence comes from Avena atlantica, assembly GCA_910589765.1. Taxonomy (NCBI): domain Eukaryota; kingdom Viridiplantae; phylum Streptophyta; class Magnoliopsida; order Poales; family Poaceae; genus Avena; species Avena atlantica. The sequence continues at coordinate 29,331,421 of OU342735.1, forward strand.
AACACAAAAGAGTTAAAACCAGTATGGGCTCAACCACCGAAAGTTATATGCCACTTACATATAAGTTAAACTACAGAGACAGTCCCACTCATACCCAAGCCGGTGAATCACCTAAATGCATGTCTTAGGTTTCAACACCATAGTAGATCCTGACCACTATAAATAGTTGGGTATCTCACACCCTAGATCTCATAACTCACCAGTCGAGTTTAGACTAAAACACACACACACTTGTTATAGAGAGATTTGAGTGATAAAGGAAGGTAGGAGTAGAAGAAAGAACTTGAAGAACACTTCAAGAACATGAGGAACAAAAAGGAGAAGCATATATAGATCTTCACCAAACTAACTTAGGAATTTATAAAGGTTGTAGCTAATTACTAGTCTTATATGAGAGTAGCCAGCAATCACTAGGATCCAATAGTAAGAGAGGGGAAGAGAATTTTAGTTGCACTAACAATAGTTAGGCATCCATGTGCATCCTCATTGCTGAGGAACACCAAAATGGCTGATCCATGATTATGAGCACAACCAAAAAAATAGAGATTGGGGGTAGAATATGAAAAGTTAAGTTTATTTGTAGCAGCCAGTAATAAAGAACACGCATCCTATATCTAACTTTACTTTGCTAGATATGATCCAAGGATCAATCTAAGGAAGAAAAGGTAGATACAAAACAAGTATTTTATAAGTAAACAAGTAAACCTACATAAGAAAAGGATAAACAACTCTTACTCGAAACACTTACAGATAAAGACCTATTCTTAAGAAAGCAAAATATTACTCAAGACTAAGTATACAATGCTTGAATGTGAATGTTTGATTGCCAGTGTGAAATAATATGTAACACTAGAACATGGCCAATTAGATAACACCTTACTGACAGAAACACAAACCTAGAATTTACAGAGATACTTAGCTAGAAAAATGTAGTAGTATTATTCATGTATACTTGCAATGATTTGTACTAGACACCCTAGGAAGAGCACAATAGACAGTTAATTACAGTAGAGCATTATTGACAAATAGCAAGCCACTCTAACAGAATACTAAAACTTTACGGAAGATAGTGACAATCGCAAAGTTCAACAAACATCAGTTGAGACCAAACCTAAAATCTAAAACCATGTCGAGTAGTAGAAACCTAATTAACTTATAGAAGAACCTGGAAGCATATAGAAGCTACCTAGAACCCTAGAACACCATTACTAAGTCAAGTCAGAGAAGATAACCCTAGAATTTGTACAAGTAAAATCACAATAGGATCCCTAGAGGAAGAAAGGGGAGAAATATGAATTTAGCATTCGAAATTGGGAGCCCAGCTCACCACTGTCCATGAAAAAGAATTAGGGTTGAACACGATGGCCGACGATAGAGGGAGTATGATGGGGGTGTCTCAACCTACGCCAGCTATAGAGGCTAGGGATGGCGACGAATACGAGATCATGCACCGTCTCGACCACAGGGGAACGCCGGAGTTTTCGCGGAGTCAAGGGAGGTAACACATTGGTGAAATCTGTAACACCCTCAGAATCGGACCTATGCAAGTTTGAGCACAATTCTCCAAACCCGCATAGAAACGATTCAAAGGTGCCCACCAGGCACTTTCGTGCGGGTGGAAAACGAAGTAATAACATTACACAACAGTCCTCGATGGGACCCACAGAACAGATATATAACAGCGACTCCATGAGTCAAGAATACAGAAATAATATACAAGATCCAAATCACCTTGAAAACGGTAGAGCGTCCGACTACGGACAAGAAGCAAATGGGGCTAAGAGCCCTGAAGAATAACCAATGGCGTCCATAACCCTGCCCAGGCCAAGCCGGAAGGGTAACCCTGCTAACGACGTCGATCTCAAAACCTGCTTAAACAAAAGGGGTGCCGACAAAGGGCAAAGGAAAAAGAGGAGCGTCAGTACTGAGGCCAGTACACGGCGAGGCTAGAATTCGGCGGTCCTCGCCTACATAGGTATGGTGGGCTGAGCGGCAGCGGCAGCATGCACTGACAACCTATAGAGACTCGATACAACTGGCGGCTATCAGAGAGGGGTGAGAAAGACCTATTCGGATCCAACCTGATACTAGCATCAAACAAACCCATCCTGGCGTTTCCCCCCCTCGACACCGATCGAGTAAGTCAACCGAGGAACTCACACAGTTGGCAGTTTTATTTATTCGGTTATCGTTGCAGCAATTACTAGTCAGGTTAAAGATAGTCGTCCTGATAAAATAAGCAGTGGGCACTTTTAGCTAACCATTCCGTTGTAGTTGCAACAATTTACTAATCAGATACAGATAGCATGAGATAAACCCAAAACCCAGCAGTTGTTGGTACTTTTATTCAGCCATTCCATTGTAGTTGCATTACTTACTAGTCAGGTACAATGGTCGCAAGCGACACTCCAAAACAAGCAATTGTGGGCAGTATTAATTAGACATTCCGTTATAGTGAAGCTGATTACTAGTCATTATAAAGTCAAATTTATAGCAATAAACTTTAGTTATGCTTGTCTATGATCGAGATACTGTGCTCCAAGTCGTCCATAACCGCGGACACGGCTTTCAGAAAGTTTTAACCCGGCCGGGGTGCACAAATAGCAACACACACACGATCAACCTCGGAAAAACCAAATCAAAACCCAACGAGGTCTTCACGACAGAGCAATCACAAGATTCAGAAATATTTCAGGGGGCCACCCCTTTGAGTAGATCCCGCAACGGAGTAAGCAAGCTCCGAGACGGCCTCAAGGTCTGGGTAGACGGCTGTGAGCGACTGGGAACCCCAAACGGGGCTTGTCGACACCGCGAAAACGTGTCCCGATCCTAAACAGTACAGGTGCTATCTGTCGCACAATCGTAAATAAAGCGGTAAAACATGGCATAAGTACAGGATCGTAAATAAAACCTCAAACTAGTTTGTGGCCCCAAGAAATAAGACTGAATCAAGCTCTGGCTCAGGGGGGTCCCATATACCTCCCGGATGTGGATAGCGCGATAAAACAAGGAACAGGTATCAAGTACTCGGGGTCTTACGGGACACAAGTGGGCGTTCGGAAACCAAATATTATCTATCACCCACCGATGCCTCTGCTTATTTCAATTTTAGTTGTTAAACAGGAATTAAAGTGAACAATAAGTAAAACTATGATCAGCTCCAACATCAACATGCGGCAATACATCAACAACTGTGGCATTTGACAACACGCAACATCACTTGAGCAAGCGACTACGACGCGCAAGTCCAACTATCTACCAAACAACAGGTAATGGGATGTGTCCGAGGCAATATAGGGCTGCAAGGGATATCACGGGTACGGAAAACTAGAGCATCGCAACACAGATAGCAATAGAGCAACAGGAGGGAATAAATACTATAAAAGTAAGATAGGTAGAAAGGGGGAGATGCTCGCCTGAAAACATTGTCGAAGGGTTCAACCGAAGATCGGGGCGAAGCTCACATCAACTCAACGGCCTTATCCGCGAAGAAGCAAAACACTAGCAGAAAACCGGATGCAGCATTTAATACAACGACAGAAGATCGGCATGATGCATGTATGATGCATGGCATGGCAAGGTGCGATGCAATTAGGTCATATTAAGCGGAACCGGGGTCCCGACAATTATTTATATGGTTCAGTTGTTTACCTACCCCGCAATTTAAAGGTTGCATTAGCATGGCAAAAGATATCACCGGGTTCGCTACTCAAATTTAAATGAGGCCAATATGAGGCTAGATTTGCCCGCATATGGGCCCCATATTTAGTTATTAGGTGAATCGGCATAAGGCCCCCAAACCACAGCTATGCATGCGAGATGACAATTTAATATGCGACAATGTTATATTTCATTTATAAAATAGGGTTGGCGGAAAGGGGTTCACACATTAGGGGTCGCGACGGTCTTGGGGTTCCGGGGTTCGGGGTCGGTCTCAGGGTCCAGGGTTCGACGGCCTTGGCGGGATCGTTCTCGGACTCCGGGGGTTAGGGTCTTGGCGGATCCGGGTTCTCGGGGCATGTTGTCGGTCATGGCGTTCGGGACGAAGCACTTGTCGCGTCGGGTGAGCAGGACTTGGTTCAGCGTCGGGGCGCGTCGGATTCTTCCGGGTCGGTACCGTTTTTATCGTCGCGAGGATCTCGTCAGGTCCGCGCCATCGAGTCGATCTTGGCGTCCGGGGGTTCGTCGGGGTTCAAGGTTCCGTGTCGAAGGCCTTGGCGTTCGCGAGTTCTCGGCGTCGGCAGATCTTGGCGTTCTTCAGGTTCAGGTTTTGGCGTCCGAGGGAAGTGCTTGGCGTTCCGAGGGATCGGTTTTCGGGTCTCGGACAACGGCCTTCGGCCTCCGGGGACGGGGTCTTCAACGTCTCGGCCACTGCTTCACGGAGTTCCCCACCCAGATGTGCGAGGACTCGCTGTCCTGGGACGACCCGTGCCTACCGCACCTGCTGCTGCAGAAGCCCTCGACGGACACGTCCTCGTCGGTGAGCTCCAGCGTGAGGCCGCCCTTCCTGACGGCGACGCGCGCCGCGAGCTGCTCGATCTGGACCAAGGTGGCGACCTGCCGCGGAAGCAGTTCTCGTCGGTGAGCTCCTCGCCCAGGAGCACACGCGCGGAGCTGGCTATGGCTGCTGCAGACAGGGGGGAAGGACCGGCGGCGGAGACCGGCGGCGGGCGGCGCGCACGGCGGCGGCGGTCGCGGCCACGGCCAGAGGCGGGGCGCGGAGGCGACGGGGTGCTCGGGGCGGCCTGGGAGAGGAGGCGGAGACGGTCGCCGGACGCGGGGCGGGGGCGTCGGGCCGAGCGGGGTCGGCGGCGCGGGAGCGTGGAGGGGCGACGAAGCGGAGAGCGCGGCGGCGCGGCCGGCGCAGCAAGCGCAGAGGGCTTCCGCGGCGGCTCCGGCGGGCGGCGGCCGATGGTGCGCAGGCGGCGGACGCGGGACGCCGGCGAGGAGGGGCCTGGCGGCGAGCTGGCTCGGGCGGAGGGCAGGTCCGGGCGCGGCGCGCGGCAGGGATGGACCGGGGAGGGAGCTGCTGCTGCTGCGGCCTGCGAGGCCGTCGCCGTCGGCGGCGGCGATGGGGCGGGGCCAGATGGGGCTAAGGGAGGTTGCAGGGCGGCGCTCGCGTCCGGCGGGCTTGGCCAGGGGTCGGGGTCGAGGCCGCGGAGGCTGGGCGGCGGCGCGCGGAGCGTGGAGGGGCGACGAGGTGCTCGCTGGGGCGGAGAGGGCGAGCGAGGAACGGAGGGGGCGCGAGCGGCCGAGCGAGCTAGGCGGGGAGGGAGGGTGCACGCGCGGGGAAGAGGATGAACAGGGGAGGCCGGGGACAGGGGGTCAGGGGTGGGCCCAGGGGGACAAGCGGCCAGGGGAGGCGGGTCCCGCGTGGGGCCTGGGGCCACGCAGGCGTGCGGTGGGAGCGTGGCGGGTGGTTGCTGTGTGTTGTGTGGGTTTGGGTGGGGACAGCTGGGGGTTGGTGGGTGAGGAGAGGGAGTGGGTTAGGATTAGGTGGCAGGTTTTGATAGGCTAGAGGGGAGGGTAGAGGTGAGGTGTCAAACAGGGATTGGAGGGGGTGAGGTGGCCAAGGGGTGTGGGTAGATTAGTTGGTAGGTTTAGAAAAAGGGGTGGACCGATTAATTTCTGGGGCGGTCGTTCGGGTCGATACGGCCCGTTCGACTGCCCCTACTAAAATAATTAAAAGTTTATTTATTTCAAACAATACTTTTGCAAACCGATATCGGGCAAAACAAAATATTCCGGCGACCCGGATTTTGATGTTTGAATCAAGAGGGGGCGTTTTAGAAAACAAAACGGGTGTTGCGAAAAATAGTTTTGGCAAACAATACATGATGATGACGATGCAATGCACAAATTCAACGCGATTTTCTAGTAGTGGTTTTGCGGGATGCCACAATTCGACACCACTAACAAAGGATCTCGCCCTCGAGATCCGCCTCATGGTACCGGAAGGAAGGTCGGCGATCTGAATCTTCTCGCCCCATGTAGATCCTCGCGACACCACTAACAAGGGGTCGTTGTCCATGATCGTCGAGAGAACTCTCCGGTAACAAAAGGTCGAAGGTAGAGGTATCAACAAATAAAGCCACCCCTAACTTCCGATGGATAGAGTAAAACTGCTGGATCCACTGATTCGATGTACAAGAGCGAATGATAAGAGTAGTGGTATGGTAGCTACTCCATCCCGCACTCAAACCATTACTCTGCACGCGAATAGGCGGATTATGCAACCAACTCTCGGAATTAGACTGAAGATCTCGACAAGCGAGGTTCGGAAACAAAGGAGTGATGCGGACTCTGTATCGGATCTGGCGTAGATGATGTCGTCGCGTCGGGAAACACCGGATAGCACAAGCAAGGAACAAGAAGGATACCACAGACGAAGGATTCCTCGGCAGCATGAACACCGGACGTAGTATCACCGTTACCAAAGGAGGAAGCGAAACCCTGAAGGTACGACGGGAACCCAACCACGAGAAATCCTGGACTCGAAGAGAAAGAAGAGAGTGGATTCAAAACGCGTAGAGGTAAGAGGAGAATAGCAGGGGGTAAGGAGTAAAATCAGACCTAATCAGAACTATCCAACCGATTTTGCAAAAATAGTTTTGACACTCTACTTCGGCCGTTAGCTAGGTTATCCTACAGGCTGGACTTGTGGGGTATCGCAACTGCTGAGCTCTGATACCACTCTGTAACACCCTCAGAATCGGACCTATGCAAGTTTGAGCACAATTCGCCAAACCCGCATAGAAACGATTCAAAGGTGCCCACCAGGCACTTTCGTGCGGGTGGAAAACGAAGTAATAACATTACACAACAGTCCTCGATGGGACCCACAGAACAGATATATAACAGCGACTCCATGAGTCAAGAATACAGAAATAATATACAAGATCCAAATCACCTTGAAAACGGTAGAGCGTCCGACTACGGACAAGAAGCAAATGGGGCTAAGAGCCCTGAAGAATAACCAATGGCGTCCATAACCCTGCCCAGGCCAAGCCGGAAGGGTAACCCTGCTAACGACGTCGATCTCAAAACCTGCTTAAACAAAAGGGGTGCCGACAAAGGGCAAAGGAAAAAGAGGAGCGTCAGTACTGAGGCCAGTACACGGCGAGGCTAGAATTCGGCGGTCCTCGCCTACATAGGTATGGTGGGCTGAGCGGCAGCGGCAGCATGCACTGACAACCTATAGAGACTCGATACAACTGGCGGCTATCAGAGAGGGGTGAGAAAGACCTATTCGGATCCAACCTGATACTAGCATCAAACAAACCCATCCTGGCGTTTCCCCCCTCGACACCGATCGAGTAAGTCAACCGAGGAACTCACACAGTTGGCAGTTTTATTTATTCGGTTATCGTTGCAGCAATTACTAGTCAGGTTAAAGATAGTCGTCCTGATAAAATAAGCAGTGGGCACTTTTAGCTAACCATTCCGTTGTAGTTGCAACAATTTACTAATCAGATACAGATAGCATGAGATAAACCCAAAACCCAGCAGTTGTTGGTACTTTTATTCAGCCATTCCGTTGTAGTTGCATTACTTACTAGTCAGGTACAATGGTCGCAAGCGACACTCCAAAACAAGCAATTGTGGGCAGTATTAATTAGACATTACATTATAGTGAAGCTGATTACTAGTCATTATAAAGTCAAATTTATAGCAATAAACTTTAGTTATGCTTGTCTATGATCGAGATACTGTGCTCCAAGTCGTCCATAACCGCGGACACGGCTTTCAGAAAGTTTTAACCCGGCCGGGGTGCACAAATAGCAACACACACACGATCAACCTCGGAAAAACCAAATCAAAACCCAACGAGGTCTTCACGACAGAGCAATCACAAGATTCAGAAATATTTCAGGGGGCCACCCTTTTGAGTAGATCCCGCAAGGAGTAAGAAAGCTCCGAGACGGCCTCAAGGTCTGGGTAGACGGCTGTGAGCGACTGGGAACCCCAAACGGGGCTTGTCGACACCGCGAAAACGTGTCCCGATCCTAAACAGTACAGGTGCTATCTGTCGCACAATCGTAAATAAAGCGGTAAAACATGGCATAAGTACAGGATCGTAAATAAAACCTCAAACTAGTTTGTGGCCCCAATAAATAAGACTGAATCAAGCTCTGGCTCAGGGGGGTCCCATATACCTCCCGGATGTGGATAGCGCGATAAAACAAGGAACAGGTATCAAGTACTCGGGGTCTTACGGGACACAAGTGGGCGTTCGGAAACCAAATATTATCTATCACCCACCGATGCCTCTGCTTATTTCAATTTTAGTTGTTAAACAGGAATTGAAGTGAACAATAAATAAAACTATGATTAGCTCCAACATCAACATGCGGCAATACATCAACAACTGTGGCATTTGACAACACGCAACATCACTTGAGCAAGCGACTACGACGCGCAAGTCCAACTATCTACCAAACAACAGGTAATGGGATGTGTCCGAGGCAATATAGGGCTGCAAGGGATATCACGGGTACGGAAAACTAGAGCATCGCAACACAGATAGCAATAGATCAACAGGAGGGAATAAATACTATAAAAGTAAGATAGGTAGAAAGGGGGAGATGCTCGCCTGAAAACATTGTCGAAGGGTTCAACCGAAGATCGGGGCGAAGCTCACATCAACTCAACGGCCTTATCCGCGAAGAAGCAAAACACTAGCAGAAAACCGGATGCAGCATTTAATACAACGACAGAAGATCGGCATGATGCATGTATGATGCATGGCATGGCAAGGTGCGATGCAATTAGGTCATATTAGGAGGAACCGGGGTCCCGACAATTATTTATATGGTTCAGTTGTTTACCTACCCCGCAATTTAAAGGTTGCATTAGCATGGCAAAAGATATCACCGGGTTCGCTACTCAAATTTAAATGAGGCCAGTATGAGGCTAGATTTGCCCGCATATGGGCCCCATATTTAGTTATTAGGTGAATCGGCATAAGGCCCCCAAACCACAGCTATGCATGCGAGATGACAATTTAATATGCGACAATGTTATATTTCATTTATAAAATAGGGTTGGCGGAAAGGGGTTCACACATTAGGGGTCGCGACGGTCTTGGGGTTCCGGGGTTCGGGGTCGGTCTCAGGGTCCAGGGTTCGACGGCCTTGGCGGGATCGTTCTCGGACTCCGGGGGTTAGGGTCTTGGCGGATCCGGGTTCTCGGGGCATGTTGTCGGTCATGGCGTTCGGGACGAAGCACTTGTCGCGTCGGGGGAGCAGGACTTGGTTCAGCGTCGGGGCGCGTCGGATTCTTCCGGGTCGGTACCGTTTTTATCGTCGCGAGGATCTCGTCAGGTCCGCGCCATCGAGTCGATCTTGGCGTCCGGGGGTTCGTCGGGGTTCAGGGTTCCGTGTCGAAGGCCTTGGCGTTCGCGAGTTCTCGGCGTCGGCAGATCTTGGCATTCTTCAGGTTCAGGTTTTGGCGTCCGAGGGAAGTGCTTGGCGTTCCGAGGGATCGGTTTTCGGGTCTCGGACAACGGCCTTCGGCCTCCGGGGACGGGGTCTTCAACGTCTCGGCCACTGCTTCACGGAGTTCCCCACCCAGATGTGCGAGGACTCCCTGTCCTGGGACGACCCGTGCCTACCGCACCTGCTGCTGCAGAAGCCCTCGACGGACACGTCCTCGTCGGTGAGCTCCAGCGTGAGGCCGCCCTTCCTGACGGCGACGCGCGCCGCGAGCTGCTCGATCTGGACCAAGGTGGCGACCTGCCGCGGAAGCAGTTCTCGTCGGTGAGCTCCTCGCCCAGGAGCACACGCGCGGAGCTGGCTATGGCTGCTGCAGACAGGGGGGAAGGACCGGCGGCGGAGACCGGCGGCGGGCGGCGCGCACGGCGGCGGCGGTCGCGGCCACGGCCAGAGGCGGGGCGCGGAGGCGACGGGGTGCTCGGGGCGGCCTGGGAGAGGAGGCGGAGACGGTCGCCGGACGCGGGGCGGGGGCGTCGGGCCGAGCGGGGTCGGCGGCGCGGGAGCGTGGAGGGGCGACGAAGCGGAGAGCGCGGCGGCGCGGCCGGCGCAGCAAGCGCAGAGGGCTTCCGCGGCGGCTCCGGCGGGCGGCGGCCGATGGTGCGCAGGCGGCGGACGCGGGACGCCGGCGAGGAGGGGCCTGGCGGCGAGCTGGCTCGGGCGGAGGGCAGGTCCGGGCGCGGCGCGCGGCAGGGATGGACCGGGGAGGGAGCTGCTGTTGCTGCGGCCTGCGAGGCCATCGCCGGCGGCGGCGGCGGCGATGGGGCGGGGCCAGAGGGGGCTAAGGGAGGTTGTAGGGCGGCGCTCGCGTCCGGCGGGCTTGGCCAGGGGTCGGGGTCGAGGCCGCGGAGGCTGGGAGGCGGCGCGCGGAGCGTGGAGGGGCGACGAGGTGCTCGCTGGGGCGGAGAGGGCGAGCGAGGAACGGAGGGGGCGCGAGCGGCCGAGCGAGCTAGACGGGGAGGGAGGGTGCACGCGCGGGGAAGAGGATGAACAGGGGAGGCCGGGGACAGGGGGTCAGGGGTGGGCCCAGGGGGACAAGCGGCCAGGGGAGGCGGGTCCCGCGTGGGGCCTGGGGCCACGCAGGCGTGCGGTGGGAGCGTGGCGGGTGGTTGCTGTGTGTTGTGTGGGTTTGGGTGGGGACAGCTGGGGGTTGGTGGGTGAGGAGAGGGAGTGGGTTAGGATTAGGTGGCAGGTTTTGATAGGCTAGAGGGGAGGGTAGAGGTGAGGTGTCAAACAGGGATTGGAGGGGGTGAGGTGGCCAGGGGGTGTGGGTAGATTAGTTGGTAGGTTTAGAAAAAGGGGTGGACCGATTAATTTCTGGGGCGGTCGTTCGGGTCGATACGGCCCGTTCGACTGCCCCTACTAAAATAATTAAAAGTTTATTTATTTCAAACAATACTTTTGCAAACCGATATCGGGCAAAACAAAATATTCCGGCGACCCGGATTTTGATGTTTGAATCAAGAGGGGGCGTTTTAGAAAACAAAACGGGTGTTGCGGAAAATAGTTTATGCAAACAATACATGATGATGACGATGCAATGCACAAATTCAACGCAATTTTCTAGTAGTGGTTTTGTGGGATGCCACAAAATCTTAGTTAGGGTTAGCCATGCGAGCCATCATTAGAGAGTGAGAGAGAAAAATCCGGTTGGTAGGAAGGTAGAGAGGAGAGAGGCGAGTGTTTTAAGTAGAAGCGCGAATGCAGAGTAGGTCGGTGTTGGACAGGGCGACCGAGGCATAGCGACAGTGACGTAGTTGCCATCGCTAACACGAGAAAGCACATGTGCGAGTGAGTGCATCGAGTGAGAGAGAGGGGAGGTGGTCTGGTTCGACCACCCAGCTCAAGGGGGGCTAGTTTTGACCCAATGGACCCATCCCTTAGGGGTATTTTCGTAATTCAATAAATAGGCAAAAAACCTAGAAATTTAATAACTCCCAAACTATGAATCAAAAAATAAAGTAAAAAAATAGTTTTTTGTGTAGAAAAATCCTAAGAATCCAAAAAGTTTTTTTTTGGTATTTTGCCAGCATTTTTGTTTGGTGTGAAAAATAGGGGTTTGAAAAGGGTCATTCAAATATTCCTTAATACATGGAAAAATGCTAAGAAAATTATATACTAATATGTGAACCCAATTTTCATAGTAATCTGAAAACTAAAAGATAAAATTGATGTTTGAGTGTGAATTCAAGATTTTTAAATAAATATACCCCAAATAAAATTCATAAAACCCTAAGAGTGGAAGCATTTAATTAAATACAAAGAAACTCAAATCAAATAAAATATGCCAAGGATTGCATTGCATATAGGTGCATTAGAGCATCAATTGGTTTATCCAAACATTTCATTGATGGGGATATGCCTACCGGGGTATGCCCAGCAGGACGTTTCCTATTGGCCCAAGCTGCCAGCGAGTGGGCCCGCAGGACGGCGACTGGATCAAGACTTGGCGAGGACCCAGGCGACTGGAAGCTGGAGGCCCAGAAGCGTAGCTAGGCCCAGTTGGACTAGGTCAAAGACCCTCCGAATCCTTAACCAATTCGGTTGTAGATCCGTAAACCCTAGCGAGGTGAACCTTTATAAACCTCCCTAGGGTACGCATAGAGGACATGTTCCATCATACACCCTAGCGACGCGCCGCCTAGTCATCGAGCTCGCCCTTGTACTCTATCCATAATACAATCTAGCAGGAGTAGGTCTTTACCCTCCGGGGAGCCGAACCTGGGTAAACCCTTGTGTCTTCGCCCTCATCTCGCACCGCAGATGGCTGGCCGCCCTTGCCCCTCGTCTACTACTCGCTGCCGATTGCAGTATCTGTCATGGCCATTCACACGACAGTGGCACCCACCGTGGGGCCTGGCCGGTTAGGCCGGTGTTCTGCAGCGAGATCCAATCTACCCATCAACGAGACGATCGCCACCGGCCGCATGATCGCGATCGGCGAGATCCTCCAGATCTTGCCGAGCAGCTACGTCCCGGTGGCACGCTCCGTCACGCATAGCGTGATCATGCCGGTCGGCACGATTAGCATCTTCGTCGGCTTCACTGACGTCATTACCTCGGAGGACTCGGCTCGCATCCGCGAGTCGCCTCCATGCGACGGGCTCTCTGAGAGTCAGGTCCGCACCATTCATCACCTCGCATCCGAGTACGACTCGGCCAACAGCAACGTGGTCGAAACCACCACGATCACAAATGACGCGACCCTCGATGACGACACCGACTCGGCGACCCCGGCATCGGCCGCCGGATCCACCATCACCGCGTTAACCGCGGGCTCCATCACCCAGGTCTCCAATGTGGGAAACTTCAAAGACCCCTCCATACTTGGGATCTTCGACTTTGACTCCGGGTCTCCGCTGTGTCGTGGGAATGGTCACGGCAGATGCTGCAATCGGCAGCGAGTAGTAGAACGAGGGGCAAGGGCGGCCAGCCATCTGCGGTGCGAGATGAGGGAAAAGACACAGGGTTTTACCCAGGTTCGGCCCCCCGGAGGGTAAAGACCTACTCCTGCTAGATTGTATTATGGAGGTGTTTACAATGGGCGAGCTCGGCGGCTAGGCGGCGAGTCGCTTGGGTGTATGAGGGAACGCGTCTCTACTCACCCCATAGGGAGGTTTATATAGGCTCACCTCCCCTAGGGTTTACATATCTCAACCGATTCGGTTACAGCTTCGGTAATCGTTTAACCTAGTCCGACCGGGCCTATCTACTCGCCTGGGCCTTCAGCTTCCAGTCGCTTGGTACCTTGCTGGGCCTTGATCCACTCGCCGTTCTGCAGGCCCACTCGCCAGCCCTCGGGCCAGTCGGAAACGTCCTGCTGAGCATACCCCAGTAGGCGTATCCCCATCAGTAGTCCCCGAGGCCGTCGTCGATTAGGCGTAAGTGGCTGCTGGCAGTCGGAGTATACGGCTCCAAAGTAGGCATCCAGTCGAATCGTCGACGGGCTATTGTATGAAGAAGAAGATCCGGTGAACCAAGTCGCGTCTTGGGCGAGCCGAGCTGTCGAACGCGGTGGCAGCGAGTGACCTGGCGAGCCGAGTGGCTGGAGTTGGACCGTCAGGCGTGGTCAAACTAGCCGTTAGGGCAACTCAACGGTAACTTTCGGCGTAATCATCGCGCGGTAACGGCCCCCTGATTTGGCGGGTAACTCTCGCTATATAAGAGGAATGGCAGGCAATCGTAGAGCCAACTGCCCACCACTTCTTCCGAGTGCGCGCATTCTCTTTCCTTTGCTTCTTGACCCAATCGACCCGAAATCCTCCGATCTCCAACCAACCCCTCGGCTATGGCCCTTCTCACCGAACCATGGGGCAGATCCAAGTGCACGAGGGCGCAGCTGGCCTCCTTCGAGGAGGCTGGAATCCTGCGAGCCGGCTGTTGGCGTATCCCCGCAGCCGGAGAAACGACCCCAAACCCGCGAGAGAGGGAATTCGTCTGTTTCACCAGTCATCTCGAGCGGGGGTTAGGGTTTCCCACATCTTTGTTCTTCCGGCGTTTTTGCGCCTACTACGGGATCCAGCCTTCGGATCTGGGTCCCCACAGCATTGAGCAGCTCGCCATCTTCGTGGCGTTCTGCGAGTGCTACTTGGGCTGCCGGCCCTACTTTCCCTTGTGGCAAGATCTGTTCCATGGACGGATCAGCCGTGAGGAGGCAGGCGGCCCAATGCTAGCCGCGGGCGGCCTGACGTTCCAGCTCAAATCCAAAGCTTCTTTCTTCGATCTGATGCTACCCGCCAAAGCAGCGAGCGACTGGAAGAAGTCATGGTTCTACGTGACCGAGGCGACCCCGGAGGACGAGGCGGCGATCCCGCGGTACTCGGCCAATCGTTCCGAGCCGCGCCATCTCCAGGTCGGCAAGCTCCCCGACGACCAGCGGATGGTCGTCGACGAGATGCTCCAGGCCATCCGTGGCCTAAAGAAGAAGGGCCTTCAGACGATAAACTTGTACAATTGCTGGCTTGGGCGACGGCTCGTTCCGCTCGCCCAACGCGACCACTACATGTATCAGTACACGGGCTGGGGAGACTTGACAAAAGCCTGCCTCGACGAGTGGAAGCTGGAGGACTATCTCCCAGCGTTGAAGAAGATCACCCAGGCGGTGTACGTGGATGCACAGGCCGGGGTCGCCCCCTACACCGCGAAGCGTCCGGCTCCGACGGTAATTTCTTTACCTTGTTCGTAGTCGCAGCGCATGCAGTCGCGGTAATTCTGACTCTGTTTCGTATTTATCGCAGCTGTTCCAAGTGGTGGAAGGGTGGCTCCCACCTTCCGATGACGAGAGCCCGGGGCCATCCGCCCAGGATACAAGCGAATCGCCACCCGCGAAGGGCAACGAGGACGACGAGGACGAGTCCGAAGAGGAAATCGCCCCGCTGGTCCGAAAGACCCGCGGGCAACGTCAGCGCGAAATCGAAGCGAGCAGGAGCCTCGAGCGTCATGATGACGACGACGAGCTCCCAGAAACCACCTCGCGCCGCCAGGCCACTCCTTCGAAGAAGAAGAAGAAGGAAAAGGAGGCGAGGCCCCCCCCGAAGAGGAAAACGAAGCCGCCGAGGATGGCCTCGCCGCCGCACTCGACGAGCAGCTCTGATGCTCACAGCTCGGCCGATGACGGCGCGGCCCCAGTGACAACCGCGATAGATGCGCCGACTGTGGAAGTGCCGCTGGCCTCGATGCCCCCGCCATTCGCGCCAGTCTCGGGGCTAGGGAAGGCTCCAGCCGCGGCGACTTCGCCTCGCAAGGAGGTTCCGATTGGGGCGGCTTCGCCCCGCAAGGAGGCTCCGGCCGTAGCGGCTCCAGTTCGCGAGGAAGCCCCTGCCGAAGGTACCCCAGAGGCGCCAGCCGCAGCCTCGACGACGAAGAAACCGTCCGTGTCTTGGGCACGCGACGTCCTGGAGCTAGGGCTCAGTCGCCAACTGGGCCCCGAGCTGGAAAAACCGGCCGGCCTTCGCACAGGGCTACGTTTCATCCCAGTCGCCAAGTGAGTGCATTCGGCCTTCCCTATTTTCCATAGCTATTTCGATTGTCTTTACTGATTCGACTGATGTGCAGGACCGGAGTGAAAAGGATGGGCCACCCGACCGTGGCCCAGGTACCCTCCACCGCTAGCGAGGAGGATCCTTCCCGTAAGAGGAAAGCGGACGAGGTCGTTGCCTCGGCGGATGGCAGTAAGAAGGCCAAGGGCGACGACATCGTCACTGTCTCTGACGACACGGCGGTCGCGCCGGCCGGCCCCGCGGTGGAGGCAGCCGCGTCTACGAAGGAGGGCGTTTCCTTGCCTGGAACGGCGGAGGCGACTTCCTTTGGAGCGGGTGCCTCTATCGCCACCTTCCCTCGCTTCGCGACCAAGGCGGCCGCGGCGAGCGGGGCTGCATCCCCGAGCCTCGCTCCAGGGACCGCCGATGCTGAAGTCGACCAGCGTCGTGGGCACACACCAGCGTTACTTGCGTCCGTGGACGCGATGCAACTTCATGGCATGCTTGGCGCAGCCATCCAGGTATATCCAGTCCCCGAGGATCAGGTCGGTGCTTTGCAGCGGCATGATTCTTATTATTTTCTCGTCTTTTATTTTCGTATCCAGTCCCCGAGTGCGCACGCGCTAAATTTTAGCGGGGTGGGTACTTGGGAATTTCTTGATCGCCAGTCCCCGAGTGCGCACTCGCTGAATTTCAGCGGGTGGGCACTTAGGAGGTTCGTTTTTACTAACTTTTTTGATGATATGCAGGGTCTGCAGCTCGAGTCGGCGGACCGATTGGCCGCGCAACAGCGTGCTGAGAAGGAGCTGACCACCATCCGGGAAGCGAACAAGGAGCTCCAGGCTGTTGCTGTGAAGGCAGAGGAAGCTCGCCAGGAGCTTGTCCCGGATGGTGAGTTGGAGGCGGCGCGATCTGCTCTGGGCGCTGCTGAACAGCGGGTCGCCGACCTCGAGCGCGAGCTGCGGGAGGCGAGGGAAGAAGCGAGCTCGGCGGACGGGCGAGCTAAGGCCGCCATTGCAGCCGCGGAGGAGGATCGCAAGCTGTCGGAAGTCCTTATTGCTGGACTTCAGGACGACCACACGTCGCTTCAGTGCTTCATCACGGGACTCGCCCGCCCGTTGCTTGGTGAGTGCACCTTCCCTTTCCGTTAGTTGGGGTTTTTTGTGGTGTCCGTCGCGCTCATCATTGTTTCCTTCTCGCAGGTCGCGTTATTGGTAGCCAAGAAGAAGTGAGCTCGCTCGACGCGAAGCAATGCGTAAGCATGCTCGTCGACTCGGCTACGCTGTCGGCGACGTGCATCCGCGCCTATCTTCAAGAAATGTCGCCCACAGAGGTTATTACCAGTGACCTCGTTGAGGTGTGGGAATATTTGGAGAAGGCGCCCGCGGTCGTTGAGTTCATGACGCGGTCGGCCTTTCGGCGCGGAGCGTCGACAGCACTGAGCCTTGGACTCGCCCACTTCCCCGAGGATTTCGACCTCGACGATGTGACGAGTGGGTATCCCTCGTCGACTGGCGCGGTGGATCTGTCCGAGGTTCTCAAGTTGCAGGAGCGTGCCGCCGCGTACTCGGAGCGTGTCTGGGCGATGGGCGACCTCCGTCCCTACCAGGAAACGGTCGTCGCGCCGAACGACCCCGAGCCGCCGCATCGTGACTTCAAGGTCGAGCAGCCTTTTCGCGCGGCGATGGCGGGTGAACTGACGACGTATCCGTCAAACCCGTACACCGCGTTCATCCGTAGGCGCCGGGATTCTGGCGAGTCGTCATCGAAGCCTGCAGAATAGGGTAGTTTGCCTTGATGTGTTAGCAGCAGTTCTGCCATGCGGGCATATTTTGTAATATAAGACAATGCAATATGCGATTGAATGGGGCGCCGTGTTTATTTTGCTATTTGTTTGTGTGCTTTGGATTGATTTTGGATGAGTCCCCGAGCGCGTCCGCCCTTTTGTGGGGTTCACCTTGTATATGATGTTTGTTGTTATCATGTGTTTTGTTAGTTTAGTCGACTCGCCCGAGCTCGGAGAGCCAGTCGCAAGGCGACTCCCTTGAGTGCTCTGTACTTTACCGTTTTCCCGTACGCGAACGGGGTCGGGTGGCCGAGTCCCCGAGCGTGGTACTTGGTAGTTCTAGGCGCGACTCGAGGGTGGTTGAGGACTTAGCGCGTTGGTGTGAGCGCGTCACCCCTGCCTGGCCCGTGGGGTCAGTCGCGTGGCGAGTCCTGGACATGCTCTCTTACTTGGCGTTTTCCCTGACCGGTCGCGACGAACTGGTATTCAGTCCCCGAGCGTGGTACTTAGCCGTTCGAGTCGCTATGTCGAGGATGCGGGGGACCAAGGTCGCTGTGAGAAGCAAGGGCAGTTGTCTTGGTTCGTAAAACCGGTCGAGCTAGGGGACTCCAATGGGGCTCCGGGTTGGCGTTTTTCGTGGACGATGCAAGACCTGAAGTGATTCAGTGCTCTTACACCGCACTACTTAGCCGTGCCGATCGCTGTACCAAAGGTTGACTTCTGCATTTTAGCGTACCGCTGTTATTACGAGTGCGAGTGGCACAAGTCATGGAGAGTAGGCGCAATTTGCGGTAACCGTTTCTTTTATCTCATAGCGACTGGAGAGTACATGTGTGGGGTTCTAGGAGTAGAACTTCTGGAGGAGGTTTACATTCCATGGTCGCTTGACGTCGAGCTCGCCGTCCCCGCGAACGTCGATGAGGTAGTAGGCGTCGTTGCCGAGTACGCGCCCGATAGCGAACGGGCCTTCCCACGGGGGGGGGAGAGCTTGTGCATGCCCTTCCTGTCCTGGATGAGGCGTAATACCAGGTCGCCTTCCTGGAAGGTGCGGGTCTTCACCCTCGGCTGTGGTAGCGGCGGAGTCCTTGCTGGTAAATGGCGGTGCGCGATCGAGCGAGGTCGCGTGCTTCGTCGAGCTGGTCGAGCCCATCTTGGCGGGCCAGCTCGTTTGCGGCCTCCGTGTAGTGGACGACCCGCGGCGAGTCGTGTTCGAGGTCGGTGGGCATGACTGCTTCGGCGCCGTAGACCATGAAGAAGGGAGTGAATCCCGTCGATCTGTTAACCGAGGTGCGGATTCCCCAGATGACGGAGGGCAGCTCTTCGACCCAGCATCCAGCGGTGCGCTCGAGTGGTACTTGGAGTCGCGGCTTCAGGCCATGGAGGATGCTTTGGTTGGCTCGTTCCGCCTGGCCGTTGGATTCCGGGTGGGCGACTGACGCGAGATCGAGCCGGATGTGGTGCTCTTCGCAAAATTCGGCCATTGCTCCCTTGGCGAAGTTTGTGCCGTTGTCCGTGATGATACTGTTTGGGAACCCGTAGCGATATATGAGCTCGCGTATGAATTTAGTGGCGGTCTTCCCGTCGCATTTCCGGACTGGCTTGGCCTCCACCCACTTGGTGAATTTGTCGACGGCGACTATCAGGTGGGTGTAGCCGGAGGGGGCTTTCTTGAAGGGGCCTACCATGTCCATGCCCCATACGGCGAATGGCCAAGTGATGGGGATCGTTTTGAGCGCCGAGCTCGGTACGCGCGTCTGGTTGGCGTACTTCTGGCACCCGGCGCATCGCTGGACGATGTCGACAGCGTCGGCGTGTGCGGTGGGCCAGTAGAAGCCGTGTCGCATAGCCTTGGCGACCAGGGAGCGAGCGGCGGCGTGGTGGCCGCAGTCGCCTGAGTGGATGTCGTGGAGGATTTTGCGTCCTTCAGCCGGTTGGACGCAACGTTGGAACACGCCGGAGACGCTGCGCTTGTGTAGCTCGCCGTCGATGATGGTGTAGGACTTGCATCGGCGAGCGATCATTCGAGCGTTTGTCTCGTCTGCTGGCAGGGTGCCGGTTTCCAGGTAGGCGATGTAGGGCTTGGTCCAGTCGTCTGGATCGGTGATGAGTGCGACCAAGGCTGCCTCTGGTTGGAGTGGGACTCCGATGTCGATCTCCCTCGGGGGAGAGACTGATGGTTTGGAGATTGTGTCGAGGAACACGCCGGCGGGTGGTGCGAGTCGAGCCGACCCGATGCGAGAGAGGGCGTCGGCCTCCTCGTTTTTTCTCCTGTCGATCCACTCGACAGAGTAGCCGGTGAAGTGGCCGCCCAACTTGTCCACCTCTTGGCGGTACGCCGCCATGGTAGGGGAGATGGCGTCGCAGGTGCCGGCGACTTGCCCCGCGACGAGGTCGGAATCTCCGTAGCATCGAAGGCGATTGACGTTCATCTCCTTGGCGGCTCGCATGCCGTGGAGTAGGGCCTCGTATTCAGCCATGTTGTTGGTGCAGGGCGTGAATTCGAGGCGGAGGATGTAGCGGAGCTTGTCGCCCTTTGGTGAAGTCAACACTATCCCCGCTCCTGCACCGTCCGCGTTCTTGGATCCGTCGAAGTGCAGGCTCCAGTAATGGAGGTATGGCAGCTTCTCTGGCTGCTGGGCCTCCTCCCAGTCGGCGATGAAGTCTGCCAGCGCCTGCGACTTAATCGCCCTTTGTGGCTCGTATTTAATGTTGTGGACGCCAATCTCGACGGCCCACTTGGCGACCCGTCCGGTCGCCTCGCGGTTGCGGATGATGTCTTGCAGTGGCGCTGAGGAGACGACCGTGACCGGGTGCTCCTGGAAGTAGTGCGGCAGGCGCCGCTGAGCCCTGAAGACCGCGTATACTAGCTTTTGGTACTGTTGGTACCGCTGGCGCGACTCGGTGAGGACCTCGCTGATGTAGTACACCGGCCGCTGAACCGGGCACTCCTTTCCTTCCTCTGGTCGTTCGACGACCATCACAGCGCTGACGACGCGCTCGGACGCTGCGACGTAAACCAGCATAGGTTCTTTGTCGGCGGGGGCAGCGAGTAGTGGTGCGGCGAGCAGCACTTTTTTGAGGTCGCGGAGCGCGTTGTCCGCCTCCTTGTCCCACTGGAAGGTGGGGTTCTTGCGCATCAGGCGGTATAGGGGCATCGCCTTTTCGCCCAGGCGGGGGATGAAGCGACTGAGAGCCGCTACTCGCCCGGCCAGCTTCTGGACGTCACGCAGGCACTTGGGTTTGCCGAGCCGGGCGATCGTGTCGATCTTTGTTGGGTTCGCCTCGATCCCTCGTTTGGAGACGACGTACCCCAGTAGTTGTCCGGCGGGTACACCGAAGGTGCACTTGCCTGGGTTGAGCTTTATCTTGTACCTTCGCAGATTGTCGAAGGTTTCCGCCAGGTCGACGAGTAGGTCTCCTTGGCGAGCGGATTTCACGACCACGTCGTCGATGTAGACGTGGATGTTGCGGCCGATTTGGCTCGCGAGGCATTCTTGCATGCACCGCTGGTAGGTTGCCCCGGCGTTCTTGAGGCCGAAGGTCATGGCGGTGTAGCAGAAGGCTCCGAATGGCGTGATGAACGCTGTCTTCTCCTCGTCTTCGACAGCCATTTTGATCTGGTTGTACCCGGAGTAGGCGTCGAGGAAACATAGCGACTCCGAACCCGCGGTTGAATCGATTATCTGATCGATCCGCGGGAGGACGAACTGCTCCTTTGGGCAGGCGCTGTTCAGGTTTGTGTAGTCGATACACATTCTCCAGGTCCCGTTTTTCTTCTCGACCAGGACTGGGTTTGCCAGCCACTTGGAGTATTTGATTGGCAGGATGAAGCCGGCAGCGAGTAGGCGCTGCACTTCCTCGGCGATTGCTCGACGGCGTTCTTCATTGAAGGGCCGTAGCGACTGCTTGACAGGTCGCACTTTGGGGTCGGCGTTTAGTTTGTGCTCAGCGAGCTCCCTAGGGACACCAGGCATGTCGGAGGGTTTCCATGCGAAGATGTCCCTATTCTCACGAAGGAACTCGATGAGCGCGCCTTCCTATGCTGGGCTCATGCCTGTCCCGATCGTCACCGTCTGGCTGGGGTTTCCTGGGACCAGCTCGACGGTGCGGGTGTGCGTCGTGGCCTCCAAGGTTGAGGTGTTTGCGCCCTCTGAGTTGGGCTTCTTGAGTATTGTGGGGTCGTCACTGTTGACCCCGCTCGCGTATTTGGCGAGCTCGTCGGCGTGATTAGTTTCTGCCGCGATGACGGCGTCAGCGAGTTCGGCTCCTTTGGCCTCGCATTCGGCGGCCATGTCGGGGTCGCCGTTGATGGTGATGACGCCGCA
Organism: Avena atlantica; assembly: GCA_910589765.1. Taxonomy (NCBI): domain Eukaryota; kingdom Viridiplantae; phylum Streptophyta; class Magnoliopsida; order Poales; family Poaceae; genus Avena; species Avena atlantica. The sequence goes on from OU342735.1 coordinate 29,353,001, forward strand.
CGGTCCGGGGAGCTTCATCGCGTTGTACGCGTAGTGGGGCGCTGCCATGAATTTAGCAAACGCCTGGCGCCCCAGGACGCAGTGATAAGGGCTGTCGAAGGGCACCAGCTCGAAGACGATCCGCTCGGTGCGGAAGTTTGCCGGACTACCGAAAGTGACTGGCAGCGTGACTTTGCCGATCGGATACGCCTTCCGACCGGGGACGATGCCGTGGAACGTGGTGTGGGTTGTCTCGATCATCGACTGCGGGAGCCGCAGCCGCCTGAAGGTGTCGAGGTAGAGGATGTTGATGGAGCTGCCGCCGTCCATTAGTGTCTTGGGGAGCCAGTAGTCGCCAACCTTGGGCTTGACCACCAGGGCGACTCGTCCTGGGTACTCGATGCGTGGCGAGTGGTCTTGCCGGCTCCAGGTGATGGGCTGTTCCGACCAGTTCAGGAACTGGGGGACGTCTATTTGGGCCACCGCATTGACGGCGACAGCACGGGCGATGACCTTCTTCTCGCGCTTCGTGTTGAAGCCTGTGAAGGTGTGGAGCGAGCCGGCTACTTTGCCGAATTTTCCGCCATTTGGCGGGTCGTTGTCGTTGTCCTCCCGCGCGTGCCGTGCCTTCTCGATTTCCTTGAGGGTGTGGCAGTCGGCGGTGGTGTGCGTTGCGGGCTTCCCTTCCCTGCTGTGGAAGGCACATGGTTGGTTAAGGAGGGCCGCAGGATCGAACCTTGGCTTGTTCTTGTAATTGCCGCCATCGCGCCGTTGCCCTCCGTCGCGGCGGTAGCTCTTGGGCTCGTGCTGTGCGTGCCCAGCGTTGGCGACGAAGTCGACTCGCCCATCGTTGCGGCGCTTGCCAGTGAGGCGGGTGCCGCTGTAGCGTAGGTCGGTTCGGCGTCCGCTGTCGTTGCCGCCCGTGCGGCGTTGCCCTCCTGACTCGTCGTCGGTTTCCTGGTTTGGATCCTCCTCGGCGTACCGTTTAGCGATCTCGAGGAGGTCGGGGATGTTGTCGAGTGTGCGGGAGTGTCGCTTGAGCTTGGCGACTAGAGGCTCGTAGCGGCACGAGGTCTTGAAGCAATGGATCGCGGTGTCCGGGTGGATGCCGACCGCGTTGTACCAGAGCTCTTGCCACCGTTGGACCCAGTTGCGGGTCGACTCGCGGGGTCCCTGGACGCATCGTTCCAGGTCCTCGATGGTGGTGGCGCGGGTGTAGGAGCACTCGAAGTGCCTGACGAAGGCGTCACGCATTTCCTCCCAGGAGTCGATACTGTCCTGGGGGAGCGTGTTGATCCACTGCCTGCACGTCCCCTCCATCATCAGTGGGAGGTAACAGGCGGCGAGTAGGTCAGTGTGACCCGCGATCCCCATTGCCATGAGGTATGTGTCGAGCCAGACTGGGGGGTCATACGAGGAGTCGTATTTTTCTATCTCCTTTGGCGCCTTGAAGTTTGGCGGGTACTTCTCGCCTCGGATCATTGGTCCGAAGCACTTAGGCCCAAGTCAACTGAGCGACCCCATAGGCTCGCCATCGCGGCGATTAGTTAGGGTGTGCCGCAAGTCGTCGGGCTGGCGTGCGCGCCAGTTTTGGTTGTTGATGATGTGAGTGCGGGCGTCGATGGGTTGTCCGTTAGCGGCGACGAAGTTGGTCGCCGGCCTGGGATCGTTGGTGGAGAGTGCCGCGTTCGCAGGTCGGTGTTGGAGCTGCAGTGGCTCTGGTGGCGGGCAATTGAGGGTGTTTGCCGCCGCTGGGCGGCCGCTTGAGGCCGCTCTGCTTCCCGAGGAACGCGAGTATACTCGACCTTGCGAGTCGGCGCCCGCTTTTTGCTGCTCCACGGCCTTCGCAAGAAGGGCCTTGACGTACTGGATCTGTAAGGCGCCGTCGCCAGTGGCCGTGATGCTATCGGCTGCTGCTCGGCCTGCCACGAGGTTGTCCATTGGGGTGGAGAACAGTGGGAGGCCGTTTGCGTCTCGCTCCCGTGAGGAGACAACTATCCGCGGTTGGTCCCTGGGAGGGGTGCGGTTGGGTGGTGGTGGGGCACCCATCGCCGTTGATCCTGGCGGGGGCCGGGCGCTTCCTCCTGGTGGCGCGTTCTCGCAGATCGCGCGCTCGGCTATGCGGGCCGGGTCGTTTTCGTCGTCGAAGTTCAGGGCACGCCCTTGAACGGTGGGGTTCAAGCGTGACCTGATCCGCTGCTGGTGGTAGCGTGACAGCTCCTGCGCCGTCACCTGTTCGAGGCGAAATTTTTCGCGCTCGGCCTGCTCTTTGCGTACCGCCTCCGCCAGTTTCAAGCGGAGTTCCTCGACCTCCGTTGCCATGGCGTTAGGAGGGATTGGGGTGGAGAAAGGATCCTCCGGTGGATCGGTGCCGGTGGCCATGTAAGCCGCGGCGTGGCGACTGGCACCGTCGCGGAGGTCGGCGGAGTTCTCCGATCCGGAGTCGAATTCGAAGATCCCGAGGATGGAGGGGTCCTCGAAGTCTCCCGCGTTGGAGACCTGGGCGATGGAGCCCGCGGATGAGGTCGCGGTGATGGATCCGGCGAGTGACGCCGGGGTCGCCGAGTCGGCGTCATCGGTGAGGGCCGCATCTTCTGTGGCCGCTGAGTTCCCGGCCACGTTGCTGTGGGCCGAGTTGTACTCGGAGGCGAGGCGATGGATCGTGCGAACCTGGCTCTCGGAGAGCCGATCGCGTGGCGGCGACTCGCGGATGCGAGCTGAGCCCTCCGAGACGATGACGTCGGTGAGGCCGACGAAGAGGCTGATCGTGCCGATTGGCAGGATTACGCTGTGCGTGACGGGTCGCGCCGCCGGGACGTAGCTACTCGGCAAGATCTGGAGCATCTCGCCGATCGCTATCATGCGGCCGGTGGCGACCGTCTCGTTGATGGGCAGATTGGATCTCGCCACAGAACACCGGCCAGACCGGCCAGCCCCCACGGTGGGCGCCACTGTCGTGGGAATGGTCACGGCAGATGCTGCAATCGGCAGCGAGTAGTAGAACGAGGGGCAAGGGCGGCCAGCCATCTGCGGTGCGAGATGAGGGCAAAGACACAGGGTTTTACCCAGGTTCGGCCCCCCGGAGGGTAAAGACCTACTCCTGCTAGATTGTATTATGGAGGTGTTTACAATGGGCGAGCTCGGCGGCTAGGCGGCGAGTCGCTTGGGTGTATGAGGGAACGCGTCTCTACTCACCCCATAGGGAGGTTTATATAGGCTCACCTCCCCTAGGGTTTACATATCTCAACCGATTCGGTTACATCTTCGGTAATCGTTTAACCTAGTCCGACCGGGCCTATCTACTCGCCTGGGCCTTCAGCTTCCAGTCACTTGGTACCTTGCTGGGCCTTGATCCACTCGTCGTTCTGCAGGCCCACTTGCCAGCCCTCGGGCCAGTCGGAAACGTCCTGTTGAGCATACCCCAGTAGGCGTATCCCCATCACGCTGACCTCCACGACGGATCTGGTCGCCACGTTGCGGCCTACATGGCGAATGGCGCTGACCCCCCGCCGGACCCCTTCTCCACGCCGATCCCACCAAACGCAACGGCAACAAATGTCGAGGAAATCCGACTGCAGCTGGAGGAAGCGGCCTGCAAGGAACAAGCCGAGCGCGAAATATTTCGCCTCGAGCAGGTGACAGCGCAGGAACTCTTGCGCTACCACCAACTCCGCATCAGGTCGCGCCTGAACCCCTGCAATTCAGGGACGCGCCCTGAACTTCGACGACGAAAACGACCCGGCTCATGCGGCCGAACGCGCGATCTGCAAGAACACGCCGCCAGGAGGGAGCTCCCGGCCACCACTAGGCGCGACGGCCAACGGCGCCCCACACCACCCAGCCGCGCGCCCCCAGGGACCAACCAAGAATCATGGTCTCCTCGTGGGAGTGAGACGCGAACGGCCTCCCGCTGTTTTCCACTCTGATGGACAATGTCGTCGCGAGCCGAGCAGCGATCGACAACAGAAACGTGACCGAGGAAGGCGCCCTTCAGATCCAGTACGCCAAGGCTCTACTCGCCAAGGCAATCGAGCAACAAAACACGGGTGCCGACTCGCACGGTCGCATGTACTCGCATTCGTCAGGCAGCAGGGCAGCCTTGAGCGGCCGCCCAATGGTGGCGAACACCCTTAACTGCCCACCACCCGAGCCCCTACAGCTCCAACATCGACTGGCACACGCGGCACTCTCCACCAACGACCCTCGAACGGCGAACAACTTCGTCGTTGCCAACGGGCAGCCAGTCGACGCACGCACCCACATCATCAACAACCAGAGCTGGTGCGCACGCCAGCCTGATGACTTGAGGCATACCCTCACCAACCATCGCGACAACGAACCAAGGGGGTCAGTGAGCCGAGTCGGACCCCAGCGCTTTGGACCAATGATCTGAGGCGAAAGATACCCGGCGAACTTCAAGGCGCCGAAGGAGATCGAGAAGTATGACCCCTCGGACGACTCGTCCGTGAGTCTGGACACCTACCTCATCGCAATGGGAATCGCCGGCCACACCGACATGCTCGCCGCTCCCTAACTCCCCCTGATGATGGAGGGAGCGTGCCGGCAATGGGTCAACACCCTCCCCGTGGACAGCATCGATTCCTGGGAGGAAATGCATGACCCCTTTGTCAGACACTTCGAGGGCTCCTACACCCGCACCACCACCATCGAGGACCTGGAGTGATGCGTCCAGGGACCCCGCGAATCGACCCATAGCTGGGTGCAACGGTGGCAAGACCTGTGGTATAACACGGCCGGAATCCACCCGGACACCGCGAGCCACTGCTTCAAGACCTCGTGCCGCTATGAGCCCCTAGTCGCCAAGCTCAAGCGGGTGTACAAAACACTCGACAACATACCGTACCTCCTCGACATCACTACAGAAATACTCACCTCACCGGCAAGCGTCGTGGTGACGGGCGAGTCGACTTCGTCGCCAACGCCGGATACGCGCCGCGTGAACCCAAGATCTTCCGCCGCGACAGCGGCAACTACAAGGCGAAACCGAGGTTCGACCACACGGCTCTCCTCAACCAACCCTGTGTGTTTCACAACAGGGAAGGGAAGCCCGCTACACACACGACCGCCGACTGCCACTCCTAAAGGAGATTGAGAAGGCACGACGCGCACGGGAAGACCCCGACAACAACCCGCCAAATGGCAGAAAATTCGGCAGCGTTGCCGGCTCGCTCCACACCTTCACCGGCTTCAACACAAAGAGCGAAAAGAAGGTCATCACCCGCACTGTCGCCGTCAATGCGGTGTCCCAGGTCGACATCCCCCAGTTCCTCAACTGGTCCGAGCAACGAATCACCTGGAGCCACGAGGACCACTCACCACGGATCGAATATCCGGTCTGAGTCGCCTTGGTGGTCAAGCCAAAGGTAGGAGACTACTGGCTCCCCAAGACGCTGATGGACGGCGGCAGCTCCATCAACATCCTGTACCTGGATACGTTCAGGCGACTGCGGCTCTCGCAGTCGATGATCGAGGCGACCTACACCACCTTCCACGGCATCGTCCCCGGTTGGAAGGCGTACCCGATTGGCAAGGTGACGTTGCCAGTCACCTTCGGCACACCAGCGAACTTCTGCACCGAGCGAATCGTCTTCGATCTGGTGCCATTCGACAGCCCCTACCATTGCGTCCTGGGGCGGTAGACGTTCGCCAAATTCATGGCAGCGCCCCATTACGCGTACAATGCGATGAAGCTCCCCGGCCCATGCGGCATCATCACTATCCACGGCGACCCGACATGGCCGCAGAATGCGAGGCCAAGGGAGCCGAGCTTGCCGATGCCGTCATAGCCGCAGAAGCAAACCACTCGGAGGAACTCGCCAAATACACAAGAGGGGTCAAAAACAACGACCCCACCATCCTCAAGAAACCCAACTCGGAGGACGGCGGCTCCACCGCCTTCGAGGCAACGACGCACACTCGCTCCGTCAAGCTGGTCCCAGGCGACTCCAGCCAGACGGTGATGATCGGAACGGGCATGAGCCCAGCATAGGAAGGCGCGCTCATCGAGTTCCTCCGTGAGAATCGCGACATCTTCGCATGGAAACCCTCTTAAATGCCTGGTGTCCCGAGGGAACTCGCTGAGCACAAACTCGATGCCGACCCCAAAGTGCGACCCGTCAAGCAGTCGCTGCGGCCCTTCAACGAAGCGCTAATGAGGTGCAGCATCTACTCGCTGCATGCTTCATTCAGCCAATCAAAACTCCAAGTGGCTGGCAAACCCAGTCCTAGTCGAGAAGAAAAATGGGACCTGGAGAATGTGTATTGACTACACAAACCTCAATAGCACCTGCCCGAAGGAGAAATTCATCCTCCCGCGGATAGACCAAATCATCGACTCAACCGCGGGTTCGGAGTCTCTATGCTTCCTCGACGCCTACTCTGGGTACAACCAGATCAAAATGGCAGTCGAGGACGAAGAGAAGACGGCGTTCATCACGCCATTCGGAGCCTTCTGCTACACCGCCATGACCTTCGGCCTCAAGAACACCGGGGCGACCTACCAGAGGTGCATGCAGGAGTGCCTTGCGAGCCAAATCGGCCGCAACATCCACGTCTACATCGACGACGTGGTGGTAAAGTCCACTCGCCAGAGCGATCTACTCGCCGACCTGGCGGAAACCTTCACCAACCTGCGGAGGTACAAGATAAAGCTAAACCCAAGAAAGTGCACCTTCGGTGTACCTACTGGACAACTGCTGGGATACGTCGTCTCCAAGCGTGGGATCGAGGCGAACCCCGCCAAGATTAACACGATCGCCAAGCTCGGCAGACCCGAGTGCCTGCGTGACGTCCAGAAGTTGGCCTGGCGAGTCGCGACTCTCAGTCGCTTCATCCCCCGGCTAGGCGAGAAGGCGATGCCCCTCTACCGCCTAATGCGCAAGAACCCCACTTTCCAGTGGGACAAGGAGGCAGACGACGCGCTCCATGCTCTCAAGGAGGTGCTACTCGCGGCATCGCTACTCGCCGCCCCAGTCGACAAGGAGCCCATGCTCGTCTATGTCGCGGCTTCCGAGCGCATCGTCAGTGCTGTCATGGTCGTTGAATGATCAGAGGAGGGAAAGGAGCACCCGGTACAGCGACCTGTATACTACATCAGCGAAGTCCTCACCGAGTGTCGCCAGCGCTATCCGCAGTACCAAAAATTGGTATATGCGGTCTTCAAAGCACAGCGGCGACTGCCGCACTACTTCCAGGAGCACCCAATAACGGTTGTCTCCTCAGCACCGTTGTAGGACATCATCCGCAACCATGAAGCGACTGGGCGAGTCGCCAAGTGGGCCGTCGAGATCGGCATCCACAACATCAGGTACGATCCGCGCAAGGCGATCAAGTCGCAGGCTCTCACAGACTTTATTGCCGATTGGGAGGAGGCCCAGCAGCCAGAGAAACTGGCATACCTCCATTACTGGAGCCTACACTTCGACGACTCCAAGAACGCAGATGGTGCAGGGGCAGGGATTGTGCTCACATCTCCGAAGGGCGACAAGCTATGCTACGTCCTCTACCTCGACTTCACCCCCTGCACCAACAACATGGCCGAGTACGGGGCACTACTCCACGGCATGCAGGCAGCCAAGGAGATGAACATCAATCGCCTGCGCTGCTATGGCGACTCCGACCTCGTCGCCGGGCAACTCGCCGGCACCTGCGACGCAGTCTCCGCCACCATGGAGGCATACCGCCAAGCAGTGGACCAGCTGGGAGGCCACTTCGCGGGCTACTCCATCGAGTGGATCGACAGGAGGAAGAACAAGGAGGCCGACGCACTCTCCCGCATCGGCTCGGCTCGACTCGCACCTCCTGCCGGTGTCTTCCTCGACACCCACCAAGCCTTCTGTCTCTCCCCAATGGAGATCAACATCGGAATGCCGCTACAACCAGATGCAGCCCTGGTCGCACTGATCGCCAAGCCAAGCGACTGGACCGCGCCATATGTCGCTTACCTGGAGGGAGGCACCCTACCCGCTGACGAGACGGAGGCCCGAATGATAGCACGCCGCTGCAGATCCTTATTCATCATCAACGGCGAGCTCCACAAGCGGAGCCTGACCGGCGTGTTCCAACGCTGTGTTCAACCCGCAGAAGGACGAAAGATCCTCCAAGACATCCACGCTGGCGAATGCGGCCACCACGCTGGCGCCCACTCCCTGGTCGCCAAGGCCATGCGACATGGCTTCTACTGGCTCACCGCACACGCCGACGCGGTCGGCATCGTCCAACGATGCTTCGGGTGACAGAAGTACGCCAACCAGACTCACGTGCCGAGCTCGACACTCAAGACCATCCCCATCACCTGGCCATTCTCCGTATGGGGCATGGACATGGTGGGCCCGTTCAAGAAGGCCCCCTCTGGCTTCGTCCACCTCCTAGTCGTGGTCGACAAGTTCACAAAATTGGTGGAGGCCAAGCCAGTCCGCAAGTGCGACGGGAAAACTGCCACCAAATTCCTACGCGAGCTCATCTATCGCTATGGATTCCCGCACAGCATCATCACAGACAACGGCACAAACTTCGCCAAAAGAGCCATGGCGGAATTCTGCGAGGAGCACAATATATGACTCGACCTCGCCTCAGTCGCTCAACCGGAGTCCAATGGACAGGCAGAACGCGCCAACCAGAGGATCCTCCATGGCCTGAAGCCGCGACTACAAGTTCCACTCGAGCGAACCCCCGGGTGCTGGGTTGAAGAGCTCCCCTCTTTCATCTAGGGCATCCGCACCTCCGTCAACAGGTCGACAGGATTCACTCCCTTCTTCATGGTGTACGGTGCCGAGGCCGTCATGCCAACAGACCTCGAGCACGATTCGCCACGGGTGGTCAATTACACGGAGGCCGACAACGAGCTCGCACGCCAGGACGGAGTCAACCAGCTCGACGAAGCGCGCGATCTAGCTCGCTCCCGCACCGCCATCTACCAGCAAGGGCTTCGCTTCTACCACAGCCGACGAGTACGGACTCGCACGTTCCAGGAAGGCGACCTAGTACTGCGTCTGATCCAGGACAAGAAGGGAATGCACAAGCTCTCTCCCCCTTTGTAGGGACCATTCGCCATCGGGCGAGTCCTGGGGAACGACGCCTACTACCTCACCGACGTCCGAGGCGACGGAAAACTCGACGTCAAGCGGCCATGGAATGTAAACCTCCTACGGAAGTTCTACTCCTAGAACTCCAGACATGTACCTCCTCCCCGCTATGAAATAAAGAAGATCGATTCACACAAATTACGTCCACTCTCCGTACCTTGTGCCACTCTCACTCGTAAAAACAGCGCTACGCTATTCGCAGAAGTCAACCTTTGGTGACGCGATCAGCATGGCCAAGTAGTGCGGTACGAGGGCACTGGAAAATTTCAGGCCTCGTACCGTCCATGAAAAAATCTAACCCGGAGCCCCAACAGAGTCGCCCCGCTCGACTGGCTTCCCGAGCCAAGACAACTGCATTCGCTTCCCACAGCGACCCAGTCCTCCACACCCTCGCCGCAGCGACTCGAACGGCAAAGTACCACGCTCGGGGACTAACGCCAGCCCAAAGAAGAGCGCCTAGGGAAAAATGCCAAGTAGGAGAGCGCGCCCTGGACTCGCCACGCGACTGGTCTTACGGACCAGGTGGAGTGACGCGCCTAACATAACGCGCCTAGTCCTCACCTACCGCAGGCATGCGACTAGAGCGGCCAAGTACCACGCTTGGGGACTCGGCAACCCGACCCCGTTCACGCCCGGGAAAACGGTCAAGTAAAGAGCACCCTTGGAGTCGCCATGCGACTGGCTTCCCGAGCCATGGCGAGTCGACCATAACTTAGTAACAGTTCAAACAACATATAAAAACGAGGTTAACCCCATAAAAAGGGCGGACGCGCTCGGGGACTCGGACAACCAACAACCAAACCACAAAAACAATGACAAAAGAAACCTTGAATTTCTTCATAGCAGCACAATTTGTTCGCTTACAAGGATAATTACACATTCATCATAAACTAACGCCGATCGGCAAAGTACTCTATTCCGCAGGCTTCGACGAGGAGGCGCCACCATCCTTGCGGCTGCGGATAAAGGGAACCGAAGGATTTGACGGGTACGTCGTGAGCTCACCCGCCATTGCCGCTCGGAACGGTTGCTCCACCTTGAAGTCGCGATGCACCGGCTCAGGGTCATTGGGGGCGACGACCGTTTCCTGATAAGGAATAAGGTCGCCCATCGCCCACACGCGGTCGGAGTACACCGCCGCCCGGTCTGTCAGCTTCAGGACCTCGGCGATCTCGACTGATCCCGTCGACAAAGGGTACCCGCTCGTGATGTCGTCAAGGTCGAAGTCATCGGGAAAAAACGCGAGCCCAAGGCTCAGCACAGTCGCCGCTCCACGACGGAAGGCCGACCGCGTCATGAACTCCACAATCGCCGGAGCCTTTTCCAGGTAGGGCCAAACTTCGACAAGGTCGCTCGGGATAACCTCTGTGGGCGAGATCTCCTGAAGATACGCCCGGAGGCAGGTCGCTGACAGCGCGGCAGAATCAACCGGAGTGGTGACACATTGCCGCGCGTCGTACGACTGCGCTTCCTCGGCATTATCAGTAAGGCATGCAACACGCAAGCAACTATTAAGGGAATCACCAGCAAAACAATGCAAGTCGCACGCCCGGGGATTCGTAGAAGAAGCACTCACCAATTAGCGGGCGACAGAGGTCCGTGATGAAATTTTGAAGAGCTGAGAGGTCATTCTGCAGCCCGTCGACGAGCGCGTCCGACACCTTCCGCTCCTCAGCAGCAGAAGTAACGGCCGCCTTGCCTCGTCCTTCTGCCGAGCTCGCTTCCGCCTTCGCCTCGTTGAGCTCACGCTCCAGTTCGGCGATTCACTTCTCTGCGGCGCTCAAGGACGACCGAGCTGCCGTCAACTCACCAGCCGGAAAAAGGCCCTGGCGAGCCTCCTTCACTGCGGCCGCACTATCCTCTGCTTCCACAACAAAACGATTACAAATGTAACAAGTTCGCGACCAGCGCCAAACAAGACAAACACTCACCCGCATTCGCTCGAAGCTGCTTGTTCGTATCCTGAACTACGAGGAGCTCCTTTTCCACGCGGTATTTGGCAGCAAGCCGCTCGGCCGACTCGCGCTGCAGGCCCTGTGCAACAATTACAGTGTCAGCGACACAAATTCCTAAGTGCCTAGCCGCTGAAATTCAGCGACTAGCCACTCGGGGACTGGATGACAAAACTTCCTAAGTGCCTAGCCGCTGAAATTTAGTGACTAGCCACTCGGGGACTGGATGACCAAACTTCCTAAGTGACTAGCCGCTGAAATTCAGCGACTAGCCACTCGGGGACTGGATGACAAAACTTCCTAAGTGCCTAGCCGCTAAAATTCAGCGACTAGACACTCGGGGACTGGATGGCAAAAAACAGTAAGAATCCGACCACTGAAATTCAGTGGCCCGATCCTCGGGGACTGGACATACCTGGATGGCGGCACCTAGCTGTTGGAATTATGCCCTAGAGGCAATAATAAAGATGTTGTTATTATAATTCTTGTTCATGATAATGTTTTGTCACATCCCAAGATTTTCCAAATCTTGTAATGTGAAAATAAATGAATAAAATAAAACTTTGATGATTTTCAGGGCCATAAGAAACTTTTTGAATTTAATTGGAACTTCAAACCAATTTGAAACAAATAAATCCTAAAGGGATTTATAAGGATAAAACATTTGATAAAAGAAAATAAAATATTTTGGAATCTTTTTATAAAAGACTTGGTTTTCAAAAGAAAACATGGATTCATAAATAATGATTATTTTATAAAGCCAAATTAAAACCTTGGCCAAGCTTTGGAATTAAAACATTTTGTCTTGAATAAAAATAGCAAAGGTTTATTTAAATAAATTAATAAGGATTTAATATCCAAGTTTTATTAATAAAGGTTTTGCTATTTACAAAACATCAAAACTTATTTAATCATTTAAAATAAGTTTTCCAAGTATTTTATATTCTCAAATAAAGCCTACTAAAATGTTTTAGTTTTATTTTAGACTTCAAAATAAATGTTTTAAATAAAATAGAATACTAGTTGTTTTAATAATGAAGGTCTATTGTATTTAATTAATTAATGGACCCTAAAATAAAAGGTTGATTTATTTTTAAACAAGTTTCCAAATATTCTTTATTTCCAAATAAAATCTACTGATTTGGTTTTGGAAAAGATTGGGATTTAAATAAAAGCCTTGAAATAAATCAAATCTTATTTTGATTTAAATAACCAAGGTCCAATTTTATTTAATTATTAATGGACCCTATATAACAAAAATGTTATTTTATTTTAACAAGCTTTCCAGATATTCCTTATTTGCAAATACAACCTACTGAAAGGTTTAAAATTATTTAGTTCTCAAGTGGAGCTTTGAATTAAATCAAAACCTACGGATTTAATAATTGATACATCTATTTAGTTAATTAATAATGGACCCTATTAAAATTATTAATTTGAGTTTGGATTTTGGTTCATGTTACTGAACAGAACTAATTTCAATATTACAAAGTTTGGGTGTTGTTTGAATTGATTTGAACCATGTTTGTTTGATAGAAATTTCAAAACAGAAATCAAAAATATAAATAGAAAAAGACTACAGGAAGAAAAAAAATAGAGTCGGACTTGACCCAACTGGCCAAGCCCATTAAGCCCAGTACCAGCCCAGCCTTTCACTCCCCAGACAGAAAACGATTCACACCTCGTTTCTGACCCGTACTGAGTATGACCAGTGGACCCTCCCCTCCTTACCTTTCCCACTGACCGGTAGGCCCACTCTCCACTGTTCTTCCTCCTCACCCACGCGACCCCTTCTTCCTCCCTCGACGTTGTTTCCTGCCGATGAATTCGCAAACTTAATTCGCCTTAACGCGACCAGCGTTACTCGATTTGATCACGCAGTCTTAAACGCCCATGTCTCCTCTATATTTCCCCTCTGACACCCCGCGCTGGCATGCCTTAGACCACCCCAATTTCCTCCCCGAGCATCCTCTGCTCCGACAAGGTTCGGTGACGATTCCGGCCAAGTATCACCGCCCCTTGCCTCCCTGAGCAACCTAGCAGCTTCCCCACTCCCAGACACTCCTCCCCGTACCCTCCGTTCGACCGCGGGCGCCTCAGAGCGTCGGCTTTGACAAGCTCTGACGACGCCGCCGTCTGCAACCTCTCCGACGACCTTCCCCGGTAAGCGCTGACCGCCCCGCGTTTTCTCGATCACGCAAACCTCCTTGCTTTGGCCTTGCGCAGCTAACCAAGTCCTCCATTTGTCTTCTCTTGGACCACAGCATCTCCCTGTCGTCGACCGGAGCCACCAAACGCCGTTGCAAGCTCCGGTGAGGAATTGCAGCAAACCTCGTGCGCCCCTTGCCCCGTCGACCACACGCCGAGCTTCACCACGACCTCACGACCTTGGTGATCCCCTCCTCCTCCTCTCTCTCTTCCTAGACCACCGGCACCGTCTACACCTGACCGCGCCGCCAGTCGCCGCCGCGTCGGCGCCGCTCGCATATGGTCAAACGCACCAGTGCCGTAGGATCTCGATCCGACGCTTACGATAGATCGCTTGAGCTGCGAAGGGGTACGTTCTTTGTGTCGCACAATCGATTAGATCCAACGCACCGCAACGCTGATCCGCACGAAAGGGTACCGTCCAGTTAAAACACGCCGCGTGTCACCTATTCTGTTTAAAAACAGATTTGAAAACAGAACTATTTGCAAACTTCAAACCCTTGTATCTTTGGATCCACACGTCCAAAAATTACAAATTTTATGTCGTTGGATTCAGGAGAGCAAGACCTAACCAACCATGGCCTTAGTTTAGAAAATAGTATCTGTGAGCTTGCTTGATTTTGCAGATTCTTTTGTGAGCTTGTTTAGAGTAGAAAAATTGTTTAAAATTGATTTTAGTATTAAATCTTTTTCAAAATGGATTTTAGTGACCTTACTGACCCTAGGAACCAACCCATGGTTTTGGAAATGAAATTGGAAAAATTTAGAATGGATTAATTGAATTAGTCTAATTCTAGCTAAGTAAAGATAATGGTTTTATTATGAAAAAGGATTTTGGAATAAAAACTTTGGGAAAATATTATAATTCAAAGCTACTGACCTAAAATACCAAGTCTTGAGAGTTAGAAACTTTTGGTGAGGAACTTAAAGATTTTGATTTGATAAAACCATTTTCCACCACATAAAATGTTAAATGGATTTTAAAATAGTTTTGGGAAAAACCCTCTAACTAATGACTTTGCCATTTTGGTAAATGACCAATTTGGACCTTACAAAGTTTATAAACCTAGTGGAGACCAACCTTGCAATAGAACCATCCTTTGCATACTTATGCATGACTTAGATTCCATTGCTTTGTGAGTGTGAAATTGTTTGTTTGACTTTGGTTTGGAATGTTAGTTGATTTTTGTGTTTGCTTGATTGACTTGTAGTGAATTTAGAAAAGTGTGAGACTAGCAAGATCAAGGAGTGAACCATCATTCCCTACCAAAAAAGGCAAGTGACACTATCATCTAAAGTCCTACTATTTTCATTATACTTAGTGGATTTTGAAAACATGCATGAAAATAATTTATACTTATGCTATGCTAAATCCTAATAGGATGCCCTTACATTACTTAGTGAAAACATTGAAGTTGTACATGCTTAGCCATGCTATATTTTGAAAAGAGATACATGTTGAGATTTTACAAAGGTTGAGAAAAGGACTTGTGTTTTACATAATAAAACAAGGACTCAATGAACCACCTAGGTGGAGGATACTTTAAGTTTTGGAGAAGGTGGCAACAAAAGGAACCATGTATATGGATATCACTTTGTGTTGTGCTCCAAAAGAAATCCACCTAGGAAACTTAGAGATTGAACATGCTTCTCCAATTGTGGCTTTCGTGTGCAACCACATGCTATTATGGCTCTGGCTTAGTCAATTACATTAGGAAGACCCATACATTGTCTTTAGTTACTGGACATGGGGATCTGGAATGCTTCATGGGGGCTGAAGACAAAGCTAGCAATGATGTATGGGAGGACCTTTTGGAAAGACTTCGTCACATTCTCAGTCTGCCAGTACTCCATCTTGGTGAGCACTAATCCAGTAGGCCACTGGTGGCAACAAGATGGGATTGTGACATGTGGGTAAAGTGTACTCCTTCTGCAGAAGTTAATAAAATCTAAGTACTTAGCCGTGTCCCCGGTTATGGACAATACTGAGCAACTAAAGTTTGAACTATGGGAGAGCTCGACATTCCAACTTCTAAAATAAAAACTTGATGCCCTTGTGTGTCTACCAAGGAATTCAAAGAGATTTTATTAAGCTTGATGCACTTGGGGTTACCAAGGTGCTCAAGAGATTTTTCTTAACACTTGATGTACTTGGGGTTACCAAGGAACTCATGAGATTTGATAAAACTTGTTGCACTTGGGTTTACCAAGATGCTCAAGGAATTATGACAAGGACTTGAACACTTGAGTTTCTACCAAGGAGTTCAAGGAACTTGGAAAAGAGATTTGACAAAGGACCAAAATCATTTTTGAAAAGATAGGATAAAATATTGCTTTATGCAAATGAGCCTAAAACTCTACTTAGCCAAATATGCAGGTAGTAATAGAATCCACTTATATTCTACAAAGTAGTGAAACTTGCCAATACAATTCAAATGTATTGACCCTTGTGGCTGTAACTTGTAATGTTGCAGGTTTGATTGATTTTAGTGAAGATTGATTGATTAGGATTACAAAGTCTACAACCAACATCTGCCTGTGGCATTTTGAAGATAAAGGACCCACGATTTTATTTATTCCGCTGCAATGTAATGTAATAGCCAAATGAGCTATGTAATGTTGTAATAAAATTATGTTATTCCTGGTTATAAATTTATATTATGACCTTTGTATCTTGATATTACATCTTAACTGTGGATGCTAGCTATTGATCCAGGGACTAGCATTATAAACACAGGAGGAATCTACCTTATTAGGTTGAGACCTCTACAGATGGTATCAGAGCATTGTGTTGCCTGTAGGATTTATAAACCTAGGATTGGACAAAAACCCTTAGAAGAATAGGAGTTATATTTTGATACAAAACTTATTTACCAAAAACACTTGTAAACTCTTTCCTCAACCACTTTGGTTTCAACTCTACTCCTCTTCTATTTCAACTTGATGGAAAAACCTACCCCATGGCCAAAGACTACACCTTGTGCAAAGGACTACTTCAACTTCTTCAATTCTAATGACTTCAACTTCTTCAACTCTAATGACTTCAACATCTTCAGCATATTCACCAAGGACTTCCAACTTGGAAACTACTAAGGACCACAAGTGAGACAAGGAAATCTTGCTCAAGACTTAGAGACTGAGGGAATGCAAAAGTTAGAAGGAGCCTACACCACTTGAAGTTTTGTCACCAAGGAGTTTTTCTTAAGGAACCATGATCTCATGTAAGAAGAAGCAAACAAGAAGGATGGAAAGATCACAAGTGAACCATATAGATGGACCACCATATTTTAGTTAAGTCAAAACACACCAACCTGTGTGGTGTAACAAAAATATTTTTGTTGACTAAGTATGTGCTTGAACCTTGTTTGAGTGAAATGTTTGGTTGTGATTGCATGCACATTGTTTGTGTAAATTGTGATGTGTGTAATTAGAAATGAGTCCTTAGAAATATCTTGCCTATTCTAATTTCCCTTCAACCCAAACAGATGTCTACTCCAAAAGACTCCAAGGTTGATGACACCAACACCAACCAAGCTGACAGCATGAAAGAGCTCATAGCAACCCAACACCAGTTGAACCAAGTAACAGCTCAGTTCATAGCCAGCAATAGTGATAAGGATCCAGCACTACAGAAGTTTTTGGAGGAACAATCTCAACTGATGCTTAAGGTGACTAATCAAATGATCAGCATGGAAGAAAGCTATCCCAAAGGAGTTTATGATAACAAGGATGACAAGAATGTTGTTCTAGATGGAGCCCCAGCTTGCATTATTTGTGGAGACAAGGATCATACTTCCAAGGAGCATGAAGGTCAATGCCCTAATTGTGAAGAAAATCATCCTGTTGGACAATGTCCTACCTCTCAAGCTACTTGCTACCTATGTGAAGGAAGCAATCATACTCCTATCCAATGCCCCATCTACTCCATGGTGGAACAAAGGAAACAAGAAGGATCCAAGTATGCCAAGAATGTTGATGGCAAAGGAAAAGGACCACTTATACCTCCAAACAAGACAACCCAATTCAAAGGATCAAAGAAACCCAAGAGACCAAGACCAGACATGAACCTTGTGCAATGTCGTAAATGTAAGGAAATGGGACACTATTCCAGTGAGTGCCCAGAGAACAAGAAGAATAAAGAGATTGACCAAGTGTGGTGCAACAACTGCAAAGAGCTTGGCCACTATGTAGCAACATGTCCACAAGAGCCACGTAAAGAACTCAAGGACATCCATTGTTTCAACTGCAAGAATCCAGGACATTATGCAAGCAACTGTCCAGAGAAGATGAAGAACAAGTTGAACAAGCCTATGGAGAAACTCAACCTTGGCCCATGAGTCAAGTATGGAAACCAAGGACACATGCAAAGTTTGCTTAGAGAAGTTTTCCAGGATCCCAAGAAGGACAATATGTAATTTTTGTTTGAAAAATTTTAAGGGTGGTAGTACCCTAGTTGTTTTGAGCCTGCTTGTAACGCTAGCCTTCCCAAATCTCGGGACGAGATTTCTTTTAAGGGTGGTAGCCTGTCACATCCCAAGATTTTCCAAATCTTGTAATGTGAAAATAAATGAATAAAATAAAACTTTGATGATTTTCAGGGCCAGAAGAAACTTTTTGAATTTAATTGTAACTTCAAACCAATTTGAAACAAATAAATCCTAAAGGGATTTATAAGGATAAAACATTTGATAAAAGAAAATAAAATATTTTGGAATCTTTTTATAAAAGACTTGGTTTTCAAAAGAAAACATGGATTCATAAATAATGATTATTTTATAAAGCCAAATTAACCTTGGCCAAGCTTTGGAATTAAA
This sequence comes from Avena atlantica, assembly GCA_910589765.1. Taxonomy (NCBI): domain Eukaryota; kingdom Viridiplantae; phylum Streptophyta; class Magnoliopsida; order Poales; family Poaceae; genus Avena; species Avena atlantica. The sequence goes on from OU342735.1 coordinate 29,371,058, forward strand.
ACATTTTGTCTTGAATAAAAATAGCAAAGGTTTATTTAAATAAATTAATAAGGATTTAATATCCAAGTTTTATTAATAAAGGTTTTGCTATTCACAAAACATAAAAACTTATTTAATCATTTAAAATAAGTTTTCCAAGTATTTTATATTCTCAAATAAAGCCTACTAAAATGTTTTAGTTTTATTTTAGACTTCAAAATAAATGTTTTAAATAAAATAGAATACTAGTTGTTTTAATAATGAAGGTCTATTGTATTTAATTAATTAATGGACCCTAAAATAAAAGGTTGATTTATTTTTAAACAAGTTTCCAAATATTCTTTATTTCCAAATAAAACCTACTGATTTGGTTTTGGAAAAGATTGGGATTTAAATAAAAGCCTTGAAATAAATCAAATCTTATTTTGATTTAAATAACCAAGGTCCAATTTTATTTAATTATTAATGGACTCTATATAACAAAAATGTTATTTTATTTTAACAAGCTTTCCAGATATTCCTTATTTGCAAATACAACCTACTGAAAGGTTTAAAATTATTTAGTTCTCAAGTGGAGCTTTGAATTAAATCAAAACCTATGGATTTAATAATTGATACATCTATTTAGTTAATTAATAATGGACCCTATTATTAAAATTATTAATTTGAATTTGGATTTTGGTTCATGTTACTGAACAGAACTAATTTCAATATTACAAAGTTTGGGTGTTGTTTCAATTGATTTGAACCATGTTTGTTTGATAGAAATTTCAAAACAGAAATCAAAAATAGAAATAGAAAAAGACTACAGGAAGAAAAAAAATAGAGTCGGACTTGACCCAACTGGCCAAGCCCATTAAGCCCAGTACCAGCCCAGCCTTTCACTCCCCGGACAAAAAACGATTCACACCTTGTTTCTGACCCGTACTGAGTATGACCAGTGGACCCTCCCCTCCTTACCTTTCCCACTGACCGGTAGGCCCACTCTCCACTGTTCTTCCTCCTCACCCACGCGACCCCTTCTTCCTCCCTCGGCGCTGTTTCCTGCCGATGAATTCGCAGACTTAATTCGCCTTAACGCGACCAGCGTTACTCGATTTGATCACGCAGTTTTAAACGCCCATGTCTCCTCTATATTTCCCCTCTGACACCCCGCGCTGGCACGCCTTAGACCACCCCAATTTCCTCCCCGAGCACCCTCTGCTCCGACAAGGTTCGGTGACGATTCCGGCCAAGTATCACCGCCCCTTGCCTCCCTGAGCAACCTAGCAGCTTCCCCACTCCCAGACACTCCTCCCTGTACCCTCCGTTCGACCGCGGGCGCCTCAGAGCGTCGGCTTTGACAAGCTCTGACGACGCCGCCGTCTGCAACCTCTCCGACGACCTTCCCCGGTAAGCGCTGACCGCCCCGCGTTTTCTCGATCACGCAAACCTCCTTGCTTTGGCCTTGCGCAGCTAACCAAGTCCTCCATTTTTCTTCTCGTGGACCACAGCATCTCCCCATCGTCGACCGGAGCCGCCAGACGCCGTTGCAAGCTCCGGTGAGGAATTGCAGCAAACCTCGTGCGCCCCTTGCCCCGTCGACCACACGCCGAGCTTCACCACGACCTCGCGACCTTGGTGAGCCCCTCCTCCTCCTCTCTCTCTTCCTAGACCACCGGAACCGTCTACACCTGACCGCGCCGCCAGTCGCCGCCGCGTCGGCGCCGCTCGCATATGGTCAAACGCACCAGTGCCGTAGGATCTCGATCCGACGCTTACGATAGATCGCTTGAGCTGCGAAGGGGTACGTTCTCTGTGCCGCACGATCGATTAGATCCAACGCACCGCAACGCTGATCCGTGCGAAAGGGTACCGTCCAGTTAAAACACTCCGCGTGTCACCTATTCTGTTTAAAAACAGATTTGAAAACAAAACTATTTGCAAACTTCAAACCCTTGTATCTTTGGATCCACACGTCCAAAAATTACAAATTTTATGTCGTTGGATTCAGGAGAGCAAGACCTAACCAACCATGGCCTTAGTTTAGAAAATAGTATCTGTGAGCTTGCTTGATTTTGCAGATTCTTTTGTGAGCTTGTTTAGAGTAGAAAAATTGTTTAAAATTGATTTTAGGATTAAATCTTTTGCAAAATGGATTGTAGTGACCTTACTGACCCTAGGAACCAACACATGGTTTTGGAAATGAAATTGGAAAAATTTAGAATGGATTAATTGAATTAGTCTAATTCTAGCTAAGTAAAGATAATGGTTTTATTATGAAAAAGGATTTTGGAATAAAAACTTTGGGAAAATATTATAATTCAAAGCTACTAACCTAAAATACCAAGTCTTGAGAGTTAGAAACTTTTGGTGAGAAACTTAAAGATTTTGATTTGATAAAACCATTTTCCACCACATAAAATGTTGAATGGATTTTAAAATAGTTTTTGGGAAAAACCCTCTAACTAATGACTTTGCCATTTTGGTAAATGACCAATTTGGACCTTACAAAGTTTATAAACCTAGTGGAGACCAACCTTGCAATAGAACCATCCTTTGCATACTTATGCATGACTTAGATTCCATTGCTTTGTGAGTGTGAAATTGTTTGTTTGACTTTGGTTTGGAATGTTAGTTGATTTTTGTGTTTGCTTGATTGACTTGTAGTGAATTTAGCAAAGTGTGAGACTAGCAAGATCAAGGAGTGAACCACCATTCCCTACCAAAAAAGGCAAGTGACACTATCATCTAAAGTCCTACTATTTTCATTATACTTAGTGGATTTTGAAAACATGCATGAAAATAATTTATACTTATGCTATGCTAAATCCTAATAGGATGCCCTTACATTACTTAGTGAAAACATTGCAGTTGTACATGCTTAGCCATGCTATATTTTGAAAAGAGATACATGTTGAGATTTTACAAAGGTTGAGAAAAGGACTTGTGTTTTACATAATAAAACAAGGACTCAATGAACCACCTAGGTGGAGGATACTTTAAGTTTTGGAGAAGGTGGCAACAAAAGGAACCATGTATATGGATATCACTTTGTGTTGTGCTCCAAAAGAAATCCACCTAGGAAACTTCGAGATTGAACATGCTTCTCCAATTGTGGCTTTCGTGTGCAACCACATGCTATTATGGCTCTGGCTTAGTCAATTACATTAGGAAGACCCATACATTGTCTTTAGTTACTGGACATGGGGATCTGGAATGCTTCATGGGGGCTGAAGACAAAGCTAGCAATGATGTATGGGAGGACCTTTTGGAAAGACTTCGTCACATTCTCAGTCTGCCAGTACTCCATCTTGGTGAGCACTAATCCAGTAGGCCACTGGTGGCAACAAGATGGGATTGTGACATGTGGGTAAAGTGTACTCCTTCTGCATAAGTTAATAAAATCTAAGTACTTAGCCGTGTCCCCGGTTATGGACAATACTGAGCAACTAAAGTTTGAACTATGGGAGAGCTCGACATTCCAACTTCTAAAATAAAAACTTGATGCCCTTGTGTGTCTACCAAGGAATTCAAAGAGATTTTATTAAGCTTGATGCACTTGGGGTTACCAAGGTGCTCAAGAGATTTTGCTTAACACTTGATGTACTTGGGGTTACCAAGGAACTCATGAGATTTGATAAAACTTGTTGCACTTGGGGTTACCAAGATGCTCAAGGAATTATGACAAGGACTTGAACACTTGAGTTTCTACCAAGGAGTTCAAGGAACTTGGAAAAGAGATTTGACAAAGGACCAAAACCATTTTTGAAAAGATAGGATAAAATATTGCTTTATGCAAATGAGCCTAAAACTCTACTTAGCCAAATATGCAGGTAGTAATAGAATCCACTTATATTCTACAAAGTAGTGAAACTTGCCAATACAATTCAAATGTATTGACCCTTGTGGCTGTAACTTGTAATGTTGCAGGTTTGATTGATTTTAGTGAAGATTGATTGATTAGGATTACAAAGTCTACAACCAACATCTGCCTGTGGCATTTTGAAGATAAAGGACCCACGATTTTATTTATTCCGCTGCAATGTAATGTAATAGCCAAATGAGCTATGTAATGTTGTAATAAAATTATGTTATTCCTGGTTATAAATTTATATTATGACCTTTGTATCTTGATATTACATCTTAACTGTGGATGCTAGATATTGATCCAGGGACTAGCATTGCAAACACAGGAGTAATCTACCTTATTAGGTTGAGACCTCTACAGATGGTATCAGAGCATTGTGTTGCCTGTAGGATTTGTAAACCTATGATTGGACAAAAACCCTTAGAAGAATAGGAGTTATATTTTGATACAAAACTTATTTACCAAAAACACTTGTAAACTCTTTCCTCAACCACTTTGGTTTCAACTCTACTCCTCTTTTATTTCAACTTGATGGAAAAACCTACCCCATGGCCAAAGACTACACCTTGTGCAAAGGACTACTTCAACTTCTTCAATTCTAATGACTTCAACTTCTTCAACTCTAATGACTTCAACATCTTCAGCATATTCACCAAGGACTTCCAACTTGGAAACTACTAAGGACCACAAGTGAGACAAGGAAATCTTGCTCAAGACTTAGAGACTGAGGGAATGCAAAAGTTAGAAGGAGCCTACACCACTTGAAGTTTTGTCACCAAGGAGTTTTTCTTAAGGAACCATGATCTCATGTAAGAAGAAGCAAACAAGAAGGATGGAAAGATCACAAGTGAACCACATAGATGGACCACCATATTTTAGTTAAGTCAAAACACACCAACCTGTGTGGTGTAACAAAAATATTTTTGTTGACTAAGTATGTGCTTGAACCTTGTCTGAGTGAAATGTTTGGTTGTGATTGCATGCACATTGTTTGTGTAAATTGTGATGTGTGTAATTAGAAATGAGTCCTTAGAAATATCTTGCCTATTCTAATTTCCCTTCAACCCAAACAGATGTCTACTCCAAAAGACTCCAAGGTTGATGACACCAACACCAACCAAGCTGACAACATGAAAGAGCTCATAGCAACCCAACACCAGTTGAACCAAGTAACAGCTCAGTTCATAGCCAGCAATAGTGATAAGGATCCAGCACTACAGAAGTTTTTGGAGGAACAATCTCAACTGATGCTTAAGGTGACTAATCAAATGATCAGCATGGAAGAAAGCTATCCCAAAGGAGTTTATGATAACAAGGATGACAAGAATGTTGTTCTAGATGGAGCCCCAGCTTGCATTATTTGTGGAGACAAGGATCATACTTCCAAGGAGCATGAAGGTCAATGCCCTAATTATGAAGAAAATCATCCTGTTGGACACTGTCCTACCTCTCAAGCTACTTGCTACCTATGTGAAGGAAGCAATCATACTCCTATCCAATGCCCCATCTACTCCATGGTGGAACAAAGGAAACAAGAAGGATCCAAGTATGCCAAGAATGTTGATGGCAAAGGAAAAGGACCACTTATACCTCCAAACAAGACAACCCAATTCAAAGGATCAAAGAAACCCAAGAGACCAAGACCAGACATGAACCTTGTGCAATGTCGTAAATGTAAGGAAATGGGACACTATTCCAGTGAGTGCCCAGAGAACAAGAAGAATAAAGAGATTGACCAAGTGTGGTGAAACAACTGCAAAGAGCTTGGCCACTATGTAGCAACATGTCCACAAGAGCCACGTAAAGAACTCAAGGACATCCATTGTTTCAACTGCAAGAATCCAGGACATTATGCAAGCAACTGTCCAGAGAAGATGAAGAACAAGTTGAACAAGCCTATGGAGAAACTCAACCTTGGCCCATGAGTCAAGTATGGAAACCAAGGACACATGCAAAGTTTGCTTAGAGAAGTTTTCCAGGATCCCAAGAAGGACAATATGTAATTTTTGTTTGAAAATTTTTAAGGGTGGTAGTACCCTAGTTGTTTTGAGCCTGCTTGTAACCCTAGCCTTCCCAAATCTCGGGACGAGATTTATTTTAAGGGTGGTAGCCTGTCACATCCCAAGATTTTCCAAATCTTGTAATGTGAAAATAAATGAATAAAATAAAAATTTGATGATTTTCAGGGCCAGAAGAAACTTTTTGAATTTAATTGGAACTTCAAACCAATTTGAAACAAATAAATCCTAAAGGGATTTATAAGGATAAAACATTTGATAAAAGAAAATAAAATATTTTGGAATCTTTTTATAAAGACTTGGTTTTCAAAAGAAAACATGGATTCATAAATAATGATTATTTTATAAAGCCAAATTAAAACCTTGGCCAAGCTTTGGAATTAAAACATTTTGTCTTGAATAAAAATAGCAAAGGTTTATTTAAATAAATTAATAAGGATTTAATATCCAAGTTTTATTAATAAAGGTTTTGCTATTTACAAAACATAAAAACTTATTTAATCATTTAAAATAAGTTTTCCAAGTATTTTTTATTCTCAAATAAAGCCTACTAAAATGTTTTAGTTTTATTTTAGACTTCAAAATAAATGTTTTAAATAAAATAGAATACTAGTTGTTTTAATAATGAAGGTCTATTGTATTTAATTAATTAATGGACCCTAAAATAAAAGGTTGATTTATTTTTAAACAAGTTTCCAAATATTCTTTATTTCCAAATAAAACCTACTGATTTGGTTTTGGAAAAGATTGGGATTTAAATAAAAGCCTTGAAATAAATCAAATCTTATTTTGATTTAAATAACCAAGGTCCAATTTTATTTAATTATTAATGGACCCTATATAACAAAAATGTTATTTTATTTTAACAAGCTTTCCAGATATTCCTTATTTGCAAATACAACCTACTGAAAGGTTTAAAATTATTTAGTTCTCAAGTGGAGCTTTGAATTAAATCAAAACCTATGGATTTAATAATTGATACATCTATTTAGTTAATTAATAATGGACCCTATTATTAAAATTATTAATTTGAATTTGGATTTTGGTTCATGTTACTGAACAGAACTAATTTCAATATTACAAAGTTTGGGTGTTGTTTGAATTGATTTGAACCATGTTTGTTTGATAGAAATTTCAAAACAGAAATCAAAAATAGAAATAGAAAAAGACTACAGGAAGAAAAAAAATAGAGTCGGACTTGACCCAACTGGCCAAGCCCATTAAGCCTAGTACCAGCCCAGCCTTTCACTCCCCGGACAAAAAACGATTCACACCTCGTTTCTGACCCGTACTGAGTATGACCAGTGGACCCTCCCCTCCTTACCTTTCCCACTGACCGGTAGGCCCACTCTCCACTGTTCTTCCTCCTCACCCATGCGACCCCTTCTTCCTCCCTCGACGCTGTTTCCTGCCGATGAATTCGCAGACTTAATTCGCCTTAACGTGACCAGCGTTACTCGATTTGATCACGCAGTCTTAAACGCCCATGTCTCCTCTATATTTCCCCTCTGACACCCCGCGCTGGCACGCCTTATACCACCCCAATTTCCTCCCCGAGCACCCTCTGCTCCGACAAGGTTCGGTGACGATTCCGGCCAAGTATCACTGCCCCTTGCCTCCCTGAGCAACCTAGCAGCTTCCCCACTCCCAGACACTCCTCCTCGTACCCTCCGTTCGACCGCGGGCGCCTCAGAGCGTCGGCTTTGACAAGCTCTGACGACGCCGCCGTCTGCAACCTCTCCGACGACCTTCCCCGGTAAGCGCTGACCGCCCCGCGTTTTCTCGATCACGCAAACCTCCTTGCTTTGGCCTTGCGCAGCTAACCAAGTCCTCCATTTTTCTTCTCGTGGACCACAGCATCTCCCCATCGTCGACCGGAGCCGCCAGACGCCGTTGCAAGCTCCGGTGAGGAATTGCAGCAAACCTCGTGCGCCCCTTGCCCCGTCGACCACACGCCGAGCTTCACCACGACCTCGCGACCTTGGTGAGCCCCTCCTCCTCCTCTCTCTCTTCCTAGACCACCGGCACCGTCTACACCTGACTGCGCCGCCAGTCGCCGCCGCGTCGGCGCCGCTCGCATATGGTCAAACGCACCAGTGCCGTAGGATCTCGATCCGACGCTTACGATAGATCGCTTGAGCTGCGAAGGGGTACGTTCTCTGTGCCGCACGATCGATTAGATCCAACGCACCGCAACGCTGATCCGCGCGAAAGGGTACCGTCCAGTTAAAACACTCCGCGTGTCACCTATTCTGTTTAAAAACAGATTTGAAAACAAAACTATTTGCAAACTTCAAACCCTTGTATCTTTGGATCCACACGTCCAAAAATTACAAATTTTATGTCGTTGGATTCAGGAGAGCAAGACCTAACCAACCATGGCCTTAGTTTAGAAAATAGTATCTGTGAGCTTGCTTGATTTTGCAGATTCTTTTGTGAGCTTGTTTAGAGTAGAAAAATTGTTTAAAATTGATTTTAGGATTAAATCTTTTGCAAAATGGATTGTAGTGACCTTACTGACCCTAGGAACCAACACATGGTTTTGGAAATGAAATTGGAAAAATTTAGAATGGATTAATTGAATTAGTCTAATTCTAGCTAAGTAAAGAAAATGGTTTTATTATGAAAAAGGATTTTGGAATAAAAACTTTGGGAAAATATTATAATTCAAAGCTACTAACCTAAAATACCAAGTCTTGAGAGTTAGAAACTTTTGGTGAGAAACTTAAAGATTTTGATTTGATAAAACCATTTTCCACCACATAAAATGTTGAATGGATTTTAAAATAGTTTTTGGGAAAAACCCTCTAACTAATGACTTTGCCATTTTGGTAAATGACCAATTTGGACCTTACAAAGTTTATAAACCTAGTGGAGACCAACCTTGCAATAGAACCATCCTTTGCATACTTATGCATGACTTAGATTCCATTGCTTTGTGAGTGTGAAATTGTTTGTTTGACTTTGGTTTGGAATGTTAGTTGATTTTTGTGTTTGCTTGATTGACTTGTAGTGAATTTAGCAAAGTGTGAGACTAGCAAGATCAAGGATTGAACCACCATTCCCTACCAAAAAAGGCAAGTGACACTATCATCTAAAGTCCTACTATTTTCATTATACTTAGTGGATTTTGAAAACATGCATGAAAATAATTTATACTTATGCTATGCTAAATCCTAATAGGATGCCCTTACATTACTTAGTGAAAACATTGAAGTTGTACATGCTTAGCCATGCTATATTTTGAAAAGAGATACATGTTGAGATTTTACAAAGGTTGAGAAAAGGACTTGTGTTTTACATAATAAAACAAGGACTCAATGAACCACCTAGGTGGAGGATACTTTAAGTTTTGGAGAAGGTGGCAACAAAAGGAACCATGTATATGGATATCACTTTGTGTTGTGCTCCAAAAGAAATCCACCTAGGAAACTTCGAGATTGAACATGCTTCTCCAATTGTGGCTTTCGTGTGCAACCACATGCTATTATGGCTCTGGCTTAGTCAATTACATTAGGAAGACCCATACATTGTCTTTAGTTACTGGACATGGGGATCTGGAATGCTTCATGGGGGCTGAAGACAAAGCTAGCAATGATGTATGGGAGGACCTTTTGCAAAGACTTCGTCACATTCTCAGTCTGCCAGTACTCCATCTTGGTGAGCACTAATCCAGTAGGCCACTGGTGGCAACAAGATGGGATTGTGACATGTGGGTAAAGTGTACTCCTTCTGCATAAGTTAATAAAATCTAAGTACTTAGCCGTGTCCCCGGTTATGGACAATACTGAGCAACTAAAGTTTGAACTATGGGAGAGCTCGACATTCCAACTTCTAAAATAAAAACTTGATTCCCTTGTGTGTCTACCAAGGAATTCAAAGAGATTTTATTAAGCTTGATGCACTTGGGGTTACCAAGGTGCTCAAGAGATTTTGCTTAACACTTGATGTACTTGGGGTTACCAAGGAACTCATGAGATTTGATAAAACTTGTTGCACTTGGGGTTACCAAGATGCTCAAGGAATTATGACAAGGACTTGAACACTTGAGTTTCTACCAAGGAGTTCAAGGAACTTGGAAAAGAGATTTGACAAAGGACCAAAACCATTTTTGAAAAGATAGGATAAAATATTGCTTTATGCAAATGAGCCTAAAACTCTACTTAGCCAAATATGCAGGTAGTAATAGAATCCACTTATATTCTACAAAGTAGTGAAACTTTCCAATACAATTCAAATGTATTGACCCTTGTGGCTGTAACTTGTAATGTTGCAGGTTTGATTGATTTTAGTGAAGATTGATTGATTAGGATTACAAAGTCTACAACCAACATCTGCCTGTGGCATTTTGAAGATAAAGGACCCACGATTTTATTTATTCCGCTGCAATGTAATGTAATAACCAAATGAGCTATGTAATGTTGTAATAAAATTATGTTATTCCTGGTTATAAATTTATATTATGACCTTTGTATCTTGATATTACATCTTAACTGTGGAAGCTAGCTATTGATCCAGGGACTAGCATTGTAAACACAGGAGGAATCTACCTTATTAGGTTGAGACCTCTACATGTTTATATTCCATGCTAGAATTGTATTAAGCGGAAACTTTAATACTTGTGTGGTTTGTGAACAACACCGTGTCCCTAGTACGCCTCTATGGACTAGCTCATTGATTAATGATGGTTAAGGTTTCCTAACCATGGACATGAGTTGTCAATAATGAGATCATATCACTGGGAGAATGATGTGATGGACAGACCCAAACTAAGCGAAGCAATTAGATCGTGTCATCGTGTTCATCTTTGCGAAGCTTTTCTTATGTCAAATATTGTATTCCTTAGACCATGAGATAATACAACTCCCTGGTATCGGAAGAAAGCTTTGAGGTCATCAAACGTCATCCTATGAGAGGGTGATCATAAAGGTGTCTCTCAGGTGATCGGAAAGTATCTGTTGGGTTGTATGTATCGAGATGGGATTTGTCCCTCCCAAGTCGGAGAGATATACTTCAGGCCCACTCGGTAATCGATATCAACACCGCTTGCAAGCATGTGGTTAAGGAGTTAATCACAAAGTGACATCGGATTACGAAACGAGTAAAGTACTTGCTGTGAACGAGATTGAACTAGGTATGACGGTACCGACGATCGAATCTCGGGCAAGTAAAATATCGCGAGACGAAGGGAATATATATATGGGATTGATTGAATCCTGGCATCGTGGTTCATCCGATATGATCATCGATGAATGTGTGGGAGTCAATATGGGTTTCCAGACCCCGCTGTTGATTATTGATAGAAGATCATGTCTGCATATTCTCGAACCCGCAGGATCACACACTTAACGTGTCTAGACACTAGGATAGATTGGATAATTGGTTTATGAGTTTTTGTTCGGAGTTTCGGATGGGATCCGGGACATCACGAGAGGTTCCGGAGTGGTCCGGAGAATAAGATTCATATAAGGCAGTGCAGTTTTTGGAGTTCAGAATTGTTCCGGGTTAATCGGTATTGTACCGGAAGCTTCTAGAACCTTCCGGAAGGGGACCAACGTGGCCCCACCTTCCGGGAGGGGGCATGGGCCTATGAGGGAGTGCCCTGGATGCATTGGGCCAGGGGCACAAGGCCCCATAGGGCCCAGCCGGCCAAGAGAGGTTTAAACTCGAGATAGACCTTCTAGAAGGGGGGGTTTCCTTGCCCCCCACTCCTTATCCTTTGGGACCGCCGGTTTGGGCTTGGGGGAGGGGCTAGGGCTGTGCCCCCCTCTATATAAAGAGGGGTGGGGGCGCACCAACCCCCTACACCTTTACCTCCAACCCTAGCTGCCCTGCTGCCCTCCTCTCTCCCTCCCGACTGTTTGTAGGCGAATCCCTGCTGCAGAAATTCTCCACCATATACACCACGCCGTCGTGTTGTAGATCCAATCCGTCTCTCCACCATACTTGCTGGACCGAGGAAGGAGGAGACGTCGAGGTGCTGCACGTGTGCATCTCACGGAGGCACCTCCACTTGTGGTGCTAGATCGGATCGGATCGCGAGGAGGAGAAGCGAGTACGACTACGTCACCCACGTTCCGACGAACGTTCCGCTGTGCGAATCTTCAAGGGTATGAAGATCTAATCCAATCCCTCTCATTGTTTGCATCTCCTAGATTAGATCTTGGCTTTCCCTCTATTCGCATCCGTAGAAAATTTTGATTTACTATGCCGCGAAACCCTTCAGTGGTATCAGAGCTAGATCTATGCGTAGATGTGTTTCACGAGTAGAACGCAACATGGTTGTTGCGGGCGTTGATGTTTTCTGTTGCAAGCCTCTTGTTTGTGTTCTTCTTATGACGCGGGATAGTGAGATTGAAGCGGTCCAAGCCAACCTTACGCGACGTCGTTCGCGAGACCGGCTCCGCACTTGACGTGTGGCTTGTTCCACACATGCGGCTGGTGGATGTCAGTTTCTCTCACTATAGTTGTCATGGGATTAACACCGGAGTTTGGCAACCATAATATCACCGTTGTGGCTTTCCGTAGGTAAGAATCGTTCTTAAAATCTACTCCCATAAGCCACGTAAAACATGCAACAACAAAGTAGAGGCGTCTAACTTGTTTTTGCAGGGAGTGTTTTCTGTGATATGGTATGGCCCAAGATGTGACGTGTATAATGTATGCGATGATCATGTTTTGTAATGTTTCATGACTTGCATGTCGATGAGTACACAACCGGCAGGAGCCATATGGTTGTATTTATAATTGTGTATGACCTGTGTGTTAACTTCTTATGCGCCATGTAATAGTTTCACTTTATCGCTAAGTAGTTAGCAATAGTTGTAGTTGCTATTCGTGGTGGAGGCAATCATGGTGGAGTGATGGAGATCATGCCGGAACGCACAAGATGGAGATCATTGCGCGAAGATTGGCTATACCATGTCACATTAAAGTTATATGCATGTGATGTTTATCATTTTATGTATCTTATCATGCTTAGATCGCGACGGTAGCATTATAAGATGATTCCTCACTTAAAGATCAAGACAAAAAACTGTGTTCTCCCCGAGTATGCACCATTGCGAAAGTTCTTCGTGTCCAAGCATCATGTGATGATCGGGTGCTATAGACTCTACGCTCACATACAACGGGTGCAAGCCAGTTTTGTACACGCGGAAATACTTGGGTCTAACTTGACGAGCCTAGCATGTACAGACATGGCCTCGGAACACATGAACCGAAAGGTTAAGCATGAGTCATATGAATGATATGATCGACACTTCATTGTCCACCATTGAAGCCACATCTCTTCTCGTGATGATCGGATTAGGTGTGGTGAATTTGGATCGTGTTCACTAAACAACTTGAGGGGTGTTGAATTTAGTGGGAGTTCATCTAGTAATTTGATTAAGTTGAACTAGTTATCATGAACATAGTCTAATTTGTACTTGCAAATACTGTAGATCACATGGCTAAGTCCAACTTCAACTTCAACGTTTTGGCTGAGAAGGAAAAGCTTAGAAACAATGGGTCTAACTTCACCAATTGGTTCCGCAATCTGAGAATCATTCTCTCTGGCGGTCAAAAGGACTATGTCCTTGGGAAAGCGTTAGGTGACCCCCCTGCTGCAACTGCGCCGGCTGATGAGAAAGCTGTCTATCAGTCGCGCAAAGATGATTATGGTGTGATTAAGAGCACCATGTTGTTTGCTATGGAACCAGAACTTCAAAATCATTTTGAAGACTATCCCGGGCCCTTTGAGATTCTCGAAGAGCTGAAAACCATGTTTCAGACTCAGGCACGTTCTAAGAGATATGGGATCTCTGAGAAGTTCTTTAACTGCAAGATGGAGGAAGGGAGTTCCGTTAGTGAGCACGCCATTAAGATGACGGGCTACACTCAACGCCTTGAGAAAATGGAATGCACGATTCCAGAGGAGCTCAAGATTGACAGGGTTATGCAATCACTCCCTCCCAGCTACAAAAGTTTTGTAGTGACTCACAATCAGATTGGTTCCACTGATACGATTACCGAGCTCTTCGCAAAATTGAAGGCTGCGGAGGTGGACATCAAAAAGGATAATCATGTGTTGATGGTCAACAAGCCCCCCACCTTCAAGAACGGTAAGGGTGCAAAGAAGCCCTTCAAGAAGGGCGGCGGCAAGCGTACTACCCCTGCTGAGAAGAAGCTCAGGTCTGGTCCTAAGTCGGACACTGAGTGCTTCTATTGCAATGACAAGGGTCACTGGAAGCGCAACTGTCCGAAGTACTTAGCGGACAAGAAGGCTGGCACCATCAAAGGTATATTTGATATACATGTTATTGATGGTTTCCTTACTAGCCCTCATTGTAGTGCCTGGGTATTTGATACCGGTTCAGTTGCTAATATTTGTAACTCGAAACAGGAGCTACGAAATAGACGGCGGCTTGCAAGGGATGAGGTGACGATGCGCGTTGGCAACGGATCAAGAGTTGATGTGATGGCCGTCGGCACGCTCTCCTTAGTTTTACCTTCGGGATTAGTTTTAAACCTTAATAAATGTTATTATGTGCCTGCGTTGAGCATGAACATTATTTCTGGATCGTGTTTATTGCAAGACGGTTATTCATTTAAATCGGAGAATAATGGTTGTTCTATTTATATGAGTAACATCTTTTATGGTCATGCACCTCTTGTGAATGGTTTATTTCTTCTAAATCTCGAAAGGGATGAAACACACATCCATAACATTGAGGCTAAGAGATGCAAAGTAGATAGTGATAATACTACTTATTTGTGGCACTGTCGTCTAGGTCATATTGGTGTAAAGCGCATGAAGAAACTCCATTCTGATGGACTTTTGGAGTCTCTTGATTTTGAATCATTTGACACATGCGAACCATGCCTCATGGGCAAGATGATCAAAACCCCGTCCTCCGGTATGATGGAGCGAGCAACGGACTTGTTGGAAATCATACATACCGATGTATGCGGACCGATGAGTGTTTCGACGCGCGGTGGATATCGCTATTTTCTCACTTTTACCGATGACTTGAGTAGATATGGGTATATCTATTTAATGAAACATAAATCTGAAACGTTTGAAAAGTTCAAAGAATTTCAGAATGAAGTGGAGAACCATCGTAACAGAAAGATTAAGTTTCTACGATCCGATCGTGGAGGCGAATATTTGAGTTATGATTTTCTCACGCATCTTAAAGTAAGCGGAATTGTTTCACAACTCACGCCACCCGGAACACCACAGCGCAATGGTGTGTCTGAACACCGGAATCGAACCTTATTAGATATGGTCCGATCAATGATGTCTCTTACTGATTTGCCGTTATCATTTTGGGGTTATGCATTAGAAACCGCTGCATTCACTTTAAATAGGGATCCATCTGAATCCGTTGAGACGACACCGTATGAACTATGGTTTGGTGCTAAAACTAAGTTGTCGTTTCTTAAAGTTTGGGGATGCGAAGCTTACATCAAGAAATTGATGCCGGACAAGCTCGAACCCAAAGTGGAGAAATGCGTCTTCATAGGATACCCTAAGGAAACTATTGGGTATACCTTCTCTCACAGAACCGAAGGCAAAGTGTTTGTCGCTAAGAACGGTTCCTTTCTTGAGAAGGAGTTTCTCTCGAAAGAAGTGAGTGGGAGGAAAGTAGAGCTAGACGAGGTTATTGAACCTTCTCTTGAATTGGAGAGTAGCGCAGCACCTGAAATTGTTCCAGTGCCGCCTGCACCAACGATAGAGGAAGCTAATGACTAGGATCATGAAGCTTCGGATGATGCTGCTACTGAACGTCGCAGGTCGACAAGGTCGCGTGCCCCTCCTGAGTGGTACGGCAACCCTGTCTTAACTGTCTTGCTAGTAGAAGATAGTGAACCTACGAACTATGAGGAAGCGATGATGAGCCCAGACTCTGAGAAATGGCTAGAAGCCATGAAATACGAATTGGGATCCATGAGCGAAAACCAAGTATGGACTTTGGTGGACCCTCCTAGCGACCGAAAGGCCGTTGAGTGCAAGTGGATCTTCAAGAAGAAAACGGACGCGGATGGTAATGTTACCGTCTATAAAGCACGACTTGTTGCGAAAGGTTTTCGACAAGTTCAAGGTGTTGACTACGATGAGATTTTCTCTCCCGTAGCGATGTTTAAGTCCATTCGGATTTTATTAGCAATTTCTACGTTTCATGATTATGAAATATGCCAGATGGATGTCAAGACTGCGTTCCTCAATGGCAACATTGATGAAGAGTTGTATATGATGCAACCCGAAGGTTTTGTCGATCTTAAGGATGCTGATAAAGTATGCAAACTTCAGCGTTCCATTTATGGACTGAAGCAAGCATCTCGGAGTTGGAACCTTCGTTTTGATCAAGTGATCAAGAGCTTTGGATTTGTTCCAAATTGCTACGAAGCTTGCATCTACAAGAAAGTGAGTGGGAGCTCGGTGACGTTTCTGGTACTATATGTGGATGACATATTGATTATTGAAAATGACATCAACATGCTTAACGATGTGAAGAGTTATTTGAACAAGTGTTTTTCAATGAAAGACCTAGGTGAAGCTGCTTATATATTGGGCATCAAAATCTATAGAGATAGACAAAGACGCCTGATAGCTTTAAGCCAGAGTACATACCTAGACAAAGTTCTGAAAAGGTTCAGAATGGATAAGGCAAAGAAAGGTTCGGTGCCTATGTTGTCAGGTAAGATATTGAGAAAGGCTCAGTGTCCATCTACGGTAAATGATAGGGAAGCTATGAGCAAAGTGCCTTATGCCTCGGCCATAGGTTCTATCATTTATGCCATGTTGTGTACTAGACCAGATGTGTCCAATGATCTTAGTTTGACGAGCAGATATCAAAGTGATCCAGGAGTGGAACACTGGACAGCCGTGAAGAACATCCTAAAGTACCTAAATAGAACTAAAGAAATGTTCTTAGTCTATGGGGTGATGAACAGCTTGTCGTAAAAGGTTACGTCGACGCTAGTTTCGACACCGACAAGGATGATTCTAAATCTCAGACAGGATACGTTTATATTTTGAATGGAGGAGCTGTGAGCTGGAGAAGCTGCAAGCAAAGCGTGATCGCGGGATCTACAGTGGAAGCGGAATACATGGATGCTGCAGAAGCGTCAAGTGAAGGAGTTTGGGTCAGAAACTTCATCACTGAGCTTGGCGTGGTTCCAAGTGCATTGGACCCACTGGAGATATTGTGTGACAACACTGGCGCCATAGCACTCGCTAAGGAACCAAGATATCATCCAAAGACCAAGCATATCAACCGGAAGTTTCATATAATATGAGATTATATAGCAGATGGAGATCTGAAGATTAGCAAAGTACATATAGATCTGAATGTCGCAGATCCATTGACTAAACCTCTTCCACGTGTAAAACATGATCAGCACCTCAGTGCCATGGGTGTGAGATTGTTGCCAAATGTAAACTAGATTATTGACTCTAGTGCAAGTAGGAGACTATTGGAATTTTGCCCTAGTGGCAATAATAAAGATGTTATTATTATAATTCTTGTTCATGATAATGTTTATATTCCATGCTAGAATTGTATTAGGCGGAAACTTTAATACTTGTGTGGTTTGTGAACAACACTGTGTCCCTAGTACGCCTCTATGGACTAACTCATTGATTAATGATGGTTAAGGTTTCCTAACCATGGACATGAGTTGTCAATTAATAATGAGATCATATCATTGGGAGAATGATGTGATGGACAGACCCAAACTAAGCGAAGCAATTAGATCGTGTCATCGTGTTCATCTTTGCGAAGCTTTTCTTATGTCAAATATTGTATTCCTTAGACCATGAGATAATACAACTCCCTGGTATCGGAAGAAAGCTTTGAGGTCATCAAACGTCATCCTATGAGAGGGTGATCATAAAGGTGTCTCTCAGGTGATCGGAAAGTATCTGTTGGGTTGTATGTATCGAGATGGGATTTGTCCCTCCCAAGTCGGAGAGATATACTTCAGGCCCACTCGGTAATCGATATCAACACCGCTTGCAAGCATGTGGTTAAGGAGTTAATCACAAAGTGATATCGGATTACGAAACGAGTAAAGTACTTGCTGTGAACGAGATTGAACTAGGTATAACGGTACCGACGATCGAATCTCGGGCAAGTAAAATATCGCGAGACGAAGGGAATATATATATGGGATTGATTGAATCCTAGCATTGTGGTTCATCCGCTTTGATCATCGATGAATGTGTGGGAGTCAATATGGGTTTCCAGACCCCGCTGTTGATTATTGATAGAAGATCATGTCTGCATATTCTCGAACCCACAGGGTCACACACTTAACGTGTCTCGACGCTAGGATAGATTGGATAATTGGTTTATGAGTTTTTGTTCGGAGTTTCGGATGGGATCCGGGACATCACGAGAGGTTCCGGAGTGGTCCGGAGAATAAGATTCATATAAGGCAGTGCAGTTTTTGGAGTTCAGAATTGTTCCGGGTTAATCGGTATTGTACCGGAAGCTTCTAGAACCTTCCGGAAGGGGACCAACGTGGCCCCACCTTCCGGGAGGGGGCATGGGCCTATGAGGGAGTGCCCTGGATGCATTGGGCCAGGGGCACAAGGCCCCATAGGGCCCAGCCGGCCAAGAGAGGTTTAAACTCGAGATAGACCTTCTAGAAGGGGGGTTTCCTTGCCCCCCACTCCTTATCCTTTGGGACCGCCGGTTTGGGCTTGGGGGAGGGGCTAGGGCTGTGCCCCCCTCTATATAAAGAGGGGTGGGGGCGCACCAACCCCCTACACCTTTACCTCCAACCCTAGCTGCCCTGCTGCCCTCCTCTCTCCCTCCCGACTGTTTGTAGGCGAATCCCTGCTGCAGAAATTCTCCACCATATACACCACGCCGTCGTGTTGTAGATCCAATCCGTCTCTCCACCATACTTGCTGGACCGAGGAAGGAGGAGACGTCGAGGTGCTGCACGTGTGCATCTCACGGAGGCACCTCCACTTGTGGTGCTAGATCGGATCGGATCGCGAGGAGGAGAAGCGAGTACGACTACGTCACCCACGTTCCGACGAACGTTCCGCTGTGCGAATCTTCAAGGGTATGAAGATCTAATCCAATCCCTCTCATTGTTTGCATCTCCTAGATTAGATCTTGGCTTTCCCTCTATTCGCATCCGTAGAAAATTTTGATTTACTATGCCGCGAAACCCTTCAGTGGTATCAGAGCTAGATCTATGCGTAGATGTGTTTCACGAGTAGAACGCAACATGGTTGTTGCGGGCGTTGATGTTTTCTGTTGCAAGCCTCTTGTTTGTGTTCTTCTTATGACGCGGGATAGTGAGATTGAAGCGGTCCAAGCCAACCTTACGCGACGTCGTTCGCGAGACCGGCTCCGCACTTGACGTGTGGCTTGTTCCACACATGCGGCTGGTGGATGTCAGTTTCTCTCACTATAGTTGTCATGGGATTAACACCGGAGTTTGGCAACCATAATATCACCGTTGTGGCTTTCCGTAGGTAAGAATCGTTCTTAAAATCTACTCCCATAAGCCACGTAAAACATGCAACAACAAAGTAGAGGCGTCTAACTTGTTTTTGCAGGGAGTGTTTTCTGTGATATGGTATGGCCCAAGATGTGACGTGTATAATGTATGCGATGATCATGTTTTGTAATGTTTCATGACTTGCATGTCGATGAGTACACAACCGGCAGGAGCCATATGGTTGTATTTATAATTGTGTATGACCTGTGTGTTAACTTCTTATGCGCCATGTAATAGTTCCACTTTATCGCTAAGTAGTTAGCAATAGTTGTAGTTGCTATTCGTGGTGGAGGCAATCATGGTGGAGTGATGGAGATCATGCCGGAACGCACAAGATGGAGATCATTGCGCGAAGATTGGCTATACCATGTCACATTAAAGTTATATGCATGTGATGTTTATCATTTTATGTATCTTATCATGCTTAGATCGCGACGGTAGCATTATAAGATGATTCCTCACTTAAAGATCAAGACAAAAAACTGTGTTCTCCCCGAGTATGCACCATTGCGAAAGTTCTTCGTGTCCAAGCATCATGTGATGATCGGGTGCTATAGACTCTACGCTCACATACAACGGGTGCAAGCCAGTTTTGTACACGCGGAAATACTTGGGTCTAACTTGACGAGCCTAGCATGTACAGACATGGCCTCGGAACACATGAACCGAAAGGTTAAGCATGAGTCATATGAATGATATGATCGACACTTCATTGTCCACCATTGAAGCCACATCTCTTCTCGTGATGATCGGATTAGGTGTGGTGAATTTGGATCGTGTTCACTAAACAACTTGAGGGGTGTTGAATTTAGTGGGAGTTCATCTAGTAATTTGATTAAGTTGAACTAGTTATCATGAACATAGTCTAATTTGTACTTGCAAATACTGTAGATCACATGGCTAAGTCCAACTTCAACTTCAACGTTTTGGCTGAGAAGGAAAAGCTTAGAAACAATGGGTCTAACTTCACCAATTGGTTCCGCAATCTGAGAATCATTCTCTCTGGCGGTCAAAAGGACTATGTCCTTGGGAAAGCGTTAGGTGACCCCCCTGCTGCAACTGCGCCGGCTGATGAGAAAGCTGTCTATCAGTCGCGCAAAGATGATTATGGTGTGATTAAGAGCACCATGTTGTTTGCTATGGAACCAGAACTTCAAAATCATTTTGAAGACTATCCCGGGCCCTTTGAGATTCTCGAAGAGCTGAAAACCATGTTTCAGACTCAGGCACGTTCTAAGAGATATGGGATCTCTGAGAAGTTCTTTAACTGCAAGATGGAGGAAGGGAGTTCCGTTAGTGAGCACGCCATTAAGATGACGGGCTACACTCAACGCCTTGAGAAAATGGAATGCACGATTCCAGAGGAGCTCAAGATTGACAGGGTTATGCAATCACTCCCTCCCAGCTACAAAAGTTTTGTAGTGACTCACAATCAGATTGGTTCCACTGATACGATTACCGAGCTCTTCGCAAAATTGAAGGCTGCGGAGGTGGACATCAAAAAGGATAATCATGTGTTGATGGTCAACAAGCCCCCCACCTTCAAGAACGGTAAGGGTGCAAAGAAGCCCTTCAAGAAGGGCGGCGGCAAGCGTACTACCCCTGCTGAGAAGAAGCTCAGGTCTGGTCCTAAGTCGGACACTGAGTGCTTCTATTGCAATGACAAGGGTCACTGGAAGCGCAACTGTCCGAAGTACTTAGCGGACAAGAAGGCTGGCACCATCAAAGGTATATTTGATATACATGTTATTGATGGTTTCCTTACTAGCCCTCATTGTAGTGCCTGGGTATTTGATACCGGTTCAGTTGCTAATATTTGTAACTCGAAACAGGAGCTACGAAATAGACGGCGGCTTGCAAGGGATGAGGTGACGATGCGCGTTGGCAACGGATCAAGAGTTGATGTGATGGCCGTCGGCACGCTCTCCTTAGTTTTACCTTCGGGATTAGTTTTAAACCTTAATAAATGTTATTATGTGCCTGCGTTGAGCATGAACATTATTTCTGGATCGTGTTTATTGCAAGACGGTTATTCATTTAAATCGGAGAATAATGGTTGTTCTATTTATATGAGTAACATCTTTTATGGTCATGCACCTCTTGTGAATGGTTTATTTCTTCTAAATCTCGAAAGGGATGAAACACACATCCATAACATTGAGGCTAAGAGATGCAAAGTAGATAGTGATAATACTACTTATTTGTGGCACTGTCGTCTAGGTCATATTGGTGTAAAGCGCATGAAGAAACTCCATTCTGATGGACTTTTGGAGTCTCTTGATTTTGAATCATTTGACACATGCGAACCATGCCTCATGGGCAAGATGATCAAAACCCCGTCCTCCGGTATGATGGAGCGAGCAACGGACTTGTTGGAAATCATACATACCGATGTATGCGGACCGATGAGTGTTTCGACGCGCGGTGGATATCGCTATTTTCTCACTTTTACCGATGACTTGAGTAGATATGGGTATATCTATTTAATGAAACATAAATCTGAAACGTTTGAAAAGTTCAAAGAATTTCAGAATGAAGTGGAGAACCATCGTAACAGAAAGATTAAGTTTCTACGATCCGATCGTGGAGGCGAATATTTGAGTTATGATTTTCTCACGCATCTTAAAGTAAGCGGAATTGTTTCACAACTC
Organism: Avena atlantica; assembly: GCA_910589765.1. Taxonomy (NCBI): domain Eukaryota; kingdom Viridiplantae; phylum Streptophyta; class Magnoliopsida; order Poales; family Poaceae; genus Avena; species Avena atlantica. The sequence continues at coordinate 29,393,065 of OU342735.1, forward strand.
ACGCCACCCGGAACACCACAGCGCAATGGTGTGTCTGAACACCGGAATCGAACCTTATTAGATATGGTCCGATCAATGATGTCTCTTACTGATTTGCCGTTATCATTTTGGGGTTATGCATTAGAAACCGCTGCATTCACTTTAAATAGGGATCCATCTGAATCCGTTGAGACGACACCGTATGAACTATGGTTTGGTGCTAAAACTAAGTTGTCGTTTCTTAAAGTTTGGGGATGCGAAGCTTACATCAAGAAATTGATGCCGGACAAGCTCGAACCCAAAGTGGAGAAATGCGTCTTCATAGGATACCCTAAGGAAACTATTGGGTATACCTTCTCTCACAGAACCGAAGGCAAAGTGTTTGTCGCTAAGAACGGTTCCTTTCTTGAGAAGGAGTTTCTCTCGAAAGAAGTGAGTGGGAGGAAAGTAGAGCTAGACGAGGTTATTGAACCTTCTCTTGAATTGGAGAGTAGCGCAGCACCTGAAATTGTTCCAGTGCCGCCTGCACCAACGATAGAGGAAGCTAATGACTAGGATCATGAAGCTTCGGATGATGCTGCTACTGAACGTCGCAGGTCGACAAGGTCGCGTGCCCCTCCTGAGTGGTACGGCAACCCTGTCTTAACTGTCTTGCTAGTAGAAGATAGTGAACCTACGAACTATGAGGAAGCGATGATGAGCCCAGACTCTGAGAAATGGCTAGAAGCCATGAAATACGAATTGGGATCCATGAGCGAAAACCAAGTATGGACTTTGGTGGACCCTCCTAGCGACCGAAAGGCCGTTGAGTGCAAGTGGATCTTCAAGAAGAAAACGGACGCGGATGGTAATGTTACCGTCTATAAAGCACGACTTGTTGCGAAAGGTTTTCGACAAGTTCAAGGTGTTGACTACGATGAGATTTTCTCTCCCGTAGCGATGTTTAAGTCCATTCGGATTTTATTAGCAATTTCTACGTTTCATGATTATGAAATATGCCAGATGGATGTCAAGACTGCGTTCCTCAATGGCAACATTGATGAAGAGTTGTATATGATGCAACCCGAAGGTTTTGTCGATCTTAAGGATGCTGATAAAGTATGCAAACTTCAGCGTTCCATTTATGGACTGAAGCAAGCATCTCGGAGTTGGAACCTTCGTTTTGATCAAGTGATCAAGAGCTTTGGATTTGTTCCAAATTGCTACGAAGCTTGCATCTACAAGAAAGTGAGTGGGAGCTCGGTGACGTTTCTGGTACTATATGTGGATGACATATTGATTATTGAAAATGACATCAACATGCTTAACGATGTGAAGAGTTATTTGAACAAGTGTTTTTCAATGAAAGACCTAGGTGAAGCTGCTTATATATTGGGCATCAAAATCTATAGAGATAGACAAAGACGCCTGATAGCTTTAAGCCAGAGTACATACCTAGACAAAGTTCTGAAAAGGTTCAGAATGGATAAGGCAAAGAAAGGTTCGGTGCCTATGTTGTCAGGTAAGATATTGAGAAAGGCTCAGTGTCCATCTACGGTAAATGATAGGGAAGCTATGAGCAAAGTGCCTTATGCCTCGGCCATAGGTTCTATCATTTATGCCATGTTGTGTACTAGACCAGATGTGTCCAATGATCTTAGTTTGACGAGCAGATATCAAAGTGATCCAGGAGTGGAACACTGGACAGCCGTGAAGAACATCCTAAAGTACCTAAATAGAACTAAAGAAATGTTCTTAGTCTATGGGGGTGATGAACAGCTTGTCGTAAAAGGTTACGTCGACGCTAGTTTCGACACCGACAAGGATGATTCTAAATCTCAGACAGGATACGTTTATATTTTGAATGGAGGAGCTGTGAGCTGGAGAAGCTGCAAGCAAAGCGTGATCGCGGGATCTACAGTGGAAGCGGAATACATGGATGCTGCAGAAGCGTCAAGTGAAGGAGTTTGGGTCAGAAACTTCATCACTGAGCTTGGCGTGGTTCCAAGTGCATTGGACCCACTGGAGATATTGTGTGACAACACTGGCGCCATAGCACTCGCTAAGGAACCAAGATATCATCCAAAGACCAAGCATATCAACCGGAAGTTTCATATAATATGAGATTATATAGCAGATGGAGATCTGAAGATTAGCAAAGTACATATAGATCTGAATGTCGCAGATCCATTGACTAAACCTCTTCCACGTGTAAAACATGATCAGCACCTCAGTGCCATGGGTGTGAGATTGTTGCCAAATGTAAACTAGATTATTGACTCTAGTGCAAGTAGGAGACTATTGGAATTTTGCCCTAGTGGCAATAATAAAGATGTTATTATTATAATTCTTGTTCATGATAATGTTTATATTCCATGCTAGAATTGTATTAGGCGGAAACTTTAATACTTGTGTGGTTTGTGAACAACACTGTGTCCCTAGTACGCCTCTATGGACTAACTCATTGATTAATGATGGTTAAGGTTTCCTAACCATGGACATGAGTTGTCAATTAATAATGAGATCATATCATTGGGAGAATGATGTGATGGACAGACCCAAACTAAGCGAAGCAATTAGATCGTGTCATCGTGTTCATCTTTGCGAAGCTTTTCTTATGTCAAATATTGTATTCCTTAGACCATGAGATAATACAACTCCCTGGTATCGGAAGAAAGCTTTGAGGTCATCAAACGTCATCCTATGAGAGGGTGATCATAAAGGTGTCTCTCAGGTGATCGGAAAGTATCTGTTGGGTTGTATGTATCGAGATGGGATTTGTCCCTCCCAAGTCGGAGAGATATACTTCAGGCCCACTCGGTAATCGATATCAACACCGCTTGCAAGCATGTGGTTAAGGAGTTAATCACAAAGTGATATCGGATTACGAAACGAGTAAAGTACTTGCTGTGAACGAGATTGAACTAGGTATAACGGTACCGACGATCGAATCTCGGGCAAGTAAAATATCGCGAGACGAAGGGAATATATATATGGGATTGATTGAATCCTAGCATTGTGGTTCATCCGCTTTGATCATCGATGAATGTGTGGGAGTCAATATGGGTTTCCAGACCCCGCTGTTGATTATTGATAGAAGATCATGTCTGCATATTCTCGAACCCACAGGGTCACACACTTAACGTGTCTCGACGCTAGGATAGATTGGATAATTGGTTTATGAGTTTTTGTTCGGAGTTTCGGATGGGATCCGGGACATCACGAGAGGTTCCGGAGTGGTCCGGAGAATAAGATTCATATAAGGCAGTGCAGTTTTTGGAGTTCAGAATTGTTCCGGGTTAATCGGTATTGTACCGGAAGCTTCTAGAACCTTCCGGAAGGGGACCAACGTGGCCCCACCTTCCGGGAGGGGGCATGGGCCTATGAGGGAGTGCCCTGGATGCATTGGGCCAGGGGCACAAGGCCCCATAGGGCCCAGCCGGCCAAGAGAGGTTTAAACTCGAGATAGACCTTCTAGAAGGGGGGGTTTCCTTGCCCCCCACTCCTTATCCTTTGGGACCGCCGGTTTGGGCTTGGGGGAGGGGCTAGGGCTGCGCCCCCCTACACCTTCCCCTCCAACCCTAGCTGCCCTGCTGCCCTCCTCTCTCCCTCTCGACTGTTTGTAGGCGAAGCCCTGCTGCAGAAATTCTCCACCATATACACCACGCCGTCGTGTTGTAGATCCAATCCGTCTCTCCACCATACTTGCTGGACCGAGGAAGGAGGAGACGTCCAGGTGCTGCACGTGTGCATCTCACGGAGGCACCGCCACTTGTGGTGCTAGATCGGATCGGATCGCGAGGAGGAGAAGCGAGTACGACTACGTCACCCACGTTTCGACGAACGTTCCGCTGTGCGAATCTTCAAGGGTATGAAGATCTAATCCAATCCCTCTCGTTGTTTGCATCTCCTAGATTAGATCTTGGCTTTCCCTCTGTTCAAATCCGTAGAAAATTTTGATTTACTATGCCGCGAAACCCTTCACTAGCATGCCGTGAAGTTCCATTGCGTCCACTGATGAGAGCACGAGTTGAGTATGCCCGCGACGCTAATCGACCTCCGTACCGGGGGCCCCGGGCTGTTGGCTCGATGGCACCGAGACACTCGCCGTGGCGGCCCTCGCTACAAAGCAAGGGAATGTCACCACCGTGGCCCCCGCGCCACCCGAAGGCGGCCCGGTTGCCTCAATAGAGGCCGTGGGGCCTACCTACTGCGACTCTGCGTCCTCCATGGCCTTCAGATCCACGTCCACCGCAATCGGGGTTTCGCTCGGGGCAGCCGCTGGCTCATCCGAGATCGTGACGAACTCATCGCCTTTTGTTCTCTTGGTGCCTTAAGCGGTAGCCTCAACCTCGTCTCCCTTCCTCTTCTTCGAGGGATCAGCCGGCTCCTCCGCAACGACCGATGGAACCTGGGCCACCGAAGGGTGACCTATCTTCTTCACTCCAGTCCCGCGAAACAACTCTGTTAATAACACTCGCCAATCGAACATGAACCAAGTAGAAAAATGAAAGATTGAGGAATACTCACTTGGCGACTGGGATAAATCGTAGGCCAGTACGAATACTGGCCGGCTTCTCCAGTTCTGGCCCCAGTTTCCGACTGAGGTCCGTCTCGAACACGCTCTGCGCCCAAGACACCGACGGCTTCTTCAAGGATGAGGCCGCGGCAGGAGGTTCAGTCGCAATCGTTGCGGGAGCTCCTTTCGGCGGCGAGGCCCCTGCGGTAGGAGCGGCCACCAGCCCGATAACTGGGGCGAACGGCGGCAACAGTGATTCCAGCGGCGCCTCGTCCTCCGCGACAGTCGATGTGGTCGCGTGCGCTGCTGTTTCTTCGGTTGTGCTGGTAGCATCGGAGCTACTCGTGGACCGAGTCGGAGATATCGGCTTAGCCAGCTTCGTCTTCCTCTTGGGAGGCGGCGGCTTCTTCTTCTTTGATGGTGTGGCTTCACGCTGCGAGGTATGCTCAGGGAGCTCGTCATTATTGTCATCGTGGGCCTCGAGGCTTTTGCTGGCCTCGAGTTCACGCTGGTGTTGCCCACGGGTTTTGCGGACCGTGGGGGCAACGACCTCCACGGCTTCGTCGCCAACGCCGTCATCGTCATCACCGCCGCCCCCGTCACTTCTAATATCGCCCTTATCAGGTGATGACTCGTTCTCATCTTCGGCGTATGAGTTCGAGTTCTCGTCATCTGCGGGTGGAAGCCAAACTTTCACCACTTGGAATAGCTGCAACAACCAAGCAACATTAGCGTGACCGCGAATGCATAAACTACGATTGCGAGTGCATGGGAAATAAAAACTCACTGTTGGAGCTTGGCGCTTCGCGGTGTAAGGTGTGACCCCGGCTTTGCATCAAGATACACCGCCTGGGTGATCTTCTTCAGGGCCAGGGTATAGTCATTGAGTCTCCACTCGGCATGACAGGACTTCGTCGGGTCGTCCTTGCCCGTATATTCATACATATAGTGGGCACCGCTGGCCAGAGGCACGAGCCGTCTCCCGAGCCAGCAGTTGTAGAGGTTGATGGTTTGAAGGCCCTTCTTCTTCAAGTTGCGGATGGTCTGCAACATGTCGTCGACGACCATCCGCTGGTCCAACGGAAGCTTGGTGACTTGGAGCCGATGTGGCTCTAGCCGGTTGGTGGAGTACCTTGGAAGCACCACCTCGTCGCTCGGCGTCGACTCGGTCATGTAGAACCAGTTCTTCTTCCACTCATTCGCTGCTATGGCAGGCAGCATCAGATCGAAGAACGATGCCTTCGACTTCAGCTGGAAGGTCAGGCCGCCCGCAGCTAACATCGGGCCGCCTGCCTCTTCGCGGTTGATCCTCCCATGGAACAGATCTTTCCATAGGGGAAAGTATGGCCAACAACCCAAGCAGAACTCGTAGAATTCCACGAAGATGGCAAGCTATTCGATACTATGCGGACCCAGGTCTGACGGTTGAATGTCGTAGTAGGCACATGTAACAACCCTCAGAATCGGCCCTATGCAAGTTTCAGCGCTTCCCGCCAAAACCCGCATAGAAACGATTCAAAGGTGCCCACCAGGCACTTGCGTGCGGGTGCAAAACGAAGTAATACCATTACACAATAGTCCTCAATGGAACCCACAAAACATATATATACAATAGCGACTCAAAGAGTCAAGAATATAGATTTACCATACAAAGATCCAGATCACCTTGAAAACAATACAGCGTCCGAGTACGGACAAGATGCAAATTGAGCTAAGAGCCCTGAAGAATAACCAATGGCGTCCATAACCCTGCCGAGGCCAAGCCGGAAGGATAACCCTGCTAACGACGACGATCTCAAAGCCTGCTTAAACAAAAGGGGTGCCGACAAAGGGCAAAGGAAAAAGAGAGAGCGGTCAGTACTGAGGCCAGTACACGGCGAGACTAGAATTCGGCGGTCCTCGCCTACATAGGTATGGTGGACTGAAGCGGCAGCGCGGCATGCACTAAAAAACCTATAGAGACTCGATATAACTGTCGGCTATCAGAGAGGGATAAGAAAGACCTATTCGGAACCAACCTGATACTACCACCAAACATACCCATCCTGGTGTTTCCCCCTCGAGACCAAACGAGGAAGTCAACCGAGGAACTCACACCGTTGGCAGTTTTATTTATTCACTTATCGTTGCAGCAATTACTAGTCAGGTATAGATATTCATCCTGATAGAATAAGCAGTGGGCACTTTTAGTTAACCATTCCGTTGTAGTTTCATCACTTACTAGTCAGATACAATTAGCATGAGATATCCCCAAACCCAGCAGTTGTTGGTACTTTTATTTAGCCATTCCGTTGCAGTGAAGATGATTACTAGTCATATCGGATACAAGTCAAATTATAACAGTAAACTTTAGTTATGGTTGTCTATGATCAAGAACTGTGCTCCAAGTCGTCCATAACCGCGGACACGACTTCTCGAAAAGATTTAACCCTGCAGGGGTGCACCAAAGTATCCACACGCACTTCGACCCTTTTTGCCAGATCAGTTAACATACACCCATCGGTATGTCGGCGGGGCCTAAGTCATGACGTTTCCCAGACCCAAAGCAAGTACATGGGGGCCACCCCACTAAGCTACCCGCAACGAAGTCGACCGGTCTCCGAGACGGACTCAGGGTTTGTGTAGACGGATGTAAACGACTGGGAACCCGAAAGTGTGACTGGGCTTGTCGATACAGCGAAAACGTGTCACGATCCTAAATAGTACAGGTGCTCCTCGCATAATCGTAAATAAAGCAGTAAAGCATGGCATAAGTACAGGATAGTAATAAAGCCCCAAACTACTTGTGGCCCCCGGTACAGTACTTTGAAATCAGGTACTAATCGATGGGGCCGGGGTGCCCACACACCCCACCTGTGGTTAGCGCACTCGATCTCGGAACAGGTGTCAAGAACACGGGGTCTTACGGGACACCTGTGAGCGGTTAAAATCCAAATATTGTCTATTACCCATCGGTGCCTCTGCATTTACCTAGTTTCAATTTTAGTTATTAAACAGTAATTAAAGCCATGATCATCTCCAACATTAAACATGCGGCAATACTCCAACAACTGTGGTACTTGACGACACGCAACAGCACTTGAGCAAGCGACTATGACGCGCAGGTCCAACTATCTACCAAACAACAGGTAATAGGATGTGTCCAAGGCCATATAAGGCCGCAAGGGATATCACGGGTACGGAAACTAGAGCATCGCAACACAGATAGCAATATATCAACAGGAGGAAATAAAGACTATAAATGCAAAATAGGTAGAAGGGGAAGGGATGCTCGCCTGAAAACATTGCCGAAGGTTCATCCGAAGATCGGGTCGACACTCACATCAACTCATCGGCCTAATCCGTGAAGAAGCAAAGCACTAGAAGAAACATCGGATGCACTATTTAATACTACGGTAGAAGATCCGGCATGCTTATGATATGATGCATGGCAAGGCACAGATGTGATGCAACTAGGCAATATTAAGCGGAACCGGGGTCCCGACATTTAATTAAACGGTTCAAGTTATTTATCTACCTCGCAAATTAAATGTTGGATTAGCAAGACAAAACATGGCTTCGGTTCGCTATGCCAATTTATATGGAGTCCGGAATACGACAAAGATATCCCGCATATAGACTCCATATTTAATTATGAGATGAATTGGCATAATGCCCCCAAACCACAGACAAGTATGCTTGCATGAACAATTTAATATGCATCAGTTGATAATGTCATATTATAAAATAATGGGGGTCTCGAATAGGGAACTCGACGATCTTGGGGTTCATCGAGGTTCGACGGGCTCATGTACTTGCTTTGGGTCTGGGAAACGTCATGACTTAGGCCCCGCCGACATACCGATGGGTGTATGTTAACTGATCTGGCAAAAAGGGTCGAAGTGCGTGTGGATACCTTGGTGCACCCCTGCAGGGTTAAATCTTTTCGAGAAGCCGTGTCCGCGGTTATGGACGACTTGGAGCATAGTTCTTGATCATAGACAACCATAACTAAAGTTTACTGTTATAATTTGACTTGTATCCGATATGACTAGTAATCAGCTTCACTGCAACGGAATGGCTAAATAAAAGTACCAACAACTGCTGGGTTTGGGGATATCTCATGCTAATTGTATCTGACTAGTAAGTGATGCAACTACAACGGAATGGTTAACTAAAAGTGCCCACTGCTTATTCTATCAGGATGACTATCTATACCTGACTAGTAATTGCTGCAACTATAACTGAATAAATAAAACTGCCAACAGTGTGAGTTTCTCGGTTGACTTCCTCGTTTGGTCTCGAGGGGGAAACACCAGGATGGGTATGTTTGGTGGTAGTATCAGGTTGGTTCCGAATAGGTCTTTCTTATCCCTCTCTGATAGCCGACAGTTATATCGAGTCTCTATAGGTTGTTTAGTGCATGCCGCGCTGCCGCTTCAGTCCACCATACCTATGTAGGCGAGGACCGCCGAATTCTAGTCTCGCCGTGTACTGGCCTCAGTACTGACCGCTCTCTCTTTTTCCTTTGCCCTTTGTCGGCACCCCTTTTGTTTAAGCAGGCTTTGAGATCGTCGTCGTTAGCAGGGTTACCCTTCCGGCTTGGCCTGGGCAGGGTTATGTACGCCATTGGTTATTCTTCAGGGCTCTTAGCTCAATTTGCATCTTGTCCGCACTCAGACGTTGTATTGTTTTCAAGGAGATCTGGATCTTTGTACGGTAAATCTGTATTCTTGACTCTTTGAGTCGCTGTTGTATATATATGTTTTGTGGGTTCCATCGAGGACTATTGTGTAATGGTATTACTTCGTTTTCCACCCGCACGCAAGTGCCTGGTGGGCACCTTTGAATCGTTTCTATGCGGGTTTTGGCGGGAAGCGCTGAAACTTGCATAGGGCCGATTCTGAGGGTGTTACAGCACAGAAGCGGCGGAAGAAGAGGGAGGTGGGGAATCCGAGCCCCCGCTCTAGATGGCTGGTGAAGTAGACGGACTCCCCTTCGCACGGATCTGGGATCACCTCTCCGGCCACGGGGATGCGCCATCTCCCGGCGCGGGGGATCCCTGTCTCCTCGAATGATCTCAGTAGCGCCTTCATACACTTGGATCTGCCCCATGGTTCCGCAGGAGGGGCCATCGATTGGGGGATCTGGGGCTGCAAATCGCTCTGGGTCGTTCTGGTCGTTGCGTGGAATGGAGGATTGAGAATGCACGAGATCGGAGGAAGTGAGGGAAGTGTTTCCCCTCACCCGTCACTCTCCTTATATTGTGGTTGTTACCCGCCATTTTCGGGGAGCCGTTACCACGCGGTAATTACGCTAATATTACCGTTGGATTACCCAACGACTAGTTTGGCCAAGTTGACGGTCCAACTTCATCCACTCGACTCGCTGTCTTCAGCGACTTGACGGTTCGCCGACCTGATCACTACGACAGTGACTGAATTATTTGCCGACCTGTTCGCCAAGCTGCGATCCGATTCAAATGACTAGTTCTTTCCTTTGTTCAGGAGTCCACCACCGATTCGACCGGGCGTCCGAATTGGACCCGCATACTCCGACTGCCAACGAACACCTGCGACGAATCAACGACGGCCTCGGGGACTACTGATGGGGATATGCCTACCAGGTTATGCCCAGCAGAACGTTTCCTATTGGCCCAAGCTGCCAGCGAGTGGGCCCGCTGGACAGCGACTGGATCAAGACTTGGCGAGGACCCAGGCGACTGGAAGCTGGAGGCCCAGAAGAGTAGCTAGGCCCAGTCGGACTAGGTCAAAGACCCTCCGAATCCTTAACCAATTCGGTTGTAGATCTGTAAACCCTAGCGAGGTGAACCTATATAAACCTCCCTAGGGTACGCATAGAGGACACGTTCCATCATACACCCTAGCGAATCGCCGCCTAGTCGTCGAGCTCGCCCTTGTACTCTCTCCATAATACAATCTAGCAGGAGTAGGTCTTTACCCTCCGCGGGGCCGAACCTGGGTAAACCCTTGTGTCTCCGCCCTCATATCGCACCGCAGATGGCTGGCCTCCCTTGCCCCTCGTTCTACTACTCGCTGCCGATTGTAGCATCTGCCGTGGCCATTCCCATGACAATATTTATCGGATAATGGTTGCTATTTCCAAAACCCGAGATTCAGGGTCAAGTAAAAACTTAGAGTTGCATTATCTTGCAATTACTAGGAAATTTCATTCTTGCATCAACTTTGTGAGATCAATCTTGCATGCCATTTGCAAGGGAAGTTTTACATGTCCTTTAGATTAATTTGAAAAATATTTTTAGAGCATTATCATTGCATTCAAAATAACTACCGTTTTCCAAATAAAATAAATTGCGAAATGGTGGCCGATGGTATCATGAATGTTATACATGGTTGTAAAATAATGTGGTGGATATTCCATTGTATCGGAAAGTTAGGATTAACAACAATAGGAGTCAGTCATTCTCGCGTCGTACAAAATAGTGCTGACCATAGATCTTGTTATGGGGCGAGCGAGTTAGAAGTACCTTCTTTCCTTTGTTGTCCTCATATACTTAGTTGGGCTATGATCCAAAGTGGAGATTAGCGGATGGGAGTCCGTAATGCCCTATTGCATGTTGCGGAATAACGATATAGTGTATTTGAAGGGATGATAATTGAACATGGTAGGTCTCTCAACCTAAATTCATTACAATGGGTAGGAAAAGGGGTCATGGAGGGGGATTTGGCATGACTCGGCTCAACTTGGTAACCGGACCCATACCTAAGGAAGTATGGAAGAACGCATTAAGGCCTAGGACGTTTATGGTAAAGTAGCTCACCTGTCGAGAGTATATAAACATGACATGTTACTACCTATCCTAGGAAAGGATATGATCGCAACATAGAAAGGAGAAGTCCATAAAGTTCAGACAACCTGTGAATACTAACATCCTTAGAATTTTAAAATTTAAAACTTATCTTTTCTAAAAACTTTTTTCAAAAACCTGCATAAGTCTTGGATCATTGATCTACGAATATAGTAGTAGCATCAAACAAACACTATAGAACTTGTTGAGTATGCTCTTACTCAATCTATCCTTCATAAAACCCTTGCTTAGGTTATTAACGGATCAGCAAAAAATAGTGGAGGTGTAGATAAAGCAGAAATAAAAGATATAAATATAGGATCCACTGTACGCATAAGTAGTTGAGCTAGCAATAGCGTAGTTATCCAATCAGTTGTCGTCTCTAATGGTTTTAAGCTTAGTACAACCATTAATTAAGAAGCTATTCCGGTTTCAATTGAATATTCATCATGTAGTGAATCCTCATTGGACCGAGGAGGATATCGAAACCTTTGTACACTGTTGGCTCTTGGTATGAAACACAAGTAGTGTTGGACTTGCAATGTTTATGTTGTATCACTCTAAGGGATGTGATATTTATGGATAAGGACTTCCATGACTATTATATCAAGGAATTGTACACTACAACATGCAGTAGTGTATGGGGTCACCGCATCGGACACCGAGGCAACAGCTTGGATGGCGGACGCGCGATAGCTCTCCTACGGGCTACGTAGCGACGGTTTTGGCGCATCTCTCGGTCGTTTGGGAGGCGCAGGTGCATCAAAGGGAAGTCTTGGTGTGAGGCTCGTCTATGTTGTCCTCTCGGCCCAGATCTAGATCTAGAGGGCCCTTCCTCGGTGTGACAACGAGGGCTTGAGGAATTGGCGGGGCTAAGACGATGTCGGGTGAAAGCTCAGCCCGACCTATGAGGTGTCGCTGACGGTGACGCCCATGAGGGCCACTTCCTCTTTGGGGGCATCGTCATGGAGATGTCTACTCCTACGACCAGGCTCCGGGTGAAAACCTTGGTTCGACTTGCTGGACCGGACGAACGTGACACACTCGCCACTTCCTTCTTAGGGGCACCGCCAAGGACTTCTGGTTCTTCTTGTCTCCTGCTCGTCTGGTTCGTTGGGCGGAAGGATGGATGCTCTCTGTGGTGATGAAGCTTCGTGGGCAGTTGTTCGGTGCTTGTGTTGTCGTCGGCAATTGCTGGCGTGAGCTCAGAGGATGGCTTGCCGACAGGGACGACACTCCACGGTCTAGAGCGAGAGGTGATACGTCCAATTTGCATCACCATTTTGTATCATAATTTGCCTCTATTCATTGATATATGTCTTATTATGAGGTATTACTTATTTCTTTTCATCTGTTCATGCATGTTGGATGATTCTTGGAGGATGGACTGCTGGAGTCTGGTTTCTGATGGAAAAGAAGTGTTTTGATGCAATTTCGCGAAAATCGGAAAAATACCAGAAAAATATGGTAAAATTATATTTTCCCAGAAGATGAAGGAAGCCAGAAGGGGAGGCGCAGAAGGGCCACAGGGGGCCCACACCCCTAGGCGCGGGTTCCCCTAGGCCGCGCCTAGGGCAGGTGTGGCCCACCTGCTCGGCTACAGACTCCGCCCTCTCGGCTATATCTTCCTCACGGAACCCTAATACCAAGGGGGCGACCATAGATAGATTTCCGCCGCCTATGCGGGGCGGAAAACACCAAGAGAGAAAGATATCTCCGGCAAAAAGATTTCTGCCGGGGAAATTCCTTCCCATAGAGGGGAGATCGTCGCCATCAACATCATCATCAAGCTAGACTTCATCGGGATCATCATCATAATCATCCACACCATCACCTCCACCGGCACCATGATCACCACTCCATCCCGCTGTAACAACCGTGTTGAATACTTGCTTAGTTCATTAGGGGAAACTTTCCCGGTGTTGATTACTATTGTAGTTGATGCTTGTGAGTGGAACCATTGGATTATTTTTTATGTTCAGATTGTTATCCATTACCATATCATCTTTGATCTTGATCCATATGATGTCTCGTGAGTAGTTCGTTTAGTTCTTGAGGACATGGGAGAAGTCATGTTGTTAGTAGTGGATTTGTGTTGAGTTATTATTCAATGGTTTAGTATTTAAGTTGTGGTGCTATTCTTCTAGTGGCGTGATGACCCACAAGTATAGGGGGTGTATCATAGTACTTTCGATAAATAGGAGTGTCGATCCCAACGAGGAGCAGAACATGCTGAACAGTGGTATGGAGCAGGAAATCCATGTGAATACTTAGCAAACGAATTTTTAGTGGTTTTCTGACAAGGCAATAAAACAAATAGCAAGTAACAAAAGTAAAAAACAAACGGAGCAAGTGTCCCAATCCTTTCTTAGCAAAGGACAAGCCGGTGGAAATACTTATAAGGACCAAACGTTCTCGAGGACACATGGGAATTCTTTCAAGTGCTTTCGCTTCAAATAGCTGAGTACTCTTCTTTGGTGTTTGTAAGTGTTGTGTGGGTGAACCTGTGCTAACATACCGCCCTTCCTAGGACTAATACATACTTGCCATTAAACCTCCAGCAAGCATCCGTAACTACAGGAACGTAATTAAGATATAAATCTAACCATAGCCTTAAACTCTGAGATCCTACGCTTCCTTGTGCAAAGGTGTCCTAACGGGGGTTCAGGTTTCTGTCACTCCGGTAACCCCACAATTAGTAGAAAAATACACAATGCATCCCCCTAGGCCCATAAATGGTGAAGTGTCATGTAGTCGACGTTCACATGACACCACTAGAAGAATAGCACCACAACTTAAATACTAAACCATTGGATAATAACTCAACACAGATTCACTACTGACAACATGACTTCTACCATGTCCTCAAGAACACAACGAACTACTCACTAGACATAATATGGATCAAGATCAAAGATGGTATGGTAATGGATAACAAACTGAACATAAACAATAATCCAATGGTTCCACTCACAAGCATCAACTACAATAGTAATTAACACCAGGAAAGTTTCCCCTAAGAACTAAAGCAATATCCAACACAACTGTTACAGCAAGATGGAGAGGTGATGATGGTGCTGGTGGAGATGATGGTGTGGGTGATGATGATGATCCCGATGAAGCCTAGATTGATGATGGTGTTGATGGATACGGTCTCCCCTCTCCGGGAAGGAATTCCTCCGGCAGAAATATGTCTGTCGGAGAGATCTTTCTTTCTCGGTGTTTTTCGCCCCCTAGAGGCAGCGGAAATCTATTTGTGGTCGCTCCCCGAGGCTTAGGGTTTCATAGGGAATATATAGGCGAAGGGGGACGGGAAGGTGGGCCACACCTGCCCTAGGTGATGGGAATATGCCCTAGAGGCAATCATGTATGATGATATTTCCCATTGTATTCATAAAGTTATTAAGCTGTCCTTGTATGAGCATCTGATGTATATCATTGAATATGTGATTCGGTTGTGGAACTATACATTCATGTTGTTTGTACTAAATATCCTTGGTCATTGAGGTTGTGCTGGACACACAACTTTGACCAATGTGAAAGTTGGCTTGATGACTCAGTTCCACTTGTCATGGGCATGGTGATGCCATTCCGACTTACACAGATTCGGCTAAAGAGTTTAGCGAGTTGGATTGACCCATATTGAGGTACAATGAACAAGTTGTCATTTGTATATCTCAATCAATGTAATCCTTAGACCTGAGGTTATTGCATAGTCTGAGTTGAGGATCACCGACTTAGGTTCTGTCAAACGCTGATCCATAACTGGGCAGTTATAAAGGCAGAGTTCGGGTCGACTGAGAATCAAGCTGCGTGATGTGAATAATCGATATGGGATTTTGCCCCTCCACTCGGAGAGATATTCTCTGGGCCCTCTCGGATGATATGATTCGTAAAGCATGGCCATGCACGACTCTTTTAAGTGTTAACCGAGGCGATCGACGAAGAGTTAGTCGGGTGAATCACTTATCTCGGATCGAGAAGAGAGCCGGACTATTTAAGGTATGACAAATATTCGCCTATAGTCTCACAAGGTATATCGTGAGGCAAAAGGGACTCAGACGTAAGTAGCATTGGAAAGGCAAGTCGTTATGACTCTTTGGTACTTGGGAGTCGGCACGTTTTGCTAGGAGCCGCTACCGACTGATCGATTGAGAGTCAGACTCCAATCGTGTCCAAGTTGCCAAGAGCCTTTGGGGTCACACACTTAAGAGCGGGAGCAAGTTTGGATTAGATCTAAACCGAAAATCTAGTTGGGTTGGACCTAAGACGGATTAGGACTGAGTCAGTGAGTTGGACTCGCGATGACTAGTGTTATATGGGCTTTAGTGAATGGGCCACGAGAGTGGAGCCCATGTTCACTCCCTATATATAGTGGAGCAAAGCAACCCAGAAGGGTTAATCGTTGTTCGGTTAGGTCATTCCATGTGTTGGAAACCCTAGCTCCACAGCAGTCCTACCGTCGTATCAAACCTAGCAGTTCGTCGCCGGTGCTCCTCCTTGTACGTGTGGATACCAGCAGAGGTGATGTACGATCAGCACCAGGACGATTGGATCGCAAAGGACTGCACTGCATCAACTGACGCACTTTATCAGTAATCTGCAACTGCGCGTCTAGTGGTAAACCTCGTGGCCTTCTACCTCGGCTAGATCTTGGGATCACCATGTTAGAGGGGAAAGTTTTGTTTTATCTCTGCGTGGCCCAACAGTGGTATCAGAGCGATAGCTTCTGGTTTTAGGCTCGAGATCTCCCATATGTGATATGCGGTTGGCTGTAGATGAGATCTATATGCTGTTTGGTGGTCGATATATGAGATAGATCGGTTTTGTACGAGGTTGATTGGATCAACTGTACTCGGGGAATGGTAGATCTGATTTCCGTGATCATACTGCTGAGGTCGTGGAATGACATACCCCTACCGATCGGCTTCCGCCATCGGGGTTAGACTGTGACACGTAAATCCAGAAGCGATCATCGAAGATCAAAGGGTTTGATCGAATCGGAATAATGGTCGGAATCCATGTCTGTATCGTAGATGAGATCTACATTTTCAGAAAAATCGAATCGGGACCGCGTCTTCGCCCTGTCGTAGCGCCTTAGATGTCTTTGCGAGTATCACAATGCCGGTAGATATTGTATCTAAGCATAACTTGTTTTTGCAGGAATTTGTGAATGGTATGGTTCATGTGCATGTGATGTATGTGTGTAATCCATACGTGATCTGCGAATCACGGTTTTGTCAGCCGGCTAGAGCCTATGTGTTGTCACTTTATTGTATAACGACCTGCATCTCGGATTCTCTATGTAATTTACTTTACTAAGCTAGTGTAGCTGTTTGGAGAACCCAGATGGCATGGAAGGCGATATACATGTCGGCGACATGGAGTAAGACGGCAAGTGACAAGAGTTGGCACGAGTCGGATTACAGGCTTTGTGGATATGGAGATCACCATGAAGAGGGCCATACCATTTCACATTATATGTCTCTGTTTTACCTCTGTTAGATAGTCGGTAAAATTTAATCCCTCAAAGAAGGTCTAGTCAGTTTTCCCGCTAGTGTTTGCACCATCACAAGTCGGATATTTTTGGTAGTGGGCTCATAAAATTGAGGTGCTGCCAATTCTTTCTGACTAGGTGGGTTCGAGTCGGACTCTTACTACAGAAACACTCGGTAAGCTAGACGGGTCTATCACAACGGTTGTGGGGCTCGGGGAAAGTCGGATGGGAGCCGGGGCATGTGATGCCACCCGTCCAACAGGAGTCGTATGAGATATGATTGACAAGGAGTTGTCTACTTAGATTACTTGGAGGCTAGCGGTGATGCTAAATCTCACTAGCCGACTTGATTATTTAGGATCCTGAATCACTATCCAACGATTGGAGGGGTGTTGGTTCTAGTGGGAGCATAAAATATTAAAGTGTTTAATATGCTTGCTCTTTTATAAATACATGTCTTAAGTGTTTTGCATATTTTCTGTTGTAGATCATGGCACCAAGTAGCAGTCACTCTCAGATATCCGGTTTTGCATTGAGAACCATTCTTGAGAAAGATAAACTGAACGACACTAATTTTACCAACTGGTATCGAAATCTGAGAATTGTTCTCAAACAAGAAAAGAAGGACCATGTCCTAGACAACCCACTTCCAGATGAACCAAATGAGAATGCGACTGTCGCTGCCACCAATGCCTACCGTCGGGCTAAGGATGAGTCCACGGATATTAGGTGTCTTATGCTTGCTCACATGGAACCGGACTTGCAAAAGCAGTTCGAGCATGTTGAGGCCTACGATATGATCGAAAGCCTCAAAAGTATGTTCCAGACTCAGGCAAAGACTGAGAGGTATCAAGTCTCTCAGGCTTTGCTGAGTTGCAAGATTAAGGATGGTGATCCACTGAGTCCACATGTGATCAAAATGGTTGGTTACGTGCAGTCTTTGGAGAGGCTTGGCTACCCCATTAGCGAAGAGTTCGCTACGGATATAATTCTGAACGCTCTTCGTAGTGCATATGGGCAGTTCATTTCGAACTACCACATGGATGGTATGGATAAGAAGCTCACTGAATTGCATGGGATGCTCAAGCAGGCAGAGGCGGATCTCAAGAAGGGCGCTAGTCAAGTGTTGATGGTGCAGAATAAGGCTAAGTTCAAGAAGAGTTCTTGGACTAAGAAGAAGGCTAAGTCACGAGGAAAGCAGGCTCAGGACCCGGTCCCAAGCGCTTCCTCAGGGACTAAGCCATCTCCTTCATCTGGATCCACTTGCTTCTACTGCAAGGCGGATGGCCACTTGAAGAGGAACTGCAGCAAGTATTTGGCTGATAAAGCCAAGAGTGGAGGTATGACTTCCGACTCAGGTACACTTGTTTGCAATGTTATAGACATATATCTTGCTGATGCACCTAATAGTTCTTGGGTATATGATACCGGATCAGTTATTCACATCTGCAACTCATTGCAGGGACTAGTAAGAACTAGGAGCGTAGCAAGAGGCGAGGTTGATATTCGAGTCGGCAACAAAGCAAGAGTTGTTGCATTGGAAGTCGGCACGATGCAACTTCATTTACCTTCCGGATTCATTATGGAACTGAATAATTGTTATTATGTTCCAGTTCTTAGTCGAAACATCATTTCTGCTTCATGTTTGATGAGGCAAGGCTATGAGTCGAATATCAAGAATAATGGTTGTTCTTTGTATTTGAATGATATGTTTCACAACTTTGCACCCGTCCAGGACGGGTTATTTATTTTCAATCTTTATGGTGAGTCAGTTTATAACATAAATGTTAAAAGGCATAAACCAAATGATTTGAATATGACTTACTTTTGGCACTGCCGGCTTGGTCATATAAGTTGGAAACGCATGAAGAAGCTCCATGATGATGGACTCCTAACTTCGTTCGACTTGGAGTCGTTCGAGACATGCGAATCTTGCCTACTCGGCAAAATGACCAAGACACCTTTTTCAAAGAGTTGCGAAAGGGCGTCCGACTTGTTGGGACTAGTACATAGTGATGTCTGTAGACCAATGAGCACGACAGCCAGGGGTGGTTATGAGTACTTCATTACCTTCACTAATGATTTGAGTAGGTATGGATATATCTACTTGATGAAACATAAGTCGGAAGCCTTTGAAAAGTTCAAAGAATTCCAGAATGAAGCACAGAATCAATTCAGCAAGAAAATAAAGTTTCTTCAGTCGGACCGAGGAGGCGAGTACATGAGCCATGAGTTTGATGACCATCAGAAAAGTTGTGGAATAGTTCCTCAACTTACTCCGCCAGGAACGCCACAAAGGAATGGTGTTTCGGAAAGGCGGAATCAGACCTTGTTGGACATGGTATGATTAATAATGAGTCGGACAGATCTGCCTTTATCATTTTGGGGTTATTGTCTAGAAACAGCGGCGTTCACACTAAACAGAGTAACATCAAAATCGGTAGAGAAGACACCGCATGAGATGTGGACAGGCAAAAAGCTGAGCTTGTCTTTTCTTAAGATTTGGGGTTGTGAAGCATTTGTCAAGCGACTTCAGTCGGACAAGCTTACCGCCAAGTCAGATAAATGTATTTTCGTGGGGTATCCGAGGGAAACCTTGGGTTACTACTTCTACAACCGAAAAGAGGGCAAAGTGTTTGTTGCTCGGAACGGTGTCTTCCTTGAGAAAGAGTTTCTCGGTCGGGGAGTAAGTGGGAGGACGGTGTAGCTTGAAGAAATTCGAGAGGAACCGGCTAGTAGCGAGTCAGAAAATAACCTTGGAGGTTGAGCCGGTCATGGTAGCTGAGCCAGCAGCAGCACCTGTACTACGAAGATCGGCGAGATTACGAAGTGTTCGTGATGTGTTACTGTTAGACAGTGATGAGCCGGCGAATTATTCGGAAGCGATGGTGGGATCTGATTCTGAGTCATGGCTTGGAGCCATGAGATCCGAGTTAAAGTCCATGGATGAAAATCAAGTTTGGAACTTGGTTGATCTGCCAGATGGTGCAAGACCCGTCGAGTGCAAATGGGTCTTTAAGAAGAAAACTGATATGGATGGAAATGTTTCCGTCTATAAAGCACGCCTTGTCGCGAAGGGGTTCCGACAAGTTCAAGGAGTTGATTACGACGAGACTTTCTCGCCCGTAGTGATGCTTAAATCAGTTCGGATCATGTTAGCTATAGCAGCCTATTTAGACTATGATATATGGCAGATGGATGTCAAAACGGCTTTCCTTAACAGAAATTTAACCGAGGACGTGTATATGATACAGCCCAAGGGTTTTGTCGATCCGGATAATGCTGACAAGGTGTGCAAACTTCAGAAATCCATATATGGGTTAAAGCAAGCATATCGGAGTTGGAATATTCGCTTTGATGAGGTAGTCAAATCATTGGCTTCATCAAGAGTGATCATGATTCTTGTTTGTACAAGAAGTATAGTGGGAGCAAAGTAAACTTTCTAATCTTATATGTGGATGACATATTATTGATTGGAAATGATGTCCAGATGTTGCAAGAAACCAAGGAGTCATTGGAAAAGAGTTTCTCAATGAAAGACTTGGGTGAGGCAACATATATTCTCGGAATCCGGATCTATAGAGATAGATCAAGACGGCTCATTGGATTGAGTCAGAGTACTTATTTGGATAAAGTGTTGAAAAAGTTCAACATGGAATCGTCTAAGAAGGGGTTCGTACCGATGTCCCATGGTGTAAAACTTAGCAAGACTCAGTGTCCTTCGACAACTGATGAGAGAAGTCGGATGAGTGAGATTCCATATGCTTCTGCAGTCGGATCCATCATGTACGCCATGATTTGTACTAGGCTAGATGTTTCATATGCTCTAAGTGTTGTGAGCAGATACCAGGCTGATCCTAGAGAAATCCACTGGACAACGGCTAAGAATATCCTAAAGTACTTGAGAAGGACTAAGGATATGTTCTTGGTTTATGGTGGTGAAGATGAACTCAGTGTAAAGGGTTACACGGAAGTGAATTATCTTACCGACTCTGATGATTCTCGTTCGCAATCCGGATACGTGTTTATTATAAACGGAGGTGTTGTGAGCTGGAAGAGTTCCAAGCAAGAGACTGTGTCTGCATCTACAACAGAGGCTGAGTATATTTCCGCCTCAGAGGCAGCAAAAGAAGCTGTATGGATGAGGAATTTCCTCATGGATCTTGGTGTGGTTCAGGGATCATCCAATCCGTTAGACGTGTATTCTGACAACAATGGTGCTATTGCACAAGCCAAGGAACCTAGACAACACCAGAAGAACAAGCACATACTCATGCGGTACCACCTAATTCGCCAGTTCGTGGATCAGGGTGATATCAAGTTATGCAAGGTACACATGGATGCAGATATTGCGGATCCGTTGAAAAAGCCGTTACCACAGCCAAAGCATGAGGAGCACCTAAGAGCCATGGGCATTAGATGCCTAGACATGTGATGTCAGAAGATTGACTCTAGTGCAAGTGGGAGACTGTTGGGAATATGCCCTAGAGGCAATCATGTATGATGATATTTCCCATTGTATTCATAAAGTTATTAAGCTGTCCTTGTATGAGCATCTGATGTATATCATTGAATATGTGATTCGGTTGTGGAACTATACATTCATGTTGCTTGTACTATATATCCTTGGTCATTAAGGTTGTGCTGGACACACAACTTAGACCAATGTGAAAGTTGGCTTGATTACTCGGTTCCACTTGTCATGGGCATGGTGATGTCATTCCGACTTACACAGATTCGGCTAAAGAGTTTAGCGAGTCGAATTGACCCATATTGAGGTACAACGAACAAGTTGTCATTTGTATATATCAATCAAAGTAATCCTTAGACCTAAGGTTATTGCATAGTCCGAGTTGAGGATCACCGACTTAGGTTCTGTCAAATGCTGATCCGTAACTGGGCAGAGTTTGGGTCGACTGAGAATCAAGCTGCAGCATGTGAATAATCGAGATGGGATTTTGCCCCTCCACTCGGAGAGATATTCTCTGGGCCCTCTCGGATGATATGATTCGAAAATCATGGCCATGCACGACTCGGTTAAGTGTTAACCGATGCGATCGACTAAGAGTTAGTTGGGTGAATCACTTATCTCGGATCGAGAGAGAGTCGGACTATTTAAGGGATGAAAACTATTCTCCTATAGTCTGATAAGGTATATCGTGAGGAAAAAGGGACTCAGACGTAAGTCGCATTGGAAAGGCAAGTCATCATGACTCTTTGGTACTTGGGAGTCAGCACGTTCTGCTAGGAGCCACTACCGACTGATCGATTGAGAGTCAGACTCCAATCGTGTCCAAGTTGCCAAGAGCCTGCGGGGTCACACACTTAAGAGCGGGAGCAAGTTCGGATTGGATCTGAATCGGAAATCTGGTTGGGTTGGACCCAAGCCGGATTAGGACTGAGTCAGTGAGTTGGACTCGCGGTGACTAGTGTTATATGGGCTTTAGTGAATGGGCCACGAGAGTGGAGCCCATGTTCACTCCCTATATATAGTGGAGCACAGCAACCCAGAAGGGTTAATCGTTGTTCGGTAAGGTCATTCCATGTGTTGGAAACCCTAGCTCCACAGCAGTCCTGCCGTCGTATCGAACCTAGCAGTTCACCGTCGGTGCTCCTCCTTGTACGTGTGGATACCAGCAGAGGTGTTGTACGATCAGCACCAGGATGATCAGATCGCAAAGGACTACACTGCATCAAATGACGCGCTTCATCAGTAATCCGCAACTACGCTAGTGGTAAACCTCGTGGCCTTCTACCTCGGCTAGATCTTGGGATCACCATGTTAGAGGGAAAAGTTTTGTTTTATCTCTGCGTGGCCCAACACTAGGCGCGGCCCAGGGTAGGCCCGCGCCTAGGGGGTGTGGGGCCTCTGAGGCCCTTCTTTGTCCCTCCTTCTGGCTCCCTCATTCTTCTGGTAAAATAATATGTTTCCATATTTTTCTGCTATTTTTCTGATCTTCACGAAATTGCACCGAAACGCCTTCTTTTCCATCAGAATCCAGACTCCGGCAGTCCATCCTCCAAGAATCATCCAACATGCATAAACAGATGAAAAGCCATAAGTAATACCTCATAATAAGACAAAAATCAATGAATAGAGGTAAATTATGATATAGAATGGTGATGAAAATTGGGCATATCAACTCCCCAAGCTTAGACTTCGCTTGTCCCCAAGCGAGAACTGAGCTCAGTAAACATGTCCACAGGTTTATGGAGTGAAGTGTCAATAAAATAATATGAACAAAAAGCATCACACTTACCATTGCACAACTCATAGAAGAAAGCAACTCACCATTATATAACTCAGCTTGTGACTAAGTACAACAGTCATAATAGAGATGCATAAAGATAAATCATAATAGGAATTGGCAAACTTGTTCTTGGTCAGAGAACACCTAGCAAACGGTTTCACAAAAAGCTTTTTGTAGAAGTTTCAAAATAGGATCACTCTTTGCTCAAAAAGGTTTTTCACAAGTGAAGGCTTTCAAAGTAATACTCAATAGATAAGAGTTTTCTGCAATCAAGGAAGATAAAGAACATGATTGAATAAATCACCATATGAATGCTTGAAACACAACAACTCAAATGCTTGCTGGAGATAGAGAGAAAGTAGGTTTACTGACTCAACTTGGAAGTGGGAGAAAGGTCCCTTCATAGAGGGTAGCAGGGATTACAAGTCATAAAGAGCTTCCAAAATATTATGGTACTTACTAGCTTTGAGCCCTCATTGCCCCTATCATAAGCATCTTGAGATGATTAAAGTTAAAGTGAACAAAGATGGAGTATATGATTGACGAAATATAAGTTGGCAATCTCATGTCCCTTGAATATGAGGGCCACTCCTCATGCTACTCAACTTTGGTCACAGGCAAGTTCTTGTCATTGTAAATATTTGCATCTCATTGAGAACTGCCAACGGGGTACCCCTTGCACATGGTACAGGAGCTTTCCCATAACCAAAATGACAAGGCAAGCAGACAATGAGCATCTCAGCGATCTTTTTATTTACTATGTGCATAGCTTTTTATTGAGGATCCTTCATAGATGACTTACTATGGTGATGCTGCAAGTTTCCACCATGATTAGGCATGTCTTAGGCTAGCGGCCCAGGCGTTTCTCTAACACAGAATATAGACTTCATGGACTTACAAGTTCCCTCTTTATTTCACACCGTTGACATCCATAGACAAAAGAGCACGATATCAACTATGTATAGAGTACAAGTGCAATGTTGACAACGTTCCCCGTGACATCACGGTTCTGCTAATTCCAACGTATAGATGCAAGCATATACAACTTCGAGGTTCACAATGGTTCAAGTCTATTAGGGGCAGGAAATAAGGTGTGCCATCAAGTTCGTGAGAGATTTACTAACTAGTTTTCACATAACAAAATACTTTTTAATTCGAAAGGTAGATGAGGTTTGAGAATTTGATTGGAATAGCGAAAGATACTAGGTATGTATGGTGGATACAAGTGGCAAAAGTTTTGGTTCAAAGGGATTTGGAAACATGAGAAGTTTGCCTTCTCAAAACAGGTTTTTGGCTAGCAAGGCTGGGTAGAAAGCAAGAGAGTTGAAAGAAACAAGCAAACATACAAGTAATAAAGCCAAACATGCAATCTTCCTTGATGACACAAAAGATTTTAAATAAATAATACTAAGCTTATGAGCCAACAAGAAAGAAAACAAATAATACCCAATACCTGTAAGTTTTTTCTTTCTCTTTTTATTTCAAACCTCAAAAATTGTTGCTACTGACCAGAACTCGGTTTGCCAAAACCAATTTAGATCCACTTGATGCTCCCAAAGTGGTGCCAATACTGATCAACAAGATCCATCATATAATAGAGATTGCAAACTAAAATAAGAAGTGCAAAAAGTAAAAGATGAGACTTCTCATTAATATTCAATAAAGGCACTCACACCAAGGGATACATAGATAATCATCTACCACATGCAAACCAAACTATAAGATAACTTCTCTACCATAGATATGAATCCACTAAAAAGGTAAAAGATAAAAGATAATGCTGGTGATACCGCGGCACTCCCCCAAGCTTGGAACAAGCCAAGGGGATGCCAAACCTGATGACGAATTACTCCTTTGGTGGTGGTGGTGTTCTCTTGATAAGTTCTTCAATAAGTTTCCTCAACTCCTCGAACTCAAAAGTAAGAGTACGCATTAGCTCTGAGTTTTGCTCTATATGGTTCATGATCATGTCAGTCCAAGAATCCCAGTTATTGTTATTCTTTCCCCACTCTTCATCCTTAGCATGATCCTTCTCTACATTGTTAGAATGAGGCATATCCCAAACCGAGGGCAAATTCCCTTTGGGCACATGTTGATATTGATATTCATGTATAAGTGTATGGAAGGGTCTCTTGTTACGTGGAGGAGATGATCGTGGAGAGAGAGTATGACGGGAATTCCCTCCTGTAGACATCCGTGCTGTCCTTCTAAGCTTGATAGTGGTTGCCACCACTCCAATGCTCTTTTTCCTCAGGCTTCTTGCATTTGTCGTTGGCGGAGGCCATGGTGCTCTAAACATGAGAAGATTTCCTGACAAAAACAAATCGAAACGAAAACACGAAGAGAACACGATGCACAAACCTCAGGGAAACCGTGGGGTTATATATTACGAAGTTTCAATGCATAAGGAAGGTTTTGACAGGGAAACGAGGCGGAGACGGAGTTCGAGGGGGGAACACCCCCCTCAAGCGCGGCCAGTCTAGACCCGCGCCTGGGGTGCGTTTGTCCACCCCGGGATCCGTTTCCTCATCAGTTTCATCATGTAACTTCCCTTATGTATTAAAAACATCAAAAATATAAAAATATCAGGATTTCACGAACCTTCTGTTTTCACCACTTTTACCTATTCAAAGACGAACTCTGCAGATTCCTTCTCTCCTTCTCCTGATAATTTCCTTCATACAAAACCTTTGAACAAACCCAATGACAACATTAGTGTAAGAAAAAACAATAAACCTTTGGTACACACTTCAACTGAAAACCCATCAAAACAAAAGCTTATATAAGTGGCAAATGCAAATGATGGCAGAAATCTATCAAAACAGACCAGCAGGTAAAGATTGATATTTTCGAAGACCTTCTGTTGCTCAAATCAAAAAGTGGAGAACTGATGAAAGTTGGGTAACAACTTGGAGAACAAGCTTAGAAAAATTCAGCTCCATTCGACGTACTAAGCTCCCTCATGAATTTTTACAATGAAGCACAAAAAAATCAGTCCCAGGACAGCCACTTTTCACAAATCCTCTACTTCACAAAACTAGTTGAACTTGACACAAAAACCAAAACAAAAAGGATAAGGAGCGGTTATTAATTAGGTAATAACTTCCAAGACTCGACAAAACTCTTGGGTTATCTCCCAACAAGTACTTTTCTTTAATGCCTTTAAGTTAGGCTTGAAACTTTCAAAGATGCTCACATAGGATATATATATTTGAAGTGAAAGAGAGAATCAAGAAGCAAATAACAAACACATTTGAGTCTAACCCACTTCCTATGCATGGGGGTATCATGAGAAAACGAATTGTTGAAACGAAAAGCCACAAACATAGGAAGGCAAAACAAGTGCAACTTCAAAGCTTTCAACATAAAACGGGGAAACTTAACATTATTGAGATGCATAAAACCATGTTTCCCTCTCTCATAATAACTTTCAGTAGCACTTTGAATAACGTTTACAATATAACTATCACTGGAAACAACTTTATCATCAGAATAAGCATACTTACGGTCATCAAAAAGAGGTCCAAGGTCATAGACTGGATCAATAGAAGCAAGTTGTTCCATCCTGAAATCTTTATTAGGCAAGCTATTTTCACAAGGAGTTTTAACAAATTTGGAGAAGTTAAACTAATAATAATATTTATAAAACTTAGTTAAAACTTTTCCCTTCTTACAATCAATAATAGCTCCACAAGTGTTCAAGAAAGGTCTACCAAAAATGATAGGACAATTTTTTTCTAGCTGCTGTATTAAGCACTAGAAAATCGGCAGGATACTTAATCTTACCACAGAGAACCTCCACATCTCTTACAATGCCAATGGGGAAAATGGTTTCCTTATTAGCATGGTGAATAACCACATCAATGTCCTCAAGCTCACAAGGACCAATCTCATGCATAATTTCCCTATAAATCTCATAAGGAATAGCACTAGAACTAGCACCAATATCACATAAACCATAGTAGCAATGATCACCAATTTTAACAGAAAGCACATGAACACTAGATTTTCTAGCCTTACTAGGATGAGAGATAATACTAGAAGCGTCTTCACAGAAGGCAATATGCTCATCCTCTATATTTCTAGTGACAGGATCTTTCACAATAGCTATCACAGGTTCAACATCCAATTGCTTACCAAGCTCCACAGTTTTCTTTGTACCTTTGTTATTTGCACTAATAATCATAGAATACTCCTTTACCTTAGCTAGGAAAGGCATTTTCTCAACATGAGGTTTAGGCACAAGATGATTAGTAGTACAAACTTGAGTACTTCTAACTGGAACATGACTAACAACATATTTATAAGGAGCATGGTACTTATTCCACTTCTTCTTGGGAATTTCAATGTAAGAGGCAAAAGGCCTTAAAACAGTTAGCAATAATTTGGGAATCAAGACCAAACTCATTGCTAATATCATGGAAGTCATCAGTTCCCATAAAATATTTAATGCATTCATAATCATATTTTATACCTGACTTCCTTCCTTTATCATTCTCCCAAGCCTCAGTGTTATCTTGAATACGGTCTAAGAGATCCCATTTAGCTTCTTCCTTCATACGTGTGAATGATCTAGCAAATCTTTATCATGAAGAGAAAACCTAGCATAAAAGTTGTTGAGAATAATATTGTTAGGGAGTTCATGAATAGGAGATTTAAGTATTAGTAACTTCAATCTCCCCCAAGCTTGAGTTGTACTTTCTCCATCAAGAGGCCAAAAGTTATATATAAGATTTCTATCCATATGAATCTCACAGGGAGGATAAAATTTAGAGTAAAAGAGAGATGCCATCTCCTCCCATTCCATGGATTTCCCATTATTCAGCAGCTTATACCATTCTTCAGCTCTCTATTTCAAGGATATGGAGAGTAACTTCTTCTTCACTTGTTTAGTTGTGATACCTGCATACTTAAACAACCTGCATAATTCATGGATAAAAAGCAAGTGATCACTGGGATGGACTGTTCCATCCCCTAAATAATAATTATCCATAACACGATCAACAATACTTATAGGTATCTTAAAAGGATCTATCTCAACAGGTGGTGGTTCATCTACTACCCTAGCAGTGGTAGTAGTTTTCCCAAACTGAAAACCAAGTGGGTTATCCATATTGGAAACAAAGTAACAAGAAGTAACAAAATCAATACTCACAGTAAAAGTTTCCCTTACCAGTTCCACTCTCCAATAGCGCTTCACTCCCCGGCAACGGCACCAGAAAATAGTATTGATGACCCACAAGTATAGGGGGTATATCGTAGTATTTTGATAAATAGGAGTGTCGATCCCAATGAGGAGCAGAAGGTGTTGAACAGTGGTATGGAGTAGGAAATCCATGTGAATACTTAGCAAACGGATTTTTGGTGGTTTTCTGATAACACAACAAAACAAGGAGCAAGTAACAAGGGTAACAAACAAATGAATCAAGTGGCCCAATCCTTTCTTAGTAAAGGATAAGCCGGTGGAAATAATTATAAGGACTAAACAATCTCGAGGACACATGGGAATTCTGTCAAGTGCTTTCGCTTCAAATAGCTCAGTAATCTTCTCTGGTGTTGTAAGTGTTGTGTGGGTGAACCTATGGTAACATACCGACCTTACTTGGACTAATACATACTTGTGATTAAACCCCTTGCAAACATCTGTAACTACATGAAAGTAATTAAGATATAAATCTAACCACAACCTTAAACTCTGAGATCCTACGCTCCCTTGTGCAAAGGTGTCCTAACGGGGGTTCAGGTTTCTGTCACTCCGGCAACCCCACAATTAGTAGCCAAATACACAATGCACCCCCTAGGCCCATAAATGGTGAAGCGTCATGTAGTCGATGTTCACATGACACCACTAGAAGAATAGCACCACACCTTAAATACTAAACCATTGAATAATAACTCAGCACAGATTCACTACTGACAACATGACTTACGAACTACTCACTAGACATCATATGGATCAAGATCAAAGATGATATGGTAATGGATAACAATCTGAACATAAACAATAATCCAATGGTTCCACTCACAAGCATCAAATACAATAGTAATTAACACCGGGAAAGTTTCCCCTAAGAACTAAAGCAATATCCAACACAATTGTTACAGCGAGATGGAGAGGTGATAATGGTGCTGGTTGAGATGATGGTGTGGATGATGATGATCCCGATGAAGCCTAGCTTGATGATGGTGTTGATGGCGACGGTCTCCCCTCTCCGAGAAGGAATTCCCCCGGCAGAAATCTGTCTGCCGGAGAGATCTTTCACTCTCGGTGTTTTCCGTCCCCCCCCCCCAGAGGCGGCAGAAATCTATCTGTGGTCGCTCCCCGAGGCTTAGGGTTCCGTAAGGAAGATATAGGCAAAGGGGCAGAGTCAGAGGCCGGGCAGGTGGGCCACACCTGCCCTAGGCGCGGGCCTCGCGCCTAGGGGGTTTGGGGCACCTGAGGCCCTTCTTCGTCCCTCCTTCTGGCTCCCTCATTCTTCTGGTAAAATAATATGTTTCCATATTTTTCTGATCTTCACGAAATTGCACCGAAACGCCTTCTTTTCCATCAGAATCCAGACTCCGGCAGTCCATCCTCCAAGAATCATCCAACATGCATAAAAAGATGAAAATCCATAAGTAATACCTCATAATAAGACAAATATCAATGAATAGAGGTAAATTATGATATAGAATGGTGATGCAAATTGGGTGTATCATGGTGTCATGTGAACGTCGACTACATGATACTTCACCATTTATGGGCCTAGGGGAATGCATTGTGTATTTGTCTACTAATTGTGGGGTTACCGGAGTGAGAGAAACCTGAACCCCCGTTAGGACACCTTTGCACAAGGGAGCGTAGGATCTTAGAGTTTAAGGGTGTGGTTAGGTTTATATCTTAATTACTTTCCTGTAGTTGCGGATGCTTGCAGGGGGTTTAATCACAAGTATGTATTAGTCCAAGTAAGGTCGGTATGTTAGCATAGGTTCACCCACACAACACGTACAACACCAGAGAAGATTACTGAGCTATTTGAAGCGAAGCACTTGACAGAATTCCCATGTGTCCTCGAGATTGTTTAGTCCTTATAATTATTTCCACCGTCTTATCCTTTGCTAAGAAAGGATTGGGCCACTTGATTCTTTTGTTTGTTACCTTTGTTACTTGCTCCTTGTTTTGTTGTGTTATCAGAAAACCACTAAAAATCCGTTTGCTAAGTATTCACAGGGATTTCCTGCTCCAAACCACTGTTCAGCACCTTCTGCTCCTCGTTGGGATCGACACTCCTATTTATTGAAAGTACTGCGATACACCCCGTATACTTGTGGGTCATCAAGACTATTTTCTGGCATCGTTGCTGGGGAGTGAAGCGCTATTGAAGAGTGGAACTGGTAAAGGAAACTTCTACTATGAGTATTGCTTTTGTTTCTGTTTGTTGCTTTCTTTCCAATATGGATTACCCACTTGGTTTTCTGTTTGGGAAAACTACTACCACTATTAGGGTAGTAGATGAACCACCACCTGTTGAGATAGATCCTTTGAAGATACCTACAAGTATTATTGATCGTGTTATGGATAATTATTATTTAGGGGATGGAACTGTCCACCCTGGTGATCATTTTCTTTTTATCCATGAATTATGCGGGTTGTTTAAGTGTGCAGGTATCACAACTGAACAGGTGAAGAAGAAGTTACTCTCCATATCCTTGAAAGGGAGAGCTGAAGAATGGTATAAGCTGCTGAAGAATGGACAATCCATGGAATGGGAGGAAATGGCATCTCTCTTTTATTCTAAATTCTATCCTCCCTGTGAGATTCATAAGGATAGAAATCTGATATATAACTTTTGGCCTCGTGATGAAGAGAGTACAAATCAAGGTTGGGGGAGATTGAAGCCACTAATGCTTAAATGTCCTATTCATGAACTCTCTAACAATATTATTATCAATAAATTTTATTCTAGGATTTCTCTTCATGATAAAGATTTACTAGATGCTTCTTGTGCTAGATCATTCACACGTATGAAGGAAGAAGCTAAATGGGATCTGTTAGACCATATTCAAAAGAACACTGAAGCTTGGGACAATGACAAAGGAAGAAATTCAGGTATAAACTTTGATTATGAATGCATTAAATCTTTTCTGGGAACTGATGACTTCCGTGATATTAGTAATGAGTTTGGTCTTGACCCTCAAGTTCTTGCAAAATGTTTCAATGCCTTTGCCTCTTATATTGAAATTCCCAAGAAAGAGTGGGACAAGTACCATGCTCCTTATAAAGACATTGTTACCCATGTTCCTGCTAGCATAGAGGTTTGTACTATTTATCCTATTTTGCTTGAACCTTATGTTGAGAAAATCCCTTTTCCTACTAAGGTAAAGGAACATTCTATCATAGCTAATGTGGTTAGCAAAAGTGCAAAGAAAACTGTGGAGCCCAATGAGCAAATTAATATTGAGTCTGTGGTAGCTATTGTGAAAGATCTTGTCACTAGAAATGTAGAGTATGAGCATATTGTCTTCTGTGAAGACGCTACTAATATTGTTTCTCATCCTAAAAAAAGCTAGAAAAGCTAGTGTACATGTCCTTTCTGTTAGAATTGGTAATCATGGCTATTATGGTTTGTGTGATATTGGTGCTAGTTCTAGTTCTATTCCTTATGATCTTTTGATGACCCACAACTATAGGGGGTGTATCGCAATACTTTCGATAAATAGGAGTGTCGATCCCAATGAGGAGAAGAAGGTGCTGAACAGTGGTATGGAGCAGGAAATCCCTGTGAATACTTGACAAACGGATTTTTAGTGGTTTTCTCATAACACAACAAAACAAGGAGCAAGTAACAAAGGTAACAAACAAACGAATCAAGTGGCCCAATCCTTTCTTAGCAAAGGATAAGCCGGTGGAAATACTTATAAGGACTAAATGTTCTCGAGGACACATGGGAATTCTGTCAAGTGCTTTCACTTCAAATAGCTGATTACTCTTCTCTAGTGTTGTAAGTGTTGCGTGGGTGAACCTGTGCTAACATACCGACCTTACTTGGACTAATACATACTTGTGATTAAACCCCCTGCAAACATCCATAAATATAGGAAAGTAATTAAGATATAAATCTAACCACACCCTTAAACTCTGAGATCCTACACTCCCTTATGCAAAGGTGTCCTAACGGGGGTTTAGGTCTCTGTCACTCCGGCAACCCCACAATTAGTAGCCAAATACACAATGCATTCCCCTAGGCCCATAAATGGTGAAGTATCATGTAGTATACGTTCACATGACACCACTAGAAGAATAGCACCACAACTTAAATACGAAACCACTAAATAATAACTCAACACAAATCCACTGCTAACAACATGACTTCTCCCATGACCTCAAGAACACAACGAACTACTCACAAGACATCATATGGATCAAGAACAAAGATGATATGGTAATGGATAACAATCTGAACATAAACAATAATCCAATGGTTCCACTCACAAGCATCAACTACAATAGTAATTAACACCAGGAAGGTTTCCCCTAATTAATGTAAGGTTCCCAACCTTTAATAAGGAAGATATCCATGTGTTTACAATTCTAGTCCCTGGATCAATAGCTAGCATCCACAGTTAAGATGTAATATCAAGAAACAAAGGTCATAATACAACTTTATAACCAGAAATAACATAATTTATTGCATCTTACATAGCTCATTTGGCTATCTCATTAGAATGCAGCAGGATATAACAATAGCATGGGGTCCTTCATCTTCAAAGTGCCACATGCAGACATGTTGGTTGTAGACTTGTATTCCTAATCAATAAACTTCACTAACATCAAACAAACCTGCAACATAATAAGTTACAGCCACAAGGGTCAATACATTTTAATTGTATTGGCAAGTGATACTATGGTAGTATAGTGGAGTCTATCATCTATATGCATTTGGCTAAGTGGAGCTTAGGCTTGCTTTGCTCAAAATAGATTTTCCTTATCATTTGAAAACACTAAGTTTTTGCTTGACAAAATCACCCAAGGCATCTCCCAATAGAAATTGGTGATCCTTCAACCCTTGTTCAACCACAAGTTTTTAACTTAGAAATTGGGATGAGGAGATTCTTGATAGCTTCCATGTCTTGATGCTCAAATTGTCCTTTGTCAGGGACATGGCTAACTACTTAGATTTTACACTCTGTAGAGGTGGTGCACTTTCCCCACAAGACTTGGTTTCACCAAGACAAGATCTTTCAGAAGCCTTACCTTAGACCAGAATGGACGCGCTCCAACCTATCAATCCCCTACCACCAACTGTCCATTTGGCTAAGTTATTGCAACCTATATGATCCAGGCAGAGCCCATAATGCCAAGTGGCTGCACTTGAAGCTTCTCAACATTTGACATCTCAAATCTCTTTGTTCCTGGGTGGCCATCCACAAGTGAGATACACAAGGTAAACCATAGAAATGGGCCTTGTGAACCAATCAACACAAACCATTCCTTCCATTCCACCCAGGTGATTCATTCACTTAGTTCTTTTATTAAACAAAACACAAGTCCATGACTTGGAAATATTTCATAGTATGAATATATATTCCACCCTTGTTTTCTACTAGCTAAGCTAAGCACGATAGTAGTAGGAATCTTAACTTAGGAAATTATACTAAGGATTCATCTACTAGGATTTCCCATGGCATAGTTTATACTTAGCAAAAATTCCATGCAAGTCTTACTTTAGAAATATCACTAATGCATAGTGAAAATAATGGGACAAATTATGAAGCATCACTTGCCTTTTTGGTAGAGAATATAAGTTCACTCCTTGTCTTTGAAATGATCACACTCTTCAAATCACTATAATTCAATCAAGCAAGGCACAATTTCAATCTACCATTCAAGCAAACATCACATAAAATGATAGAAACAAAACAATGCATGCAAGCATGCTAAAGATTGTTTTATTTGTAAAAGTGGTTTCTAATAGGTTATAAACATTCTAAAACACTTATTGGTCATTTTATAAAGTGGCAAAACTATTTGCAAAATATTTTACCTATAAACCATTTTAAACCAAATCATTATTTCATGTGGTTGAAAATGCCTTTAACAAAAACAACGATTTATGTGGTTCACCAAATACATTTTTAAATCATAAAACTTGGTGCTTGGGGTCAGAGAGTTTATTCCAAAACATTTCCCAAAGATTTTCTCCCAAAAGCATTTTTAATAAATAAACAATATTTTTATTTGACTAGAAATGGTTTAAATCAAAGATTTATTATTTTGCTCCACCAAATATGTTTTTGAAACCAAAATTTGATTTCTATGGTCAGCAGGTTAAAAACAAACCATTTTCCAAAGGTTTTATCTCAAAATCATTTTAGAACAATTTTATATTCTAAACATGTGTAACACCCTCAGAATCGGACCTATGCAAGTTTGAGCAAAATTCGCCAAACCCGCATAGAAACGATTCAAAGGTGCCCACCAGGCACTTTCGTGCGGGTGGAAAACGAAGTAATAACATTACACAACAGTCCTCGATGGGACCCACAGAACAGATATATATAACAGCGACTCAAAGAGTCAAGAATATAGGTATAATATACAAAGATCCAAATCACCTTGAAAACGATAGAGCGTCCGACTACGGACAAGATGCAAATGGGGCTAAGAGCCCTGAAGAATAACCAATGGCGTCCATAACCCTGCCCAGGCCAAGCCGGAAGGGTAACCCTGCTAACGGCGTCGATCTCAAAACCTGCTTAAACAAAAAGGGGTGCCGACAAAGGGCAGAGGAAAAAGAGGAGCGTCAGTACTGAGGCCAGTACACGGCGAGGCTAGAATTCGGCGGTCCTCGCCTACATAGGTATGGTGGACTGAGCGGCAGCGGCAGCATGCACTGAACAACCTATAGAGACTCGATACAGCTGGCGGCTATCAGAGAGGGGTGAGAAAGACCTATTCGGATCCAACCTGTTACTAGCATCAAACAAACCCATCCTGGTGTTTCCCCCTCGAGACCAAACGAGGAAGTCAACCGAGGAACTCACACAGTTGGCAGTTTTACTTATTCAGTTATAGTTGCGGCACTTTACTAGTCAGGTTTAGATAATCGTCCTGATAAAGTAAACAGTGGCCACTTTTAGTTAACCATTCCGTGATAGTTGCAACAATTACTAATCAGGTACAGATAACATGAGATAAACCCAAAACCCAGCAGTTGTTGGTACTTTTATTCAGCCATTCCGTTGTAGTTGCAATACTTACTAGTCAGATACATTTGTCGCAAGCGACAACCAATCAAGCAATGGTGGGCAGTATTTAATTAGCCATTCCATTATAGTGAAGCTGATTACTAGTCATTATAAGTCAAATTTATAGCAGTAAACTTTAGTTATGCTTGTCTATGATCGAGAAACTGTGCTCCAAGTCGTCCATATCCGCGGACACGGCTTTCAGAAAGTTTTACCCGGCCGGGGTGCACCAATAGCAACACACACTCGATCAACCTCGGAAAAACCAAATCAAAACCCAACGAGGCCTTCACGACAAAGCAATCACAGGATTCAGAAATATTTCAGGGGGCCACCCCATTAAGCTACCCGCAACGAAGTAAGCTAGCTCCGAGATGGACTCAAGGTCTGGGTAATACGGCTGTGAACGACTGGGAACCCCAAACGGGGCTTGTCGACACCGCGGAATCGTGTCCCGATCCTAAACAGTACAGTGTGCAGTACCTCGCACAATCGTAAATAAAGCAGTAAAACATGGCATAAGTACAGGATAGTAATAAAGCCCCAAACTAGTTTGTGGCCCCAAGAAATAAGACTGAATCAAGCTCTGGCTCAGGGGGGTCCCATATACCTCCCGGATGTGGATAGCGCGATAAATCAAGGAACAGGTATCAAGTACTAGGGGTCTTACGGGACACAAGTGGGCGTTCGGAAACCAAATATTTTCTATCACCCACCGATGCCTCTGCTTATTTCAATTTTAGTTGTTAAACAGAAATTTAAAGTGACGATAAGTAAAACTAGAATCATCTCCAACATTAACACGCGGCAAAACATCAGCAACTGTGGCATATGACAACACACTTCAGCACTTGAGCAAGCAACTACGACGCGCGAGTCCAACTATCTACCAAACAACAGGTAATAGGGTGTGTCCAAGGCAATATATGGCTGCAAGGGATATCACGGGTACGAAACTAAAGCATCGCAACACAGATAGCAATAGATCAACAGGAGGGAATAAAGACTATAAAAGTAAGATAGGTAGAAAGGGGGGGATGCTCGCCTGAAAACATTGTCGAAGGTTTTCCCCGAAGATCGGGGCGAAGCTCACATCAACTCAACGGCCTTATCCGCGAAGAAGCAACACACTAGCATAAACACCGGATGCAATATTTAATACAACGGCAGAAGATCGGCATGATGCATGCATGATGGATGGCATGGCAAAGAGGCGATGCAATTAGGTCATATTAAGCGGAACCGGGGTCCCGACAATTAGTTAGGTGGTTCAAGTTGTTTAAACCCCCGCATAATAAATGTTGCTTCAACATGGCAAAGAGATAGCACCGGTTCGCTACACCAATTTAAATGAGGCCGATATGAGACTAGTTTTACCCGCATATGGCCCCATATGTAATTATTAGGTGAATCGGCATAAGGCCCCCAAACCACATGATAAGATGCACGCATGAACAATTATTATGCGACAAGTTGTATCTCAATTATAAAATAGGGTTTGCGGGAGAGGGTTCACACATCAGAGGGGGCTCGACGATCTTGGGGTTCCGGGGTCGGGTCCAGGGTCCATGGTTCAGGGTTCGACGGCCTTGGCGGGATCGTTCTCGGACTCCGGGGGTTAGGGTCTTGGCGGAGCGTTCTCGGATAACGGAGGTAGATCTTGATGCATCCGGGCCTCGATGTCCGGGGGCAGAACTTGTATCAGTGTCGGGGCGCATCGGCTTCTTCCGGGTCGGTGCCGTTCTCGTCGCATTCGCGGTCTTCGGATCATGTCGACGATCATGGCGTTCAGGGGAAGTTCTCGGCGTTCCGCGTTGGTATCCTTATCGTCCGGGTACGGAAACGGTCTTCAGGGTTCGCCATCGGATCCGCGGATCAGGGTCTTCGGATTCCGTGAGGAAGAGCTTGTAGTTCCAGGATCTTCGGCCTCGATCATCGGAATCCGTGAAGGAGACCTTGGCGTCCGGGGTTCGTGAGGCGGACTTGGCGTTCGGGTCGCGGCATCCTCGGTTCCGTGATGGAGTTCTTGTCGGGTTTTGCATCGGGAACCTTGCAACCGGGGTACTCCTGTTCCTGGAGCTCGAACGCGGGTCCACAGGCGGCGGAGGTTGGCGCAGGACGGCGAAGGGTGGTTGGCGAGATCGGCCTGGTGGCGGTCTTGTGCAAGGGGGCGGCACGGGGTGGTCCTGGCGAGGTGGGCCCCGACGGAGAGGGCCCGCGCGGGGTCCGGCGCGGCGGCGGCAGACGACGGGCCGGCTCCGGGCGGAAGCGAGCGCCGGCGGGAGCGGGGTCGCTGGAGGCGGCGGCGAGCGCCGGCGGGAGCGGAGGCGGTCCGAGGCGGAGCTCCGCGAGGCGCTGGCGGCGGCGGCAGAAGCTGGCGGCGGCGCGCGCACGGGAGCGAGGAGGAGCGGCGAGAGGGGGGAGCGGCGGCGAGCACGCAGGCGGGCGGGGCTACTCGCGGCCAAGGGGGGGTTCTGGGCGGCGGAGGCGACTGCGCGGGAGAGAGGAGGGAGGAGGGAGGAGGAGAGAGGCGGCCGGCGAGCGGCACCGCGGCGGCGGCGGCGGAAGGGTGCTCGCTGGAGGGCGGGTTGCGGCCGGAGACGGGCGGAGCACGCGGGGAGGTGCGGGGCACGCGCGGGACGCGGCGGTGGTGGCCGGGGCGGCGGTCTGCGAGGGTGGCCGGGAGGAGGGCATGGCGGCGCTAGGGAGGAGGCGGGCGGCGGGGCTGAGCGGGGTGGCGGCAGAGCGCGGGAGAGGGAGGGCGACGAGCGCGGCGTGCGCTCGCCGGACGCGGCGGCGAGGTGTGGCGAGGGGGGGGGCGGCAGGGGTGGAGCGCGGCGGAGCGCTGCGGCCGGGGCGGATGGTGGCGTCGGGCTCGGCTTGGGGAACGCGGGGCTCAGAGAGAGGTGGAAGAAGGGGCGCACGCGGTGGGGTCGGGAGCGGGCCAGGGTAGGGTCCACGCGGCAGGGAGAGAGAGGGTTGGGGGCGCGTGCGTGAAGGCGTGTGTGTGCTGGGCTGCTGCGTGTGCTGGCGTGTGTGGGGGGGTGGGGGTGAGAAAGAGAGGAGAGAGAGGGGAGGGTTGGGCCATGTGGCGTGCAGGGAGTGGCTAGAGGGAAGGGGAGGGGTGAGGTGGCGGATGGGGATAGGGTGGGGTGAGGTGGGGGTGTAGGTTGGGTAGCCTTTTAGGTGGGTTTAGGATTAGATGGGGCTGGCAGGTTGGCCGATTTAGTTTTCTGGGGCGGTCGTTCGGGTCGATCTGGCCCGTTCGACTGCCCCAACTAAAATAAAATAAATATTTTATTATTTATAAACGGAACTTTTGCAAACCGATACTAGACAAAAATAAATAATCCGGACAAGCCCGGGTTTTGGGTTTTAAATAAAGACGGGGCGTTTAATATAGAAAACAAAGATAGGGTTTTTAGCAAAATGGTTTCAAACAGATAGATGCATGCTGATGTTATGCTGATGCACCGAGACAAGACATGCGATTATGACGATGCGATGCACGAATTCAACGCGATTTTCTAGTAGTGGTTTTGCGGGATGCCACAATTCGACACCACTAACAAAGGATCTCGCCCTCGAGATCCGCCTCATGGTACCGGAAGGAAGGCCGGCGGTCTGCGTCTTCTCGCTTCGTGTAGATCTTCGCGACACCACTAACAAAAGATCGTTGTCCCTGTCCGTCAAGAGAGCACTCCGGATAAACAACGGACGAAGTTAAAGGCAAGGCCACCTCTAACTTCCATGGAAGGAGTAAAATTGCATCGATCCACCATTCAATGTACATAAGCGAATGATAAGAGTAGTGGTATGGTCGCGACTCCATCCCGCACTCAAAGCATTACTATGTACCCGAATAGACAGATTATGCAACCAACCCTCAGGATTCAGACTGAAGATCTCGACAAGCGAGGTTCGGAAACAAAGGAGTGATGCAGACTCTGCATCGGATCTGGCATAGATGATGTCGTCGCGTCGGAAAACACCGGAAGGCACAAACGAAGAACAAAGAATGGTAACACCGTAGACGGATTCATCAGGCAGCTTGAACACCGGACGGTAGAACACCGTTAACCAAGAAGGAAGCGAAACCCTGAAGGTACGACGGAAAACCCAACCACGAGAAATCCTGGACTCGAAGAGAGAGAAGAGAGCGGTTTCAAAACACGTAGAGGTAAGAGGAGAACAGCAGAGGGGTAAGGAGTAAAATCAGACCTAACCAGAACTATCCAACCGTTTTTCGAATATAGTTTCGACACTCTACTTCGGCCGTTAGCTAGGTTATCCTACAGGCTGGACTTGTGGGGTATCGCAACTGCTGAGCTCTGATACCACTCTGTAACACCCTCAGAATCGGACCTATGCAAGTTTGAGCAAAATTCGCCAAACCCGCATAGAAACGATTCAAAGGTGCCCACCAGGCACTTTCGTGCGGGTGGAAAACGAAGTAATAACATTACACAACAGTCCTCGATGGGACCCACAGAACAGATATATATAACAGCGACTCAAAGAGTCAAGAATACAGGTATAATATACAAAGATCCAAATCACCTTGAAAACGATAGAGCGTCCGACTACGGACAAGATGCAAATGGGGCTAAGAGCCCTGAAGAATAACCAATGGCGTCCATAACCCTGCCCAGGCCAAGCCGGAAGGGTAACCCTGCTAACGGCGTCGATCTCAAAACCTGCTTAAACAAAAAGGGGTGCCGACAAAGGGCAGAGGAAAAAGAGGAGCGTCAGTACTGAGGCCAGTACACGGCGAGGCTAGAATTCGGCGGTCCTCGCCTACATAGGTATGGTGGACTGAGCGGCAGCGGCAGCATGCACTGAACAACCTATAGAGACTCGATACAGCTGGCGGCTATCAGAGAGGGGTGAGAAAGACCTATTCGGATCCAACCTGTTACTAGCATCAAACAAACCCATCCTGGTGTTTCCCCCTCGAGACCAAACGAGGAAGTCAACCGAGGAACTCACACAGTTGGCAGTTTTACTTATTCAGTTATAGTTGCGGCACTTTACTAGTCAGGTTTAGATAATCGTCCTGATAAAGTAAACAGTGGCCACTTTTAGTTAACCATTCCGTGATAGTTGCAACAATTACTAATCAGGTACAGATAGCATGAGATAAACCCAAAACCCAGCAGTTGTTGGTACTTTTATTCAGCCATTCCGTTGTAGTTGCAATACTTACTAGTCAGATACATTTGTCGCAAGCGACAACCAATCAAGCAATGGTGGGCAGTATTAATTAGCCATTCCATTATAGTGAAGCTGATTACTAGTCATTATAAGTCAAATTTATAGCAGTAAACTTTAGTTATGCTTGTCTATGATCGAGAAACTGTGCTCCAAGTCGTCCATATCCGCGGACACGGCTTTCAGAAAGTTTTACCCGGCCGGGGTGCACCAATAGCAACACACACTCGATCAACCTCGGAAAAACCAAATCAAAACCCAACGAGGCCTTCACGACAAAGCAATCACAGGATTCAGAAATATTTCAGGGGGCCACCCCATTAAGCTACCCGCAACGAAGTAAGCTAGCTCCGAGACGGACTCAAGGTCTGGGTAATACGGCTGTGAACGACTGGGAACCCCAAACGGGGCTTGTCGACACCGCGGAATCGTGTCCCGATCCTAAACAGTACAGTGTGCAGTACCTCGCACAATCGTAAATAAAGCAGTAAAACATGGCATAAGTACAGGATAGTAATAAAGCCCCAAACTAGTTTGTGGCCCCAAGAAATAAGACTGAATCAAGCTCTGGCTCAGGGGGGTCCCCTATACCTCCCGGATGTGGATAGCGCGATAAATCAAGGAACAGGTATCAAGTACTCGGGGTCTTACGGGACACAAGTGGGCGTTCGGAAACCAAATATTTTCTATCACCCACCGATGCCTCTGCTTATTTCAATTTTAGTTGTTAAACAGAAATTTAAAGTGACGATAAGTAAAACTAGAATCATCTCCAACATTAACACGCGGCAAAACATCAGCAACTGTGGCATATGACAACACACTTCAGCACTTGAGCAAGCAACTACGACGCGCGAGTCCAACTATCTACCAAACAACAGGTAATAGGGTGTGTCCAAGGCAATATATGGCTGCAAGGGATATCACGGGTACGAAACTAAAGCATCGCAACACAGATAGCAATAGATCAACAGGAGGGAATAAAGACTATAAAAGTAAGATAGGTAGAAAGGGGGGATGCTCGCCTGAAAACATTGTCGAAGGTTTTCCCCGAAGATCGGGGTGAAGCTCACATCAACTCAACGGCCTTATCCGCGAAGAAGCAAAACACTAGCATAAACACCGGATGCAATATTTAATACAACGGCAGAAGATCGGCATGATGCATGCATGATGGATGGCATGGCAAAGAGGCGATGCAATTAGGTCATATTAAGCGGAACCGGGGTCCCGACAATTAGTTAGGTGGTTCAAGTTGTTTAAACCCCCGCATAATAAATGTTGCTTCAACATGGCAAAGAGATAGCACCGGTTCGCTACACCAATTTAAATGAGGCCGATATGAGACTAGTTTTACCCGCATATGGCCCCATATGTAATTATTAGGTGAATCGGCATAAGGCCCCCAAACCACATGATAAGATGCACGCATGAACAATTATTATGCGACAAGTTGTATCTCAATTATAAAATAGGGTTTGCGGGAGAGGGTTCACACATCAGAGGGGGCTCGACGATCTTGGGGTTCCGGGGTCGGGTCCAGGGTCCATGGTTCAGGGTTCGACGGCCTTGGCGGGATCGTTCTCGGACTCCGGGGGTTAGGGTCTTGGCGGAGCGTTCTCGGATAACGGAGGTAGATCTTGATGCATCCGGGCCTCGATGTCCGGGGGCAGAACTTGTATCAGTGTCGGGGCGCATCGGCTTCTTCCGGGTCGGTGCCGTTCTCGTCGCATTCGCGGTCTTCGGATCATGTCGACGATCATGGCGTTCAGGGGAAGTTCTCGGCGTTCCGCGTTGGTATCCTTATCGTCCGGGTACGGAAACGGTCTTCAGGGTTCGCCATCGGATCCGCGGATCAGGGTCTTCGGATTCCGTGAGGAAGAGCTTGTAGTTCCATGATCTTCGGCCTCGATCATCGGAATCCGTGAAGGAGACCTTGGCGTCCGGGGTTCGTGAGGCGGACTTGGCGTTCGGGTCGCGGCATCCTCGGTTCCGTGATGGAGTTCTTGTCGGGTTTTGCATCGGGAACCTTGCAACCGGGGTACTCCTGTTCCTGGAGCTCGAACGCGGGTCCACAGGCGGCGGAGGTTGGCGCAGGACGGCGAAGGGTGGTTGGCGAGGTCGGCCTGGTGGCGGTCTTGTGCAAGGGGGCGGCACGGGGTGGTCCTGGCGAGGTGGGCCCCGACGGAGAGGGCCCGCGCGGGGTCCGGCGCGGCGGCGGCAGACGACGGGCCGGCTCCGGGCGGAAGCAAGCGCCGGCGGGAGCGGGGTCGCTGGAGGCGGCGGCGAGCGCCGGCGGGAGCGGAGGCGGTCCGAGGCGGAGCTCCGCGAGGCGCTGGCGGCGGCGGCAGAAGCTGGCGGCGGCGCGCGCACGGGAGCGAGGAGGAGCGGCGAGAGGGGGGAGCGGCGGCGAGCACGCAGGCGGGCGGGGCTACTCACGGCCAAGGGGGGGGGTTCTGGGCGGCGGAGGCGACTGCGCGGGAGAGAGGAGGGAGGAGGGAGGAGGAGAGAGGCGGCCGGCGAGCGGCACCGCGGCGGCGGCGGCGGAAGGGTGCTCGCTGGAGGGCGGGTTGCGGCCGGAGACGGGGGGAGCACGCGGGGAGGTGCGGGGCACGCGCGGGACGCGGCGGTGGTGGCCGGGGCGGCGGTCTGCGAGGGTGGCCGGGAGGAGGGCATGGCGGCGCTAGGGAGGAGGCGGGCGGCGGGGCTGAGCGGGGTGGCGGCAGAGCGCGGGAGAGGGAGGGCGACGAGCGCGGCGTGCGCTCGCCGGACGCGGCGGCGAGGTGTGGCGAGGGGGGGGCCGGCAGGGGTGGAGCGCGGCGGAGCGCTGCGGCCGGGGCGGATGGTGGCGTCGGGCTCGGCTTGGGGAACGCGGGGCTCAGAGAGAGGTGGAAGAAGGGGCGCACGCGGTGGGGTCGGGAGCGGGCCAGGGTGGGGTCCACGCGGCAGGGAGAGAGAGGGTTGGGGGCGCGTGCGTGAAGGCGTGTGTGTGCTGGGCTGCTGCGTGTGCTGGCGTGTGTGGGGGGGGGGGTGGGGGTGAGAAAGAGAGGAGAGAGAGGGGAGGGTTGGGCCATGTGGCGTGCAGGGAGTGGCTAGAGGGAAGGGGAGGGGTGAGGTGGCGGATGGGGATAGGGTGGGGTGAGGTGGGGTGTAGGTTGGGTAGCCTTTTAGGTGGGTTTAGGATTAGATGGGGCTGGCAGGTTGGCCGATTTAGTTTTCTGGGGCGGTCGTTCGGGTCGATCTGGCCCGTTCGACTGCCCCAACTAAAATAAAATAAATATTTTATTATTTATAAACGGAACTTTTGCAAACCGATACTAGACAAAAATAAATAATCCGGACAAGCCCGGGTTTTGGGTTTTAAATAAAGACGGGGCGTTTAATATAGAAAACAAAGATAGGGTTTTTAGCAAAATGGTTTCAAACAGATAGATGCATGCTGATGTTATGCTGATGCACCGAGACAAGACATGCGATTATGACGATGCGATGCACGAATTCAACGCGATTTTCTAGTAGTGGTTTTGCGGGATGCCACAACATGCATACACAAGTTTCTGCAAAAACAAACAATTTAACAGAAGCAATTTACTAAACAAAGGGCATGGTTAGAAAGTACTTGTCCTGCTGATTCCATTGATATAAAATTTGTAAAATTTGGACGTGTGGTTTGAAAGTTATGAATTTTTCAAATTGGAACATCTAATAGACACAATTTCTGTTTTA
Organism: Avena atlantica; assembly: GCA_910589765.1. Classification (NCBI taxonomy): domain Eukaryota; kingdom Viridiplantae; phylum Streptophyta; class Magnoliopsida; order Poales; family Poaceae; genus Avena; species Avena atlantica. Next base: position 29,437,263 of record OU342735.1, read on the forward strand.
AATCATCTCTCGGACACGCGGCGCTTTCCTATTGGTGCGTACCGTTTCACGCGGATTGGTCGCTGTGAGGTGTTAGATCTAAGTTGGATCGAGCGGCGCAGAGACACTCATACCCTTTCGTTTAAGTCAACCTATCCCAACCGTGCGATCTAGATCTAATGGTTGCGGTGCTCTGACCAAGGATTGGCGGCGCAATCCAGCGACGAGCGGCGGCGCGGCTCTGCTGGCGGCGGTTCTGGAGGAGCAGGAAGCAAGGGAGGAGGAGAGATGGCTCACCAGGTTCGCAGGAGGTTGCAGAAGCTCGACGTGCTCGCGAGAAGGCAAGGGGCGCACGAGGATGACCAAAATTTCTCGCCGGAGTTTGCCTGGCGTCGGGCACGTACTGGCGTTGTGGTTGGCGAGGCTACAGAGCACGGTAGGACACGAAACAAGTGGCGTTAGATGCGGACAAGTTCACTGGTCACAGGCGTATCTTTGGAAAGACGAGGGGCAGTCAGATGGTTACCAGGGAAGTCGTCGGAGAGGGAGCAGACGACGGTGATGTTCAGTCGAGGAGGTTGCCCACGTCCTGGGTCAAGTGCGGGCAAGTTGAGGATGCAGAGAGAATCGCCAGGGTCTGGGGGTCACGCTTGGGTGCTCGAGGAGGCGAGGGGCGGTAGGGTTTGGCCGGAATTGTCGCCGGAGCTCGCTGGAGGAGAGGGCGGTGTAGGGAAAATTGGGGACAGCCTGGGGGCTCCGGTGGGGCGATGACTGGGGGGAAATGGAGAGGGAAGGGAGGCGATTAAGAGGGAAAGGTCGCGGGGCTGTTTACTGGCGTGATTAACGCGAATTAAGCCGAGCTTTAAACGACTGCAACGGCCGGCGGAGTGAGGGGCGGGGTCAGCGGGGTGAGGAAGATGATGATGTGGCGGTGGGGTCGCTTGGCAGCGAGAGAGAGGAGGAGGAGGTGGGGTCCGGTTGTCATTCGCTGTGCGGGTTCTGTCTGTGGTGAAAAAGGATTCACTCGGGGTGAGAGGGAGAGGTGGGTTGGACTGGGCTTAAGGGGCTAGGCTGAGTCTGTTCCATTTTTTTTATACTAAACCTTTTTATTTTCTGATTTTGAATATTCTGATTTGGTTTTCAAACAAATAATTCAAGCAACAAATCAATTCAAATCTCAACTAAAATTTGTGTAGAATCAAATACTGATTAACAACACTTTCCAAAGTCAAATTTAGAATAATATATTTATCCTTTTTAGTGTCTTTTAATTATTTAAAATAGGCTCTAGTTTTAATTAAATAAGATTTAATAACATTTTTAAATATCCATTTGAATTCAAATCACCACCAAACTTTTGGTGAAGTTTAATTCTGTTTATCAACATATTTCAAAGTCCAAAATAAAATAATTATCACATCCCAAGATTTTCCAAATCTTGTAATGTGAAAAATAAATAAACAAAATAAATTATTGTTGAATTTTAGGGTGAAAAGAAACTTTTGTTTTTATATGGAAAATAAAATCCCATCTTGAACAAACTTTAATTAAAGTTTGAATCTAACAAAATCCAAATCAAGAGAAATGCATTCCTCAATGAATGTATCTTGAAATTTAAACACTTGGAAAATAAATCCAAACCCAAAACCCTAATGGAATAAAAATCATTTTCAAGTTATCTCTAAGACCATGGATTTGATCCAAATAGAAAATTTTCAAACAAACATTTCAAAATGATCAAGTATGACAAATGGAAATATTATAAAACCATATAAATTAATTTCATTCAATTTGGAGCCATAAAGAAAATATTATGAATTTAGTAAGATAAGGAAATTGAATTTCCAAAGATAATAAAGCACTTATCAAAAAATCCATACAAAATGGTGAGCAAATGATCCTAAAAAGATTTAAAGGATAAATAAATCTCAAATAAGATTTTACAAACTGGAATCACCAAGTTTGGATCTATAAATAAAAAGATAAGGATTTTATAAGATGAAGAAAAAAATATTAAATAAGGAATATTTAAAGACCAAATTAAACCTTGGCCTAATCCATTAAGCAAATGGAATTAATGGAATCCAAATCCAAATCCAAATAAAATAAAAGGATAAAGAATTTCCAAAATAAAATAAAATGGCATTAACCATTCTATCCCTATTTTAATAACGACAAATCTCTAATAAGAATAATTATATAATTCATGAGAAAATAGTATTTTGGAATTCACCCAAGTGGAATAAAAGTCGTTTAATTAACTTAAATAAAATAAATCTTCCAAATAAAATTTAGGGAATTAAAACTATACTAATTCCATTGGAATTAAAACAAATACCCAATTCAATTGATTTATGAATCATATTAAATACTTTCCAAATAATTCAAGATGAATTATTTGACACCCTATTAAACAAATAAAAAACCTACTGAAAACATTTGGAAGGTTTGGGAATTTAAATGGTGTTTGAAAACATTATTAAAACTTATTTGATTTAAAACAAGGGCCTTTTTGAATAATTGAAAAGACCCCAAAAAGAATAAAGTTTTATTCAAAAATTGACTTCAGATTATATTACTAATCAGTATTTAAACCTACAGAAATCTTGGTTGAAGCTTGAATTCAAATTGATGTTTGAATTGTTTAATTAAAATCAAAACAAAATATTAGAAAAGGAAAAAGAAAAACAATCTGAATAAAAAAAAGGAAACGAACCCAGCCAGCCCAGCTAGCCCAACAAGGCCCAGCAAGCCCATTCCCCACCCCACCCGCAGCGAACTGTTTCCACTCATGAATCAACCCACAGCATCGCTGACAGATGGACCCCACCCCCCCCACTCTCTCTCTCTCTCTCTCTCTCTCTCTCTCTCTCTCTCTCTCTCTCTCTCTCTCTCTCTCTCTCTCTCTCTCTCTCGCTGCCAGACGACCCAACGGTCACATCATCATCTTCCTCACCCTGCTGACCCCGCCCCTCACCTCGCCGGCTGTTGCAGGCGATTAAAACTCGGCTTAATACGCGTTAACCACGCCATTAAACGACCCCGCGATCACGCATACTAATTCGCCTGCGTCTCCTCTCCCGTTCCCCCTCAGTCCCTCACCCTAGCGCGCCCCCAGGCTGCTCAATTTCTCTCTACACCGTCTCTGTCACCGACGAGCTCGCAGTCAAATTCCGGCCAGCCTCCTCCTCCCCTCGCCCACTGGAGCACACAAGCACATTCCCCAGCCTCTGGCACACCTCACTGTACCTCCCGTTCATCCGCACGAGCACCACAGCGTCGGCAACGACGACACCAAGCACCACCGCTGCCTGCCATTTCCTCCGGCGAGCTACTGACGCCAAACCAGTGCGCCCCTCGTGTTCTGGTGAGTACCTCTACAACCCCAAGACCGTGCGCATCCTCCTGATACTTTTTCTCGCTTGCTTGCATCCCAGGCGCTCGTCTTCGACCACGACCGTGCGCACCCGACGGCAGCAAGAACTTCGGTGAGCGATTCCGATCAACCTCGTGCGCCCCTTCGACCAACGCGAGCAGGTTGAGCATCAGCATCATTCAACGAATCCGGTGAGCCCCCTCTCTCTCTTTCTCGCTTCCTGCATTGCCGGTGACGCTACTGCCAGGCCGCCGCCGCCGCGCGTCAGAGTCCAGCGCCGCCAGTTCTAGGTCATTACACTAGGACCGTTGGATCTTAATCCTAAGGCTTAGATAGAATCACTTATAAACGAAGGGGTATGCGATCTGTGCCGTGCGATCAAGTTGGATCCTGCGGTCTGTGTTTGTCGATCCACGCGAAACGTTTTCAGCCAATCAGATTGCTCCACGTGGCCCAGAGTCTGTTTTAAAAACCAGATTTTCTATTAGATGTGTCAATTTGAAAAATTCATAACTTTCAAACCACACGTCCAAATTTTGCAAATCTTATATTAATGGAATCAGCAAGACAAGTACTTTCTGACCATGCACTTTGTTTAGTAAAATGCTTCTGTTAAATTGATTGTTTTTGCAGAAACTTGTGTATGCATGTTTAGAATATAAAAATTGTTCTAAAATGATTTTGGGGATAAAATCTTTGGCAAATGGTTTGTTTTGAACCTACTGACCCTAGGAATCAATTGGTGGTTTCAAAAATGTATTTGGTGAAGCAAAAGAGTAAAACCTTGAATTAAAACATTTCTAGCCAAATAAAAATATGGTTTAATTGTTAAAAATGATTTTGGAGGAAAATCTTTGGGAAATGTTTTGTAATAAACTCTCTGACCCAAACACCAAGTTATATGGTTTAAAAATGTATTTGGTGAACCCTATAAAAAATTACTACTTTGCTAAAGACATTTCCAACCACATAAAATAATGACTTGGTTTAAAAATGGTTTATGAAGTAAAATATTTTGCAAATGGTTTTGCCACTTTATAAAATGACCATTAGGTGTTTCCAAATGTTTATGACCCATTAGGAACCACTTTTACAAATAAAACAATCTTTTGCATGTTTGTATGCATTGTTTTGTTTCTATCATTTTATGTGATGAATTGCTTGAATGGTAGATTGAAATATTGCTTGCTTGATTGAATTGTAGTGATTTGAAGTGTGCAAAGATCAAGGAGTGAACCTACACTCTCTACCAAAAAGGCAAGTGATGCTTCATACTTTTGTCCCATTATTTTCACTATGCATTAGTGATATTTCTAAGTAGGACTTGCATGGAATTTTTGCTAAGTATAAACTATGCTATGGGAAATCCTAGTAGATGAAACCTTAGTAGAATTTCCTAAGTTAAGATTCCTACTACTATCATGCTTAGCTTAGCTAGTAGAAAACAAGGGTGGAATATATATTCATGCTATGGAAAATTTCTAAGTCTGAGGACTTGTGTTTTGTTTAATAAAACAACTAAGTAAATGAATCACCTGAGTGGAATGGAAGGAATGGTTTGTGTTGAGTGGTTACACAACGCCAGGGGAATGGTGAACCTTGTGTATCACACTTGTGGAATGCCACCTAGGAACAAAGAGATTTGAGATATCAAATGTTGAGAAGCTTCAAGTGCAGCCACTTGGCATTATGGGCTCTGCCTGGATCATATAGGTTGCAATAACTTAGCCAAATGGACAGTTGGTGGTAGGAGATTGATAGGTTGGAGCGCGTCCATTTTGGTCTAAGGGAAGGCTTCTGAAAGATCTTGTCTTGGTGAAACCAAGTCTTGTGGGGAAAGTGCACCACCTCTGCAGAGTGTAAAATCTAAGTACTTAGCCATGTCCCTGGCAAAGGACAATTTGAGCATCAAGACATGGAAGCTATCAAGAATCTCCTCATCCCAATTTCTAAGTAAAAACTTGTGGGTGAACAAGGGATTGAAGGATTATCGTGGGAATGACCACGGCAGATGCTGCAATCGGAAGCGAGTAGTAGAACGAAGGGCAAGGGCGGCCAGCCATCTGCGGTGCGACATGAGGGCGGAGACACAGGGTTTTACCCAGGTTCGGCCCCCCGGAGGGTAAAGACCTACTCCTGCTAGATTGTATTATGATGGAGGTACAATGGGGCGAGCTCGACGGCTAGGCGGCGAGTCGCTTGGGTGGATGATGGAACGTATCCTCTACACGCCCTGTAGGGAGGTTTATATAGACTCACCTCCCCTAGGGTTTACATATCTCAACCGAATCAGTTAAGGCTTCGTTACTCGTTTAACCTAATCCGACTGGGCCTATCTACTCGTATGGGCCTTCAGCTTCCAATCGCTTGGATCCACGCCAGGTCTTGATCCAGTCGCCGTCTTGCAGGCCCACTCGCCAGTTTGTGGGCCGGTCGGAAACGTCCTCCTGGGTATACCCCGGTAGGCATATCCCCATTAGTAGTCCCCGAGGCCGTCGTCGATTGGGCGCAGGTGGTTGCTGGCAGTCGGAGCATATGGGTCCAATGCGGACACCCAGTCGAATCGGTGGCGGGCTCCTGAATAAAGGAAAAATCTAGTCATTCTGGTCGCAGCTCGGCGAACGGGTCGGCGAAGTACTTAATCACTGTTGTAGAGATTGGGTCGGCGAGCCGAGTGGCTGAAGTTGGACCGTCAAGCACAGTCAAAACTAGCCGTTGGGGTAATCCAACGGTAACTTTTGGCGTAATCACCGCGTAGTAACGGCTCCCTGATTTAGCGGGTAACAACCGCTATATAAAGGGAATGGTAGGCGATCGGAGAACCATCTCCTCGTCATTTCCTCCGATTGAGCACACCTCCGTTCTCCTCCGCATCGCGATCCAGGCGATCCAAAATCCTCCGACCCCCCGAACCTTTCCGCCAATGGCCCCCTCCACCGAACCATGGGGCAGGTCCAAGTGTACGAGAGCGCTACTGGCATCTTTCGAGGAGGCCGGGATCCTGCACGCCGGCAGGTGGCGCATCCCCGTGGCCGGAGAGGTGACTCCGGACCCGCGCAAGGGAGAATTCGTCTGCTTCACCAGCCACCTGGAACGGGGGCTGGGATTCCCCACTTCTCTCTTCTTTCGGCGCTTCTGCGCCTACTACGGGATCCAGCCATCGGACCTGGGCCCACACAGCATCTAGCAGCTCGCCATTTTCGTGGCGTTCTGCGAGTGCTACCTGGGCTGCAGGCCCTATTTCCCCCTGTGGCAAGATCTGTTCAACGGGCGGATCAGCCGCGAAGAAGCAGGCGGCCCAATGCTTGCCGCGGGCGGCTGGACGTTTCAATTGAAATCGAAGGCCTCCTTTTTCGATCTGATGCTACCTGCCAAGGCGGCAAGCGAATGGAAGAAGTCTTGGTTTTACGTCACCGAAGCGACTCCAAACGGCGAGGTGGCGATCCCAAGATACTCCGCCGACCGGCCCGAACCACGCCGACTCCAAGTCGGCAAGCTTCCAACAGACAAGCGGATGGTTGTGGATGAGATGCTTTAGACCATCCGCGGCCTGAAGAAGAAAGGCCTCCAAACCATCAATTTGTACAACTGCTGGCTCGGGCGGCGACTCGTCCCCCTGGCCCGCCGTCACCATTATATGTACGAATACACGGGCCGGGAGGACTCGACGAAATCCAGCCTCGCCGAGTGGCAACTCGAGGATTACCTCCCAGCGTTGAAGAAGATCACCCAGGCAGCATACCTGGACGCGAAGGCTGGGGTCGCCCCCTACACCCCGAAGCATCCAGCCCCGACGGTAAGTCATATTCTATCATTCGCAGTCGCAGTTAGTGCTGTCGCGGTTATACTGATACTGTCTCGTGCATATTGCAGTTATTTCAAGTGGTGGAAGGGTGGCTTCCGCTCGCGGACGACGAGAATTCGAGCTCGTCCGTCCAGGACGGGGGCGAATCCCTGAAGGGTTTCGCGGCATAGTAAATCAAAATTTTCTATGGATGCGAACAAAGGGAAGCCAAGATCTAATCTAGGAGATGCAAACAAAGAGAGAGATTGGATTAGATCTTCGTACCCTTGAAGATTCGCACAGCGGAACGTTCGTCGGAACGTGGGTGATGTAGTCGTACTCGCTTCTCCTCCTCGCGATCCGATCCGATCTAGCACCGCAAGTGGCGATGCCTCCGTGAGATGCACACATGCAGCACCTAGACGTCTCCTCCTTCCTTGATCCAGCAAGTATGGTGGAGAGACGGATTGGATCTACAACACGACGGCGCGGTGCAAATGGTGGAGAGTTTCTGCAGCAGGGCTTCGCCTACACGTAGTCGGGAGGGAGAGAGAGAGGAGGGCAGCAGGGCGACTAGGCTTGAGGGGAAGGTGTGGGGGGTGGTGCGCCCCAGCCCTCTATATATAGAGGGGTGGGCGCCATCCCTAGCCCCTCCCCCAAGCCTAGGCTGGCGGCCAAAGGAGGGAGGAGTGGGGGCAAGGAACCCCCCCTTCTAGAAGCTCCAAACTAGGGTTTCCCCTTGTTTGGCCGGCTGGGCCCTATGGGACCTTGTGCCCCTGGCCCAATGCGGCCAGGGCACTCCCTCATAGGCCCATGCCCCCTCCCGACAGGTGGGACCACGTTGGCCCCCTTCCGGAAGGTTCTAGAAGCTTCCGGTACAATACCGATTAACCCGGAACAATTCCGAACTCCAAAAACGGCACTGCCTTATATGAATCTTATTCTCCGGACCATTCCGGAACCTCTCGTGATGTCTCGGATCCCATCCGAGACTCCGAACAAAAACTCATAAACCAATTATCCAATCTATCCTAGCGTCCAGACACGTTAAGTGTGTGACCCTTCGAGTTCGAGAATATGCAGACATGATCTTCTATCAATAATCAACAGCGGGGTCTGGAAACCCATATTGACTCCCACACATTCATCGATGATCATATCGGATGAACCACGATGTCAGGATTCAATCAATCCCATATATATATTGCCTTCGTCTCGCGATATTTTACTTGCCCGAGATTTGATCGTTGGTACCGTCATACCTAGTTCAATCTCGTTCACAGCAAGTACTTTACTCGTTCCGTAATCCGATATCACTTTGTGATTAACTCCTTAACCACATGCTTGCAAGCGGTGTTGATATCGATTACCGAGTGGGCCCGAAGTATATCTCTCCGACTTGGGAGGGACAAATCCCATCTCGATACATACAACCCAACAGATACTTTCCGATCACCTGAGAGACACCTTTATGATCACCCTCTCATAGGATGACGTTTGATGACCTCAAAGCTTTCTTCCGATACCAGGGAGTTGTATTACCTCATGGTCTAAGGAATACAATATTTGACATAAGAAAAGCTTCGCAAAGATGAACACGATGACACGATCTAATTGCTTCGCTTAGTTTGGGTCTATCCATCATATCATTCTCCCAATGATACGATCTCATTATTAATCGATAACTCATGTCCATGGTTAGGAAACCTTAACCATCATTAATCAATGAGCTAGTCCATAGAGGCATACTAGGGACACGGTGTTGTTCACAAACCACACAAGTACTAAAGTTTCCGCTTAATACAATTCTAGCATGGAATATAAACATTATCATGAACAAGAATTATAATAATAACATCTTTATTATTTCCTCTAGGGCATAATTCCAACAATCGCCTCCTGCGAGGGGTGGCGTCGAGAGTGACAGGAGCGGCGACGACGACGAGTCCGAGGAAGAGGTGGCGCCGCTGGTTCGCAAAACTCGCGGACAGCGTCAGCATGAGCTCGAAGCGAGCAAAAGCCTCGAACTTCATGATGATGACGACGACGAGCTCCCCGAGCACGCCTCGCGTCGCGAGGCTACTCCATCGAAAAAGAAGAAGAAGAAAGAAGTGAAGGCCCCTCCAAAGAGGAAGACAAAGCCAGCGAGACAGGCATCTCCGCCTCATTCGCCGAGCAGCTCCAACACCACCAGCCTGGCCAGGGGTGAAGCGCCATAGACGATGGCGGCACCGGATATCACCACCGTCCTGAGTGAGGTGCCTCTGGCCTCGATGCCTCCCCCGTTCGCCCCAGTCTCTGGGTCGGGGCTGATCCGGTCGCGGCAGCTTCGCCTCCCAGGGAAGCTCCCGCCAAAAATGTTTCGAAAGCTCCTGTCGCGGCCTCGACAACGAAGAAGTCGTCCGTGTCCTGGGCGCATGATCTCCTAGAGATGGGTCTCAGTCGTAAACTGGGCCCCGGACTGGAGAAGCCGGCTGGCATCCGCACGGGACTACGGTTCATACCAGTCGCCAAGTGAGTTTTATTTACCTGTCTTGTTTTTCGTTGTACTCGAATCACTTTGCTTACGTAACCAATTTGCAGGACTGGAGTTAAAAAGATAGGCCATCTGTCCGTGGCCAAGGTGCCGCCAGTCGTCGCCGAGGAGGACCCTTGTCGGAAGAGGAAGGCTGATGAGGTCGCTGCCCCCACAGACAGTGCCAAGAAGGCCAAGAGCGACGAGGTCGTCACGGTGTCTGACGACACGACGGTGGCTCTGAGTGATCTTGCGGCGGGGGCGGCCTCGGCGATCAAGGAGGGTGCTCCCTCGACTGGGGTGACCGAGCCGGCCTCTTTTGGTCCCGACACATCCATCGCGACCTTCCCGCACTTCATGGCCAGAGCGGCCACGGCAAGTGGTACCACGCCATCGAGCCGCGCACCTGGGGTTGCCGAGACGGAGGTCGAGCAACGTCGTGGGCATACTCCGGCTCTTCTCACCTCCGTGGACGCACTACAACTTCATGGCATGCTGGGCGCAGCCATCCAGGTATGTCCAGTCCCCGAGGATCGGGCCACTGAATTGCAATGGTTAGATTCTTTTGATGTTGTGCTTTTATTTCTTGTGCCCAGTCCCCGAGTGCGCATTCGCTGAGTTTCAGCGGGTGGGCGCTCAGGAATTTTGATCGCCAGTCCCCGAGTGTCTAGTCATTGAATTTCAGCGGGTAGGCACTTAAGTTTTTCATCGCCAGTCCCCGAGTGTCCAGTCGCTGAATTTCAGCGGGTGGACACTTAGGTTTTTTGATCTCCAGTCCCCGAGTGTCCAGTCGCTGAATTTCAGCGAGTGGGCACTTTAGGATTTCGTGTTTGCTAACTGTTTGACTTTTGCACAGGGTTTGCAGCGTGAATCAGCCGACCGGCTGGCCGCGAAATGTCGCGCGGAAAAGGAACTTGTCGCCGTTCAAGAGGCGAACAAGGGTGGTAGCCTGTCACATCCCAAGATTTTCCAGATCTTGTAATGTGAAAAATAAATGAATAAAATAAAACTTTGTTGATTTTCAGGGTGAGAAGAAACTTTTGATTCCGATTGGAAACTTTCAAAACCTATTTGATCAAATAAAATCCTAAAGGCATTTAAAAAAACAATAAAGTTAAAAATATTTGGAATTACTATTTTGGATCTTTTAATAAAAAGATTTCGTTCCAAATAAAAGGTAAAAAATAAATAAGGATTATTTATAGAGCCAAATTAAACCTTGGCCAAGCTTTTGAAATAAAGTATTTCTATTTGATAAATGGAATAAAAGTTTATTTAAATAAAATAATGAGAGTTTATTAATGAACCAATTTTATTAAAGTAAAGGCTTTTCCCCATTTTAATTAAACACTAAAACTTGTTATTTTATTTTAAATAAGTTTTCCAAGTGTTTTATATTTTCAAGTAAAACCTACTGAATTGGTTTTGATATCATTTTCAAATGGAGTTTTAATAATCAAATCCTATTTTGAATTTATAACTAAGGACTATTTTATTTTTTAAATAGATCCTGAAAAGAATAAAAATATTATATTATTTTGGAACTTGGAATATTGTTGTTAAACAAAACCAAAACTCAAGGCAAAGTTCGGAGGAGTTTTGAAATCTTTTGAGTGTTTGTTTTGTTGTTTGAAATTCAAAGCAGAAAATCGAAATAGAAAAAGATAAAGCAATTAGAAAGAAAAAAATAGAATTAGACCTGACCCAACTCACCTGGCCCAGGAAGCCCAACTCTAGCCCAGCTTCTTCCCCCACGCGCGAACCGTTTTTCACCCACAGACAGACCCACTCAGCGACTGACTGGTGGACCCTCTCCCTATCTCACTCTCTCCCTGACGTCCAGACCCCACTGCCACCTCAGCGTCGTCTTCAACCCCCAGACCCCGCCCTGCCGTTGAAGACAAGAAACACCGGTGTTGATTGCGCGTTAATGGCCGCGTTACTCCCCCCGCGACCACGCCCATTTAACCGACTGCGTCTTTCCTTTCTTTCCCCTCAGACCCCGCTTCCCCTCTGCCCCCAGGCTGCGACAATTTCGCCTCGCATCGCCACTGCCTCCGGCGAGTTCCGCAAGCAATTCCGGCCAATAGACACCGCCCCTTTCCTCCTCGACCAAGCTCACACACTCCCCAGACCTAGGCGCACCTCCCCGTAGCATTAGCTCGCTCGCGCGCGTCCTTAAGCCTCGACAACGACGACAACCTGAGCGCCGCCGCGTCTGCTTCTTTTTCCAGTGACCTCCCCAGGTAAACCAGACCGCCCTGAGCCCTCCCAATCATGCTCACGTTAATCCCACACTCAACCGCATCTAACCATGCACCTATCTTGTCTTAGGGTGATCTGCAACGCCGTCCTCGACGACCACCAGAACCGCCTGACGCCGCCATCGTCTCCGGCAAGCGATTACTCCCGCTCCAGTGCGCCCCTCGCCAGACCAGCACCACCTCGAGCTTCACCTCGACCTCGCAAGCACGGTGAGCATCCCCGTTTCCTCCTTTGCTTCCTGTAGCCGCCGCAGCGTCATCGTCTGACCGTGCTGCCGCCGTTCACCACCGCTAGCGCCGCTGGTTTATGTCTAGTAGTTGTGAGTCGTTGGATTGTAATCGTACGCACGCGATAGAATAACTTAAACGAACAGGCATGGCCGATCTGTGCCGTGCATTACTAGTTAGATCTGACGGCCAGCATCGCTCGATCCACGCGAAGCGGTACTGACCAATTGAAACGTGTCGCGTGGCACCAGATGATTTAAAACAGATTTTAGAATCTGATTTAGATGCAAATTTGTAAACCTCATAACTTTTGATGCACACGTCCAAACTTTGCAAATTTTATATCAATGGAATCAGTGGAACAAGCCCTAGCCAACCATGCAATTTGTTTAGTAAAAAGCTTCTGGTAAAATGTTTGTTTTTGCAGAAACATTTGTATGCTTATTTAGGTTATAAAAATTATTCCAAAAAGTTTTTAGGGATGAAATCTTTGCAAAATGGTTTGTTGTGAATGTACTGACCTTAGGAACCAACCTATGGGTTTAAAAATGTATTTTGTGAAATTTAGGAGTAAATACTTGAATTTACTCATTTCTAGTCAAATAAAATATTGTTTTTGCTATGGAATTGATTTTTGGGTAAAACCTTTGAAAAATGTTTTGATTCAAACCTACTGACCCAAACACCAAGTTTTGTGAATTAACAACTTGTTTGGTGAACAATATAAAATTGTAGCCTTGCTAAAAGCATTTTCCACCACATGAAATGATGATTTGATTTAAAAATGGTCTTTAGATAAAACCCTTTTTACAAATGGTTTTGCCACTTAGAAAATGACCACTTTGAGCCGTATAATATATAGAGCCTAGTAGAAACCACCTTTGCAAATAAAACTATCTTTGGCATGCTTGCATGCATGACTTAGTTTCTATTATTTTATGTGTGTTGATTTGTTTGATTGATTATTGGTTGGAATGCTAGTTGATATTGTGTTTATTTGATTGATTTGTAGTGAAGTTAGAAAAGTGTGATATTAGCAAGGATCAAGAAGTGAACCAACATTCCCTACCAAAGAAAGGCAAGTGACACTATCATCCATGACCTACTATTTTCCTTACACTTAGTGGATTTTTGAAACATGCATGAAAAGGATTTCTATACTTTATGCTATGCAAAATCTTAATAGGATACCCCTATATATTCCTTAGTGAAAACAATGTAATTGTAGTATGCTTAGCCCAGCTATATATTGGGATGGGATACATGTTATGATTATATGAAGTATTGAAAAGACTTATGTTTTATATAATAAAACAAGTACTCAATGAACCACCTGCGTGGACAAGGATACTCAAGCTTTTGGACAAGGTGGCAACAAAAGGAACCATGTTTATATGGCAATCTCTTTTTGTTGTGCACTAGAAGAAAACCACCCAGGGACTTAGAGATTGAACATGTTTCTCATACAGTGGCTTCCGTGTACAGCCACGTGCTAAATGGGCTCTGGCTTAGTCAACTACATAGTGGAAGACCCATGCATTGGCATCTTCAGGTTAACTAGATTTGTGCTAGGGAACTTGAAACCCTACATTGGTGCCTGGATGACAAGCTAGCATTGTGTATTGGGAGGACTCCTATGGAAAGACTTTGTCACATTCTCAATCTGCCAGTACTCCATCTTGGTGAGTACTTATCTAGCGGCCACTGGTGGCATCAAGATGAGATTGTGTCATGTGGGTAAAGTGTACAACTTCTGCATAAGATCAAATTCTAAGTACTTAGCCGTGTCCCCGGTTATGGACAATACTGAGCAACTAAGGCCTGAAGCTATGGAAGATCTCGACATTCCAATTTCTCAAAGTTAAAAACTTGAGGGTGACAACAAGGGATTTTGAAACACTTGGTGGATTCCAAGGAGTTTAGAAAGATTTGACAAGAGATCAAAACTATTTTGAAAAGATAGGATAAAACTATATTGCTTTCTGCAAATGAGCCTAAACCCCACTTAGCCAAATATGCATGTATTGATAGGATCCACTTATATTCTACATAGTAGTGAAAATTGCCAATACAATTCAAATGTATTGACCCTTGTGGCTGCAACTTGTTATGTTGCAGGTTTGTTTGACGTTAGTGAAGTTTACTGATTAGGATTACAAGTCTACAACCAACATGACTGCCTGTGGCACTTTGAAGATGAAGGACCCCATGCTTATAGATATTCTGCTGCAATGTAATGTAATAGACAAATGAGCTATGAAAGATGTAATAAAATTATGTTATTCCTGGTTATAAAGTTGTATTATGACCCTTGTTTCTTGATATTACATCTTAACTGTGGATGCTAGCTATTGATCCAGGGACTAGCATTGTAAACACAGGGATCTCTACCATATTAAAGGTTGGGAACCTTTTAGGTACTTGGAGAAGGCGCCATCAGTCGTCGAGTTCATGACGCGTTCGGTGTTCCGGCGCGGGGCGGCGACGGAGCTGAGCCTTGGGCTCGCCCACTTCCCCGAAGATTTCGATCTGGACGACGTGACGAGTGGCTACCCGTCATCGACCGGTTCGGTGGAGATCGCTGAGGTGCTGAAGCTGACGGACCGCACCGTGGTGTACTCCGATCACGTCTGGGCGATGGGCGATCTCCTTCCTTATCAGGAGTCGATCGTCGCACCCAACGACCCCGAGCCGCATCACCGGGATTTCAAGATCGAGCAGCCCTTCCGTGCGGAGATGGCGGGTGAGCTGACGACGTACCCGTCAAACCCGTACACTCCCTTCATTCGCAACCGCAAGGGTGGCGGCGAGTCGTCGTCGAAGCCTGTGGAGTAAAGTATTGTGCCCAGGGGCATTATAAGCAGTTCTGCCGTTGGGCATACTTTGTATTTTGTGAAATTTGTGATATACTATAATGAGGTATCGTTTTAGTTTCTGAATTGTCTTGTGTTGGTGATTGAGGGTTGAACAAGTCCCCGAGCGCGTCCGCCCTTTTTATGGGGTTTACCTCATTTGTTATGTGTTTGCGATTTTGAATGTTTTTGTTTTTGAGGTCGACTCGCCCGAACTTGGAAATCCAGTCGCAAGGCGACTCCCATGAGTGCTCTGTACTTCACCGTTTTCCCTTGCGCGAGCGAGGTCGGGTAGCCGAGTCCCCGAGCGTGGTACTTGGTTGTTCTAGGCGCGACTCTAGGGTGGGTGAGGACTTGGCGCATTGGAGTGAGCGCATCCCTCCTGCCTGGCCCGTCGGGTCAGTCGCATGGCGAGTCCTGGGCATGCTCTCATACTTGGTGTTTTCCCTAGCCGCTCGTGCTGAACTGGTTGTTAGTCCCCGAGCGTGGTACTTGGCCGTTTGAGTCGCTATGTCGAGGATGCGGAGGATTATGGTCGCTGTGAGGAGCGAAGGCAGTTGTCTTGGCTCGTTAAGCCAGTCGAGCTAGGCAACTCCAATGGGGCTCCGAGTAGGCGTTTTTCGTGGACGTTACAAGACCTGGGGTAACCCAGTGCCCTTGTAGCGCACTACTTGGCCGTGCCGATCGCTGTACCATAGGTTGACTCCTGCAGTTATCTTGGTGCTGTTTTTACGAGTGCGAGTGGCACAAGACGCGGATAGTAGACGCAATTTGCGGTAACCAATATTTTTATTTCATAGCGACTAGGGGATACATATGTGGAGTTCTAGGAGTAGAACTTCCATAGGAGGTTTACATTCCATGGTCGCTTGACGTCGAGTTTGCCGTCCCCGCGGACGTCGATGAGGTAGTAGGCATCGTTTCCGAGTACTCGCCAGATGGCGAATGGTCCCTCCCATGGGGGGGAGAGCTTGTGCATGTCCTTCCTGTCCTGGATGAGTCGTAGCACCAGGTCGCCTTCCTGGAAGGTGCGGGTTTTCACCCTCCGGCTATGGTAGCGGCGGAGTCCTTGCTGGTAGATGACAGTGCGAGAGCGAGCTAGGTCGCGTGCCTCGTCGAGTTGATCGACTCCGTCCTGCCGTGCGAGTTTGTTCGCAGCCTCCGTGTAGTGGACGACCGTTGGCGAGTCGTGCTCGAGGTCGGTGGGCATGACTGCCTCGGCGCCGTACACCATGAAGAAGGGGGTGAACCCTGTCGACCTGTTAACTGAGGTGCGGATACCCTAGATGACGGAGGGTAGCTCCTCGACCCAGCACCCGGCGCTGCGCTCGAGTGGTACTTGGAGCCGCGGCTTCAGGCCGTGGAGGATGCTCTGGTTGGCCCGTTCCGCCTGGCCGTTGGACTCCGGGTGGGCGACTGACGCGAGGTCGAGCCGGATGTGGTGCTCCTCGCAGAACTCGGCCATTGCTCCTTTGGCGAATTTGGTGCCGTTGTCCGTGATGATGCTATTTGGGAACCCGTAGCGATATATGAGCTCGCATAGGAATTTTGTGGCGGTCTTCCCGTCGCATTTCTGGACTGGCTTGGCCTCCACCCACTTGGTGATTTTGTCGACCGCGACCAGGAGGTGGGTGAAGCCGGAGGGGGCCTTTTTGAAGGGGCCTACCATGTCCATGCCCCATACGGCGAATGGCCAGGTGATGAGGATGGTCTTGAGCACCGAGCTCGGCACGTGTGTTTGGTTGGCGTACTTCTGGCACCCGGTGCACCGCTGGACGATGTCGACGGCGTCGGCGTGTGCGGTGGGCCAGTAGAAGCCGTGTCACATAGCCTTTGCGACTAGAGAGCGGGCTCTGGCATGGTGGCCGCAGTCGCCGGAATGGATGTCATGAAGGATCTTGCGTCCTTCGGCGGGTTGGATGCAGCGTTGGAACACGCCGGTCACGCTGCGCTGGTGGAGCTCGCCGTTGATGATGGTGAAGGATTTGCATCGCCGTGCAACCATCCGGGCATCTGTCTCCTCCGCCGGCAAGGTGCCAGCCTCCAGGTAGGCGATGTACGGCTTGGTCCAGTCGTCTGGCTCGGCGATGAGTGCGACCAGGGCTGCCTCTGGCTGTAGCGGGACTCCGATGTCGATCTCCCTTGGGGGAGAGACTGACGGTTTGGTGATCGTGTCGAGGAAGACGCCGGCGGGTGGTGCGAGTCGAGCCGACCCGATGCGAGAGAGTGCGTCGGCCTCCTTGTTCTTCCGCCGGTCGATCCATTCGACGGAGTAGCCTGCGAAGTGTCCGCCCAGCTTGTCCACTACTTGACGGTACGCCGCCATGGTGGGGGAGACGGCGTCGCAGGTGCCAGCGACTTGTCCGGCGACGAGGTCGGAGTCTCCGTAGCAGCGTAGGCGGTTGATGTTCATTTCCTTGGCAGCTCGCATGCCGTGGAGTAGTGTCTCATACTCGGCCATGTTGTTTGTGTAGGGGGTGAAGTCGAGGCAGAGGACGTAGCGGAGCTCGTCGCCCTTTGGTGAAGTCAACATGATCCCTGCTCCTGCGCCGTCCGCGTTCTTGGAGTCGTCGAAGTGTAGGCTCCAGTAGTGGAGGTATGGCAGTTTTCAGGCTGTTGGGCCTCTTCCCAGTTGGCGATGAAGTCCGCGAGAGCCTGCGACTTGATCGCTTTTCGTGGCTCGTACTTTATGTTGTGGACGCCGATTTTGACGGCCCACTTGGCGACTCGCCCGGTCGCCTCGCGGTTGCGGATGATGTCTTGCAGCGGTGCATATGAGACGACCGTGATCGGGTGCTCCTGGAAGTAGTGCGGCAGTCGCCGCTGTGCTCTGAAGACTGCGTACACCAGTTTTTGGTATTGTGGGTACCGCTGGCGTGACTCGGTGAGGACCCCGCTGATATAGTACACCGGTCGCTGTACCGGGCGCTCCTTTCCTTCTTCTGGCCGCTCGACGACCATGACGGCGCTGACGACGCGCTCGGAAGCTGCGACGTAGACCATCATTGGTTCTTTGTCAACGGGGGCGGCGAGTAGCGGTGCTGCGAGCAGCACCTTCTTGAGGTCGCGGAGCGCGTCGTCCGCCTCCTTGTCCCACTGGAAGGTGGGGTTCTTGCGCATCAGGCGGTATAGGGGCATCGCCTTTTCGCCCAGGCGGGGGATGAAGCGACTGAGAGCCGCGACTCGCCCGGCCAGCTTCTGGACGTCGCGCAGGCACTCGAGTTTGCCGAGTCGAGCGATAGTGTTGATCTTGGTGGGGTTCGCCTCGATCCCGCGCTTGGAGACGACGTACCCCAGTAGTTGCCCTTCTGGTACACCGAAGGTGCATTTGCCTGGGTTTAGCTTTATCTTGTATTTCCGCAGGTTGGCGAATGTTTCCACCAGGTCGGCGATTAGATCGCCCTGGCGCGCGGACTTTACTACCACGTCGTCGATGTAGACGTGGATATTGCGGCCAATTTGGCTCGCAAGGCATTCCTGCATGCACCGCTGGTAGGTCGCCCCGGCGTTCTTGAGGCCAAAGGTCATGGCGGTGTAGAAGAAGGCTCCGAATGGCGTGATGAACGCCGTCTTTTCCTCGTCCTCGACTGCCATTTTGATCTGGTTGTACCCAGCGTAGGCGTCGAGGAAACACAGCGACTCCGATCCCGCGGTGGAATCGATTATTTGGTCGATCTGCGGGAGGACGAATTGCTCCTACGGGCAGGCGCTGTTTAAGTTTGTGCAGTCGATACACATCCTCCAGGTCCCATTTTTCTTCTCGACCAGGACTGGGTTTGCCAGCCACTTGGAGTATTTTATTGGCCGGATGAAGCCTGCAGCGAGTAGACGCTGTACTTCCTCGGCAATGGCTCGGCGGCACTCTTCATTGAAGGGCCGCAGCGACTGCTTGACAGGTCGCACTTTGGGGTCGGCGTTAAGTTTTTGCTTAGCGAGTTCCATAGGGACACCAGGCATGTCAGAGGGCTTCCATGCGAAAATTTCCCTGTTCTCACGGAGGAACTCGATGAACGCGCCTTCCTATGCTGGGCTCATGCCCATCCCGATCGTCATCGTCTGGTTGGAGTCGCCTGGGACCAGCTCGACGGTGCGGGTGTGCGTCGTTGCCTCGAAGGCTGAGGTGTTGGCGCCCTCCGAATTGGGCTTCTTGAGTATGGTGGGGTCGTCGTTGTTGACCCCACTCGCGTATTTGGCGAGCTCATCGGCGTGGTTGGTCTCTGCCGCGATGACGGCGTCGGCGAGTTCGGCTCCTTTGGCCTCACACTCGGCGGCCATGTCGGGGTCGCCGTTGACGGTGATGACGCCGCGTGGCCCGGGGAGCTTCATCGCGTTGTACGCGTAGTGGGGCGCTGCCATGAACTTGGCGAACGCCTGGCGCCCCAGGACGCAGTGGTAGGGGCTGACGAAGGGTACCAGCTCGAAGACGATCCACTCGGTGCGGAAGTTTGCTGGTGAGCCGAAGGTGACAGGCAGCGTGACCTTGCCGATCGGGTACGCCTTCCGACCGGGGACGATGCCGTGGAACATGGTGTAGGTCGTCTCGACCATCGACTGCGGGAGCCGCAGTCGCCTGAAGGTGTCCAGGTACAGGATGTTGATGGAGCTGCCGCCGTCCATCAGTGTATTGGGGAGCCAGTAGTCTCCCACCTTGGGCTTGACCACCAGGGCGACTCGGCCTGGGTACTCGATGCGTGGCGAGTGGTCCTGGCGGCTCCAGGTGATGGGCTGCTCCGACCAGTTGAGGAACTGGGGAACGTCCACCTGGGCCACCATGTTGACGGCGACCAGCGCGGGCGATGACCTTCTTCTCGCACTTCGTGTTGAAGCCTGTGAAGGTGTGGAGCGAGCCAGCCACAGTGCCGAATTTTTCGCCGTTAGGCGGGTTGTTATCGGGGTCCTCTCGCGCTCGCCGTGCCTTCTCGATCTCCTTGAGAGAGTGGCAGTCGGCGGTCGTGTGCGTGGCGGGCTTCCCTTCCCTTCTGTGAAACGCACAAGGTTGGTTAAGGAGGGCCGCGGGGTCGATCCTTGGTTTCTCCTTGTAATTTCCGCCGTCGCGGCGTTGCCCTCCGTCGCGGCGGAAGCTCTTGGGCTCGCGCTGCGCGTGCCCGGCGTTGGCGACGAAGTTGACTCGCCCGTCACTACGGCGCTTGCCAGTGAGGCGAGTGTTGCTATAGCGTAGGCCGGACCGTCGTCTGTTGTCGTTGCCGCTCGTGCGGCGTTGGCCTCCCGACTCATCGTCGGTTTCCTGGTTTGGGTCTTCCTCCGCGTATCTCTTGGCGATCTCGAGGAGATCCGGTATGTTGTCGAGCGTGCGGGAGTGTCGTTTGAGCTTGGCGACCAGGGGCTCGTAGCGGCACGAGGTCTTGAAGCAGTGGATTGCGGTGTCCGGGTGGATGCCGACCACGTTGTACCATAGTTCTTGCCACCGCTGGACCCAGTTGTGGGTCGACTCGCGGGGTCCCTGGACGCATCGTTCCAGGTTCTCGATGGTGGTGGCGCGCGTGTAGGAGCACTCGAAGTGCCTGATGAAGGCATCTCGCATCTCTTCCCAGGAGTCGATGCTCTCCTGAGGAAGGGTGTTGATCCACTGCTTGCACGTTCCCTCCATCATCATGGGGAGGTAACGGGCGGCTAGCAGGTTGGTGTGCCCAGCGATCCCCATTTCCATGAGGTAGGTGTCCATCCACATGGAGGGGTCGTACGAGGGGTCATACTTCTCTATTTCCTTCGGCGCTTTGAAGTTCGTCGGGTATTTTTCGCCTCGGATCATCGGTCCGAAGCACCGGGGCCCGAGTCGGCTCAGCGACCCCATTGGCTCGCCGTCGCGGTGATTGGTTAGGGTGTGTCGCAGGTCGTCGGGCTGGCGTGCGCGCCAGCTTTGGTTGTTGATGATGTGGGTGCGGGCGTCGACGGGCTGACCGTTGGCGGCGACAAAGTTGGTCGATGGCCTGGGGTCGTTGGTGGAGAGTGCCGTGTTCGCGGGTCGGTGTTGGAGCTGTAGCGGTTCGGGTGGTGGGCAATTGAGGGTGTTTGCCGCCAATGGGCGGCCGCTTGAGGCCGCTCTGCTGCCCGACGAACGCGAGTACACCCGTCCCTGCGAGTCGGCGCCTGCGTTTTGTTGCTCGACCGCCTTTGCGAGCAGGGCCCTGACGTACTGGATCTATATGGCGCCGTCACTGGTGGCCGTGATGTTGTCGGCCGCTGCTCGGCCTGCCACGAGGTTGTCCATCGGGGTGGAGAATAGTGGTAGGCCGTTCGCGTCTCGCTCCCGCTAGGAGACCACTATCCGCGGCTGGTCCCTGGGGGTGTGCGGTTGGAGAAAGGATCCTCCGGCGGATCGGTGCCAGTCGCCGTGTAGGTCGCGGCGTGGCGACCGGTCCCGTCGCGGAGATCGGCGGAGTTTTCCGACCCGGAGTCGAAGTCAAAGATCCCAAGGATGGAGGGATCCTCGAAGTCTCCCATGTTGAAGACCTGGGTGATGGAGCCTGCGGGCGAGGCCGCGGTGATGGATCCGGCGAGTGACGCCGAGGTCGCCGAGTCGGCGTCGTCGTTGAGGGCCGCGTCTTCCGCGGCCGCGGTGGTTTCAGCCACATCGTTGTGGGCCGAGTTGTACTCGGAGGCGAGGCGATGGATCGTGCGGACCTGGCTCTCGGAGAGCCGGTCGCGTGGCGGCGACTCGCGGATGCGAGCCGAGTCCTCCGAGACGATGACGTCGGTGAGGCTAACGAAGAGGCTGATCGTGCCAACTGGCAAGATCATGTTGTGCGTGACGGGTCGCGCCGCCGGGACGTAGCTGCTCGGCAAGATCTGGATCATATCGCTGATCGCTATCATGCGGCCGTTGGCGACCGTCTCGTTGATGGGCAGATTGGATCTCGCCACAGAACACCGGCCAGACCGGCCAGGCCCCACGGTGGGCGCCACTGTCGTGGGAATGACCACGGCAGATGCTGCAATCGGCAGCGAGTAGTAGAACGAAGGGCAAGGGCGGCCAGCCATCTGCGGTGCGAGATGAGGGTAGAGACACAGGGTTTTACCCAGGTTCGGCCCCCCGGAGGGTAAAGACCTACTCCTGCTAGATTGTATTTTGATGGAGGTACAATGGGGCGAGCTCGACGGCTAGGCGGCGAGTCGCTTGGGTGGATGATGGAACGTATCCTCTACACGCCCTGTAGGGAGGTTTATATAGACTCACCTCCCCTAGGGTTTACATATCTCAACCGAATCAGTTAAGGCTTTGGTACTCGTTTAACCTAATCCGACTGGGCCTATCTACTCGCCTGGGCCTTCAGCTTCTAATCGCTTGGATCAACGCCGGGTCTTGATCCAGTCGCCGTCTTGCAGGCCCACTCGCCAGTTTGTGGGTCGGTCGGAAACGTCCTACTGGGTATACCCCGGTAGGCATATCCCCATCAAGGATCACCAATTTCTATTGGGAGATGCCTTGGGAAAGATTTTGTCAAGCAAAAACTTAGAGTTTTCAAATGATAAGGAAAAACTATTTTGAGCAATGCAAGCCTAAGCTCCACTTAGCCAAATGCATATAGATGATAGACTCCACTATACTACAATAGTATCACTTGCCAATACAATTCAAATGTATTGACCCTTGTGGCTGTAACTTATTATGTTGCAGGTTTGTTTGATGTTAGAGAAGTTATTGATTTAGGATTACAAGTCTACAACCAACATGTCTGCCTGTGGCACTTTGAAGATGAAGGACCCCATGCTATTGTTATATTCTGCTGCATTGTAATGAGATAGCCAAATGAGCTATGTAAGATGTAATAAATTATTTTATTCCTGGTTATAAAGTTGTATTATGACCTTTGTTTCTTGATATTACATCTTAACTGTGGATGCTAGCTATTGATCCAGGGACTAGCATTGTAAACACAGGGATCTCTACCTTATGATAGGTTGGGAACCTTACAGATGGTATCAGAGCACTGTGTTGCCTATAGGATTTGTAAACCTAGGATTGGACAAAACCCCTTAGAAAAATAGGAGTTGTATTTGTTCCAAAACTTATTTACAAACAATCTTGTAAACTCTTTCCTCAACCATTTTGGTTTTGACTCTACATCTCTTCTATTTCAACTTAATGGATAAATCCTACTCCATGGCCAAAGACTTCACCATGTGCAAAGGACTTCATCAACTCTAATGACTTCAACATCTTCAAGTGATTTCAACCTTATTTTCACCAAGGACTTCAACTTTGGATATCACTAAGGACTACAAGTGAGACAAGAAATGTTACTCAAGACTTGAAGACTAAGGAAACACAACTTAGAAGGAACCATCAACACCTTGAAGTTTTGTGACCAAGATTCAAGAAATTCTCCAAGGATACAAAGATCTTGTTCATGAAGAATCAACCAAGAAGGATGGAAAGATCTCAAGTGAACCATATAGATGGACCACCATATTTAGTTTAAGTCAAACCCACCAACTTATGTGGTGTAACAAAAATATTTTTGGTTGCCTTAAAATATGCTTGAGACTTGTTGTTTGAGTGGAATGCTTGTTTGTGATTGCTTGCACATTGCTTGTGTGAATTGTGATGTGTGTGATTAGAATTATTCCCTTAGAAATATTTTGCCTATTCTAATCTCAACCCAACCCAAACAGATGACTTCTCCAAGAGACTCCAACATCAAGGATGGCAACAACAACAACCAAGAGACCAACATGAGAGAACTCATAGTAACCCAAACCCAGTTGAACCAAGTGACAGCTCAATTTATAGCCAACACCAGTGAGATAGATCCAACCATGCAAAGGTTTTTGGAAACCCATACCCAATTGTTGCACAAGGTGACAGATCAAATGATCAACATGGGAAACAACTCTTCCAAAGGAGTTTGTGACAACAAGGATGACAAAGATGATATTTTAGAAGGAACCCAAGCTTGCAATATTTGTGGAGACAAGGATCACACTTCCAAAGAACATGAAGATCAATGCCCCAATTGTGAAAAGAAACATCCAACTAATCAATGCCCCACATCTCAAGCTACTTGTTACCTATGTGAAGGAAATAATCATGTCCCTATCCAATGCCCCATCTATTCCATAGTTCAACAAAGGAAACAAGGTGGAGTGCAACAACTGATTGCAGACTACCATGAGAAAGCCAAGTCTACCAAGAAGGATGAAGACAAAGGAAAATCTCAGCTTGCACCCCCATGCAATAAGACTCAATTTAAAGGACCAAAGAGGAGACATATGTATTATCTAAGGAATAATAAAAGGTCAAGGAGACCAGGAAACATTCCTACCTTTGAGATAACATATGAAGAACATGAACTAGAAGCACTCCTAGCTTTGGAGAAACCCAAGAAGAAGAAGTATAAGGAAATTAGCCAAGTATGGTGCAACAACTGCAAAGAGTTGGGCCATTATGTGTCAACTTGTCCACAAAAGATACGTGAAGAACTCAATCTTATCACACGTTACAGTTGGGGTAACCAAGGACATTATGCAAGCAATTGTCCAGAAAAGATGAAGCACAAGATAAAGCCTACGAAGGATCTCAGCCTTGTCACATGTTTCAAGTGTGGAAACAAAGGAAACTATGCAGATGTTTGCCCAGAGAGATTTCAACAAGATCCCAAGCAAGCCAAGATGTAATCTAGTTGGAAAATTTTTAAGGGTGGTAGTACCCTAGATGCTTTGAACCAACTTGTAACCCCTAGCCTCCCCAAATCTCGGGACGAGATTTATTTTAAGGGTGGTAGCCTGTCACATCCCAAGATTTTCCAAATCTTGTAATGTGAAAAATAAATAAACAAAATAAATTATTGTTGAATTATAGGGTGAAAAGAAACTTTTGTTTTTAAATGGAAATTAAAATCCCATCTTGAACAAACTTTAATTAAAGTTTGAACCTAAAAAAATCCAAATCAAGAGAAATGCATTCCTCAATGAATGTATCTTGAAATTTAAACACTTGGAAAATAAATCCAAACCTAAAACCCTAATGGAATAAAAATCATTTTCAAGTTATCTCTAAGACCATGGATTTGATCCAAATAGAAATTTGTCAAACAAACATTTCAAAATGATCAAGTATCACAAATGGAAATATTATAAAACCATATAAATTGATTTCATTCAATTTGGAACCATAAATAAAATATTATGAATTTAGTAAGATAAGGAAATTGAATTTCCAAAGCTTATAAAGCACTTATCAAAAAATCCATACAAAATGGTGAGAAAATGATCCTAAAAAGATTTAAAGGATAAATAAATCTCAAATAAGATTTTACAAACTGGAATCACCAAGTTTGGATCTATAAATAAAAAGATATGGATTTTATAAGATGAAGAAAAAAATATTAAATAATGAATATTTAAAGACTAAATTAAACCTTGGCCTAATCCATTAAGCTAATGGAATGAATGGAATCCAAAACCAAATAAAATAAAAGGATAAAGAATTTCCAAAATAAAATAAAATGGCATTAACCATTCTATCCCTATTTTAATAAAGACAAATCTCTAATAAGAATAATTATATACTTCATGAGAAAATAGTATTTTAGAATTCACCCAAGTGGAATAAAAGTTGTTTAATTAACTTAAATAAAATAAATCTTCCAAATAAAATTTAGGGAATTAAAACTATACTAATTCCACTGGAATTAAAACAAATACCCAATTCAAATGATTTATGAATCATATTAAATACTTTCCAAATAATTCAAGATGAATTATTTGACACCCTATTAAACAAATAAAAAACCTACTGAAAAGATTTGGAAGGTTTGAGAATTTAAGTGGTGTTTGAAAACATTATTAAAACTTATTTGATTTAAAACAAGGGCCTTTTTGAATAATTGAAAAGACCCCAAAAGAATAAAGTTTTATTCAAAAATTGACTTCAGATTATATTACTAATCAGTATTTAAACCTACACAAATATTGGTTGAAGTTTGAATTCAAATTGATGTTTGAATTGTTTAATTAAAATCAAAACAGAATATTAGAAAAGGAAAAAAGAAAAACAATCTGAATAAAAAAAGGAAACGAACCCAGCCAGCCCAGCTAGCCCAACAAGGCCCATCTAGCCCATTCCCCACCCCACCCGCAGCGAACCGTTTCCACTCACGAATCAACCCACAGCGTCGCTGACAGATGGACCCCACCCCCACACTCTCTCTCGCTGCCAGACGACCCCACCGCCACATCATCATCTTCCTCACCCGCTGACCCCGCCCCTCACCTCGCCGGCCGTTGTAGGCGATTAAAACTCATCTTAATACGCGTTAACCACGCCATTAAATGACCCCGCGATCACGCATACTAATTCGCCTGCGTCTCCTCTCCCGTTCCCCCTCAGTCCCTCACCCTAGCGCGCCCCCAGGCTGCTCAATTTCTCTCTACACCGTCTCTGTCACCGACGATCTCGCAGTCAAATTCCGGCCAGCCTCCTCCTCCCCTCGCCCCCTGGAGCACACAAGCACATTCCCCAGCCTCTGGCACACCTCACTGTACCTCCCGTTCATCCGCACGAGCACCACAGCGTCGGCAACGACGACACCAAGCACCACCGCTGCCTGCCATTTCCTCCGGCGAGCTACTGACGCCAAACCAGTGCGCCCCTCGTGTTCTGGTGAGTACCTCTACAACCCCCAAGACCGTGCGCATCCTCCTGATACTTTTTCTCGCTTGCTTGCATCCCAGGCGCTCGTCTTCGACCACGACCGTGCGCACCCGACGGCAGCAAGAACTTCGGTGAGCGATTCCGATCAACCTCGTGCGCCCCTTCGACCAACGCGAGCAGGTTGAGCATCAGCATCATTCAACGAATCCGGTGAGCCCCCTCTCTCTCTTTCTCGCTTCCTGCATTGCCGGTGACGCTACTGCCAGGCCGCCGCCGCCGCGCGTCAGAGTCCAGCGCCGCCAGTTCTAGGTCATTACACTAGGACCGTTGGATCTTAATCCTAAGGCTTAGATAGAATCACTTATAAACGAAGGGGTATGCGATCTGTGCCGTGCGATCAAGTTGGATCCTGCGGTCTGTGTCTGTCGATCCGCGCGAAACGTTTTCAGCCAATCAGATTGCTCCACGTGGCCCAGAGTCTGTTTTAAAAACCAGATTTTCTATTAGATGTGTCAATTTGAAAAATTCATAACTTTCAAACCACACGTCCAAATTTTGCAAATCTTATATTAATGGAATCAGCAAGACAAGTACTTTCTGACCATGCACTTTGTTTAGTAAAATGCTTCTGTTAAATTGATTGTTTTTGCAGAAACTTGTGTATGCATGTTTAGAATATAAAAATTGTTCTAAAATGATTTTGGGGATAAAATCTTTGGCAAATGGTTTGTTTTGAACCTACTGACCCTAGGAATCAATTGGTGGTTTCAAAAATGTATTTGGTGAAGCAAAAGAGTAAAACCTTGAATTAAAACATTTCTAGCCAAATAAAAATATGGTTTAATTGTTAAAAATGATTTTGGAGGAAAATCTTTGGGAAATGTTTTGTAATAAACTCTCTGACCCAAACACCAAGTTATATGGTTAAAAAATGTATTTGGTGAACCCTATAAAAAATTACTACTTTGCTAAAGACATTTCCAACCACATAAAATAATGACTTGGTTTAAAAATGGTTTATGAAGTAAAATCTTTTGCAAATGGTTTTGCCACTTTATAAAATGACCATTAGGTGTTTCCAAATGTTTATGACCCATTAGGAACCACTTTTACAAATAAAACAATCTTTTGCATGTTTGTATGCATTGTTTTGTTTCTATCATTTTATGTGATGAATTGCTTGAATGGTAGATTGAAATATTGCTTGCTTGATTGAATTGTAGTGACTTGAAGTGTGCAAAGATCAAGGAGTGAACCTACACTCTCTACCAAAAAGGCAAGTGATGCTTCATACTTTTGTCCCATTATTTTCACTATGCATTAGTGATATTTCTAAGTAGGGCTTGCATGGAATTTTCGCTAAGTATAAACTATGCTATGGGAAATCCTAGTAGATGAAACCTTAGTAGAATTTCCTAAGTTAAGATTCCTACTACTATCATGCTTAGCTTAGCTAGTAGAAAACAGGGGTGGAATATATATTCATGCTATGGAAAATTTCTAAGTCTGAGGACTTGTGTTTTGTTTAATAAAACAACTAAGTGAATGAATCACCTGGGTGGAATGGAAGGAATGGTTTGTGTTGAGTGGTTACACAACACCAGGGGACTGGTGAACCTTGTGTATCACACTTGTGGAATGCCACCGAAGAACAAAGAGATTTGAGATGTCAAATGTTGAGAAGCTTCAAGTGCAGCCACTTGGCATTATGGGCTCTGCCTGGATTATATAGGTTGCAATAACTTAGCCAAATGGACAGTTGGTGGTAGGATATTGATAGGTTGGAGCGCGTCAATTTTGGTCTAAGGGAAGGCTTCTGAAAGATCTTGTCTTGGTGAAACCAAGTCTTGTGGGGAAAGTGCACCACCTCTGCAGAGTGTAAAATCTAAGTACTTAGCCATGTCCCTGGCAAAGGACAATTTGAGCATCAAGACATGGAAGCTATCAAGAATCTCCTCATCCCAATTTCTAAGTAAAAACTTGTGGGTGAACAAGGGATTGAAGGATCACCAATTTCTATTGGGAGATGCCTTGGGAAAGATTTTGTCAAGCAAAAACTTAGAGTTTTCAAATGATAAGGAAAAACTATTTTGAGCAAAGCAAGCCTAAGCTCCACTTAGCCAAATGCATATAGATGATAGACTCCACTATACTACCATAGTATCACTTGCCAATACAATTCAAATGTATTGACCCTTGTGGCTGTAACTTATTATGTTGCAGGTTTGTTTGATGTTAGAGAAGTTATTGATTTAGGATTACAAGTCTACAACCAACATGTCTGCCTGTGGCACTTTAAAGATGAAGGACCCCATGCTATTGTTATATTCTGCTGCATTGTAATGAGATAGCCAAATGAGCTATGTAAGATGTAATAAATTATTTTATTCCTGGTTATAAAGTTGTATTATGACCTTTGTTTCTTGATATTACATCTTAAATATGGATGCTAGCTATTGATCCAGGGACTAGCATTGTAAACACAGGGATCTCTACCTTATGATAGGTTGGGAACCTTACAATAATACTTTTATTCTTTTTAAATCTATTAATAATTAAATAAATAAACCATAGTCTTTAATTCAAATAGGTTTTAATTTATTTTAAAACTCTTTTTGAAATCTAAATAATATCAAAAGCTTTTTAGTAGGTTTCATTTGAAAAACTAAAACACTTGGAAATATTATTTAAAATAAATTAACAAGTTTTAGTGTTTATTTAAAAAATGGGAAAAGCCTTTACTTTAATAAAATTGGATATTAATAAATCCTCATTATTTTTATTTAAATAAACCTTTACTCTTTTTATCAAATAGAAATATTTTATTTCCAAAAGCTTGGCCAAGATTTAATTTGGCTCTATAAAATAATCCTTATTTATAATTCTACCTTTGCTTTTGAAAATCAAATCCTTTTATTAAAAGAACATAATTATTCTAATTATTTAAAACTTTCCTTATTAATTGTTTATCTTTTTAAATCCCTTTAGGATTTTATTTAATCAAAATAGGTTTTGATGTTTCCAATTGGATTCAAAAAGTTTCTTCTCACCCTGAAAATCAACAATTATTTATTTTGTTTATTTATTTTTCACATTACAAGATTTGGAAAATCTTGGGATGTGACAGGCTACCACCCTTAAAATAAATCTCGTCCCGAGATTTGGGGAGGCTAGGGGTTACAAGTTGGCTCAAAGCAACTAGGTACTACCACCCTTAAAAATTTTCCAACTAGATTACTTCTTGACTTTCTTGGGATATTGTTGAAACTTCTCTGGACACTTGTCTACATAATGGCCTAGCTCTTTGCATTTGAAACACATCACTTGGCTATTATCTTTCTTCTTCTTGGGTATCAATTCCTCTTGTTTATTTCCTTGTTTCTTCTTCTTTTATGGGCAATCACTGGCATAGTGTCCCATTTCTTTGAAATTGTAACATTGCAACTGGCTTATGTCCTTCTTCTTCTTTTTGGGTCTCTCCAAAGCTAGGAGTTCTTCTAGTTCATGATCTTCATATTTCACCACATAGGTGGGAAATATTTCTCTCTTCTTGGGGCATTTACTAGAGATATGACCTTCTTCTTCACAAGAGTAGCAACACTTTGTGATCACTTTGGATTTGGCCTTATGATGCATAGTTTTGACTTTGCCTTCATCCTTCTTGGTAGGAGTTATTCCTTCATGAGGGTTTACAAACTGTTGATGCACTCCACCTTGTTTCCTTTGTTGAACTATGGAATAGATGGGGCATTGGATAGGGACATGATTATTTCCTTCACATAGGAAACAAGTAGCTTGAGATGTGGGGCATTGATTGGTTGGATGTTTCTCTTCACAATTGGGGCATTGATCTTCATGCTCTTTGGAAGTGTGATCCTTGTCTCCACAAATATTGCAAGCTTGGGTTCCTTCTAAATTATCATCCTTGACATCCTTGTTGTCACAAACTCCTTGGGAAAGGTTGTCTCCCATGTTGATCATTTGAGTGGCCATCCTTTGCAACAATTGGGATTGAATTTCCAAAAACTTTTGTATGGTTGGGTCTAATCCATTGTTGTTGGCTAAAAACTGAGTTGTCACTTGGTTCAACTTGGTTTGGTTTGCTAGTAGTTGTTCTCTCATGTGCATCTCTTGGTTGTTGTTGTTGTCATTCTTGATGTTGGAGTCTCTTGGAGTAGTCATCTGTTTGGGTTGGATTGGGATTAGAATAGGCAAAAGATTTTCTAAGGAATCAATTCTAATCACACACATCACAATTCACACAAGCAATCACAAACAAGCATTCCACTCAAACAACAAGTTTCAAGCATATTTTTAGGCAACCAAAAATATTTTTGTTACACCACATAAGTTGGTGTGTTTGATCTATACTTAATATGGTGGTCCAACTATATGGTTCACTTGAGATCATTCCATTCTTCTTAGTTGGTTCTCCTTGATCAATGTCTCTGTATCCTTGGAGAACTTGTTGAATCTTGGTCACAATCCTTCAAAGGTGATGATGGTTCCTTCTAAGTTGTGTTTCCTTAGTCTTCAAGTCTTGAGTAATATTTCTTGTCTCACTTGTAGTCCTTAGTGATATCCAAGGTTGAAGTCCTTGTTGAGAATGAGGTTGGAATCAATTGAATATGTTGAAGTCATTAGAGTTGATGAAGTCCTTTGCACATGGTGAAGTCTTTGGCCATGGGGTAGGCTTTGCTCATCAAGTTTGAAATAGAAGAGATGTAGAATCAAAACCAAAAATGGTTGAGGAAAGAGTTTACAAGGTTGTTTGTAAATAAATTTTGGAACAAATAAAACTCCTATTTTTCTAAGGGGTTTTTCCAATCCTAGGGTTACAATCCTACAGGCAACACATTGTCTGATACCATCTGTAAGGTTCCCAACCTTTAATAAGGAAGAGATCCCTGTGTTTACAATGCTAGTACCTGGATCAATAGCTAGCATCCACAGTTAAGATGTAATATCAAGAAACAAAGGTCATAATACAACTTTATAACCAGAAATAACATAATTTATTACATCTTACATAGCTCATTTGGCTATCTCATTACAATGCAGCAAAATATAACAATAGCATGGGGTCCGTCATCTTCAAAGTGCCATAGGCAGACATGTTGGTTGTAGACTTGTAATCCTAATCAATAAACTTCACTAACATCACACAAACCTGCAACATAATAAGTTACAGCCACAAGGGTCAATACATTTGAATTGTATTGGCAAGTGATACTATGGTAGTATAGTGGAGTCTATCATCTATATGCATTTGGCTAAGTGGAGCTTAGGCTTGCTTTGCTCAAAATAGATTTTCCTTATCATTTGAAAACACTAAGTTTTTGCTTGACAAAATCACCGAAGGCATCTCCCAATAGAAATTGGTGATCCTTCAACCCTTGTTCAACCACAAGTTTTGAACTTAGAAATTGGGATGAGGAGATTCTTGATAGCTTCCATGTCTTGATGCTCAAATTGTCCTTTGCCAGGGACATGGCTAAGTACTTAGATTTTACACTCTACAGAGGTGGTGCACTTTCCCCACAAGACTTGGTTTCACCAAGACAAGATCTTTTAGAAGCCTTCCCTTAGACCAGAATGGACGCGCTCCAACCTATCAATCCCCTACCACCAACTGTCCATTTGGCTAAGTTATTGCAACCTATATGATCCAGGCAGAGCCCATAATGCCAAGTGGCTGCACTTGAAGCTTCTCAAAATTTGACATCTCAAATCTCTTTGTTCCTGGGTGGCCATCCACAAGAGAGATACACAAGGTAAACCATATAAATGGGCCTTGTGAACCAATCAACACAAACCATTCCTTCCATTCCACCCAGGTGATTCATTCACTTGGTTGTTTTATTAAACAAAACACAAGTCCATGACTTGGAAATATTTCATAGTATGAATATATATTCCACCCTTGTTTTCTACTAGCTAAGCTAAGCACGATAGTAGTAGGAATCTTAAATTAGGAAATTCTACTAAGGATTCATATACTAGGATTTCCCATGGCATAGTTTATACTTAGCAAAAATTCCATGCAAGTCTTACTTTAGAAATATCACTAATGCATAGTGAAAATAATGGGACAAAGTATGAAGCATCACTTTCCTTTTTGGTAGAGAATACAAGTTCACTCCTTGTCTTTTCAATGATCACACTCTTCAAATCACTACAATTTAATCAAGCAAGGCACAATTTCAATCTACCATTCAAGCAAACATCACATAAAATGATAGAAACAAAACAATGCATGCAAGCATGCTAAAGATTGTTTTATTTGTAAAAGTGGTTTCTAATAGGTTATAAACATTCTAAAACACTTATTGGTCATTTTATAAATTGGAAAAACTATTTTAAAAAGATTTTACCTATAAACCATTTTTAAACCAAAACATTATTTCATGTGGTTGAAAATGCCTTTAACAAAAACAACGATTTATGTGGTTCACCAAATACATTTTTAAATCATAAAACTTGGTGCTTGGGGTCAGAGAGTTTATTCCAAAACATTTCCCAAATATTTTCTCCCAAAAGCATTTTTAATAAATAAACAATATTTTTATTTGACTAGAAATGGTTTAAATCAAAGATTTATTCTTTTGCTCCACCAAATATGTTTTCGAAACCACAATTTGATTTCTATGGTCAGTAGGTTCAAAACAAACCATTTTCCAAATGTTTTATCTCAAAATCATTTTAGAACAATTTTTATATTCTAAACATGCATACACAAGTTTCTGCAAAAACAAACAATTTAACAGAAACAATTTACTAAACAAAGGGCATGGTCAGAAAGTACATGTCCTGCTGATTCCATTGATATAAAATTTGTAAAATTTGGACGTATGGTTTGAAAGTTATGAATTTTTCACATTGGAACATCTAATAGACACAATTTCTGTTTTAAATCATCTCTGGGACACGCGGCGCTTTCCTATTGGTGCGTACCGTTCCACGCGGATCGGTCGCTGTGAGGCGTTAGATCTAAGTTGGATCGAGCGGCGCAGAGACACTCGTAACCTTTCGTTTAAGTCAACCTATCCCAACCGTGCGATCTAGATCTGATGGCTGCGGTGCTCTGACCAAGGATTGGCGGCGCAATCCAGCGACGAGCGGTGGCGCGGCTCTGCTGGTGGCGGTTCTGGAGGAGCAGGAAGCAAGGGAGGAGGAGAGATGGCTTACCAGGTTTGCAGGAGGTTGCAGAAGCTCGACGTGCTCGCGAGAAGGCAAGGGGCGCACGAGGATGACCAAAATTTCTCGCCGGAGTTTGCCTAGGGTCGGGCACGTACTGGCATTGTGGTTGGCGAGGCTACAGAGCACGGTAGGACATGAAACAAGTGGCGTTAGATGCGGACAAGTTCACTGGTCACAGGCGTATCTTTGGAAAGACGAGGGGCAGTCAGATGGTTACCAGGGAAGTCGCCGGAGAGGGAGCAGACGGCAGTGATGTTCAGTCGAGGAGGTTTCCCATGTCCTGGGTCAAGCGCGGGCAAGTTGAGGATGTAGAGAGAATCGCCAGGGTCTGGGGGTCACGCTTGGGTGCTCGAGGAGGCAAGGGGCGGCAGGGTTTGGCCGGAATTGTCGCCGGAGCTCGCTGGAGAAGAGGGCGGTGTAGGGAAAATTGGGGACAGCCTGGGGGCTCCGGTGGGGCGATGACTAGGGGAAATGGAGAGGGAAGGGAGGCGATTAAGAGGGCAAGGTCACGGGGCTGTTTACTGGCGTGATTAACGCGAATTAAGCCGAGCTTTAAACGACTGCAACGGCCGGCGGAGTGAGGGGCGGGGTCAGCGGGGTGAGGAAGATGATGATGTGGCGGTGGGGTCGCTTGGCAGCGAGAGAGAGGAGGAGGAGGTGGGGTCCGGTTTTCATTCGTTGTGCGGGTTTTGTCTGTGGTGAAAAACAATTCACTCGGGGTGAGTGGGAGAGGTGGGCTGGACTGGGCTTAATGGGCTGGGCTAAGTCTGTTCCATTTTTTTTTATACTAAACCTTTTTCTTTTCTGATTTTGAATATTCTGATTTGGTTTTCAAACAAATAATTCAAGCAACAAATCAATTCAAACCTCAACTAAAATTTGTGTAAAATCAAATACTGATTAACAACACTTTCCAAAGTCAAATTTAGAATAATATATTTATCCTTTTTAGTGTCTTTTAATTATTTAAAATAGGCTCTAGTTTTAATTAAATAAG
This sequence comes from Avena atlantica, assembly GCA_910589765.1. Lineage (NCBI taxonomy): Eukaryota > Viridiplantae > Streptophyta > Magnoliopsida > Poales > Poaceae > Avena > Avena atlantica. The sequence goes on from OU342735.1 coordinate 29,472,072, forward strand.
ATTTAATAACATTTTTAAATCTCCATTTGAATTCAAATCATCACCAAACTTTGGGTGAAGTTTAATTCTGTTTATCAACATATTTCAAAGTCAAAAATAAAATAATACTTTTATTATTTTTAATCTATTAATAATTAAATAAATAAACCATGGTCTTTAATTCAAATAGGTTTTAATTTATTTTAAAACTCTTTTTGAAATCTAAATAATATCAAAAGCTTTTCAGTAGGTTTCATTTTAAAAACTAAAACACTTGGAAATCTTATTTAAAATAAATTAACAAGTTTTAGTGTTTATTTAAAAAATGGGAAAAGCCTTTACTTTAATAAAATTGGATATTAATAAATCCTCATTATTTTTATTTAAATAAACCTTTACTCTTTTTATCAAATAGAAATATTTTATTTCCAAAAGCTTGGCCAAGATTTAATTTGGCTCTATAAAATAATCCTTATTTATAATTCTACCTTTGCTTTTGAAAATCAAATCCTTTTATTAAAAGATCCAAAAAATAGTGATTCTAATTATTTAAAACTTTCTTTACTAATTGTTTATATTTTTAAATCCCTTTAGGATTTCATTTAATCAAAATAGGTTTTGATGTTTCCAATTGGATTCAAAAAGTATCTTCTCACCCTGAAAATCAACAATTATTTATTTTGTTTATTTATTTTTCACATTACAAGATTTGGAAAATCTTGGGATGTGACAATTAACTAAGCAATATCCAACACAATTGTTACAGCGGGACGGGGTGGTGATGATGGTGCTGGTGGAGATGATGGTGTGGATGATGATGATGATGATCCCGATGAAGCCTAGCTTGATGACGGTGTTGATGGCGATGGTCTCCCCTCTCCTGGAAGGAATTCCCCCGGCACAAATCTGTCTGCCTGAGAGATCTTTCTCTCTCGGTGTTTTCCGCCCCCCAAAGGCGGCAGAAATCTATCTTTGGTCACTCTCCCAGCCTTAGGGTTCCATAGGGAATATATAGGCGAAGGGGCAGAGTCGGGAGCCGGGCAGGTGGGCCACACCTGCCCTATGAGCGGCCCAGGGGGACCCGCACCTAGGGGTGTGGGCCCCCTGCGGTCCCTCTTCGCTCCTCCTTCTAGCTTCCTTCGTCTTCTGGAAAAATAATACTTTCCCATATTTTTCTGGTATTATTCTGATCCTCGCGAAATTGCATCGAAACGCCTTCTTTTCCATCAGAATCCAGACTCCGGTAGTTCATCCTCCAAGAATCATCCAACATGCATAAACAGATAAAAAGCCATAAGTAATACCTTATAATAAGACATATATCAATGAATAGAGGTAAATTATGATATAGAAAGGTGATGCAAATTGGGCGTACCAACTCCCCAAGCTTAGACCTTCGCTTGTACCCAAGCAAAACCTGAGCTCAGTAAACATGTCCACAGGTTTATGGAGTGAAGTGTCGATAAAAGAATACGAAAAAGAAGCATCACACTTACCATTGCACAACTCATAGAAGAAAGCAACTATAGAGGTCCCAACCTTTAATAAGGTAGAGATCCTTGTGTTTACAATGCTAGTCCCTGGATCAATAGCTAGAATCCATAGTTAAGATGTAATATCCAGAAACAAAGGTCATAATACAACTTTATAACCAGGAATAAAATAATTCATTACATCTTACATAGCTCATTTGGCTATCTCATTACAATGCAGCAGAAATAACTATAGCATGGAGTCCTTCGTGTTCAAAGTGCCACATGCAATCATATTGGTTGTAGACTTGTAATCCAATTCAACACACTTCACTAACATCAAACAAACCTGCAACATAATAAGTTACAGCCACAAGGGTCAATACATTTTAATTGTATTGGCAAGTGATACTATGATAGTATAGTGGAGTCTATCATCTATATGCATTTGGCTAAGTGGAGATTAGGCTTGCTTTGCTCAAAATAAATTTTTCCTTATCATTTGTAAACACTAAGTTTTTGTTTGTCAAAATCACCCAAGGCATCTACCAATAGAAATTGGTGATCCTTTAACCCTTGTTCAACCACAAGTTTTTAACTTAGAAAATTGGGATGAGGAGATTCTTGATAGCTTCCATGTCTTGATGCTCAAATTGTCCATTGCCCGGGACACGGCTAAGTACTTAGATTTTACTCTCTTGAGAGGTGGTGCACTTTCCCCACAAGACTCGACATGCATCGAGACAAGATCTTTCAGAAGCCTTCCCTTAGACCAAAATGGACGCGCTCCAAACCTATCATCCCCTACCACCAACTGTCCATCTGGCTAATTTATTGCAACCTATATGATCTAGGCATAGCCCATAATGCCAAGTGGTTGCACTTGAAGCTTCTCAACATTTGACATCTCAAATCTCTTGTTCCTGGGTGGCATTCCACAAGTGAGATACACTAGGGTAAGCCATAAATATGGGCCATGTGTAACCACTCAACACAAACCATTCTTTCCATTCCACCCAGGTGATCCATTCACATAGTTGATTTATTAAACAAAACACAATTCATAGACTTAGATATATCTCATATCATGAATATAATCCACCCTTGTTTTCTACTAGCTAATCTAAGTGTGATAGTAGTAGGGATCTTAACTTAGGAAATTCTATTAAGGCATCATCTACTAGGATTTCCCATGGCATAGCATACTTAGTAAAATTCCATGTAAGTCCTACTTAGAAATATCACTAATGCATAGTGAAAATAATGGGACAAAAGTATGAAGCACCACTTTCCTTTTTGGTAGAGAATATAAGTTCAATCCTTGATCTTGCGATAGCCACACTCTTCAAAGTTCACTACAATTCAATCAAGCAAGCAAATATTCAAACTAGCATTCAAACAATTCACCACATAAAATAAAGAAAACAAAACAATGCATGCAAGCATGCAAAAGATGGTTTCATTTTGAAAGGTGGTTTCTAATAGGTTATAAACATTTTAAAACACCTATTGGTCATTTATAAAAGTGGCAAGGTCATTTGAAAACAAGTTAGTGAAAATGGCCACTTTAAATTGTTTTTGTTTTGCTAGAAATGATCAAAGTAATAATTTCTAGTGTTTGACAAATATATATTTTTTAAACACAAATGTAGTGTTTTAAGGTCAAGTGTTTAATATTAAAACCTTTGCAAAAGGTTTAACCTATAAACCATTTTAAATCAAAGCAACATTTTATTTTGCTAGAAATGCCTTTAAACAAAGTAATCATTTTCTAGGGTTCACCAAATATATTTTTAAATCCTAAAACTTGGTGTTTAGGGTCAGAGAGTTTAATTCAAAGCATTTTCAAAAGGTTTTACTCAAAAAGCATTTTTAAATCATATTCAACATTTTTATTTAGCTAGAAATGCTTTAATTCAAAGGAATAATTCCTAAGTGTCACAAAATATATTTTTAAATCCAAAAGTTGGTTTCTATGGTCAGTAGGTTCAAAACAATCCATTTACAAAAGATTTTACCCTAAAAACATTTTTAGACTGAATTTTATACACAAAATATGCCTACACATGTTTCTGCAAAAACAACTAATTTTACAGAAGCAAATCACTAAACAAAGGGCATGGTTGGAAAGTACACATTGTTATGAATCCAGTGATATAAAGTTATCAAAATTTGGACGTGTAGATTTAAAGTTATGAATTTTGCAAATTCTAACATCTAATAGTAATGTTTATGTTTTTAAAACAAAACTCAGGCCACGTGGTTGTTTTCTATTCGCCGGTACCGGTTCGCGTGGATCAGGCGATGCGGTGCTTGGATCTAATGAAATCGTGCGGCACAGAAACGATCATACCCCTTCGCTTAAGATTCTATCATGTCACTTGGATCTAAATCCAACGGTTCACAACACTATGACCAAGGATGGGCGGCGCTGCGACGGTGGCTGGCGGTGGCGCGCTCAGACGGTGACGGTGCCGACGATACAGGAAGCGAGAGAGCGAGGGTGAAGCTCACCAAGTTTTCCGTGGCGTGGGGATGCTCGAGGTGGTCGTCGAAGGGCAGGGGCGCACGGGGTTAACGACAATTGCTCGCTGGAGTTCCTGCTTCCGTCGGGCACGCTCTGTCATTGACGGAGGTGAAGCTACAAGGCACGCCAAGGCAAAACGAAGGGTGCGTTAGACGCGAGCGAGAGAGGGGAGTATGCGGGTGTCAACGAGGGAAGGAGTCGTGGCCAGAAATTACCGGGGGAGCTTGACGGAGTAATGGCAGATGGTGGTGATGCTCAGGTGAAGACGTAGTCGAGTATTTGGAGCGCGCGCGGGCAAGTGGATGGTACTGAGAGATACAGGGGACGATGGGGAGCATGCTCGTGGGAACTGGGAGGCAAGGGAGGCGAGTCTCGGCCGGAATTGTGGCCGGAGTGTCGTTGGAGTAGCAACAGTATGAGTTGTGATTCGAGCATCCTAGGGGAAGAGGGAGGATGGCGAGCGAGGGGAAATGGAGAGGGGGATTGGGCGATTAAGAGGGCGCGGTTGCAGGGCGGAAGCAACGCGACATTTACTTGAATTTACGCGAGGATTAATTGACAGGAAACGGCGAGGTTTGGGGAAGAAGCAGTCGCGGTGGGTGAGAATGATGACTGGCAAGTAGGGTCATGTCGCCAGCGAGAGAGAGGGGAAAACGGTGGGGTCCGGGCGTCAGTGAGGGCGCGGGTAAGAGTTTGAGTGGAAGAAAACGTTTCGGGGGAGAGTGAGAGTGGGCTAGCTGGGCTTAGTGGGCTGGTTAGGCTGGGCTGGACCCTTCTCTATTTTTTTCCTTCTTGTTTTCTTTTTCTATTTTCTTTTCCTATTTTGAATTTGGTTCAAATAATTCAAACACCATTTGAATTCAGATCTTTACCAAACTTTCAGTAAGTTTTAATGTTGTTTATCAATGCATTTTAAAGTCCACTTTATTCTTTTATTCTTTTTATGGTTTATTATTTATTTGAAATAGGCACTTATCTTTTATTCAATTAAGATTTTATTTATATTTTCAAACTCTTATTTGAATTCTAATTTTCACCAAACCTTTTTTAGTAGGTTTTATTTATTCCATAGTGAAAATTATTCACTTTGAATTATTTAAAATATTTTAATATGATTCATTAATCATTTAAATTGGGCATTTGTCTTTATTCAAATAAAATCCAATATGGTTTTAAATCCATATAAATTTTATTCAAATGACTCTTTGATTCCATTTAATTTAATTAAATAACTTTTATTCCACTTGGGTAAATTCCAATTTATTATTTTCTCATGATTTAATTAATCATTTCCATTAGGGATTTGTCTCCATTCAAATGGAATTGAATTTGGTTAATGCCATATACTTTTATTTGCATATTCTATATCCCTTTATTTTATTTGGATTTTGGATTATCTTTATTCCATTTGCTTATGGATTTAATTCAAGATTTTAAATTAACTTCTAAATAATTTTCTTGGGATCTATTATTTAGGCAAATTATCTTTATAAAAAATGATTATTGTTCAATCCTTATGATTTTATTTAAATAATCATTTACTCCTTTTATTATTCAATAAACTTTCATTTGTTATGGATTTGGCCAAGATTAATTTGGCTTTTAAATATTCCTTATTTATTTATTTCTTTCTTTGTCTTATAAAATCCATATCTTTTTATTTATAGATCCAAACTTGGTGATTCCAATTTGTAAAATCTTATTTAATTTTTGTTTATCTTTTTAAATATTGTTAGGATTATTTTGATCACAATTTGGTATGTATTTTAGATAGGATCTTTATTAGCTTTGGAAACATTTCCTTTTGTCATATTAAACTCATAAGTTTTTATCTATGGCTCCAAATTAAATGAAACCAATTTCTATGGTTTTATAATATTTTTGTTTATCATTCTTGATCATTTAAAAATGTTTGTTGCTAAATTTTATATGGATCAAATACATAGTCTTAGGGAGATCTTGGAAATAATTTATTCCATTAGGGTTTAGGGTTTTGGTTTAACTTTTCCAAGTGTTTAAATTTTCAAGATACTTTATTGATGAATGCATTTCACTTGATTGAAATTTGTTGGATTCACTTTTATTCAAAGTTTGTTCAAGATGGGTTTTGATGTTTCTATTTGGAACCAAAAAGTTTCTTTTCACCCTAAATTTCAACAATTGTTTATTTTGTTTATTTATTTTTCACATTTCAAAATTTGGAAAATTTGGGGATGTGACAAACTCACCATTATATAACTTAGCTTGCAACCAAGTACAGCAGTCACAATAGAGATGCATAAAGATAAATCATAATTGGAATTGGCAAACTTGTTCTTGGTCAGAGAACACCTGGCAAACAGTTTCACAAAAATCTTTTTGTAGAAGTTTCAAAACAGGAGCACTCTTTGCTCAAAAAGGTTTTTCACAAGTGAAGGCTTTCAAAGTAATACTCAATAGATAAGAGTTTTGTGCAAACAAGGAAGATAGAGAACATGATTGAATAAATCACCATATGAATGCTTGAAACACAACAACTCAAATGCTTGCTGGAGATAGAGAGGAAGTAGGTTTATTGACTCAACTTGGAAGTGGGGGAAAGGTCCCTTCATAGAGGGAAGCAGGGATTACAAGTCATAATGAGCTTCCAAAAGATTATGGTACTTACTAGCTTTGAGCCCTCATTGCCCCTATCATAGGCATCTTGATATGATTAAGGTTAAAGTGAAAAAGGATGGAGCATATGCTTGATGAAATATAAGTTGGAAATCTCATGTCCCTTGAATATGAGGGACACTCCTCATGCTACTCAACTTCAGTCAACGGTAAGTTCTTGTCATTGTAAGTACTTGCATATCATTGAGAACTGCCAACGGGGTACCCCTTGCACATGGTACAAGAGCTTTACCATAACCAAAATGACAAGGCAAGCAGATGGTGAGCATCTCAGCGATCTTTTTATTTACTATATGCATAGCTTTTTATTGAGGATGCTTCACAGATTGCTCACTATGGTGATGCTGCAAGTTTCTACCATGATTAGGCATTGCTTAGGCTAGCGGACCAGGCATTTCTCTAACACAAAATACAAACTCCATGGACTTACAAGCTCCCTTTTTATTTCACACCAGTGACATCCACAGACAAAAGAGCACAATATCAACGGTGTACGAAGTACAAGTGCAATGTTGAAAACGTTCCCCGTGACAGCACGGTTCTGCTAATTCCAATGTATAGATGCAAGCATATACAACTTCGATGTTTGCAATGGTTCAAGTATATTAGGGGCAAGAAAATAAGATGTGCCATCAAGTTCGTGAGAGCTTTACTAACTAGTCTTCTCATAACAAATAATTTTTAATTTGAAAGATAGACGAAGCTTGAGAATTTGCTTGGAATAGCAATAGCTACTAGGTAGATGTGGTGGACACAAGTGGCAAAAGTTTTGGTTCAAAGGGATTTGGAAACATGAGAAGTTTGCCTTCTCAAAATAGGTTTTTGGCTAGCAAGGCTGGGTAGCAAGCAAGAGAGTTGAAAGAAACATGCAAGCATACAAGTAATAAAGCCAAACATGCAATATTCCTTGAAGACACAAAAGATCTTAAATAAAGAATAGTAAGCTTATGAGCCAACAAGAAAGAAAACAAATGATACAAAATACCTGTAAGCTTTTTCTCTTTTTCTCTTTCAATGTAATGCTACTGACCTGAACTCGGTTTGCCAAAACCAATTTAGATCCACTTGATGATCCCTAAAGTGATGCCAATACTAATCAATAAGATCCATCATATAATAGAGATTGCAAACTAAAATAAGAAGTGCAAAAAGTAAAAGATGAGACTTCTCATTAATATTCAATAAAGGCACTCACACCAAGGGGTACATAGATAATCAACTAAAGGAGAGATACTTCCACATGCAAACCAAACTATAAGATAACCTCTCTACCACAGATATGAATACACTAAGAAGGTAAAATATAAAAGATAATGGTGGTGATACCGCGACATTCCCCCAAGCTTCGAATAAGCCAAGGGGATGCCAAATCTGATGATGAATTACTCCTTTGGTGGTGGTGGTGTTCTCTTGTTTAGGGTAAGAATTCTTCTAGTATCTTACAAAGCCTATCATTCTCCTCTTGGATTATATCCACCTTCAACCTCAAGGCACGGTACTTGTCACAAAACTCATCAGTGGTTCGAAGGGCTTCCACTGCCTCAGGGCAGTATCTGAAGTCTGGACTGAAGGCTATGATTCCCTGCATGTTGCGAGAAAAAGCATCCCCAGTGTTAATTTCTCCTACGAAAGTAGGTTTCCTTACCCTTATCCCTACAGCGGTTTGTTCTTCCAACTTTATCTCCTCCACGGGCTTCTTGCCTTTGTCGTTGGCAGAGACCATGGTGCTCTAAACTTGAGAAGATTTCCTGACAGAAACATATTGAAATGAAAACACGACGAGACCACGATGCACGAACCTCGGGGGATATGGGGGGTTATATATTACGAAGTTCCAATGCACAAGGAAGGTACTGGTATGAAAACAAGGCGGAGACGGAGCTCGGCGGTGGCACACCCCCTCCACGCGCGGCCAGGCTGGGCCTGCGCCTGGGGTGGGTTTATCCACCCCGGACTCCCATTCCTCCTATGTTCCGTCTCGTAGTCTTCCTTATGTATTAAAAACATCAAAAATATAAAAAGATTGGATTTTCACGAACCTTATGTTTTCACCACTTTTACCTATTCAAAGACGAACTCTGCAGATTCCTTTTCTCCTTCTCCTGAAAATTTCCTTCATACAAAACCCTTGCACAAACTCAATGACAACATTAGTGTAAGCAAAAACAATAAACCTTTGGGTACACACTTCAACTGAAAACCCATCAAAACAAAAGCTTCTGTAAGAGGCAAATGATGGCAGAAATATGTCAAAATAGAACAGTAGGTAAATATTGATATTTTCGAAAACCTTCTGTTGCTCAAATCAAAAAGTGCAGAACTAATGAAAGTTGGGTAACAACCTGGAGAACAAGCTCAGAAAAATGCAGGTCCATCTGGAGTACTGAGCTTCCTCACGAATTTTTACAATACATCACAAAAATCTGTCCCAGGACATCCACTTTTCACAACTCCTCTACTTCACAAAAGTAGTTGAACTTGACACAAAAACCAAAACAAAAAGGATAAGGAGCGGTTATTACTTAGGTAATAAATTCCAAGACTCGACAAAACTCTTGGGTTATCTCCCAACAAGTACTTTTCTTTAATGCCTTTAAGTTAGGCTTAAAACTTTCAAAGATGCTCACATAGGAGATAAATATTTGAAGTGAAATAGAGCATCAAGAAGCAAATAACCAACACATTTGAGTCTAACCCACTTCCTATGCATGGGGTATCATGAGAAAATGAATTGTTAAAACAAAAAGGCACTAGCATAGGAAGACAAAACAGATGCAACTTCAAAGCTTTCAACATAAAACGGGGAAACTTAACATTATTGGGATGCATAAAACCATGTTTCCCTCTCTCAAAATAACTTTCAGTAGCACTTTGAATAATGTTGATGATATAACTGTCACTGGAAACAACTTTATCATCAGAATAAGCATAGTTACAATCATAAAAAATAGGTCCAAGGTCATAGACTAGATCAATCGAAGCAAGTTGTTCCATCCTGAAATCTTTATTAGGCAAGCTATTTTCACAAGGAGCTTTAGCAAATTTGGAAAAGTTAAACTCATAAGAATCTCCATCAAACTTAGTTAAAACTTTTTCCTTCTTACAATCAATAATAGCTCCACAAGTGTTCAAGAAAGGTCTACCAAAAATGATAGGACGAGTTTTGCTAGCTCCTGAATTGAGCACTCGAAAATCAGCAGGATACTTAATATTACCACAGAGAACCTCCACATCTCTTACAATGCCAATAGGGAAAATGGTTTCCTTATTAGCAAGGTGAATAACCACATCAATGTCCTCAAGCTCACAAGGACCAATCTCATGCATAATTTCCCTGTCAAGCTCATAAGGAATAACACTAGAGCTAGCACCAATATCACACAAACCATAATAGCAATGATCACCAATTTTAACAGAAAGCACAGGAACACTACCTTTTCTAGCTTTACTAGGATGAGAGATTATATTAGAAGCATCTTCACAGAAGACAATGTGCTCATCCTCCATATTTCTAGTGACAGTGTCTTTCACAATAGCTACCACAGGCTCAACATTCAACTGCTTATCAGGTTCCACAGTTTTCTTTGTACCTTTATTATTTGCACTAATAATCATAGAATACTCCTTTACCTTAGATGGGAAAGTTAATTTCTCAACATGAGGTTCAGGCACAATATGATTAGTAGTACAAACTTGAGTACTTCTAACTGGAACTTCATTAACAACATCTTTATAAGGAGCATGGTACTTATTCCACTTCTTCTTGGGAATTTCTATGTAAGAGGCAAAGGCCTTAAAACATTTGGCAATACTTTGGGAATCAAGACCAAAATCATTGCTAATATCACGGAAGTCATCAGTTCCCATAAAAGATTTAATGCATTCATAATCATAGTTTATACCTGACTTTCTTCCTTTGTCATTATCCCAAGCTTTGGTGTTATCTTCAATACGGTCTAGGAAATCCCATTTAGCTTCTTCCTTCATACATGTGAATGATCCAGCACAAGAAGCATCTAGTAAATCTTTATCATGAAGAGAAAGCCTAGCATAAAAGTTATTGAGAATAATATTGTTAGGGAGTTCATGAATAGCACATTTAAGCATCAGAAACTTCAATCTCCCCCAAGCTTGAGTTGTACTCTCTCTCCATCAAGAGGCCAAAAGTTATATATAAGATTTCTATCCTTATGAATTTCACTGGGAGGATAAAATTTAGAGTAAAAGAGAGATGCCATCTCCTCCCATTCCATGGATTGTCCATTCTTCAGCAGCTTATACCATTCTTCAGCTCTCCCTTTCAAGGATATGGAGAGTAACTTCTTCTTCACCTATTCAGTTGTGATACCTGCACACTTAAACAACCAGCATAATTCATGGATAAAAAGCAAGTGATCACCAGGATGGAATGTTCCATCCCCTAAATAATAATTATCCATAACACGATTAACAATACTTGTAGGTATCTTAAAAGGATCTATCTCAATAGGTGGTGGTTCATCTACTACCCTAACAGTGGTAGTAGTTTTCCCAGACAGAAAACCAAGTGGGTTATCCATATTGGAAACAAAGCAACAAGAAGTAATAAAAGCAATACTCATAGTAAAAGTTTCCCTTACCAGTTCCACTCTTCAATAGCGCTTCACTCCCCAGCAACGGCACTAGAAAATAGTTTTGATGACCCACAAGTATAGAGGGTGTATCGCAGTACTTTCGATAAATAGGAGTGTCGATCCCAATGAGGAGCAGAAGGTGCTGAACAGTGGTATGGAGCAGGAAATCCCTGTGAATACTTAGAAAACGAATTTTTAGTGGTTTTTTGATAAGGCAACAAAACAAGGAGCAAGTAAAAAAGGTAACGAACAAACGGAGCATGTGGCCCAATCCTTTCTTAGCAAAGGACAAGCCGGTGGAAATACTTATAAGGACTAAATGTTCTCGGGGACACATGGGAATTCTGTCAAGTGCTTTCGCTTCAAATAACTGAGTACTCTTCTCTGGTGTTGTAAGTGTTGTGTGGGTGAACCTGTGCTAACATACCTTACTTGGACTAATACATACTTGTGATTAAACCCCCTGCAAACATACATAACTACAGGAAATTAATTAAGATATAAATCTAAACACAGCTTTAAACTCTGAGATCCTACACTCCCTTGTGCAAAGGTGTCCTAACGAGGGTTCAGGTTTCTGTCACTCCGACAACCCCACAATTAGTAGCCAAATACACAATGCATTCACCTAGGCCCATAAATGGTGTAGTATCATGTAGTCGATGTTCACATGATAGCACGAGAAGAATAGCACCACAACTTAAATACCAAACCATTGAATAATAACTCAACACAAATCCACTACTAACAACATGACTTATCCAATGTCCTCAAGAACACAACGAACTACTCACAAGACATCATATGGATCAAGATCAAAGATGATATGGTAATGGATAACAATATGAACATAAACAATAATCCAATGGTTCCACTCACAAGCATCAACTACAATAGTAATTAACACCGGAAAGTTTCCCCTAATGAACTTAGCAATATCCAACACAATTGTTATAGCAGGACGGAGTGGTGATGATGGTGCTGGTGGAGATGATGGTGTGGATGATGATGATCCCGATGAAGCCTAGCTTGACGATGATGTTGATGGCGACGGTCTCCCCTCTCCGGGAAGGAATTCCCCCTGTAGAAATCAGTTTGCCAGAGAGATCTTTCTCTCTTGGTGTTTTCTGCCCACAGAGGCGGCGGAAATCTATCTGTGGTCGCTCTCCCAGCCTTAGGGTTCCGTAGGTAAGATATAGGCGAAGGGGTGGAGTCGGAAGCCGGGCAGGTTGGCCACACCTGCCCTAGGCGCGGCCCAGGAGGACCCACTCCTACGGGGTATGGGGCCCCTGCGGCCCCTCTTCGCTCCTCCTTCTCGCTTCCTTCGTCTTCTGGAAAAATAATATTTTCCCATATTTTTCTGGTATTTTTCTGATCTTCGCGAAATTGCACCGAAACGCCTTCTTTTCCATCAGAATCCAGACTCCGGCAGTTATCCTCCAAGAATCATCCAACATGCATAAACAGATGAAAAGCCATAAGTAATACCTCATGATAAGACATATATCAATGAATAGAGGTAAATTATGATATAGAAAGGTGATGCAAATTGGGCGTATCAGCTTTATAGGGAAATTATGTAGGGTTTCGTAGCATGGAAAACAAAAAAATTCTACCGCATACAAACAAACAAGAGAAGATCTATCTACTAGATTGTAGCAACGAGTCGATGGAATAACTCACCCTTGAAGATTCCAAAGTGTTTAACGAGAGCGGATTCTCGTGGGTGATGTAGTCATACTCTTTCCGATCTCAAGATCGCGTAGACGATCCTTCCAGCGCTGCGTTCCGGCAGCGCTCCCGCAGTCGGTCACACGTTAGGTACTCGACGAAGACCTTCCTCTCCCTTGTTCTAGCAGGCAGCGGAGGTTGTAGCACTCTCCTCGCGATTCCGGCAGCACAACGGCGTGGTACCGGAAGTAGAGGGGAGATCTCGCAGGGCTTCGCCTTAAGCCGGAGCGAGTATGGTGGACTATGAGAGAGCTCCTCGGCGATCTAGGGTTTAGACACACCAAGGAGGAGGCTTGGCCGGCGGCTAGGGTTATCTAGGCGGCGGCGGCAGCAGGAGGTGGCGGCGCCGGGCTAGGGTTTGCGGGTGGAGGTGTTGTGTACTTGGAGGGGCAGCCCTGCCCCTCCTTATATAGGTGGAGGGAGGCGCGCCAGGGGAGGGGAGTCCCTCCCCAACTCGGATCCCAAGTGGGCCGGCGGTGGAGGGGAGGAACTCCTCCCCAAGTAGGTTTCCTACTTCCCCTCCACCTTCCAAAATAGCCGTTTGACTTTTCAAATTGGCGTTTGACTTTTCAAACTAGGATTTGATTAAACCCTTTATTTTTTTCAGCGATGACACCTAGTACATGATGCAATCATTCCAACTTGATATGACACATTCATGTACCCTTCCCCTCCGGAGTGCCGGACATTCCGGAACCTTCTAGAACATTCCTGATGAAAACACTGGAACCATTCTCCAACCCCGAAACAGGACTTTCCTTATATGAATCTTATTCTCCGGACCATTCCGGATCTCCTCGTGATATCCCGGATCCCATCCGAGACTCCGAACAACATTCGGCCTCTTACTCATCATTCCATAACTACTCAAACAACGTCGAATCCTTAAGTGTGTCTCCCTACGGTTCGTGAATTATGCGGACATGATCGAGACACTTCTCTGAACAATAACCAATAGAGGAATCTGGAAATTCATATGGCTCCCACATATTTCTACGATTACTTTGCGATCGAATGAACTACTTACATACGATACCAATTTCCCTTTGTCTCATGATAGTTTACTTATCCGAGGTTATGATCGTCGGTATCTCTGCATACCTAGTTCAACCTCGTTACTGATAAGTACTCTTTTCTCGTTCCCGTGATATGTGATCCCTTGTGAGCCAGTCACATGCTTACAAGCTAATTGGATGACATTCCACCGAGAGGGCCCAGAGTATATCTATCCGTCATATGGATGGACAAATCCCACTCTTGATCCATGTGTCTCAACCAATACTTTTCGAACACTCAATGCCACCTTTATAGCCACACAGTTACGGTGTGGTGTTTGATGTCATCAAAGCATCCTTCCGGTGAAGGTGATATGCATGATCTCATGGTCGAAGGAATTAGGTTACTATGTATCAGAAAGCATATAGCAATTGAACTATTAAAATGGCTTCATCTTTATGCTACGCTTATCTATAGGAGTATGTCCACCATATCATTCTCCTAACGATATGATCTTGTTGTTAATAACATCTCAATGTTCATGACAGGGAAACCACAATCATTTATTAACCAACAAGCTTGTATTATGAAGAGGCTTTACTAGGGACTTCAATTTAAGTTTACAAATCACGCAAGTATTAATGTTTCCTTGTTAATACTATTATAGAATGAATGTAAACATTTATCATAAACACAAAGATATAATAATAACTATATTTATTATTGCCTCTAGGGCATATCTCCAACAAATTATGCACGAAATTGGACCTTATGAGCTTGAGGACATTGATGTGGTTATTCACCTTGCTAATAGAGAGACAATTTGCCCCATTGGCATTGTAATAAATGTGGAGGTCCTTTGTGGTATGATTAAATATCCTGCTGATTTTATAGTACTTGGTAAAGAAGCTAGTAAAACTTATCCTATTATCTTTGGAAGACGCTTCTTGAATACTTGCGGGGCTATTATAGACTGTAGGAAGGAAAAAGTTTTGACTAAGTTTGATGGAGAGTCTTATGAGTTTAATTTTTCCAAATTTGCCAAAACTCCTTATGAAAATGAACTGCCTAATGAGGATTTTAGGGTTGAACAACTTTCTGCTATTACTCTTGCTCCTAACAATGCCTTGCAGCACTTTATGGAAGATCATGAAAGTGATGTCTTTATGAAGGAAACAAATGAGATTGGCGATGTTTTCCTTCGTCAGCCGGAGCAACTTAAGTATAATCTACATGTGGAAGATTTGGGAACCACACTACCACCTAAAGGGGACCCTATTTTTGAAATAAAACCTTTGCCTGATGATCTTAAATATGCCTATCTTGATGAGAAAGTATATCATGTTATTATTAGTTCTTAACTTTCAGGAAAGGAAGAAGAGAGGTTACTGGAAATACTGAAGAAACACCGAGGAGCTATGGGCTATACTCTTGATGATCTAAAAGGGATTTCTCCTACTATATGTCAGCATGCTATTAATATAGAACCTGATGCAAAACTAGTTGTTGAGTACCAACACCATCTAAATCCTAGGATGAAGGATGTGGTAAGAAATGAGGTATTAAAACTCCTTGATGCTGGTATTATTTACCCAATTGTTGATAGCCAATGGGTTAGCCATGTTCATTGTGTCCCCAAGAAAGGGGGAATAACTGTTGTGCCTAATGAAAATAATGAGCTTATACCCCAAAGAGTAGTGGTTGGGTATAGAATGTGCATTGATTTTTGAAAGATTAATAAAGTTACTAAGACATATCATTATCCTTTGCCCTTTATTGATCAAATGCTTGAGAGGTTGTCCAAAAAGACTCACTTTTGTTTTTTTGATGGTTATTCTTGGTTTTCTCAAATTGTTGTGAAAGCACAAGACCAAGAGAAAACTACTTTCACTTGTCCTTATGGTACTTATGCTTATAGGCGTATGCCTTTTTGATGGGGGAATACCAATCGGGGTATATGTAACTACCTCGGTGAATTACGCTCCTAGCTACAAGCCTGGATGAGCGGTAGTGGTTGAAATAGTACGGTGGGGCCCTAAAAGCCACTCACGGGTAGACCTTTCGGCCGTCCCAACCACTTCCATCTCATCGGGACCTGTACGGGCGGCGTAATCGGCAGGCGAAGGGATCAACTACATACACAAGTGGGTATGTATGCAAGCCACCATACAAGAGTACATCAGAGCCATACCATCTAGAAAGAAAGGAAATATAGCAACGCCATACGGCAAGATTCAAATGACCTAGATAGATCTAATATTTTATGATACTTCCTCATACAACACACATCAGAGTATCATGTGGAAGCGGCAAACAAGTCCGAGTACGGATAAGAAGCAAATCGGCATAAGATGCCATAGAAATAAGCACATCCCAACCACAGATCTCACGGATCCCCGTTCCCGGAATCTCTACACCGAACGGTCGTTGCCCACATCATCAGCCTCTTCCACCCAGTATCCGTCCTGCGAGGGTACCTGTTCATCTGAACCAATAATTTATCGTGTGAGACCCTAAGGGTACTCAGCAAGTCTTAATGCCTCTAAAGGGGACACAACCTGGGGTGACGCAATTGCAGCAAAAGATAAACCCTAACAGTTCTATAGATAAATGCTGACCATCCGCCTAACCAATGATAGTCGGATGTCCGTGAATTAAGGACAACAGTTATAACAGTAATTTCATCAGATCCATCCTCCTTCCCGCTTACCAACGAGGAAGCGGACGAACAACCCCCATCCGTTGGCAATTTTATTAACCATTCCATGAGTGTTGCACTATTTACTAGTCAAATTACTTAGTCAGATTAAAGCGGTACTTTAGTTATGCTTGTCTATGATCGAGAAACTGTGCTCCAAGTCGTCCATAACCGCGGACACGGCTTTCAGAAAGTTTTACCCTGCAGGGGTGCACAAATAGCAACACACACTCGATCAACCTCGGAAAAACCAAAACAAAACCCAACGAGGCCTTCACGACAAAGCAATCACAGGATTCAGAATCATTTCAGGGGGCCACCCCTTGGAGTACACCCGCAACGAAGCTAGCTGACTCCGAGACGGACTCAAGGTTTGCGTCAGTGGCTGTAAACGACAGCAAATCCCCAAACGGGGACTGTCGATACCGCGAAAACACTCCGCTTCCAAAACAGTACAGCGTGCTCCTCACACAATCGTAAATAAAGCAGTAAAGCATGGCATAGGTACAGGATAGTAAATAAAACCTCAAACTAGTTGTGGCCCCAAGAAATAAGAAGGAATCAAGCTCTGGCTCAGGGGGGTCCCATATACCTCCCGGATGTGGATAGCGCGATAAATCTTGGAACAGGAATCAAGTACTCGGGGTCTCACGGGACACAAGTGAGCAGGAAAAACCAAATAGCAGATATTGCTCACCGATGCCGCTTTCATTAGTTATCCCATAACTACTCAGGTTAAGTTGTTTAGGTACCTCGTTATCCATCAGACTCTCACATACCCTACACATGTTGTTCTACGACTCGCATGGCTCAAACAACTCCTGTAGTAATGGCTCATAGGATGGAGGGACAAGCTTGGTGGGGTTTAAAGTAAAGGCTATGCAATACTTGGGATTCAATTTAATGCAATCGCGACTCAATGATGCAAGAATAAGATAGAGGCAATAGGTACTGTATGTATGCAAGCATGTGGTAGTGCTTGCCTGGCAACTCAGTTGAAGCGGGGGACGGATCTGGGTAGTGCTCCTGGTTCTCTTGATATAACCCCTGCTCAGTGTCTATCCGAGAAAAACCAAACAAACAAGGCCAACATGAATATAGAGCACAAGCATATGAATAAGATGTGTCAAGCAAACAATCATGCCATGATGAATGATGCACAATTTACATGGTAATAAGGTAGCATGGCATAGTGAGGTGTGGAAGACAAGAAATAACATTTTTAATGGGGTTTTGGATCACATTTTGTTGCCATAATAGTTGCTGTACGCTATATTTTTATATGATGCATGCTGCAATTGAAGTCATGGATAGCATAAACAGAAAGGTCTCGTCGAGCTAATCATTTTAGACATATCATTTGCTAAATTTGGATTTATAAATCAAAAGTTATTAATTATTTAAGTTCTAGTGGCATTTGTGGTAATTTAATTCAACTTGGAATTTTACATGTGCAAAAGGCAATTTGAATGGCATATTTGAAATCCTCACATTTTTCTGATTCAAAAACATATATTATTTGTATTATTTGAAAATATGAATTTTAAATTTATTTTAAGTCTAAAATTAATTAATTAGGGTCAAAGTCAAAGGTTGACTAAATAAAATAATTCTGAAAATATTTGAATAAGGATTTGAATTGTAATTCAAAAACTAAACAATTTTCATATAAGGTTTGAATCCAAATTCCAAACCAGGAATAAGTTATGAATTCAATTAAATTTGAACAGGTTTGAATTTGAACTGATTCGAATTTATTTGAAATTGTTTGAAATTTTTGATTCAGCAAACTCGTGGTATTTTGTCACTCAGCAGAAGCTACACCAGAGAATGACAGGTGGGGTCACCAGGCTGACTGGGCGGACACACACACACGCGCCAGAATTTCTCACCCAGGCTCACTCTAGTCAGCGAGGCTGACAGGCGGGTCCAGGCCCAGCAGGCCCACGAGACAGAGGCGAGCGGGCCAGGAACTGACAGGTGGGGGGCTTGGGACCGCGAGTTGATTTGAGAAAACGCAGGGAGTCTTTTTATAAAATTGCCACCGACGCTGACTGGTGGGGCTACGGGGACGGCGGGTTTAGGCGGGAGAAACTTCAGGGACCTAACCGCAAAACATCACCGGCTGTCGCTGTCTGCTGACGACGACAACCCTGACGGCAGCGGATCTGGCCGTTCTTCGTCGACGATGGCGACGAATCCGCCGGAGGAAACGCGAAGCGGCTAAAACGAAAGATGAAGAGGGGAAGATGGGCTACAAGATTCGTTTGGTGGTCTAACGCAGCGGAGGACTACAGCGCGCAGGGCGGGGCGTCGAACAGCGCCGGACCTAACTGCTGCAGCGTCTGCTGTCGCCAGAACGCGACGCTCGGCGCGCGCGCAGAGCGCTCGACGGAAAACGGCGGCGATGCACGGCGAGAGGGGGAGGGAGACGATGTCTAGGGGGAAAAGGAGCTCACCAGCGACCGTACGGTGCAGCTAGCGGGCTCGGGGTCGCGTCGATCGTCGGGGTAGCAGAGGGTCGGAGCACTCCTGCTGCTCGCGGGCACGGCGGTGGCGGGGCTTCTCCGGCGCGCTCCGGGGCAGCTCCTGGTTCGGGGTGATGTTGAGGAGGGCGACAACGGTTCCTGGACCCCCAAGACTCCCTCTTGCCTGGCTACATCCGCCTCCAAACGATCTGGCCAGAGCTAGGGTTTGGAAAGACCATGGCCATGGCTAGGAGGCTGTGGGGAGGAAGGAGAGGGTCTGAGGCCTCCTGGATCTTGATCTGATTGGGGAGTAGGCACGTGGGGAGCTGGTGCTACAGATAAGAGGGGAGGGAGAGGATCACATGGGGGTGGTCTCTACTTTTTGCAAAGCAAGAGGAGGCTCGGGTGGGGTAGGTTTCTCCCTCTCTTCTCTTTGTCTTGAAGCCAAAGAAAGAGTGGTGAGGGGCAGATAAGGGGGGTGACGTGGTGGTGCTGGTGGACCAAGGTGAGGGCAGGAGAAGAGAGGGTAACCGAGAGGGAAGGGAAGATGGCATGGGCTCGGTCTAGGTAGATGGGGTAGGTAGGTGAGGCATGCATGGTTTAGAGGAAGGGAGAGAGGCCGAGGGAGAGGAAGGTGTGATATGCTAGGGTTAGGGTTTAGAGATAGGGGTAAGGTTAGATCTAGCTTAGGGTTAGAGAGAAAGGGAGATAAGGATTTGGGTTTAGCCAAAACAAGGAGGTAGTTTTAATTATGGTCTAAGAGATCCACAACAAGGAGCATCTAGTTGAATTTAAAACCAAGCTCCTACCAAGCAAATAAAACAAACCAAAAGAAGAAGGCCAAGGGTTATGGTTTCATGGCCCATGCATAACCAATAATGCTAGGTTTTATTTTGTGAAACAAAATAAATGTCCATGGCATTTATTCATATGCATTCCAAAAATGTGGATTAAGCCAAGCAAAAGAATTTAAAAGGATGCCACATGTGGAATAGATGGAGATGACCATATTTGAATAGAAATGGGACTTGCTAGTGTGTATGTGCCACTAGGTATTTAGTAAGCCCAAAAATAGCCCAACATGACAATAACCCCAAAACAACCCATATGGAAGTTAGGAAAAGGTTCCACTCACAAGGCATGCAAAGGTGGCCATGTGGCTCTCATATATCAATAATGTGAAAACAAAATGATGCCAAGCTGAGAGCATGTGGAAAAGAAATGGATCCATCCCAACCCACATGAGCTAGAAGTAACCCATAAATGCCAAGCTCATATTAATTGGATGGTGGAATTATAAGGTGGTGAAAGAAAGGTGGTGGAGTTATAAGAGATATGCCCCCAAATCAACTTGGGCATTTAACAATATATCAAGAACCAAATACAATATCAAGAGGCAACTATAATTGATAATGCACATGAGATAAGAACCAAGCAAGAAGGGGTTTTATATGATGCCCAAATGCAAGGTGACATGATGACATGAGCATGATATGATGATGATGCAACAATTATATGTTGGAAGTGGCCCTTTATTACTAGAACAAGTAGCATTACAGGTGTTAGACAACTGGGATGCTACAACTCTCCCCCACTAACAGGAATCTCGCCCCGAGATTCTAGGAAGAAGAAGAAGAAGACACAAAGAGGGTAGGATAGTTGGCACGGAGTTCATCTTCACGCTCCCAAGTGGCTTCATCAACAGAATGGTGTGACCACTGCACCTTGCAGAACTTGATGGACTTGTTGCGAGTCCTTCTTTCTGCGGTCTCAAGAATTTTGGTGGGGTGTTCTTGATAAGACAGGTCTTCTTGGAGATCGATTAGCTCATGATCCACGGTCCTGCCGGGATCTTTGAAACACTTCTTGAGCTGAGAGATGTGGAAAACATCATGGACTTTGAGTTTTTCTGGAAGCTCAAGTGCATAAGCAACTTCTCCTCTTCTACCACGTATCTTGAAAGGACCGATGTATCTAGTAGCCAACTTTCCTTTGATACCGAAGCGGTGTGTACCTCTCATGGGAGTGACACGAAGGTAGACGAGATCACCAGGGGCATATACCATATCCGTGTGCTTCCTGTCATAGTTGCTCTTCTGACGACTTTGAGCAATCTTCAGGTTCTCAAGAATGATATGCACCTTCTCCTCTGCTTGAGTTACAATGTCAGGGCCAAACCAGATTCTTTCTCCTGCACCTGACCAACCAATCGGAGTTCTGCACTTGCGACCATAAAGAGCCTCAAATGGTGCCATCTTCAGACTCTTCTGGAAGCTGTTGTTGTAGGAGAATTCAGCATATGGAAGACATTCCTCCCACTTCATGCCAAACAAGATGACGCAAGCCCGAAGCATATCCTCCAGAATCTGATTGATTCTTTCCACTTGTCCTTGCGACTGAGGGTGGTAAGCAGTGCTGAAGTTCAACTTTGTTCCCAAAGCTTTTTGGAAACTCTCCCAGAACTTTGAGGTGAAGATGCTCCCACGGTCTGAACTGATTTCAAGTGGAACCCCATACAGAGAGACAATTCTGTTGATATAGAGCTCAGCCAACTGAATTCCAGAAATTGTTTCTTTGACTGGGAAGAAATGAGCCACTTTAGAAAGCCTGTCGATGACAACAAAAATTGCATTGTTGCCCTTCTGCGACCTAGGAAACCCAGTGATGAAGTCCATCTCTACTTTCTCCCATTTCCATTCCGGAGGTTTCAATGGCTGTAGAAGACCGAATGGTTTCTGATGGACAGCCTTCACTCTGCGGCAGACATCACATTCTGAGACATACTTGGCACAATACCGTTTCAACCCAGGCCACCAATATTGTGTTTTCAAGTCCATGTACATCTTTGTGCTGCCAGGATGGATAGAAAGAACCGAATCATGCGCCTCCTTGAGAACTTGCTCTCTTAGACCCGGGTAGTTTGGAACAAACAACCGGTGTTCAAAGAAAAGCGTGCCTTGATCATCAACGTGGAAGGACTCATACTTCGGGAGCCCAAGTTTAGAGATGAGCTTTCTGGTGTGCGGATCACCAAGCTGACGAGAGCGAATCTTTTCTTCCAAGAGAGGAGTAGCCAGAAGGTCCAGGAGATGCCCTTGTTCCACAACTTCAAGGTTGAGCTGACGGAATTCCTCGCACAAAAGAGGCTGTTGCTCTTCTATCATGAGGTTGTTGACATAAGCTTTACGGCTAAGCGCATCTGCCATGACATTTCCTTTGCCCGGAGTGTAGTTGATGGTCACATCAAAGTCATTGATTGCTTCAATCCATCTCCTCTGTCGAAGGTTGAGATCAGGCTGAGTGAAGATATACTTCAAACTTTTGTGGTCAGAAAAGATCTCACAACGGTTGCCAAGCAAGTAGTGCCTCCATAGCTTCAAAGCAAAGACAACTGCTTCTAGCTCGAGGTCATGTGTGGGATAGTTGATCTCATGCGTCTTCAACTGACGAGAGGCATAAGCAACAACTTTTTTTTCTTGCATCAGGACCGCACCCAATCCTTGCAAAGAGGCGTCGCAGAATATCTGGAAAGGCTTAGATGTATCCGGAGGAACCAAGACTGGTGTGGAAGTGAGCTTCTCTTTGAGTGTCTCAAAGCTTGCTTGACACGCAGGAGTCCACATGTATTTCTTGCCTTTCTTTAGGAGATCGGTAAGAGGCTTCGCTATCTTCGAGAAGTTCTGAACGAAGCGACGGCAATAACTTGCCAAACCGAGGAAACTCCGCACTTCTTTGACATTAACAGGAGGAAGCCATTCGACAATTGTCTTCACAGTTTCCGGGTTGACTGCAATGCCCTTGGCAGAGATAACGTGACCAAGATAGGTTACTTCAGGCAGCCAAAACTCACACTTTGAGAACTTTGCATACAAGCGGTTCTCACGAAGCTTGTTTAGGACACACCGCAGGTATTCTTCATGCTCTTCCTTAGACTTAGAATAGACCAGGATTTCATCCAGGTAGACCACAACGAACTTATCAAGGTACTCCATGAAAACCGAGTTCATCAGCCTCGAGAAGGTAGCAGGAGCGTTGGTGAGACCGAAAGACATGACCGTGTACTCGTACAGGCCATAGCGGGTGGTGAAAGCTGTTTTAGGCACATCTTCCTTGCGAATCTTGATTTGGTGATAACCACTCCTCAAATCCAGCTTAGAGAATACCACAGCTCCAGCTAGCTGATCGAAGAGATCATTAATCCGCGGAAGGGGATATTTGTTCTTGATGGTTTTAGCATTGAGAGCCCGATAGTCAACACAAAGTCTATCAGTCATGTCACGCTTCTTCACAAAGATTGTTGGGCTACCCCAAGAAGAAGTACTGTGTTGAATGAAACCCAACTTCTCTTGTTCATCAAGTTGACGTTTGAGTTCAGCCAACTCAGAAGGACCCATTTTATAAGGCCGCTTGGAGATAGGAGCCGTTCCAGGTTCAAGCTCGATTACAAACTCAACCTCACGATCCGGAGGCATACCCGGCAACTCTTCAGGAAAGACATCTGGGAACTCACAGACCACCGGCACACTCTGAATAGCTTCCATAGCATCATCATTCAGAGCCGCCAAAGAGAAAAGCTGGACAGCAGGAGTCAGACTTGGAGAAAAGACTATATGACCTTCAGGAATCTTCAGAGACACTGAGCGTTCAGCACAATCAATCACAGCTGCATTTGCTGTCAACCAATCCATGCCCAAGATGACATCAATGTCAGAACTGCCCAGAGCAATTAAAGAAGCCGAGAACAAAGAACCACCAATCTCAACTTGATTGCCATGGCTGATCTTAGAAGCTGCCATCTTCTCTCCAGGAGAAAGGACCATTAACCGCTTTTGGAGAGGAACCAAGACTAATTCATTCTCATTTGCAAACTTGTGAGAAACAAAAGAATGCGATGCACCAGAATCGAACAGAACTCGTGCAGGGACTGAGTTAACGGAAAGCATACCCATCACGACTCCCGGTGCATGCTCAGCTTGAGCGGCGTTGACACAATTGGCACGAGCAACCATAGACCCGGGCTTGGTGTTGATGTTGAGAGCCCGAGGTGGTGGTGCACGAACCATAGGAGAGCTTGCTGCAGATCTTGGCGGGGGTGGAGGGAGAGCTTTGTTCTTCAACGGACAGTTCCAGTTTTGATGTCCAGGATCTCCACACGTGAAGCAGACACCAGGTGGACGTGGAGCAGCGTAGCCAGGGACTCCGCCAGGCGCTCCAGGGTGGTGGTTGTTGTAGCCCCTGGGAGCCGTAGTGATGGAGTTTAGTGGCCTTGACGTGTAGCTTGAAGGTCTTGGTGAAGCCGGGAACGACGGTGGGGTGTTAGGAACCCAGACACGCCGCTTAGAAGGAGCTGCCATAACCGAAGAGCTTGATGCATCCCTGTTATGTTTCTTGGACTCCTCAAACACTTGTCGACTTGCCTCCTCTTGCAAAGCTGTGTGTTGTAGTTCCAGGAAAGATGCCGGCCTTGCATGAGTAATCGCATACTTGATCGATGCATTGAGCCCTTGCCTGAACCTCTTCTGCTTCTTCTTGTCATCAGATACCTCATCGCCACAATAACGAGATAGATTCATGAATTTCCTGGTGTAGGTGTTGACGTTATCATTTCCTTGCTTCAGGTTGAGAAAAGCCTCCTTCATCCTTTCCATCACAATCTCTGACAGAAACTGCTCTTTGAAAGCTGCAGTGAACCTTTCCCAAGTTGGCTGGAAACCAGTGCAGCTTGCCTTCAAGTAATTTTCCCACCAAAGAGTTGCATCTCCCTTCAGAAGGTGAGTAGCACACTTGACCCACTCCTGTTCCGGAACATCAGCAGTCTCGAGCAACCTTGACATCTCGCGCAGCCAATCATCCGCGTCTAGTGGGCGATCGGAAACATCAAACTGACGAGGGTTGAATGTCAGGAAGCTCTTGATGTCTCCTCGCTTGGGAGGTGGAGGGAGTGGAGCAAACTCATTTCTCCTGACGCTTTCTTCCAAGCGCTGCTGGTTCTGCTGCATTGCTGCCAAGGCATTGGCTATGTTTGACAATGCGGCCCCAAGCTCCGGTGGTATGTCCTCATCTGAACGGCGTGGTGGAGCCATCCTGAGATTGATATAAAACACAAGTCAGTACTATAATGGAGAATGATAATAATCCAAAATAGTACCAAGATGGAATTAACCAAGATTAAAGGATACAATTTACTGAGATGATATTAAAATATCAACAAAGTTCAAAGCACCTAGAAGATATTAAGCATATCGCACACGACTGAAAAGGAGTGTGGTACACAAATATATCAAAGAAAAATTTTCCACAAATTTCGGCATTAAAATACCAATAGATGCGCAAAATTACTTAACGAATCAAGATTAGTGACTCTACCGATTCAATATACAAAAGCGAATGATAAGAGTAGTGGTATGGTCGCGACTCCATCCCGCACTCAAATCATTACTCTGCACATGAACAAGTGGAACACATATCCTAACCCCTTCTACTCACGACGAAACCTAAAGATTGGTAACTACGGAAACGAACACCCCAAACAAGATAGCGTCGGGTACAAAGAGAAAGATAGATTGCGTCGGTTTGCAAAAGCCTGTCGGTATGGAATGTACCAACAGTTTATAACCAAAGGCAGATTAGATAACAACTTGGATGCAACAGATAGACAAGGGATTACACACACACACACACAACCTATGGTACTACGGAAACCCAGAACACGTGAATCCTAATTTGAACTTTGAGAAGAGGATTGAAAACGTTGCACTTCCTTACCAGAAAAGGGTGGGTGGGTGGGTAAGAAGAAAAGTGGAAGCAGTCCTACTCTCGCGATTTGTTTTTCCCTAGTATACATAACTACCAAAATATTTGCTAGACTGACAACGACCGTTTGGCTGAGACCCTGAAGGTCGGGATGGCTCTGATACCAATTGTAACTACCTCGGTGAATTACGCTCCTAGCTACAAGCTTGGATGAGCGGTAGTGGTTGAAATAGTATGGTGGGGCCCTAAAAGCCACTCACGGGTAGACCTTTCGGCCGTCCCAACCACTTCCATCTCATCGGGACCTGTACGGGCGGCGTAATCGGCAGGCGAAGGGATCAACTACATACACAAGTGGGTATGTATGCAAGCCACCATACAAGAGTACATCAGAGCCATACCATCTAGAAAGAAAGGAAATATAGCAACGCCATACGGCAAGATTCAAATGACCTAGATAGATCTAATATTTTAGGATACTTCCTCATACAACACACATCAGAGTATCATGTGGAAGCGACAAACAAGTCCGAGTACGGATAAGAAGCAAATCGGCATAAGATGCCATAGAAATAAGCACATCCCAACCATAGATCTCACGGATCCCCGTTCCCGGAATCTCTACACCGAACGGTCGTTGCCCACATCATCAGCCTCTTCCACCCAGTATCCGTCCTGCGAGGGTACCTGTTCATCTGAACCAATAATTTATCGTGTGAGACCCTAAGGGTACTCAGCAAGTCTTAATGCCTCTAAAGGGGACACAACCTGGGGTGACGCAATTGCAGCAAAAGATAAACCCTAACAGTTCTATAGATAAACGCTGACCATCCGCCTAACCAATGATAGTCGGATGTCCGTGAATTAAGGACAACAGTTATAACACTAATTTCATCAGATCCATCCTCCTCCCCGCTTACCAACGAGGAAGCGGACGAACAACCCCCATCCGTTGGCAATTTTATTAACCATTCCATGAGTGTTGCACTATTTACTAGTCAAATTACTTAGTCAGATTAAAGCGGTACTTTAGTTATGCTTGTCTATGATCGAGAAACTGTGCTCCAAGTCGTCCATAACCGCGGACACGGCTTTCAGAAAGTTTTACCCTGCAGGGGTGCACAAATAGCAACACACACTCGATCAACCTCGGAAAAACCAAAACAAAACCCAACGAGGCCTTCACGACAAAGCAATCACAGGATTCAGAATCATTTCAGGGGGCCACCCCTTGGAGTACACCCGCAACGAAGCTAGCTGACTCCGAGACGGACTCAAGGTTTGCGTTAGTGGCTGTAAACGACAGCAAATCCCCAAACGGGGACTGTCGATACCGCGAAAACACTCCGCTTCCAAAACAGTACAGCGTGCTCCTCACACAATCGTAAATAAAGCAGTAAAGCATGGCATAGGTACAGGATAGTAAATAAAACCTCAAACTAGTTGTGGCCCCAAGAAATAAGACGGAATCAAGCTCTGGCTCAGGGGGGTCCCATATACCTCCCGGATGTGGATAGCGCGATAAATCTTGGAACAGGAATCAAGTACTCGGGGTCTCACGGGACACAAGTGAGCAGGAAAAACCAAATAGCAGATATTGCTCACCGATGCCGCTTTCATTAGTTATCCCATAACTACTCAGGTTAAGTTGTTTAGGTACCTCGTTATCCATCAGACTCTCACATACCCTACACATGCTGTTCTACGACTCGCATGTCTCAAACAACTCCTGTAGTAATGGCTCATAGGATGGAGGGACAAGCTTGGTGGGGTTTAAAGTAAAGGCTATGCAATACTTGGGATTCAATTTAATGCAATCGCGACTCAATGATGCAAGAATAAGATAGAGGCAATAGGTACTGTATGTATGCAAGCATGTGGTAGTGCTTGCCTGGCAACTCAGTTGAAGCGGGGGACGGATCTGGGTAGTGCTCCTGGTTCTCTTGATATAACCCCTGCTCAGTGTCTATCCGAGAAAAACCAAACAAACAAGGCCAACATGAATATAGAGCACAAGCATATGAATAAGATGCGTCAAGCAAACAGTCATGCCATGATGAATGATGCACAATTTACATGGTAATAAGGTAGCATGGCATAGTGAGGTGTGGAAGACAAGAAATAACATTTTTAATGGGGTTTTGGATCACATTTTGTTGCCATAATAGTTGTTGTACGCTATATTTTTATATGATGCATGCTACAATTGAAGTCATGGATAGCATAAACAGAAAGGTCTCGTCGAGCTAATCATTTTAGACATATCATTTGCTAAATTTGGATTTATAAATCAAAAGTTATTAATTATTTAAGTTCTAGTGGCATTTGTGGTAATTTAATTCAACTTGAAATTTTACATGTGCAAAAGGCAATTTGAATGGCATATTTGAAATCCTCACATTTTTCTGATTCAAAAACATATATTATTTGTATTATTTGAAAATAAGAATTTTAAATTTATTTTAAGTCAAAAATTAATTAATTAGGGTCAAAGTCAAAGGTTGACTAAATAAAATAATTCTGAAAATATTTGAATAAGGATTTGAATTGTAATTCAAAAACTAAACAATTTTCATATAAGGTTTGAATCCAAATTCCAAACCAGGAATAAGTTATGAATTCAATTAAATTTGAACAGGTTTGAATTTGAACTGATTCGAATTTATTTGAAATTGTTTGAAATTTTTGATTCAGCAAACTCGTGGTCTTTTGTCACTCAGCAGAAGCTACACCAGAGAATGACAGGTGGGGTCACCAGGCTGACTGGGCGGACACACACACACGCGCCAGAATTTCTCACCCAGGCTCACTCTAGTCAGCGAGGCTGACAGGCGGGTCCAGGCCCAGCAGGCCCACGAGACAGAGGCGAGCGGGCCAGGAACTGACAGGTGGGGGGCTTGGGACCGCGAGTTGATTTGAGAAAACGCAGGGAGTCTTTTTATAAAATCGCCACCGACGCTGACTGGTGGGGCTACGGGGACGGCGGGTTTAGGCGGGAGAAACTTCAGGGACCTAACCGCAAAACATCACCGGCTGTCGCTGTCTGCTGACGACGACAACCCTGACGGCGGCGGATCTGGCCGTTCTTCGTCGACGATGGCGACGAATCCGCCGGAGGAAACGCGAAGCGGCTAAAACGAAAGATGAAGAGGGGAAGATGGGCTACAAGATTCGTTCGGTGGTCTAACGCAGCGGAGGACTACAGCGCGCAGGGCGGGGCGTCGAACAGCGCCGGACCTAACTGCTGCAGCGTCTGCTGTCGCCAGAACGCGACGCTCGGCGCGCGCGCAGAGCGCTCGATGGAAAACGGCGGCGATGCACGGCGAGAGGGGGAGGGAGACGATGTCTAGGGGGAAAAGGAGCTCACCAGCGACCGTACGGTGCAGCTAGCGGGCTCGGGGTCGCGTCGATCGTCGGGGTAGCAGAGGGTCGGAGCACTCCTGCTGCTCGCGGGCACGACGGCGGCGGGGCTTCTCCGGCGCGCTCCGGGGCAGCTCCTGGTTCGGGGTGATGCTGAGGAGGGCGGCAACGGTTCCTGGACCCCCAAGACTCCCTCTTGCCTGGCTACATCCGCCTCCAAACGATCTGGCCAGAGCTAGGGTTTGGAAACACCATGGCCATGTCTAGGAGGCTGTGGGGAGGAAGGAGAGGGTCTGAGGCCTCCTGGATCTTGATCTGATTGGGGAGTAGGCACGTGGGGAGCTGGTGCTACAGATAAGAGGGGAGGGAGAGGATCACATGGGGGTGGTCTCTACTTTTTGCAAAGCAAGAGGAGGCTCGGGTGGGGTAGGTTTCTCCCTCTCTTCTCTTTGTCTTGAAGCCAAAGAAAGAGTGGTGAGGGGCAGATAAGGGGGGTAACGTGGTGGTGCTGGTGGACCAAGGTGAGGGCAGGAGAAGAGAGGGTAACCGAGAGGGAAGGGAAGATGGCATGGGCTCGGTCTAGGTAGATGGGGTAGGTAGGTGAGGCATGCATGGTTTAGAGGAAGGGAGAGAGGCCGAGGGAGAGGAAGGTGTGATATGCTAGGGTTAGGGTTTAGAGATAGGGGTAAGGTTAGATCTAGCTTAGGGTTAGAGAGAAAGGGAGATAAGGATTTGGGTTTAGCCAAAACAAGGAGGTAGTTTTAATTATGGTCTAAGAGATCCACAACAAGGAGCATCTAGTTGAATTTAAAACCAAGCTCCTACCAAGCAAATAAAACAAACCAAAAGAAGAAGGCCAAGGGTTATGGTTTCATGGCCCATGCATAACCAATAATGCTAGGTTTTATTTTGTGAAACAAAATAAATGTCCATGGCATTTATTCATATGCATTCCAAAAATGTGGATTAAGCCAAGCAAAAGAATTTAAAAGGATGCCACATGTGGAATAGATGGAGATGACCATATTCGAATAGAAATGGGACTTGCTAGTGTGTATGTGCCACTAGGTATTTAGTAAGCCCAAAAATAGCCCAGCATGACAATAACCCCAAAACAACCCATATGGAAGTTAGGAAAAGGTTCCACTCACAAGGCATGCAAAGGTGGCCATGTGGCTCTCATATATCAATAATGTGAAAACAAAATGATGCCAAGCTGAGAGCATGTGGAAAAGAAATGGATCCATCCCAACCCACATGAGCTAGAAGTAACCCATAAATGCCAAGCTCATATTAATTGGATGGTGGAATTATAAGGTGGTGAAAGAAAGGTGGTGGAGTTATAAGAGATATGCCCCCAAATCAACTTGGGCATTTAACAATATATCAAGAACCAAATACAATATCAAGAGGCAACTATAATTGATAATGCACATGAGATAAGAACCAAGCAAGAAGGGGTTTTATATGATGCCCAAATGCAAGGTGACATGATGACATGAGCATGATATGATGATGATGCAACAATTATATGTTGGAAGTGGCCCTTTATTACTAAAACAAGTAGCATTACAGGTGTTAGACAACTGGGATGCTACAGTATACCCATGAAGCGGATTCGCCAGCTGGATCGAGCCGACTGAAGCCAAGCCTTGAGCGGGTCGACTCGCCAAATACGACGACTGACGCATACTGGACCCAGGCGAGTGGCGCCGACCGGAGGCCCAATGTAGCGACTTCAATACAAAGCCCGACAAATACTTTAAATCCTAACTGGCTGCATATATAAAGCCACCAGGGGCATCCCCACGGGGACATCATATTACATCCTCTCCCACAATAGATTAGATCTAGTCTCTCCCTCCGCCTACAGCGGCTCCCATGTAAACCAATCTATGATCATATACTGGATTGATAGCGATCCTCCACCGAGGGGACGTGAACCTAGGTACATCATGTGCCAATCTCGCTCCCGGATTCTCCTACGTCGCCTTGCTCCCTCTACGTAAGCTACCCCCAGTAGCACCTGCCGTGCAATACCACGACAGTTGGCGCCCACCGTGGGGCAAGCGGTGCTTGGAGGGTGATAATCCGGGCGAGATCCCTCGCCATCAACGACTAGATCGCGTCTAGCAGATTTGTTCTATGTGTGGAGGATTTTAATCAAAATCCACATGCAGTCGAGGCGGTGCATGACCGTACGGTCGTCTGGCGGCTGTTGTGGCTGCTGTTAAATCGAGCTTGAAGAAGCTTAATCCCCTTATCAGGAAAGCATGCATACGCCGGGGCCGTGCCTAATGCATTAGTATTTCTATTAATTCATGTCTCTCTCCGTACGTTGACTACTAGCAAAATCAGCTAAGCTATTTTATTTAGATCTAACTTTTTATGTGTCTTTTTTGCACGGTCCGCCTTGCCATCGAGTCGTGATCTTCCGAAGGCAAAATCCATTATCTGGATTGAAGCAAATTACAGTCAACATTAGATTACCGTATTATTCATTGCCGGCAAGATCGATGACGATCACGCTGGTGCACAACTACAACGAATGAAGTCCTGATGATTATCTAATCAATCGTAGCCGGAGAGACATGCACTCGCCCGGTTGTCGCGGATTCTCCATGCCCGGCGCAAACTACGTGTCGGGGACTCGCCCAGCGCGGTCTCGCCTGCCGCGGAATCACCAACGTGACCTCGCCGTCACTGACTCACCATGCTCGGGGACTCGCCCAACGCGGTCTCGCCTGCCGCGGGATCGCCATTGCGACCTCGCCGTCACCGACTCGCCACACTCGCGGACCGCCTATCGGGAACTCGCCATCACAGATTTGCCGTGTTAACAGCTAAGTTTTTTTACACTCGTATATGTTATGCGTCCTATATATGTATTTCCATTCATTCTCCAAGGCCGACCATGCAGTCGCATATGAACCTTTCAGGGACCAAAATCATATTTGGGATCGGTTACAGTTTTGTTTGTTGTTTATTCGCGTCTGTCGAAGTAGTGAGGCTGGGTACCAAAAGGCCGACCTTGTCTCCGGGTTCAACAGTCTGGCATCGCGTCCCTGTTATCTGGCAAGCGGATGCTGGAGGTCTGCCTACTCATGAAAAGACACGCATAAACCTTACATATTGCCCATCGATCCACATAACAAAAGTGCATTTTCTTCAACATCTACAATTCGCATGTCTTACAATTGTTCAATATATTATGCAAGTACACCTTAATGCAATTATATTTTTTCTCCTTCTCAGCAAAACGGTTCGGTGTCTTTCTCGCCACTCGCCGCGCTCGAGGACTCGACGCTCGCCGGTCGTTCGACCTCGCCGCGCTCGGGGACTAGACGCTCGCCGGTCGCTCGGCCTCGACGCTCGCCACGCTCGGGGCTCGGCGCTCGCCGATCGCTCGGCCTCGCCGCTCGCCGCGCTCGGGGCTCGGTGCTTGCCAGTCGCTCGGCCTCGCCACTCGCCGCGCTCAGGAACTCGGCGCTCGCCGGCCGCTCGGCCTCGCCGCTATCCACGCTCGGGGACTCGGCGCTCGCCGGTTGCTCGACCTCGCTGCTCGCCGGTCTCTCGACCTCGCCACTCGCCGCGCTCGGTGGCTCGGGGCTCGGCGCTCAACCTCGTTACTCGCCGCACTCAGGGGCTCGGCGCTCGCCGGTCGCTCTACCTCGCCACTCTCCATGCTCGGCAGCAACCACTACTATTTTTAGAATATGCATCTCTAAAGAGTCTCAAGTCGCCTCTCCAAGCCAACTCGAGCCTCGGGGACTACTCCTAGGCATACTGCGTGTACATGTGGCTCCATGACCGTGGCTCTCCACGCTCGGGGACTCGCCACCACGGACTCGCCCTCGCGTTCTCGACACACTCGGGGACTCGTCACCGTGGACTCGCCACCGTGGACTCGACCTCGCCACTCGCCGCGCTCGGGGACTCGGCTTGCTCCACGTTCGGGGACTCGCCGGCACTGGCGGCTTCTACGAAACCTTGCGTCTTTCAGCAACTGGCCATCACCGACTGGCTCACGCCGACCGCCTCCCGCTTCATGGTTCTTTTCTCTGTTCAGGAGCTCGTCGCCGATTCGCCATGACCCATCGTCAAGACTCTCCGCGCCCTGCCTCAAGCCCGCATCGAATCGACAACGCGCTCGGGGACTACTGATGGGGGAATACCAATTGGGGTATACCCACGAAGCGGATTCGCCAGCTGGATCGAGCCGACTGAAGCCAAGCCTTGAGCGGGTCAACTCGCCAAATACGACGACTGACGCATACTGGACCCAGGCAAGTGGCGCCGACCGGAGGCCCAAGGTAGCGACTTTAATACAAAGCCCGCCAAATACTTGTAAACCCTAACTGGCTGCATATATAAAGCCACCAGGGGCATCCCCACGGGGACATCATATTACATCCTCTCCCACAATAGATTAGATCTAGTCTCTCCCTCCGCCTACGGCGGCTCCCATGTAAACCAATCTATGATCATATACTGGATTGATAGCAGGACGTAGCGATCCTCCACCAGGGGACGTGAACCTGGGTACATCGTGTGCCAATCTCGCTCCCGGATTCTCCTACGTCGCCTTGCTCCCTCTACGTAAGCTACCCCTAATAGCATCTGACGTGCAATACCACAACACTTTTGGTTTATGTAATGCTCCTGCTACCTTTCAGAGATGTTTGTCTGCTATTTTTCATGGTTTTTGTGCAGAAATTGTGGAGGTTTCATGGACAACTTCTCCATTTATGGAACTTCTTTTCATAACTGTTTGCATAACCTTGATAAAGTTTTGCAGAGATGTGAAGAAACCAACCTTGTTCTTAATTGGGAGAAATGCCATTTTATGGTTAATGAAGGGATTATTCTTGGACACAAGATCTCTGAAAGAGGCATTGAAGTTGACAGAGGCAAAATTGAAGCAATTGAGAAGATGCCTTGTCCTAGAGATATCAAAGGTATTCGTAGTATCCTTGGTCACCCTGGTTTCTATAGGAGGTTTATTAAAGATTTCTCCAAAATTTCAAAGCCCCTTACTAATCTTCTTCAAAAAGATGTACCTTTTGTTTTTGATGATGATTGTAAGGAAGCTTTTGAAACTTTGAAGAAAGCTTTGACTACTGCTCCTAGTTCAACCACCTGATTGGAGTTTACCTTTTGAAATTATGTGTGGTTCTAGTGATTTTGCTGTGGGTGTTTTCCTTGGGCAACGTATTGATAAGAAGTTGAATGTTATTTATTATTATAGCAAGACTCTAGATGCTGCTCAAAAGAATTATGCTACTACTGAAAAAGAGTTCTTAGCTATAATCTTTGCCTGTGATAAGTTTAGACCTTATATTGTTGATTTAAAGGTTACTATTCATACTGATCATGCTGCTATTAAGTACCTTATGACAAAGAAGGACGCTAAGCCTAGGCTTATTAGGTGAGTGTTGCTTTTGCAAGAGTTTGATCTGCATATTGTGGATAGGAAAGGTGCTGAAAATCCTATTGCTGACAATTTATCTCATTTGGAAAACATTTCTTTTGACCCATTGCCTGTTAATGATAGTTTTCCAAATGAGCAGTTGGCTGCAATAAGGGTAAGTCCGCATGAAAATCCTCTGTATGCTGATTATCCTAACTTTATTATTTCCAAGTATTTGCCTCCAACCTTTACATCCCAGGAAAGAAGAAATTTTTTTATGATCTAAGGCATTACTTTTGGGATGACCCACATTTATACAAAGGAGTGGATGGTATTATGCGGAGATGTGTTCCAGAATTTGAACAACAAGAGATATTGAGTAAATGTCATGCCAGTGCTTATGGAGGACATCATGCTGGGGATAGTACTGCACAAAAGGTTTTACAATCTGGATTTTATTGGCCTACCCTTTTCAAAGATGCAAGGAAGTTTGTCTTGTCATGTGATGAATGTTAACGAGTAGGTAACATTTCTAGACGCAATGAAATGCCTATGAATTATTCTCTTGTTATTGAACCTTTTGATTGTTGGGGATTTGACTTTATGGGTCATTTTCCTCCTTCAAAAGGGTATACTCATATTCTTGTTGTTGTTGACTATGTTACAAAGTGGGTAGAAGCCATACCTACAAACAGCGCTGATGGTAAGACCTCTTTTAAAATGCTCAAGGATATTATTTTTCCTAGGTTTGATGTGCCTAGATATCTCATGACTGATGGAGGTTCTCATTTTATTCATGGGGGTTTTAGAAAAACTCTCTCTATGATGTAAACCATAGAATTGCTTCAGGTTATCACCCCCAAACCAGTGGGCAAGTAGAACTTTCCAATAGGGAAATTAAATCTATCTTGCAGAAGATAGTGAATAGATCTAGGAAAAATTGGGCTAAAAAGTAGAATGACGCTTTGTGGGCTTATAGAACTGCTTATAAAAATCCTATGGGGATGTCTACTTACAAAATGGTCTATGGAAAGGCTCGTCACTTGCTTTAGAATTAGAACACAAAGCTTATTGGGCAGTGAAAGAATTGAATAGAGATTTTAAACTTGTCGGTGAGAAAAGACTGCTTGACATGAGTACCTTAGATGAGTGGAGGAGTGAAGCTTATGAAAATGCTAGGCTCTTTAAGGAAAAACAAAAAAGATGGCATGATAGGAGAATTCTCAAAAGAGAGTTCCATGTTGATGAAAATGTTCTTTTGTATAGGTCCCGTATCAGATTTTTTGCAGGGAAACTACTCTCAAAATGGGAATGACCTTTTGTTATCAAAGAGGTATATCATTCAGGTGCCATCAAAATATCTTCTTTGAAGGATGACACAACACAGGTGGTGAATGGTCAAAGACTAAAGCATTATATTTCTAGAGATTCATATAATGAAGACGTTGACGCAATTCAACTGGTGACTCCGGAAGAATTTATTACAAACCAAGCACCGGAATCTTCAGAGTTCGTCTTTGAATAGGTAAAAAAGGTGAAAACAGAAGGTTCGTGGAAGCCTAATATTTTTTTATATTTTTTGATGTTTTTAATACATAAGGAAAGTTACGGGACGGAACATAGGAGGAAACGGAGGCCGGGGTGTCCACACCCACCCCAGGCGCGGGCCCCAGCTGGCCGCACCTGAGGGGGGTGTGAGCCCCCCGAGCTCCGTCTCTGCCTCGTGTTCGTACCAGTACCTTCCTTATGCATTGAAACTTCGTAATATATAACCCCCCGGGTTCCTCGAGGTTCTCCTATTGAGTTCTCATCGTGTTTTTGTTTTGATCTATTTCTGTCAGGCAAATTCTCAGATTTGGAGCCTCAGTGTCTTCCTCTGGATCACCTATGGAGGATTCCTCTGCGGATGCCATCAACCCGTACATGTATGAGTTGAGAATTCATCCCAAGGAGTCGATTCTCAAAGATGGGAAGGTGCAGATGAAAGAAGTTCAAGGCCCTAAAGGATAAGGCAATCTGGAAGACAGGATGGAAGACAGGATGGAAGACATGATGGAAGCATTGGAGCAGGAAGTTTTCAGGTACAAGAAGATGGCAGAACACGAAGTGGATGTTATTCACAAGATAAGTTCATAACTCATCACCAAGCACGAGGAGGAGGTTTCTGAGCCCCGAGAAGATATCTTCTCGCTCCGTCAGACCACCAACCAATTGCAAGCACAACTCTATGACATACAGAACCAAAACTGTGAGTATGAGGCTAGATTTGATCGCATAAGCTCTGCTGCTAGTTTCAGGATTGTGGAAACCAAGACATCCTTTTTGGATGGGGAACCTTTACCTTGAAAGTCTCATGATTACAAGGGACCACCACCATCGAAGGAGTAATTCGTCATCAGGTTTGGCATCTCCTTGGCTTGTTCCAAGCTTGGGGGAGTGTCGCGGTATCACCATCATCATCTTTTATCTTTTACCTTTTTAGTGGATTCATATCTTTGGTAGAGAAGTTATCTTATAGGTTGGCTTGCATGTGGAAGTATCTCTCCTTTAGTTTATTATCCATGTATCCCTTGGTGTGAGTGACTTTATGGAATATTAATGAGAAGTCTCATCTTTTACTTTTTTGCACTTCTTATTTTAGTTTGCAATCTCTATTATATGATTGATCTTGTTTATCAACGTTGGCATCACTTTGGGAGCATCAAGTAAATCTAAATTGGTTTTGGCAAACCGAGCTCTGGTTAGTAGCAACATTGTTTGAGGTTTGAAAGGAAAAGAGAAAAAACTTACAGGTATTTCGTATCATTTATTTTATTTCTTGTTGGATCATAAGCTTAGTATTCTTTATTTAAGATCTTTTGTGTCTTCAAGGAAGATTGCATGTTTGGCTTTATCACTTGTATGTTTGCTTGTTTCTTTCAACTCTTTTGCTTGCTACCCAGCCTTGCTAGCCAAAAACATGTTTTGAGGAGGCATACTTCTCATGTTTCCAAACCTTTTGAACCAAAACCTGTGCCATTTGTGTCCACCATATCTACCTATTAGCATTATTGCTATTCCAAGCAAATTCTCAAGCTTCATCGATCTTTCGAATTAAAAAGTATTTTGTTATGTGAAAACTAGTTAGTAAAGCTCTCACAAACTTGATGGCACACCTGATTTTTCTTGCCCCTAATAGACTTGAACAATTGTGTCATCGAAGTTGTATATGCTTGCATCTATACGTTGGGATTAGCAGAACCGTGCTGTCATGTGGAACGCTTTCAACATTGCACCTATACATTGTACACAGTTGATATCATGCTCTTTTGTTTGCGGATGTCGATGGTGTGAAATAAAGAGGGAACTTGTAAGTCCATGAGTGATGTATGTGTGTTAGAGAAACGCCTGGGCCGCTATTCTAAGCCATGCCTAATTAGGTGGAAACTTGCAGCATCACCATAATGAGCATTCTGTGAAGCATCCTCAATACAAAGCTACGCACATAGTATCGCTGAGATGCTCATTGTCTGCTTGCCTTGTCATTTTGGTAATGGGATAGCTCTTGTACCATGTGCAAGGGGTACCCCGTTTGCGGTTCTTTATGATACGCATGTACTTACAATGATAAGAACTTACCGGTGACTAAAGTTGAGTAGCATGAGGAGCGGCCATCATACTCAAGGGACATGAGATTGCCATCTTATATTTCGTCAAGCATATACTCCATCCTTGTTCACTTTAACCTTAATCATTTCAAGATTCCTATGATAGGGGCAATGATGGCTCAAAGCTAGTACGTACCATAATATTTTGGAAGCTCTTTATGACTTGAAATCCCTGCTTCCCTGTATGAAGGTACTTTTCTCCTATTTTCTAAGTTGAGTCAGTAAACCTCTCTATCTCCAGCAAGCATTTGAGATGTTGTGTTTCAAGCATTCATATGGTGATTTATTCAATCATGTTCTTTATATTCCTTGTTTGCACAAGACTCTTATCTATTGAGTATTACATTGAAAGCCTTCATTATGAAAAACCTTTTTGAGCAAAGAGTGCTCCTGTTTTGAAGACTGCTACAAAAAGCTTTTGAGAAACTGTTTGCCAGGGGAAATTTCTTCCCAGAGAGAAAGATCTCTCCGACAGACAGATTTCTGCCGGGGAAATTTATTCCCAGAGAGGGGAGATCGTCACCATCAACACCATCATCAAGCTAGACTTCATCGGGATCATCATCATCATCCACACCATCATCTCCACCAGCACCATCATCACCAGTCCATCCCTCTATAACAATCGTGTTGAACACTTGCTTAGTTCATTAGGGGAAACTTTCCAGGTGTTGATTACTATTGTAGTTGATGCTTGTGAGTGGAACCATTGGATTATTTTTTATGTTCATATTGTTATACATTACCATATCATCTTTGATCTTGATCCATATGATGTCTCGTGAGTAGTTCGTTTAGTTCTTGAGGACATGGGAGAAGTCATGTTGTTAGTAGTGGATTTGTGTTGAGTTATTATTCAATGGTTTAGTATTTAAGTTGTGGTGCTATTCTTCTAGTGGCGTGATGACCCACAAGTATAGGGGGTGTATCATAGTACTTTCGATAAATAGGAGTGTCGATCCCAACGAGGAGCAGAACATGCTGAACAGTGGTATGGAGCAGGAAATCCATGTGAATACTTAGCAAACGAATTTTTAGTGGTTTTCTGACAAGGCAATAAAACAAAGAGCAAGTAACAAAAGTAAAAAACAAACGGAGCAAGTGTCCCAATCCTTTCGTAGCAAAGGACAAGCCGGTGGAAATACTTATAAGGACCAAACGTTCTCGAGGACACATGGGAATTCTTTCAAGTGCTTTCGCTTCAAATAGCTGAGTACTCTTCTTTGGTGTTTGTAAGTGTTGTGTGGGTGAACCTGTGCTAACATACCGCCCTTCCTAGGACTAATACATACTTGCCATTAAACCTCCAGCAAGCATCTGTAACTACAGGAACGTAATTAAGATATAAATCTAACCATAGCCTTAAACTCTGAGATCCTACGCTCCCTTGTGCAAAGGTGTCCTAACGGGGGTTCAGGTTTCTGTCACTCCGGTAACCCCACAATTAGTAGACAAATACACAATGCATCCCCCTAGGCCCATAAATGGTGAAGTGTCATGTAGTCGACGTTCACATGACACCACTAGAAGAATAGCACCACAACTTAAATACTAAACCATTGAATAATAACTCAACACAGATTCACTACTGACAACATGACTTCTACCATGTCCTCAAGAACACAACGAACTACTCACTAGACATAATATGGATCAAGATCAAAGATGGTATGGTAATGGATAACAAACTGAACATAAACAATAATCCAATGGTTCCACTCACAAGCATCAACTACAATAGTAATTAACACCAGGAAAGTTTCCCCTAAGAACTAAAGCAATATCCAACACAACTGTTACAGCAAGATGGAGAGGTGATGATGGTGCTGGTGGAGATGATGGTGTGGGTGATGATGATGATCCCGATGAAGCCTAGATTGATGATGGTGTTGATGGAGACGGTCTCCCCTCTCCGGGAAGGAATTCCTCCGGCAGAAATATGTCTGTCGGAGAGATCTTTCTTTCTCGGTGTTTTTCGCCCCCTAGAGGCAGCGGAAATCTATTTGTGGTCGCTCCCCGAGGCTTAGGGTTTCGTAGGGAATATATAGGCGAAGGGGGACGGGAAGGTGGGCCACACCTGCCCTAGGTGATGGGAATATGCCCTAGAGGCAATCATTTATGATGATATTTCCCATTGTATTCATAAAGTTATTAAGCTGTCCTTGTATGAGCATCTGATGTATATCATTGAATATGTGATTCGGTTGTGGAACTATACATTCATGTTGTTTGTACTAAATATCCTTGGTCATTGAGGTTGTGCTGGACACACAACTTTGACCAATGTGAAAGTTGGCTTGATGACTCAGTTCCACTTGTCATGGGCATGGTGATGCCATTCCGACTTACACAGATTCGGCTAAAGAGTTTAGCGAGTTGGATTGACCCATATTGAGGTACAATGAACAAGTTGTCATTTGTATATCTCAATCAATGTAATCCTTAGACCTGAGGTTATTGCATAGTCTGAGTTGAGGATCACCGACTTAGGTTCTGTCAAACGCTGATCCATAACTGGGCAGTTATAAAGGCAGAGTTCGGGTCGACTGAGAATCAAGCTGCGTGATGTGAATAATCGATATGGGATTTTGCCCCTCCACTCGGAGAGATATTCTCTGGGCCCTCTCGGATGATATGATTCGTAAAGCATGGCCATGCACGACTCTTTTAAGTGTTAACCGAGGCGATCGACTAAGAGTTAGTCGGGTGAATCACTTATCTCGGATCGAGAAGAGAGCCGGACTATTTAAGGTATGACAAATATTCGCCTATAGTCTGACAAGGTATATCGTGAGGCAAAAGAGACTCAGACGTAAGTAGCATTGGAAAGGCAAGTCGTTATGACTCTTTGGTACTTGGGAGTCGGCACGTTTTGCTAGGAGCCGCTACCGACTGATCGATTGAGAGTCAGACTCCAATCGTGTCCAAGTTGCCAAGAGCCTTTGGGGTCACACACTTAAGAGCGGGAGCAAGTTTGGATTAGATCTAAACCGAAAATCTAGTTGGGTTGGACCTAAGACGGATTAGGACTGAGTCAGTGAGTTGGACTCGCGATGACTAGTGTTATATGGGCTTTAGTGAATGGGCCACGAGAGTGGAGCCCATGTTCACTCCCTATATATAGTGGAGCAAAGCAACCCAGAAGGGTTAATCGTTGTTCGGTTAGGTCATTCCATGTGTTGGAAACCCTAGCTCCACAGCAGTCCTGCCGTCGTATCAAACCTAGCAGTTTGTCGCCGGTGCTCCTCCTTGTACGTGTGGATACCAGCAGAGGTGATGTACGATCAGCACCAGGACGATTGGATCGCAAAGGAATGCACTGCATCAACTGACGCGCTTTATCAGTAATCTGCAACTGCGCGTCTAGTGGTAAACCTCGTGGCCTTCTACCTCGGCTAGATCTTGGGATCACCACGTTAGAGGGGAAAGTTTTGTTTTATCTCTGCGTGGCCCAACAGTGGTATCAGAGCGATAGCTTCTGGTTTTAGGCTCGAGATCTCCCATATGTGATATGCGGTTGGCTGTAGATGAGATCTATATGCTGTTTGGTGGTCGATATATGAGATAGATCGGTTTTGTACGAGGTTGATTGGATCAACTGTACTCGGGGAATGGTAGATCTGATTTCCGTGATCATACTGCTGAGGTCGTGGAATGACATACCCCTACCGATCGGCTTCCGCCATCGGGGTTAGACTGTGACACGTAAATCCAGAAGCGATCATCGAAGATCAAAGGGTTTGATCGAATCGGAATAATGGTCGGAATCCATGTCTGTATCGTAGATGAGATCTACATTTTCAGAAAAATCGAATCGGGACCGCGTCTTCGCCCTGTCGTAGCGCCTTAGATGTCTTTGCGAGTATCACAATGCCGGTAGATATTGTATCTAAGCATAACTTGTTTTTGCAGGAATTTGTGAATGGTATGGTTCATGTGCATGTGATGTATGTGTGTAATCCATACGTGATCTGCGAATCACGGTTTTGTCAGCCGGCTAGAGCCTATGTGTTGTCACTTTATTGTATAACGACCTGCATGTCGGATTCTCTATGTAATTTACTTTACTAAGCTAGTGTAGCTGTTTGGAGAACCCAGATGGCATGGAAGGCGATATACATGTCGGCGACATGGAGTAAGACGGCAAGTGACAAGAGTTGGCACGAGTCGGATTACAGGCTTTGTGGATATGGAGATCACCATGAAGAGGGCCATACCATTTCACATTATATGTCTCAGTTTTACCTCTGTTAGATAGTCGGTAAAATTTAATCCCTCAAAGAAGGTCTAGTCAGTTTTCCCGCTAGTGTTTGCACCATCACAAGTCGGATATTTTTGGTAGTGGGCTCAT
Organism: Avena atlantica; assembly: GCA_910589765.1. Classification (NCBI taxonomy): domain Eukaryota; kingdom Viridiplantae; phylum Streptophyta; class Magnoliopsida; order Poales; family Poaceae; genus Avena; species Avena atlantica. The sequence continues at coordinate 29,514,732 of OU342735.1, forward strand.
AAAATTGAGGTGCTGCCAATTCTTTCTGACTAGGTGGGTTCGAGTCGGACTCTTACTACAGAAACACTCGGTAAGCTAGACGGGTCTATCAAAACGGTTGTGGGGCTCGGGGAAAGTCGGATGGGAGCCGGGGCATGTGATGCCACCCGTCCAACAGGAGTCGTATGAGATATGATTGACAAGGAGTTGTCTACTTAGATTACTTGGAGGCTAGCGGTGATGCTAAATCTCACTAGCCGACTTGCTTATTTAGGATCCTGAATCACTATCCAACGATTGGAGGGGTGTTGGTTCTAGTGGGAGCATAAAATATTAAAGTGTTTAATATGCTTGCTCTTTTATAAATACATGTCTTAAGTGTTTTGCATATTTTCTGTTGTAGATCATGGCACCAAGTAGCAGTCACTCTCAGATATCCGGTTTTGCATTGAGAACCATTCTTGAGAAAGATAAACTGAACGACACTAATTTTACCAACTGGTATCGAAATCTGAGAATTGTTCTCAAACAAGAAAAGAAGGACCATGTCCTAGACAACCCACTTCCAGATGAACCGAATGAGAACATCGACTACATGATACTTCACCATTTATGGGCCTAGGGGAATGCATTGTGTATTTGGCTACTAATTGTGGGGTAGCCGGAGTGACAGAAACCTGAACCCCTGTTAGGACACCTTTGCAAAGTGGAGTGTAGGATCTCAGAGTTTAAGGCTGTGGTTAGGTTTATATCTTAATTACTTTCCTGTAGTTGCGGATGCTTGCATGGGGTTTAATCACAAGTATGTATTAGTCCAAGTAAGGTCCATACATTAGCACAGGTTCACCCACACAACACTTACAACACCAGTACTCAGCTATTTGAAGCGAAAGCACTTGACAGAATTCCCATGTGTCCTCGAGAACGTTTGGTTCTTATAAGTATTTCCACCAGCTTATCCTTTGCTAAGAAAGGGTTGGGCCACTTGCTGCGTTTGTTCGTTGTCTTTATTACTTGCACTTTGTTTCTTTGCTTTATCAGAAAACCCCTAAAAATCTGTTTGCTAAGTATTTACAGAGATTTCCTGCTCCATGCCACTAGTCAACACCTTCTGCTCCTCGTTGGGATCGACACTCCTATTTATCGAAAGTACTGCGATACACCCCCTATACTTGTGGGTCATCAAGAGGTCAGGGTGCCCTCTTCGGTGGGGGTCCTATTTGGGCGGTGCGATAGAGTCCGACGTTTGGTCAGTGTCAATGGCATTCTTTGCGTTTGGTTTCACCTACTACTTTGAGGTATCATTTGTCTCCTCCTGCACTTCTTGACAAATGTCAAGATGGCTTCTCGGAGATTGATGCACACTTCCTCTGTTGAGCAAGCTTGCCCCTATGCAGTTGCGTCACATCTATTCATGGTCTGAAGTTGCTCCTAGTGGTGGATTCTTCAAATGAGCTCACTATCGGTGCGAGGGTTGCCCGGTATATTATTGCTATCAATGGTGCTAGGCTGCTAGGGTTCATGTGCTCGTTAAGTGTAGTTGTGTTAAATTGCTTGATCTTTGTTATGCTTTGTAAAAGGACTTCCTCAACACCATGCATTGTCGGCCGATTTGGCTTTATTAATTTAAAGTCGGGCTGCAAAGCCTTCTATCTAAAAAAAAACATATTTTTGTACTGCATGAGCTGTTAAGACAAACGAAAGAGGTAGAATCCAAAAATATTAGTGTTAGTTCATTTGTTTGAGTGTGATAAACTTCAACATTACCATTGCCGAATTTCTAACTTTTAACAAAGGTATAAATAAGAGAAGAATAAATAGATAAAATAGTCCATAAAACACCATGAGATCATCACACATACAATTGGACATAAATTTTTAATTTAAATTCCAAATAAATAATAATCCATAACTCTTGAATAATTCAATTGAATAATAAAAGTAGAGAGAAAATGTGCAAAATTAAGAAATAAAAAATACAAAGCTTTATTAAATATATATGACTATTTACAACATTTATTGGAATATTAAACTGTACAAAATAAATAAATAAGATCACAAAAAGAAGAAAGGAAAACAATGAACTACATCATGATCTTATCTTCATCTTCACATGGACCAATTCAACCCGAAACCCCGCTTAAAATAATGTTGAGATCAGGTTATGTGTTGCCACATACATTGCCACCAAATTGCAGACAAAGTCGTCTACCCGGTCCGGAGATCATGTTATGTGTTGCATCCATGGTTGCCCTAATATTTAAGCATGTCAAGTGGGCATCTTTATTTAAGGTATGTACATAAATGACAGAACATAGACTAGGGTGTCATATGATGTACGATCCAAAATACATTTATTCTATTATGTTAATTCAAATTACCAAATCAATCTCATAAGAGCAACTTGTTTTGCTTGCCTAAAAAATAATACTAAAGATTTGGCTAGGTGTATTGACTAAAATCATCCTATATGTGTGCCTGTTGCTAGTTGGAATAATAATTCCATTACTTATATTAGTAGATTCCATGATCTATCATCTATGTATTTGTGTGGGTAAATAAATTTGTTAATTCTAAGTTAATTAATACCTTAACATGATAGGGCTATTAGCTAGCTATACTTGCCTTCAGTTGACCTTGATAAATTATCCCTATGCGTGTTGAAATCAACTTTGCATAATCATAAACCAGCAATATACAGCCCGCCCCTAGTAACCAATCATTCTCAATTTATGTAGATGGCACCTACCAGTAGTTGTCATCACAATTTACAATGACACTTGAGATTACTACCAATTGGCATCAGAACTGGAGTAATGCGTGTTGTGTTATACTAGTAAACGTGTAAGGTCATGGCGTATGGTCGGCCACCTCTTGACTCGATCTTAATTATCTTATTCTGCAACTAGCTACATTTTGTAGCGATTAGTATTACCCAAGAGAAGACTTTGGACATGTCTCAGCCAATGGATGGTTCTGCTGTTATTTCTGAGAAGAGACCTACATTTGCTTGAAATTGTATAGCTTTGTTACAAATCCATGCCCCAACTCTGCAGAAATTATCCCAAGCTCGGTTGTACTACTGCCCCTCAGCTTTCTGGAATTCTTGTTTGGCCCTCTAACTAAAGAAAAAGTTAGTACAAATTCGAGAACTTGTACAAACACGACACGGCGCAACGCACGCAGTGGGGAATGAGGATAAATAGTTATGAAAACAAAGAAATTTAAGGAGAATGATGTGTTTTTGGTATAGCAAATGTTTAATCACGTCATTTACAGTTTTCAACTAATATTATAGTAGTATACGTCCAAACCGTGCTACAAAAGGAAAGTGCAGGGCCTTTTTTGCGAATTGAAAGCACGAGGACTAAGTAGGCTACGGCATGCTTGACTCGTGTATGTATTGTGGTAATTATGGAGCCGTGTCATTCCTTAGCTAGTTTGTGCGGTTTCACGCATCTACTATTCTTTAGCAAAATAATCTGACTTTTATTTGATTTATTGAACAAAGTTCATTAGATCAAAAAACTGAAACAAGAAGTACCGACAAATACCTGTGATAAAACCAAGATTTGGATCAAGGTTTTTCATAGTTGTCATCTCTATCTTAACATTTTCTAGCTGTCCTAACTTTTCTCCATGAACCAAGTATTAAAACCGCATAAGACTGAACATGCACAAGACCCTTAAAGTTTTGAAGAGCCTTACATGCTCATCGCATAACGCCGACTTTGTTGATGGGTGGTTTGTCTTGTCAGTAATGACCATATCTCGTACTAGTCAAAATAAATAGATAATCGTATGTGATAGGCACATAAAGGTGATTAATGGTAATGGTAATAGATAATCCATGTCGACTCATCCGACCTTGGCGCGGTGCCGCCCTTGAGTGGCAACATTCCTTCCTGGAGGGCGTTGAGGGGATCCTCCGTCTCCACTTTACTCTAAGTGCCGGGGGAAACTCTTGGACATGGTCCGGGTAGCAACGCCGTGTCGATGGGGCTTCCCTGTGAAGATGCTGCTTGGTACTTGGCGCTTCAGGGTGCTTGGAGCGTGGTGGAAAACGTTGAAGTGTGCAACGATTGCGAGTCATCATCGCTTTGTCGATTCGTCATTGTCTTCATTTTATTTTATTTTGCGCATGTTTGTGTTGTTGCCTCAGTATTTTCTTTGTTTTGAACTCATATATCAATGTGATTGCTATATTAATATAGCGGGGCAAAATCCTATTTTAAGGAATGGTAATGTTAATCGTATGTCACTACAAGTTAGTGATTAAAGCGGCAAAGCACACCTATATAGGATAAAAATTCACGCCCACAACAGTTGAGTCAGACTACGCCGGTGTTCTGCAGCGATTAGAGATGCAAGTGGGTCGCAATTACGGTTCCCTCTGGCCCTGCTTGATTCAAAAAAATGAAGTTTTTTAGAAGTGACGTGACTCTGGAATTTTGGTTCATTTGGTTGAACCAAGTAGGGTGGGAGGGTACTAATGCTGACCCATGTGCATCTGTATTTAGAGCAAGTATCTGTATATAAGACGATTAGGTGCTGAAACAGAGCCGCTAGCTAAGCAGAGACATGATACTCATACATACGTTTTGTCTTGTCATTTGATGTGATCCTTCCTCACCATAGTTTCATATCCAACCATACAGTTCATCTTAGCGTGTGTTCCATTGCTTTATTTGTTGAGTTGCATTCCATCAGTGATGTGTCCTCTGCTCGTCAAAACGGAGATTTCGTCGGTAATGTTGTTTCCCCTCGACCGTCGTCGCATGCATGCTCTCTGAACTTTCTGCTATGTCGTACATGCATGTGCACAGTTCTATCAGAAACAAAAATTGATCGATCCTGCTTGTTCTTAATTATTACTTCAGCTGGATCCCGGCGGATTAATTCCGTCTATGTGGTTGAAGTTGCGGTCAAAGCGGTGGAGGATATCTCGCAGACGATGGCCCCAATTTTACAACGTAACGTTTCTAGCTAACGATGATCTATTTCGTCGTCTCTCTTTGGTTTCTTGTTGCTTCTTCAAGTCGATCGACGATCGTCTTACTAGTGTATAAATATTTACATCTTTTTTCCCTCGACGAATTTAGCAGAGCTCTCGACGTGTGGCCAAGAAGAAAGGAAAGCGCACGTCCACGACGGAGGAAGATTCATCCCGCCGTCCGCTGGCGGCGACGGACTACCATGATGATCCTAGTACTTCTCTTGAAGCGGAGATCGACCCTGCTCCATCTTCTTCTTCTTCTTCTCTTCAGGCGGCGATGGAAGCTTCCATTACAGCCTGGCTGGGCCCCGTCGGCCCCCTCATCCGGAAGCTCCGTACCACCGGCCCCTATCAACTTCAGCCGGATGAGACCCGTCTTCTCGAGGACCTATGCCTGTCCCTGAAGAATCTGGCTGAAGACGAGGACACCAGCTTCACGGCCCAGTCATGGATGAAGATAGTCCGGGAGCTCTGCTACGACGTGGAGGATCACCTGGATGAGGCCATCGACGGCGGCACCTCCAATCTGGGTTTCCCAGAGTTACTTGCTCGTGTCAAGGATGCCGGTGAAAGACGCCAGCGTTTCAACTGGTCTCCTCCCAGGACCGTCATCAGATTACCCGCTGACGACCACCAGCTCATGATCACGTCCCCTGAGCTGCCGATTCTCGACGTCGACGCCGGTGGCAGTAGCATGGTTGGTGTTGTGGAGCCCGCACAAACGCTTGTCGAGCTACTGGCTCTAGACGACCAGAAGACGCTCAAGGTGATTGCCATATGTGGATGCGCAGGTACAATTCCTTTTCAACTCGGAATTTATGTTTTTCTCACTATATCGAGGTCTTTTCATGCCGAGGTAATATATGCTCCCTCCAGTATAAAATATTTTAGCCCTTCTCTGAAATGCATGTATCTAGACATTTCTAGTGTGTAGTAGGTTCGAAACAAAATGGATGAACCTACACACTAAAAATTGTCTATAGATACATATGTGTTTTAAAAGGTTAAAACATTCTTATATTTTAAAACAGATGGAGTATAAGTGGTATCATCCAGATAATTAAAGACAATTGCAGTACTATGAAATGAGTCATATGTTGAGAAATAGAGCAATTTACCAAGCGAATTATTCATAATAAACACTAGATAAAACATGACTAAAATAATAGGTGATATACTAATCATGTTAAATAGCGAATACAAAATAAGGCATATAGCCAAACAAACTACAAGGCATAAAACTCTGGATAGAATCAGAACAAGGTTGAGACAGAAGTTGTACACAGCAGTAGCAGAAGTAGAACCGTCGGCGTTGGAACCGTCATTGGCCATGTCGTCGAGGAAGAGGGTGCTGATGTCGGGGAAGAAGTCCTCGTCGGGGAAGACGTCGCTATCTGTGAGGGAGTCCGTGACGAAGCCAGTAGTCGCGCTGATAGCGCTCCCCAAAAACCTTATCGCCCTTCTCCCGTACAGGACTCGAAGCAGCGGGGTCTCGGAGGCCTACTGTCCCGGCTCGCGGTGCACGCCGCAAGACGGGATGGGGAAGATGGAAGTAGCGCAGTACTCTGGAACTCGAGGCAAGGGATGTGTAACAGCACAACTGAGAGGAGGCGCGACCTCTCTCTCTTATAGGCGCAGAGGAGAAGATGAAACGAGCAGGCACATTTAACTCGTATTAAACGTCCACCCTTCGTATATATGTTCATATACCATTCATGCGTGGCAAAATAAAGCTCGGCTCGGCGAGATTCCCGCAACCCGCGCGCGCGCGCGCGTCGTGACGAGGCGAGGCGAGGTTAGGCGTGGCGTGGAGAGGCGAGCGAGGAGGAGGAGGAGGAGGAGCGCGCGTGTGGAACTCTCTCCTTCTCCTTCTCATCCTTTTACCAAGTGGTAGAAGAGCTCACCTTATAAGCTGGTCCAACTTCCACTCAGCTAGCAATGTGGGACTAAACATTTGTCCCACCTCTTGCCTTGCATGAATGGGCCACATGGGCCTCTAGGATTTTCAGGAATTATTGAAATAGAAAATGGGCTAGAATATTTGGGCCAAAATTCCAACAATCCCCCACCAGATCCCAGAGGCACATGTAATCTGCCTTTGGTTCCAAAACACTGTTTATATACCGGTACTTTAGTGGAGACTGTTAAGTTGAACTTCCACCTAGAATTCTATGCTACACTAGATTGCGACTTGTACAGTGGACTATGCCTTGAACTGCAAGTTTGCTGCAATCTAGCTTCACACGAAGTCTTGACCGATACTGGGCTACCGTGGGACTTCCCCGCGGGTGGAGCTTATACGTCATACTCCATGACCTTTCATGAGTTTATTAGAGAGCACCCCACTCTCATAGACTGCGACGTTTTAACAGTCAGACTCATATAGGTGTGTTCTTCAAAAGATGTTCTGCAGGACAACATCTTTGCTTAGGATAAGCCACTTAGAACACATTAAGATAATAAATCAACCTGCCATGCAGAATAGGAAAGTATTGCATCTTTATGGAGTGGTGTTTATTAAAGTAGGGATACTTTCCTCTCAGCTAACCAACAGCTTGTTTCCCAATTCTAATTCACGGGATCTCCGATCACATAGAATGGTTTACCACTATGGAAAGCTCAAATTGTGGGTCTCATACCCATCTCCTTTGATGCATTTTCTATCACGTTGCGTGATAGACCCTTTGTGAAGGGATCTGCCAAGTTTTTAGATGTTTGGATATAATCCAATGCAATAACTCCGGAGTTTCTCATTTTCCTGACAGATTTCAGTCTCCTCTTCACATGTCTTGAGGACTTCATATTATCCTTAGAACTGTTCACCTTAATAATCACAGTTTGATTATCACAGTTCATTGGAATTGCGGGTATAGGTTTTTCAACCACAGGTAAGTCCATCAAGAGTTCACGAAGCCACTCTGCTTCAACAGTGGTCGTGTCTAGTGCTGTGAGTTCTGCTTCCATAGTTGACCTCGTTAAGATGGTCTGCTTGCAAGACTTCCAAGAAACAGCGCCACCACCAAGTGTGAAAACATATCCACTCGTGGCCTTTATCTCATCAGCATCAGATATCCAATTTGAATCACTATAACCCTCTAGTACCCTTGGATACCCGGTATAGTGTATGCCATAGCTCGCAGTGCCTTTTAGATATCGCATAACTCTCTCAAGAGCATGCCAGTGATCATCTCCTGGATTTGAGACAAATCGACTGAGTTTGCTTACAGCAAAGGCGATGTCAGGTCTCGTGGCACTAGCTAAATACATAAGCGAGCCAATAATTTGAGAGTATCTTAGTTGGTCTCTAGCATTTCCTCGATTCTTTCGAAGCAACACACTAGGATCATATGGTGTAGGAGAAAAATTGACGTCGCTATACCCAAAACGACTCAAGATCTTTTCCACATAGTGGGACTGAAGCAATGTAATCCCACCATCATCATCTCTCAATAGCTTGATGTTCAGGATAACATCAGCTACTCCCAGATCCTTCATCTCAAAAGAACGAGATAAGAAATCTTTGACCTCCTTAATTGCATTAAGGTTGGTTCCGAAAATCAGTATGTCATCAACATACAAACAAAGGATGACTCCCTCACCCCCACCATGGCGATAGTATACGCACTTGTCAGCTTCGTTTACAACAAAGCCTGCAGCGGTTAAGGTTTTATCAAATTTTTCGTGCCACTGCTTAGGTGCTTGTTTAAGACCATACAAAGACTTCAGTAGCTTGCACACTTTTCTTTCTTGACCATTTACTACAAAACCATCTGGTTGATCCATATAGATTTCCTCATCCAACTCTCCATTTAGGAAAGCCGTCTTAACGTCCATTTGATGAACGAGAAGACCGTGTGAGGCAGCCAGAGAAAGTAGTACTCGAATGGTGGTCAACCTTGCTACAGGTGAGTAAGTGTCAAAGAAGTCTTCACCTTCCTTTTGGGTATAACCCTTGGCTACAAGCCTTGCCTTGTACTTCTCAATAGTACCATCAGGCCTTAGTTTCTTCTTGAACACCCATTTACATCCTACAGGTTTGCACCCATAAGGACGATCAGTGATCTCCCATGTTTCATTAGCTAAGATGGAATTCATCTCACTATGAACAGCTTCCTTCCAGTAGCTAGCATCAGGAGATGCATAAGCTTCTGAAATGGAAGTGGGAGTGTCATCTACAAGGTACACAATGAAATCATCACCAAAAGACTTTGCAGTCCTTTGTCTCTTGCTCCTTTTAGGAATTTCATTGTCATCCTCCTTAGGACTTTCAGAGTGTTCAATCGGAATGATAGGTTCAGAGAATATAGCAAATTCCTGATTAGATGAACTAGGTATCTCCGGATTTGATGAGTTAGGTTTATCCTTCATTAGAAATATATCCTCAAAGAAAGTCGCATCAGTCGACTCCATGATTGTACCGACATGAATGTCAGGTACTTCAGATTTTACTATCAAGAATCTATAACCAATGCTATGAAAAGCATAGCCCAGAAAAACACAATCAATGGTTTTTGGTCCAAGCTTGCGCTTCTTGGGGATTGGTACATTAACCTTTGCAAAACAACCCCAAGTACGTAAGTAAGAGAGTTTTAGTCTTTTCTTCTCCCATTCTTCGAATGGAGTAATTTCTTTGTTCTTTGTGGGAACTCGGTTTAGGACATGACACGCGGTCAATAATGCCTCCCCCACCATTCCTTAGAAAGACCCGATGTGTCTAACATGGCGTTAACCAAATCTGTTAGAGTACGGTTCTTTCTTTCGGCTACTCCATTTGACTGGGGTGAGTAGGGAGGCGTCCTCTCATGAATTATACCATGTTCCGCACAAAAAGAATCAAACTCGTTGGAAAAATACTCTCCACCACGATCAGACCTAAGCCTCTTAATCTTTCGATCAAGTTGATTTTCTGCCTCAGCTATATAGATTTTGAAGAAACTCAAAGCCTCATCTTTTGATTTCAGAAGATACACATGACAATATCTCGTAGAGTCATCGATCAAAGTCATGAAATATTTCTTTCCACCTTTTGTCAACACACCATTCATCTCACAAAGATCAGAATGTATGAGCTCTAGTGGTGTTAAATTTCTCACTTCTGCAGTCGTATGTGACTTGCGAGGTTGTTTAGCTTGCACGCAGACTTGGCACTTAGATCCCTTAACAGTTGAGAAATCAGGGATTAAATTCATTTTGGCTAGCCGCGTCATACAGCCAAAATTAATATGACAAAGACGAGAGTGCCAGACATTTGATTCAAAATTTGTGTAAATATGATTAACAACTTTATTACAAATGTCTGACAGAGATAAGCGGAACAAGCCTCCGCATTCATAGCCTTTACCAATAAAGGTTCCATACTTCGAAATTACAAATTTATTGGACTCAAATACAATCTTGTAGCCATCTCGACACAGAAGAGATCCGCTAACAAGATTTTTATTTATTGAGGGAACATGATGCACGTTCTTCAGGCGCACAGTCTTTCCCGAAGTGAACTTCAGATCGACCGTACCAACACCATGAACAGAAGCATGCGAGTCGTTCCCCATCAGCACGGTTTGAGTCCCTCTGACCTGATATGAAGAAAACATGGAAATATCAGAACAGACATGTACATTAGCGCCCGTGTCAATCCACCAATCAGGAGAATGACATAATGAAAGAACAGTAGGTAATATACCATACCCAACATCTTTCATCTCAACGTCGCCCATGACAACATTAGCAGTCTTGCTGCTCTTCCCATGTTGGCGTTTGTCAAAGCGGTTGGGACAAGCAGGAGCCCAATGATTAGGATCACCGCACACATGACAAGCACCTTTCCTCTTATCAGTCTTCTTCTTGAAGCTGGTAGACTGTGAGGCCTTGTTCTTTCCATCGAACTTTCCTTTGTCATCAAACTTGCCTTTGTTCTTGAACTTGTAAGGCTGGAAGTTCCTTTTCTGTACCAGGTTGGCATTAGAACCTCCCTCGGTACCTCGAGCACGTGTGTCTTTTGCTCTCGCCTTCTCTTCCACATCAAGAGTCCCAATGAGATCCGTCACGGAGAACTCTTGTCTCTTGTGCTTCAGAGAAGTAGCAAAATTCCTCCATGACTGGGGAAGTTTGGCAATGATGCCTCCGGCAACAAACTTGTCCGGTAACACACAAGTGAAGTGCTCAAGCTCCCTGGAAAGTGACTGTATCTCATGAGCCTGCTCCACAATGGAGCGGTCATCAATCATCTTGTAGTCATAGAATTGTTCCATGACATACAGTTCACTGCCAGCATCAGAGACTCCAAATTTTCTCTCGAGCGCATCCCACATATCTTTGCCATTACTAAATGACAGATATGAATCGACAATATTGTCACCAAGGATGCTGATCAAGGCAGCCTTGAAAGTAGTATCAAGTTTTTGGAACGCCTCTTCCTGAGCGGGATTAAGTTCCCCCTCAGGTGCGCCATAGATGGCGTTATAGCAGCTCATGGTCTGAAACCAGAGCACTGCTCTCGCACGCCACCGTTTGTAATTCACACCTTCAAACACAGGTGGCTTCATAGAAGAAACAAAGCCGCTTGGGGCAAATTGCCTGAAATAAGGTTTTTGGATTGTTGAGAAATAGAGCAATTTACCAAGCGAATTATTCATAATAAACACTAGATAAAACATGACTAGAATAATAGGTGATATACTAATCATGTTAAATAGCGAATACAAAATAAGGCATATAGCCAAACAAACTACAAGGCATAAAACTCTGGATAGAATCAGAACAAGGTTGAGACAGAAGTTGTACACAGCAGTAGCAGAAGTAGAACCGCCGGCGTTGGAACCGTCATTGGCCATGTCGTCGAGGAAGAGGGTGCTGATGTCGGGGAAGAAGTCCTCGTCGGGGAAGACGTCGCTATCTGTGAGGGAGTCCGTGACGAAGCCAGTAGTCGCGCTGATAGCGCTCCCCAAAAACCTTATCGCCCTTCTCCCGTACAGGACTCGAAGCAGCGGGGTCTCGGAGGCCTACTGTCCCGGCTCGCGGTGCACGCCGCAAGACGGGATGGGGAAGATGGAAGTAGCGCAGTACTCTGGAACTCGAGGCAAGGGATGTGTAACAGCACAACTGAGAGGAGGCGCGACCTCTCTCTCTTATAGGCGCAGAGGAGAAGATGAAACGAGCAGGCACATTTAACTCGTATTAAACGTCCATTCAAAGCAGACGTTTCACCTTCGTATTAAACGTTCATTCAAATCAAACGTTACACCTTCGTATAGCTCGGCTCGGCGAGATTCCCGCAACCCACGGCGCGCGCGCGTCGCGTCGCGTCGTGACGAGGCGAGGCGAGGCGAGGCGAGCGAGGAGGAGGAGGAGGAGCGCGCGTGTGGAACTCTCTCCTTCTCCTTCTCATCCTTTTACCAAGTGGTAGAAGAGCTCACCTTATAAGCTGGTCCAACTTCCACTCAACTAGCAATGTGGGACTAAACATTTGTCCCACCTCTTGCCTTGCATGAATGGGCCACATGGGCCTCTAGGATTTTCAGGAATTATTGAAATAGAAAATGGGCTAGAATATTTGGGCCAAAATTCCAACATCATATAGAACCTCTTAAGTCTCGTCTCGTGCAAATATCATACTCCATAAATAAACGATACAAACATTATAATACTATAGGCATTAGAGAGGTGGTATATATCATACACCACTATCACATATGCATGATATTAGTATATGATACTTCCCACTATGAGAGCCATCATAATGTTTTGGTTGTAAGAAGAGCCATTCCAACATAGGGTACACTGAGATTGATTACCTTTTCAATAAAAACGAACATATAGAGTTTGAATACCCTGCCTCTGCATAATAAGACACAAACATCCCTATGATTGCCTACATATACACTTAACAAAATATAAGTTCTATGCTAGTCGATCTCAAGATGGTGTGCACACTATAAACTTTATAAAAAAAGGGAAAATTGATCTTGTATGGACCCAAAGCACAAGAGAATGAACTTTATATTTATAATGTCCCAAGGATCATTACAAATGAGAATCAATGTGTGATCTATGTATTGAAGGAGTGAGGACACCCTCCGCCAGCTGGATGCTATGAATGTGTCCAACCCTTCTCTCTCCGTCACCAACAATGCACAAGGGCATCGACAAAAAAGTTGAACATGAGCGGAGAGAGTGGTTCCCTCTACCACGCTCCTCAAGCATTACTAAAGATAGGACCTTATTCACCAACTAGTTGCATGACCCATCTAACCTATCTCGCATTGAAACCTTTGCAAACATGGCCTCTTCTGGGAATGCCCAACTCACACTGTTATAGGCCTTCTCAAAGTTAGTCTCGGGAATAATACAAGAATAACACAAACCAATAATACAAGAAGAAAACCAATAATAACACAAGCATAACACAAACATCACAAGCACAATATCAGACACATCACAAGCACAACATTAGACACATCACAAGCAAAACAACAGTACTAACACAAGCATAACACGAACATGTGCATGCATGATCGTTGGCAAAAGGGAATCATAACTCACATATCACCATGGTGTTAACCTACCACCATATCAAAAGTGAGTGTCTTCCTACCACTACCAGTTCACCATCACATGAGGGTACTATGTATCACCTTATGACAAGATTCAATCATTAGAAGTTTTTAGGACATAGGTACAACATTACTGGAATAAGAAGTCGACCATCACCGATTTTTTTGATCTCCTTCAGCTTATCCTTGTTAGCCTCACTCGGTTTGAGCATATCAAAGATAATGTACTCTAGCTTCTTCTTTTCCCCCTTCAAACTCTGCATTTTCTCATCCCATGTCTTCCGCTCGACTTTCATCATCTTTGCTTGGATTTTCTACACCTGTTTCAGCATATCCACTTCATTCTTCAATGCTTCGGTCTACTTGAAATTCATCTCCTTGTCTTCTCCACCGATTCCTCCTCAGCCCCTAACAGTGGCACCCCTGATCCTAGACAAGTTCTCCTCCACCACCCTTTTCTCAGTTTCATTCATGAATTTTCTCACATCAACTTACAAACTGGAGTACTTCTTCTCATCATCCAGCTCTTTCGTCAACCTTGCATTCTGAATCCTCATGTCATTTTTTTGCACTGTTGCTGTCATGATACATGCCCCAGAGTTGTACTAATGCATTTTTCGCTGGTTCTTGCCATTCCTTATCCAACCAAGCCACAAACACACAATTAGAAACTTCTTACAAAGTAAAATTACATGCCCAAATCTAGGGCATGAGCTAGTAGCGGACAAATCAAAGGCTAAGAACTTACATTTGCACTTGACATAGATAAAATATGTGGTCAATGTTACTTCCTTCAAATGCAGCGCGTTTGTTAGGCCCAAATCTGTGGAGGCGACACAGCTGGGAGAATCCACTGCCCTGTCACAGAATGTGGAGCCTTTCATAAAGTCTGGAGCATAGTCCGTGTCTGTGAGGTCGTAACAACTATGTCATTGCAACGAAATCTAGTGTCACCAAGGCCAAAACGAAAATTCACAAATCGGTAGCAAACCCTAATCCTTTGAAAGAATTGGGAAAAATTGGACTTACCCCTAGATACGACTGGGTCAAGCTCTCGTTGTCATTTTAGCTAGCCATGATGACTTTCTAGGACTTGGTCCTAATAGATTTGCGCAGATGATTTTCCTCCGATGAGATGGCGACGAGACTAATATGAGGGAGAGTGAGCGACAGGGAGATTATGTGGGGCGGCACCAAGGAAACGTACCATGTGTTGCTCCTTTCTAACGCGTGCAAGAAAAGACCCTTTTTACACTCTCCTAGGGCCTGAATCCATGAAACTACCAATTTGGTGACTCCCAACCGGTCTAATCGAGGAGTGCTTTGTGCGGCAGACTCATCACAATGTGGAGAAAGACAGTTTTTTTCAGCTAGCTGAACTTCGTGCAACCTACCAAATGCGCGCACCCTGAGTTTTTTTATAGTTGGAAACTGCTAGGCGTCCCCCGGACGATAGGGAGTTCCCATCGTCCTCCTCCCCCGCGCGACACGTGTCCCCAAAATCGCCCTAAATCCCGTTTTTGCTGCAAACCGACCTATTTTTGCTACATATGTCCCCGCTTTTGCTTCGGAAGCAAAAAAGAACGGTTCGTTTCAGAAATAGAACGTCTCGCCGGAGATCATGCAGCAAAAAAATTATGCTAATGCAGCAAAATCGACTTCGTCGGAAACATCGTCTGAAAAACTCGCCGGTGACTCTCGCCGGAGATCTTGTAGCAAAAAGTTGACACTGTTGTAGCAAAACCAAGAGACGGTTGTAGCAATAACATTCTTCTAATGTAGCAAAAAACCTACTACGTGAGAGACATCGCCGGAGGCTTTTTTAGACACCTTGTCGGAGACCTCACCGGGAATGTCGTGTAGCAAAAAAAAAATACTATTGTAGCAAAATAATAAGACGATTATAGCAAATAAAATGTTTTATTATAGCAAATCGACTTCGCAGACCTCGCCGAAAATCTTGCAGCAAAACCTATATTCTATTATGGCAAACAACAAAACTTGTGTAGCAAAAATTGTCTCGATGCAAAGCACCAGACGCTGGTAGCACCACCATGTCTCCCTAGCAGCAAGGCTGATCTCCATAGTGTCGACGTACACCATACTTAGCTCCTAAAATATCTTGGCAGTAGTTCGTTTGGGGAGTGCCACCGGACCTGTCCCTGGCCCTTGCGTGGGGAAGTACCGGCGATCCCTCTTCTAACTACGCGTGGCGCGGAAACTAACTGCGAGGGGATAAGGTGCGTGGCGCGGTAACTAAATGCAAGAAAAACTAACTGCTGGGCCCACCATCGCTAATTGTGCGCACCATGAGAATGATCCGGACGATACAAGCGCCGGGGAACAGGATCGTTTTCCTTTTTTTTATAGTTGTCTAACTCACGGTCAACCACCAATAAGACGCGCGCGGACAACAAAAGACCGCCGCAGTCCCGTCCTCTTCTTCTCCCCCATCTCCGGCGACTCCGCCGCACCCTCACTGCACCGGCCTAACCGCCTACCACCGTCACCCGGGGCCGGAGCGCTGCGCCTCGCCGCCAATCCCTGCCTTATCTGCCTCCTCCGCCGGTCCACTGCCCTCCGGCTTGCCATCCCCACCCCCGTCCCCACCCATTTTCTTCTTCCGGCGCCGGCGACCAGCACCTTCTCCACCCCTGAACCCAAAGATTCTCTCTCGCTGGAGTCAGCACTGTCGCGTCGGGTTTTACTCCCGCTCTGGTGGACGGCTGCTGCACCTCTCCCTCTCTGG
This sequence comes from Avena atlantica, assembly GCA_910589765.1. Classification (NCBI taxonomy): domain Eukaryota; kingdom Viridiplantae; phylum Streptophyta; class Magnoliopsida; order Poales; family Poaceae; genus Avena; species Avena atlantica. Next base: position 29,531,005 of record OU342735.1, read on the forward strand.
GAGTCAGCATCAGCGGGCAGCGGGCAGCGCCACCACGATGCGCGCGTATTTCATAGTTGCAGCAAATTGAGTGGAAAAAACAAGGGATACCAAACCCCTGCTTGTGCGCGACAGCACGCTCTAATTGATGCAGTCGCAACGCATGTCTCTTCTGGCAGCGCCGTCCCTGACTCTCTCGCGACATCACAGCGAAAGGCGTCGACGCGTGCAGATGAGGGAGGCGCATCCTGTGGAATCGATGCGGCGGAAGGCGAGCCGGCGGCCACTGGAGCAGCTCCGCGGCGCGCGTACCAGGCCCACGGCTACCTTCGCCGCCTGCCGTTGGGCGCCCGGACTCCGTGCCGCGGCGCGCAGCAAAAAATGGCCTTATAGCTGGTGAGTACTTATGCAGAAATCAGTATCCAAAGTTGAAAGCTAGGGCTGTATGTGATTGAGGGGGAATCGTTGATTTTCGGGCAATCTCATTTATAGTTCGACTCAAAACGATGCGTTTAAGCGAGCCTAGGAATGACTGTGTCTGAATTCGGGTCCAATTGCAGTTTGGTACTCCTGTATTTGGTGCTACAGCTCTAGAATAAGGCAAGCCTCGGTCATATCCTACACCCTGCTAGTCGAATCGGCTTATATTTAGGATAGAGACTATGAACTTCAAACTGCTCAACATACAGTCCTAGACATTTCAGCCATGTGCTTGAAGCCCATGAATCATTCAGGAGTGTTGGGGAACAAAGAAGCACCAAGCTTGAATTGGTTCGAGGTTGGCTCATCCATATTCCAGTTATTCACCCGGTGTCCTTTGCATGCTGATGATGGAGAGTATATCTCAAAACTAGAGCATGTCTCTCTACTTTATATGGATGCTGATGATGGAAACAGAGACTGTACCATCCAAAAATATTGCTGAAATTACGTGTACAAACGGTAATATCACCACATCATGACATAGTGTTCGCTACAACAACCTATTGACCTCCCGTCCTTTTTTCGAAACAAATTGGGTTCATCCAATCTGCCTTCAAAGCAAATAAAAATAGGGGACATCCTAAACCCATCCCTCCTTTACTTCAAACCAAACACACCCTGATAGAATATCAAGTTTCTCATGCACGTTTCATTCATGCTTGCTTTTTCACTTTCGTGGATATACAGGTGTTGGGAAGACAACAACAGCCAGGACCTTGTATGAGAAACATGCAGGAAAGTTTCAGTGTCGAGCTTTTGTGAGTGTTTCTCGAAATCCAGATATGAGGAGGTTTCTCACCACCATGCTCTCACAGCTCAAGGCACCACGGCCCCATGGCTTTCCTGATGCACCGGACCTTATTGATGCTATAAGGAAACATCTTCAATGCAAAAGGTATTTAATCTCTACCGTTTGATTATGTCAAAAAAATCACAGATATATTTCAAGGGGTTGTTTTTGGGGTGTTGACGGCAATAAATAAGTAAAATAAGGACATGAGTATGCACCAAACTGTTAGCAGTCATCGGATCTAAATCAATCCATACATTATGTTTGATGTGTGTTCCTTGCTGTTTGTCACAACCTTTTGTCCAATTTGGGCTTTCCTTTGAGTCCTGACTCAAGATTTGGGCATTTAAGACCACTGGACACTACAACTGAACATCTAAACACCCCACTGGCCTAAAAATGTTATGGTACATAGGAAGTTGGGCCACTTGAAAATGCAAAAATCAGCAATGAAATTAATTGAAGACATCACGAGCAAAAAAGGAGTCATCAAATTGATTATGAAAAAACCTAAACCTAAATAGTTGAAGATTATATCAAAAAGTTGCATATTTGTAACATGAGAGTAACAATGGTCTTCAAAATATGCAACTGTTTTTAAAAAATAGGACACACAAATGATGTGAATAAAAATGTCTTGTTAACTCCAAGATTCTTTTTGTGTTCTCCTTTTGAAGAAATAAACCTACACCAACCATCCAGAATGTAACCAACAGAAGAATAGGACTCAAATTGCACAAAAGAAAAACAAATAAATAAACCATCTTAGATAATGTGACATAAATGAATGTACTCAAGCAAGGTGTTTTTCGGAAAAATGATCTTGTAATCAATTTCTATTCTATTGGGTTGTAAAAAATTTAGAACCTTGATACACACTACTATGGGCCAAATATACACTCAATGTCTCAGCCCTATACTTCGGCTCGAGATGGATGATAAATATTTATCGTTCCAATCTTCTTACAATCCCAATTAAATCATTTCTTTCCAAACCCCTAGTTAGGCAATCTGCTATTTGACCCACCGAGTTGACATGACTTAATTTTATTGTCCCTTTTGGGTCTTCTGTTTAATGAAGAAACAATCTATATCCACAAGTTTATTTGGTTCTGTCATGCTGGAAATTGTTAGCTATGATGATAGCTGAATTGTTATCACACTACACTTTGAGAGGCCATTTCTCCATGGGTGAATCGAGCATTTAAGCTGTGTGGGCAGCTGCCCCCCACTCAATTTTCTCTCTCCTTGTAATTTACCAAGCTAATGAGTGATTTCCCCCCACTTAGCTCATACTTACCCCTCTAAATTTATATCATGGGTCTGCCCCTGCTTTTCTCAGCACTTTCAGTTCTAACAAAAAATTCCTTACCCGCAGCATCTCACTAAGACCTAGTGAAAATAGCTCTTTCTTGAGCTTCAGCTGTTGATCTAGGATGACTTGCTTCTCCATGACACTAGGTTTTCTTTCAGTAAAAACACAATAACACAAAGTTGATCATTTGTCAATCAATATAAGTGTAACCATCAACATTTAAAAGACCGTTTTTCTTGAACCAAAGACCCTTCCCAGGAATGCCTATTTAGATATCGCAGTATATGATATAGAGATGATCACTCCTAAAGGCATGCAGATGTCTGCTTATCACACTCACGACATAGGCAATGTTAGGCCTTGTATGGCATATGTATAGTATTCTCCCAGAAAGTCTGTCGTAGTTCTAGTTCTACTTGTGCACAAAGCTTCTGGTTTGATCAACAGGAGTTTATTTTTCTCGAGAATACACCCTGGAAGGTTGTATCACTTTTCATTAGAAGGAAAGCCAAGCGGCCAGAATATAACACCAGGCCGGGGGCTGGCTGCAACGCTGCCACATGGGTGACAGCTCCCATCTACTGCTAAAACCTAATCTCCCGGCAGCAACCACTCCTGCATTGCTGGCGGGAAGGCAAACATGTCGCCACGTAGAAGTCCATCCAGTTTCCATGCCTCAGCTTCAGACCTTATCTTCTGCGCGATGGTGTGGTGGGATGGGAGCATCCCGTTAAAGAAGACATCGTTTCGGTGCAGCCAGAGACACCAGAACACCAGGATCAGTGCAGTCCAAAGGTTGCGCTGCTCCTCTTTGGCTGCCATCCTGGAAGTCCATAACTCCTTGAGCTGAGCTCCATGTCCGACGTGGGCATCCAGTCCTGCCGCTGCCAGTGCGAGAGCACTCACGCCCACACCTCCCTTGCTGCAACACAACCCACAATCAAGTGTTGCAGCGCCTCAGGTGCCTGATCGCAAAAGGGGGCAAGTAGCTGGGTGTGGGAGGCATGGTTGTCGCAATCTATCTGTTGTCCAGCACCGATTCTTGGATACTAGCCACGCGAAAAACTTGCAGTTGTAAGGTGCCCTTGATTTCTAGATGGGATCTGTGACTTCGGCGTCGATAATGCCTGTGAAGAAGGCACGATAGGCTGATCCAGCGGAAAAGTTTCCATCCGTCTCCCACCTCCATCTGATCTCATCCACGACTTCCGGCTCAAGCTGGGTCATGGATACTGCTTCCCATAGCTGGAAGAATTCCTTGAGGGCCACTGCAGCTAAGTCCAGTCCACAGTCCTGTAACCACCCCTACAAGGCATTCTTTCACCGTTCTGGACCGCACTATTCTCTTGGGGACTTTGGCCAGGAGGCTAGGCGCCAGCTCCTCCATGCAAGCACCTCGCAGCCATCTCTCCTCCCAAAAGAGCGCTTGCTCTCCACTGTGTAGGTCTATGACCGTCGCCGAGTTGTAGATGTCATGTACTTTCAGTGGTACCTGGATGTTCAGTTTCACCCATGATCAACGGGAGTTTATGCAGCGCAACATCGAAGCATACTTGTGTCACTGTAAGTCCACAACATACTTTCTTTGTGAGAGAACGATCCCTTTAGAAGACCGAGATAGAATCTAAGTTGATCAAGGCCTTTCACCTCAAATTTCTTACTTAGGTTATTCTTCAGTGGCAATATCTCCACCTTCTCTGATTATAATATCAGTCCAGATATACTGCAAGTATTGTAATCCCACACTCTGATTGTTAATAGAATATGGTGTGATCACCATTTCATGGCTTATACCCGATATCACACATGGCATGCCTGAACATCTCATACCATGCCGTGCAGACTTTTGAGGACATATATACTTTCTTAATCAACACATCTTTCCCAGTGTTCCAATAGTGGAAACCCCTATACATCTCTTTTGTAAGTGCATATACTCGTGGATCATAGCCACCCAGTCCACCCCCAAGCCGATGCGCAAAGGCTTGGCCTCCGCGGCACTTCTTGTCGCCTGGATGCTTTGGAAGCAGCGCAACGCTTGTGTGTTTGATGGCGACAGCCCTTCCGTTCCACAGCTGAACAGGAAGATCAAGGAAGAAGCTGCGTTGTGGGCTAGAGCTGGAGCGGCCGGCCTGCGCGTCATCATCCCTACTGACTGGGATGCTCACTGATTAGACACTCTTAAACTCGGTAATCAACACCTGAATGGTGTCTTGTAACTGTTGAACTCTTCTTTGCAATGAAAAGAAGTGCAATGTCATTGCGTTTTCCTGAAAAATAAGTGCATGTACACTTTACATTCTCTCTTCAGTCATAGGTTGTGTCCTCGTGTACACCCTCATATTTTTTTCCTCCTTTGGCTTCCTCCAACTCTCTTCACTCATACGACATGGAATTGAACAAACCACAACTCTTGGTGGTTCATCTTCCTTTGTCCTCAACGGTTCACTCTCCCCCTCTCGGGCACCAATCATGCTAGGAGAGCCAAAGTCAAATAGCAAGATGAGATCCGTTCTTCTCTCCATAGGATAGATGAGGCTCTTAGAATGTTACATCTATGCTCACAAGTGTTCCCACCTCACTAGAACTCCAACACTTGAAGCATTTCTGTCATCACGAGTAACCTATGAAGATGCACTTCACATCACGTGGATAGAACTTTGCCGCTGAAGATCTATGGTCTCTTAACAAAGCCAGTATATCAAAATACTTTTGGCAGAACAATAAAATAATTCTTGCCAACGATCATTTTATCAGGACAGTCTTTATCTCACATTTGGTTGGAGTTTCTGTAACCAATCCATGGACAAATGTACCCTCCATTATTGCTTTGAATGACATTGGTAGTTGTTGCGCAAGTATCGATTTCCAACGCTTCGCTCCCCACAAATGACCGTGCTCTGGTCTCTCCACGCTGGCCCGAACATTTTCCCCACGCATGGCGATCACCATGTTGGCATGGTCGCCAAGATGGTTGCACCCATCATGCTCCCACAATCTCCAAGTTGGCCATGTGGATCGCATTTCCATGCTGGTGACCTTGTCTATGTCCCCCAATTGCCAGCAACTAAGGATGTAGATGGACTTGCCAAATGCATGAGACAGCAACTCTAGCTCGAGTATTCTCTGGAACTGCAGCCGCCAAGTTGCCATCGTCAATGGAGAGAAAAATGCCTCACCACCTAGGATGTCCAGAATAAATTGCGCCCTGTTAGAGAGTATTCCTCTATGTCACCAGCCGTAGTTCAGCCAGCTGGTTTTCTCTATGGGCTGGTGGTAACTAGTAAGGAAGAGCAGTGGGTGGGTGGGAGGAGGGAAAAGTACATTTGTTGTGCTATTCACTTGATGGGTTATGACCTGAAATAACATATCTTGAACATAAACTATATATACGATTTTCTGCCAGAAACAATGGATATCCAGCTGCATACTCATGGAATATTTTTGCGCCTGCCCATGGAGTTCTGGACAAACGCCATCACGTCATCCTGCGCTTGAGCTCATCCTTGAAGTTGGCATGGTCAAACTTCCGGAAAACTCCTGACTAGAGCCTGTTTAATCCTAACATGCGGTTCAGTCACACTGATGCCATGATGACCCTGAGTTGGCTCTCCACCGTGCCTTGACTACCCTAAATATCCCAAGTTTGTCTTCTGGTGGATATCTGGCCGGGGGAAATGACCAACCTATTTTATACCCTTCTCTTTTTTATTGTCGAATGCTGGGAGGAGATTCTGGCCACGACCACCAAAGAAGAATGTCGAAAGATGAGTGGTCAAAACTTGTACATGCTTTGGAATATATGGAAGGAGCTCAACATGCACATATTCAATGCCACAGGATTAACATACAGAGAGCTGACTGCCCTTGCGTTGGAGGATATCACATGCAGATTTCGTAAGTCTGCACCTGGATGCTTGGAATTTGTAGGTCCTTTTCTCACAGAAAAAACTATGGGCATTTGTAATTATGGTTTTGTCTTCTCTAATAGAATAGGCCATGCTCCTGTCAGTTTTCTAAAAAATATATTCTTTTTTTATTAATTGGGGAAATTAATGATAACCCCCCAGTTGGTGATTATGTTGATAATAACCCTCCCTACGCTGTCTCTGACATGTGGGCCCAAAATGCCAGGTGGGGGGGGGGGGGGTTATCATCAAATTCCATTGTGTTTTAGACATTGACACAGTCTTCAGTATGCATCTTTGATCATTATGTTTGTGGACATGCCAGTACGTAGAATATTACAAACATAGTATTATGAAAATAGTTTTCATGATAAATCTAATTACACAATTTCTAACTCACCAATCTAATTATGTATATATAGGTAGTCAAAGTAAAAATAAGTCTGCACTTCTATGCAGTATCTGATTTCGAGAGGAGGTAGTAGACATGAATTTGTTGTTTTTCTCTTACCTAATATAAGAAATTATGCAGGTACTTCATCATAATTGATGATTTATGGACTGCATCTGTCTGGGATATTATTAGCCGTGCTTTTCCTCATACAGATCAATGCAGCAGGATCATAACAACCACACATATTGATGATGTAGCTCTGGCATGCTGTAGTTATGACCCATACAATATATATAAGATGGATCCTGTTGATGATTATGTCTCTAGAGAGCTACTCTTCGGTAGAGTGTCTGGCTTTGAAGATAGCTGCCATACAGACATCAAAGAAATTTCAAACGAGATTATCAAGAAATGTGGTGGTTTACCATTAGCAATTACAAATATAGCCAGTCTGTTAGCAAGCAAACCAAATATAGTAAGGGAAAAGTGGAAGCACATAGAAGAATATTTGTCCTCCTCTTCTGATGGGATGAAAGATGTTTTAAACCTTATCTACAGTTGTCTTCCACCTCGTCTGAGGACATGCTTGCTATATCTCAGTATGTATCCAGATGGCTACGTGATCAAGAAGGATGAGTTGGTGAAGCACTGGGTAGCTGAAGGTTTTCCCAGTGCAGTGGAAGGGCAAGATACAGGAGAAATTGCCAAGGGTTATTTTGATGAGCTTGTCAGCAGAGGAATGATTCAAGCTGTTGAAACCAAGTATACCGGCGAGGTGTTGTCTTGTACAGTTCACCAAATGGTACTGGATTTTATTAGGTACAAATCCATGGAGGAAAATTTTGTCATTACAGTGAACTATTTTCAATCAACTCTAGCACTTCCTGACAAAGTTCGCCGATTGTCCATCCAGTTTGGAGGGGTAAAAAGTGCATACATACCAGAAAACATCATAATATCCCAAGTTCGATCACTTATATTTTGGGGTTTCTTCAAGTGTATACCTTCCATTATGGATTATGGACTTCTTCGAGTTCTGAGTCTTCATATTTGGGCTGATCAAGACAAGACATGTTTTGACCTGACTAGAATCGGGGAGCTATTTCGGCTTAAGTATCTCAAGATTGAATGTAATATCACTGTCAAACTTCCAAGCAAGATTCAAAGCCTCCAAAACTTGGGCACACTACACATATATGCAAGATTATTTTCTGTTCCATCAGATATTATTACTCTAGAGAGATTACTGCACCTCCGCCTTCCAAGCGAGTCTATTCTTCCCCATGGAGTTTCCCACATGAAATCTCTTCGCACTCTGGGTTATTTTGATCTCAGCAGTTACTCAGAAGAGAATGTGATGCAGCTTGGACGGCTGACCAATCTCCAGGATCTTCAGCTCACCTGTTCTACAGTACAGCCAGCGGAAAAACTGGAAAAGAATATGCTACTCCTAGGCTCGATTCTTGAGAAACTCAGAGTCTTGCAGTCTGTAACTCTGGTACCTGCTTCAGGCTCCTCTTATGTTCCTCATGACGAGGCTCGTGCTGCAAGTCTAAACATTCCTTCTGATGGCTTCAGCATGGAATCTCCTCCTCCGGATCTTCTTCTCCAGAGGATAGAGCTTTCACGGCGTTGTTGCATCTTCTTCAGTCTCCCTAAGTGGTTCGGACAACTCAGCAAACTCTGCATTCTAAAGATTGCAGTTAGGGGGCTGTCGAGGGAAGATATTGATATCCTGAAAGGACTACCTGCCCTCACTGCTCTCACTCTGTATATCCAGACAGCTCCAGCAGAAAGGATTATTATTAACAAGGGGGGATTCCAAGTACTCACGTACTTCAAGTTCATGTGTACTGCACAATGCCTGGCCTTTGTGCACGGAGTAATGCCCAAAGTCAAAAAGCTCAAGCTAGGCTTCAATTCAGATAAAATGAACCAAGACAGCCTTAAAGCTGCTTGCGTCCATCACTTGACAGGTCTTACAGAGATCTCTGTAAAATTTGGGGCTCGGGGTGCTGATGAATTTGACATGAAAGCTGCAGAGTCTGCATTGGAGGCCGCTGTTAGCAACCATCCAAACCCTCTTATAATCAGAGTACAGTGTGTAGATGTGATTTTTGATGGTGAGGAGTACACGAGTACCGTGACTGAAGAAAAAAAGGGCACAAGGACAATGGAAAAACGACACGAGACTCGAGAAGGCAAGAAAAAGAACACAAAAGGTTCGGAGGAACATGTAAACAAGCAAGTCGACAGCAGCAGGTATGAATTTTTAGCCGTTCGTCTAATCTTCTTTCCCTTACCGTGGCCATTTCTTCTCATCATTTTTTCTTCTATCTTTACCAGGTGTGCTAGAACAGATGGCCTTTCCATTCTAATGAAGCATCATGCACAATCAGTCGACCTCGTGATGGGTGCCATGGGAAACCTCCTCCCCAAGCTGCTGTGGCTCTGCCAGGGCAAGTACAACCTGCGCGCAGACATAAGGAAAGACATTGAGTCCCTCTATAAGGAGCTGGAAGGCATGCAAGATGCCCTCCATGGCATGAAGGAAGTTCAGCGGAGGGACCAGCTGGATGGTGAGAGCAAGTTATGGGCAAAGGAAGCAAGGGATCTCTCGTATGACGTGGAAGATATTGTCGATTCCTTCCTGGTGCATCTTGGGGTCTCTGAGCCTGATTCAAAGCAGGGAGGCATCTTGCCGAGGGTAGCTTACTTTCTAGGCACCGCAGGGATGTCTTACTTGCTTCGCAGAGGGAAGACTCGTCGTTATGAGTTCCATGACGAGAGTAACGCGATCAATGGTATCATCAAAATGGTCCAGCATGTGGTCACCAAAGGTGAGAGGTACAAGGTGGTCGACCGAATTGTTGCAAATCCAAGCTTCACATCTGTAGACGTCCCTCGCTTGTCGTGTGGTCTAAACCAAGATCTGACGGAGATGGTTGGCACTGAAGTTTCAAGGGGCGAGGTAATAAGGAGGCTGAGAATGAAATATGACACCACACAGATGGATGTAGTCTCCATTTTTGGAATGGGAGGATTGGGCAAAACAATTCTTGCCAAAGCAATGTATGACTGGGCTGAAGGGAAATTCGATTGCCGGGCTTTCGTATCCGTATCTCAGCATCCTGACATGAAGCAAATTTTCATGGACATCCTTATTCAAATTGACAAGGAAAAATATATGAATATAATTCCAGCAACATTAAATGAAAATTTACTGATTGAAGAGCTCCGGGGGCTACTAGCGGACAAGAGGTATGTACCACATTGTCGAGCCATGGTTATCTTTGAGTCATGAGAATGTACTCTATATACTTGAGTGAATGGATAAAACCCAACTTACTTCTGTAGAATAGATCATATGTTACATATACCCAGTGTGTACATAAATATAGATAACCTGTATTTTAATTCCATCACCTGGCCTTTGCATCATAGACACATACACCCCGTGCTTTATTAGAAGAGTTTATTGCATAACTGAAGCTCTTATACTAGTTTCTACAAATATTTATCAGCAAAAGGAAGAAAAACACTCTTCAACAGATGGTCCCGACCAATTATTTACAAGATATGAATAAAATATAAGAAAGTGAAATATGGAGAGTGAAAAATGGAGTGTCCATTAGAGTTGAAATGATATAGAAAGGGAATCTTTTGGAGAGTCTCTTGGAGATGCTCTAAGTAGTATATATGTCTAAAAAATCCTCTATTGGATGATCTCATTGTTGTAGTGCTAGCTTGAACCTTCTTATTCCCTTATGCTGTGATTTGTGGTAATTTGAAGGCATGTTATCCACTGAGGATCCTCTAGATTCCTTATCAAGGTTGTTGCCGTGTTTTTCTTTTATAGATACTCTACACATATATAATAATTCATAACTCTTGCGTCGATGGTGATATGTAGGTACTTCATCGTTATTGATGATATATGGAATGTGCAACCGTGGGAAATAATCAAATCGGCCTTGTTGATTGATAATAAATATGGAGGTACAGTAATCACAACCACTCGAATTTTGGAGGTCGCCGCAAAGGCAGGCGAAGTTTACATGCTAAAACCACTTTCCCCTGTGCATTCTCGAGAATTATTCAATATGTTACTATTTGGTGGTAAAGGAAAATGCCCGATTGGTTTATCGGACTTATCTGAGAAACTTGTACAGAAATGTGATGGTTTTCCGTTAGCTATCACTACAGTAGCTAAGTTATTGGCTGGTAAATCAAGTGATGAATGGTCTAAGGTGTCCCCCTATCTCGGTCGTGGGTACGAAGATAACGAAGACTTAGTGAACATGAGGAATATACTATTATCTAGCTATTATGATCTGCCTTTTTATCTTAGGACTTGTTTATTGTACCTCCATATATTTCCAAGAGATCATTCAATCAAGAAAGAAATCTTGATATGGAAGTGGGTAGCCGAAGGTTTCATCCCAGAGAAACCAGGGACAGGATTATTTGAGCTTGGAGAGGTATACTTCAACCAGCTCATAGACAGAAGTTTGATCATGCCGATAAAGGATCAACGTCATGGCATTATTGTTGGTTGCCATGTCCATTATATGGTGTTTGATTTTATATGTTCTTTGTCAGTGGAGGAAGACTTTGTTGCCGTATTGGATATTGAGCAACACATCTCTTCAAAATACAATGCTCGCAGGCTAGCTATCCAAAACAGAGATGCGGAGCTGTATGAGCATCTTGATAACACGCCCATCCAGCAAGTAAGGTCATTCAATGCAACCTTGTGCCATTTTAGTACGACGCCATCATTCTCAAGGTTTACAGTTCTGCGTGTCCTTGCAATAGAAGAATGTACTTTTGCAGAAGGCCGCCCATATCATCTTGAGCAGATTGGGATGTTAATTCATTTGAGGTATCTCGGACTATACAACACTCATATTCATGAGCTTCCAGCTGAAATAGGACATCTGAGGTTTCTGCAGACACTGGACTTGAGAGGAACCGGGGCAGAACTACCACATAGTGTTTGTCAGTTAAGCCAACTCAAGTGCCTGCGCGCTGATGGCGTTAGCACAAGACTTGCGGATTGGATTGGGGGGCTGACGTCCCTTGAAGAGTTACAGCTACAGCTGGATGATGTCAGCAACTCAGTAAACTTTGTGAAAGAGCTGGGCAAGCTGACAGAGCTGAGGGAGCTCGAGATTGGGATTGAAAGGTTCCATGAGGATTCGATCAAAGCTTTGGTGGAATCCATGGGTAATCTACAGAAATTGCAAGTCCTGGCACTTCTAAGCAGCGAGCCGGGTGAGGAGACCAGTTGGGAAGGCTCTGTGCTGCCTCTGCCACTCCGTGATCTGCGCATGAAGATTGCATCCTCTAAACTGCCAGCATGGATTAACTCCTCGATTGTTCCAAATCTGTCACATCTATGTGTGGATGTGAAGTCCGTGAAGGAGCAGGATCTTGAGAACCTTGGGAGGTTGCAAGGGCTCATTAGTCTAGAGCTGTTGACAAAGTTGGACACCTTCCCAAGCGTCAGTGGTCACGGTGCATTCCCTAGATTGAGGTACTTTGGCACGTCTAGACCGGTCAGGTTTCTACAAGGAGCTATGCCTTGCCTGGAATCCTTTGGCTTCAAAGTCCAGGAGCTAACAAGGGATGTCGACTTTTACTTTAGTACCTTGGAGTACCTCCCTTTGCTTCAGAGAGTGGAAGTGGAAATCAGCTCCGCCGGTGGTCTCGGCGAGGCGGTGCATGAAGCGTTGAAGCGTGCAGTGGAAGAACATCCGAACAGTCCCAAACTTGCTGTCGTCAAAACTGATCAGGTACTACTACTGTGTCTGCACACCTACCAATGTCTAGAAAACTCTCCTCGTTTAACACATATAAGCATGTAGAGCTTACATAGTAGTATATTCATATACATGTCTCTTATTTTCTAACCAATGCAAAATTCCTTACGTTTTGTAATGCGTTGTTTTTTAGGTTGATATTACATGCTAAAGACCTCTGTAACCATGCCGCCGGGCGCTGGCTGCAGGATCATTTCGACAACCGTTGAGCCGACTTCTTTTTTAAAGAGGAAACTACAAAAAAAATGTCATAATTCAAAAAAGAAGAAGGAAAGTATGTATAATTTGAGTGTTATGCTACTTATTTCCTAGCACAGTGGGAAAAGGTGTATGTTTATTACTAGGGAAAAGGCATTTGGGTGCTTATTTATTTTCTGAAACAGAAAAACTTTGCTAAGAAAAACAGTGTGTCACAATAGGAAGGGAGAAAAATAGCCTACAAAAATATGTCCTTTTTTTCTTTCTAATTCTAAATTATTATGTGTGCTTCTTTTACTTTGGTGGTGTTTTTGGGTTAAGAGTGTTGGTTAGGGAACTCCGCCTATGCATTCTAAGGTGGGTCTTACTGTTGCATAGCTGGTTCCAAGCCCGGAGAAAGGAGGAGGGGACAACAATTTTGCATCTTAATTATTATTATTGTCACGTAGCTACCCCGTCATTTGTTCATACCTATTGGCAAGCTAGATGGCCTACGAAATTCAAGTAATTATCCATGACTGGCGAAATGTCATGATAGAGAACATTTTGGTCTTGTAATTTTAGTTAAGGAGAATACTTAGGATATGCTCCCAAACTATTGTACACTGTCCATTCCTTTTTTTATCAAAGGGTCTAGATTTAACATGGAGACCCTTTGGATTTGGCAGTCCATTGTTTTTACTACCTCTGTATGCAAATAAAACATGAGGTGTATTTTGTTTCACGAGGCAAGGGTAACCAAGAGAAAATCGGTGTCACTGGTAAGATCTGTTCATTAGAAAAAAGAACATATGTTTGTGATTTGTTTATCAGATAAACTACATTTAAACGGAGTAATTCTTAGTCAAAGAGTTGTTTAATGAAACAAAATATGCCTTATATTCTAGAATGAATAGTGTATTTAGTTGTGTGAAACTAATACTACTATTTGTTTTTCATTAAATATTTCCATAATATGAGAAATTATAATTTTTTAATTAATGCATCTGAAGATAAAGATAAAGATGCAATCTTAGAGCAGTTGCGATCCACCGGGTATTGTACGGCACAAACTGAGCCTGCATGGTGTCCATCTCTAACGGATCGCAACCAGCAAAACCCAATAGGAATCATGGACACGATACACAGAGAGTGCACCATAATTTGGGATTTTCACCCGTGAAAAAAGTTAAAGCAATTGGAGGTAGAACCACACGGTGGCCTTGCCTGTGAATCGCCATGCTGGTTTTGCCCGCCACAGCCGAAAACAGCCGATTCTCTCGCCTTAGCTTCAGATTATTGACGGCGCCTTGCAAATCAGAGAGCCATTAGTTCCGGCTTCCATGCAAACAGATGGTGGGGTGTCCTTCCGGTAATCCAGGAAATGGATCAATGTCCAGGTCCAAAATCAAACTACCCAACTGTTTGTTGTCCAAATATACGTGATCCAGTCCACGCCAGTCCAAACAACAATTAGTGAAGGGGAAATTATGCGACTTTGGTAATAATATACGTGCCATTGCTGAAGGTGGTGGATCGAAACTCGGACTTTGGTAATGAAAAATCTTGTACCCGACCTTGGTTGGACTCGTAGTCATCGAAGCACATGCGATGAATCCTTCTAAGGGCTTTGTCTAGGGGTTTTATGTTTTTGGTGTTCATTCACTTATATGTGGCGGCTTCCAGGTGATACGTGTTAGGAATAGACAACTTGTATTCCTCTAGGGGCCAAAGGCCACAATATATAGTACATGTACAGGGCAAATATGCAGGCAGCCCCCTAACATACGGGGGAAATACAATATATATATATATACATCTAACACACCCCCCCCCCCTCAAACTCATGGTGGATCCACAACACTGAGTTTGGAGAGTAAGAAATCATGCTGCGCTCTGGTCTGTGCCTTCGTGAAGAAATCCGCCAACTGTAGATCTGAAGGCACATACTGAAGCGCAACAACCTGAGCCTGCACCTGAGCACGTGTATAGAAAGCATCAACACCAATATGCTTGGTAAGCTCATGCTTGACCGGATCACGTGCAACACTAATAGCACCTGTACTGTCTGACAAAACCAGACTGGGTGTGGTAATAGAGACCCCAAAATCCGCAAGTAACCACCGTAACCAGGTCACCTCAGCAGTCAACAAGGCCATAGCACGCAACTCAGCCTCAACACTCGAACGGGAAACCGCTGTCTGTTTCTTCGTCTTCCAAGCAATGAGCGAACCACCAAGAAACACACAGTAAGCAGAAAGTGAACGGCGATCCGAAGGATCACTCGCCCACGTAGCGTCCGAATAGCACTGGAGCTGGAGGGAGCTGGAACGAGGAAAGAAAAGGCGACGAGTGATCGTACCACGAAGATAACGAAGAACACGGAGAAGATGACTATAGTGAACAGTGGTAGGAGCAGAAACAAACTGACTCAGAATATGAACAGGATAAGAGATGTCAGGACGAGTGACAGCAAGATAAACAAGGCTCCCAACAAGATGACGATAACGCGTCGGATCAGAGAGAGGATCACCATCAGTAAGTTGAAGCTTAACATGAAGCTCCATAGGAGTCTCAACAGTGCGCTCATCCCCAAGAGCAGCACGAGCAAGAAGATCCTGAATATACTTTTCCTGAGAGATGTAAAAGCCATCAGAAGTGGAGGAAACCTCAATCCCAAGAAAATATCGAAGAGGACCAAGATCAGTCATAAGAAACTGATCACGAAGACGAGCCTTAACAAAGGCTATATACTCAGGATCATCACCGGTAATGATCATATCATCAACATAGAGAAGAAGAAGAGTGCGTCCACGAGGAGAAGTGTGAACAAACAACGCTGGATCATGAGCACTAGGGGAGAAACCAGCAGCTGTCACTACAGAAGCAAAGCGCTCAAACCAGGCACGAGGGGCCTGTTTGAGGCCATAAAGAGAACGTCGAAGACGACAAACCATCCCCTCAGGAACAGAGTACCCAGGAGGAGGCTGCATATAAACCTCCTCACTCAACTCACCATTGAGAAAGGCATTCTGAACATCAAGCTGGGACACAGACCAGTGACGAACAGAAGCAACAGCAAGAAGAGTACGCACAGTGGTCATATGAGCGACAGGAGCAAAGGTCTCATCATAGTCACGACCATGCTCCTGCTGAAAACCACGAGCCACAAGACGCGCTTTATAGCGCTCAAGAGATCCATCAGAGCGAGTCTTAATCTTATAGACCCACTTACACGTGATAGGACGAACGCCGGGAGGAGGAGAAACAAGATCCCAGGTGCCAGTGCGCTCAAGCGCAGCAATCTCCTCGGCCATGGCCAGCTGCCATTCAGGATGATGCTCAGCATCCCGATAAGAGGTCGGCTCGGAGGCAACAGAAAGACCATACTGACTAGGAGAGTAACGGTTGGGGGCACGACGCTGACGAACAGGACGAGTAGAGGGAAGATCATCAGAGGAAGACGACGCAGGAGACGACGATGAAGAAGAGGGAATAGTAGAGGAAGTCTCCGGAGAACGAGGAGAACTAGGAGAACTAGACGGAGCAGAAGAGGACGGTGTCGAAGAAGAGACATCAGGGGGAGGAGATCCTGAAGAAGACACAATAGGGGTAGAAGGAGGTGTGTCAGGAAAGAGAAGAAAAGAGATATCTTCCACCGGGTAAGTACCAGCGGTGGGACGAGGATAGAAAGGACGCGTCTCATCAAAAGTAACATCACGAGAGATACGCATCCGACGACCAACAGGGTCCCAACAGCGATAGCCCTTATGCTCATCACTGTATCCGAGAAAGACACACTCAACAGACTGAGCGGCCAGTTTGGTGCGTTCGCGAGGAGCAAGGAGAACATAGCAAACACAACCAAACAAGCGAAGCATGGAGTAATCTGGAGACTGTCTAGAGAGGCGCTCAAGAGGGATACCACCCTGCAAGGCAGCAGAAGGCTGAATATTGATGAGGGAAGCCGATGTAGCGACAGCCTCAGCCCAGAAATGTGGCGGGAGAGAAGAAGCAATCATCATAGCGCGAGTGGTCTCAAGAAGATGGCGATGCTTACGCTCAGCAACGCCATTCTGGGCATGTGCGCCAGGACAGGAGAACTGAGCAAGAGTGCCCTGCTCAGCAAGAACACCTCGCAACATCTGGGAGATATACTCACCAGCAGAATCAGCACGAAACACACGGATGGGGGTAGAATATTGAGTACGAACCATGGCCGCAAAACGCTGATATATGGAGAGCACCTCACTACGAGAGCGCATAAAAAACAACCAAGTGTACCGAGAAAAATCATCGATGAATAAAATATAGTAGCGATGGCCCCCTTTCGAAGCGAAAGGAGCCGGACCCCAAACATCGGAATGAACTAAATCAAAAGGTCGCTGAGATACAGACGCGCTAGTAGGATAGGAAAGCTGAATCTGTTTACCCAACCTACAACCCTGACAATGCAAGCACCCATCTCCTGAGACAGACCCCAGAAGACCACGATGAACTAATGACGACAGGCGAGAGTCACAGAGGTGACCAAGACGATGATGCCACTGCTGAAAGGAGCTGGTAGTAGAGGCGACAACTGGAGAAGAACTGGCAGATGAAGTGGCAGCGGAAGGAACGCGAAGCCAGTCTAACTCCCAACGTCCTGAAGAATCACGGCTGCGAGGGCCAGCTCCAACCAGGGCCTGGGTGCGACGGTCCTGGACAACACAAGAATCAGCATCAAGAATGACGCGACAACCAGAGTCAGTAAGCTGGCTAGCAGAGAACAAATTCATCTTAAGAAGAGGGACATGAGAAATATCAGGAACAAAAAAAGAAGAAGTAGAAAGGGTGCCCCGACTAGAAACAGGGAGAGAGGTACCATCAGCCGTAAAAACACGGACAGGAGAAGGGAGAGAACGAAGAGCGGACAGAGAAGAAGACTCAAAGGTCATATGAAAAGAAGCTCCAGAATCCAGATACCACGGAGACGTACCTGACTGTGTAGAAGGTGGTGGTCGCACAGTGCCTGAAGAGTCAGTCACAGAACCAGCAGTGCCCGTCGAGGAAGAGCCTGTAGCAGCAAGCAGACCGCGAAGACTCCTGATAATGTCCTGATCAGAGAGAGCAACTGCTGAAGATCCGGAAGGAGCCGACTGCCCACGAGCCTGGTGCTGCTGACGTAAACTGGGGTCCCGTGTATAACAGGTGGCCCAAGTGTGACCATCCCTGTTGCAGTAAGAGCAGTGACGAAGAGAACCACGACGACCCTGACCACGAGCCTGCTGGTGCTGACTCAGACCCTGAGGCTGCTGGTGCTGAAGCTGACCCTGACCTGGAGGAGTAGGTAGTATCGGCGGCGGCGGCACAGGGGACCGCGGCTGAGTCGAGGGAGCAGACGGCAAAGGAGCACCACGAGTAGCAAGCGCAGAGGGAACCGCAAGAAGACCAGCACCACGGAGACGGGTCTCCTCAGCCCGAAGCTCAGACAACACCTCAGAGAGCGGAACACGACCACGAGCATTCAGCTGAGCACGCCGGGGCTCAAACTCCTGGCGAAGCCGAGACAGAAACTCATAGATGCGGTGAAACTCCAAGTCCGAGCGCACAATCTGGCAGCACGAGCATGTGCCACAAACAGCAGTACGGAGAGAATCAAGCTGACGCCAGATAGCAGCACTCTGAGTATAAAACTCATCAATAGTGGAATCACCCTGCTGAAGAGCATGCTCCTGGCGAACCACAGACAGATAAAGAGCATCCCCGGACGGCTGATAGCGCTGACGAAGATGGGCCCACTGAGCGGCAACAGTAGAAAGACTCATGAACTCGGCAGCATACTGGGGCAGAACACTAGAGGTGAGAACAGCAGCAACACGAGCATCCTCATCGACCCACTGAGTGTAGGCAGTCAGAGCGTGGCGATAGGACTCGAGATCAGCAGAGTATTGCTTGAACTTCAAGTCATAAGCAGCAACAACACTATCATCAGCACTCTGAGCAGCATCCTTGGCATCCTGAGAAGCATCGGCACCAAGAACAATCGGCGTCGGCGGAAGAGGAGCCACAGGAGCAGGGGGGCATGGCGGACAGGGGACCTCGCCGGAGAGCACACCCCAAAGACGGAGACCGCGCATGTGGACGCGCATAAAGGCAGCGAAATCAGAATAATTCGCGCCATCGAAGATCACCGGGCAGCGAGGAATCGCAACATAGCCCGATGCAGAAGACATCTCTCTCAATTTTTTTTTTAACTCTCAGATCCAATCCGGGCGAGCTGGAGTCCGTCAAACGACCGGCAGACGGGGCCGGGCCGGACGGTACGGGCGGACAGCTGTCGGAAAGCAGCGGGGCGTCGGGCGCGCGTCACGCAGCAGGACGTCGTCGGGCGCGCGTCACACGAGGTCGGCGAGACAGGGCGACGTCGGGCACGCGTCACGTGTGAGCAGGGCGTCGGGTGACGCGCGAGAAGAAGCAGGACGTCACGTACGGACGAGTAGCACTGGAGCAGTCCGTCACGCGCGGACGAGTAGCAGGAGGGAATCAATCCAAGGAAATCAATCCAAGCAATCAGATGGAATCAATCCAAGCAGTCACGCGGGGACGAGTAGCAGATATTAATCAATCCAAGGGAATCAATCCAAGCAGTCAGATCCAATACTTGGTCGTGAGTTGCTGCAGAAAATCGGGAGGCAGCGGGACGCGGGCAGGGCTCTGGCGACAGGGACGGGACCTGAAGCAGAGACGGCGACGAGAGCAGTTGCAAGACGAATTTCAATCTGAAACGGATCTTGATCGGGACACAGATCGGTCCAGATCTGAGATGGCGACTGATCCAGATCTGAAACGGAGCAAAACAGGCGGCGACCGGCGGCGACGACGACGGCAAGGCCGACGGCGACAGGGACGGTGGCGGCCAACGAAGTTGCGAGAAAGAAAACGAGGCTAACGAGGCTCTGATACCATGTTAGGAATAGACAATTTGTATTTCTCTGGGGGCCAAAGGCCACAATATATAGTACATGTACAGGGCAAATATGCAGGCAGCCCCCTAATATACGGGGGAAATACAATATATATATATATATACATCTAACAATACGGTCGCGAGGTTTCTTTCTAGTTTTGTTTGCGGATTTGTCCGGCTGGATGCCTTTTCCTTTCTTTTCTCATTGCTGAATAATCAACTGACGTAGGCGGGGTTAACCAACTGACACAGGCAGACTCTTACAATAAACACACGTGACTGCACAAGACAGAAACGTATAATAGGGACATGACATTATTACACCTGCCCCAGCACCAAGTCAACTCTACACGGCGCTTATTTGTTCCGACGAAGCCGCTAGTGTGCGACGTGCAGTATAGGAGGATCCGCGTATGGTCCATGGAGCCACCCGTCGGCGACGATCCTGTGGGCGGCGTCGGTGAGGTGGAAGCCGTCCCACTGAAGCGCCTCCGACGGACGAGCGCACGCCATGACGCCCGGCTGGCCACACTGTGCGCTGAAGTCGACGTTGTATGGAGGGCCTCCTGCTCCACAGCAGGCGAAGAGGGTCGTGCTGCTGTTCAGTCCTGCCACAGTTACAATTTTTTGGGTTTAAGACTTCAAATACCGGAAAGCAAGTTACAATAGTGAATTGGGAGGACTAGTTAGCTCACCAAAATGCGCTGGCTCATGTAGAAATGCGATGAAGGGCCGGTAGTACTCGGCGGAGATGATCTTCATGTGCGGGTACTTGCTCCGGAGCACCTTGATCCGGCGGTGGAGGAGAGAGTTGTGGTATCGCGGCAAAGGTCTGTTTAAAGTAGCGAGGCATCCGTGCTGGTCGTAGTCTGCCTTGTCTCTGCTCGCAAGCACGGTGAGCACCGCCGGGATGCAGCCAAGTGGGAAGATGTCTGCCACAACGATGTTCTTGGCGCCGCTCTGGATCAGCGCCTGCAGAAGGTCGAAAATTTGATGTTCAGTACTAGTAGTATTCTAGTAGTTTGGAAACCCAGAAATTGGACTTCTTTGTTTTCCGATAAGGCTCTATAATGTAAAGGGTAGAGGTTCAACCTCCTTTTCGAAGAAAAAAAGTAAAGGCTCTATGGTCGTCCCAAAAAATGATTGAAAGTAATCCACGTGACTATTTTCTCACTAGTTATCACGTGAATTATATTAGTCAACTTCACTGATCCTATCCTTTGAGTCAAGATATGTAACAAGTGTTGCATCATTGCAGACTTAATAATAAAGGTCAAAGAAGACAAACGATTCACCAGAGTATATTAACTCGTGGGGATCAGACGTAGAAAACGACATTTCACCCATCCGGCGTGCATCGATCAGCCGATGCACAGAACTGGGGTTTTTCCCCCTTTCCGAAAAACAAAATCAATGTGGTGAGGTGTACGTGTACGGTATATTACCTCCACGGCCCTAGAAATGCTGTCGACAACTTTAGGAACATAGGCTCTAGCTTGTTCAACGGTCCTGTTCGAGAAGAGGAAGCTCAAGTAGTCGTTTCCTCCGAACGCTCCCATCACAAACAGAGTGCTGTCGAAACAGTTTGCGCCTTTTCCTGCATGCCATGGACAACGAGGTAATTAAATTACTGGTGTTCATGAAACTCATGAAAAGATGCATGCTGAGAGGTACCCTACCGCCGCAGAGCGAAGGCTTCAGCGTCTGAAACCACACGAGCTGGTCGTCGAGGGAGTGTCTGATCGGGGGATTCAGCGTCAAATTCTGGCTCTGCAGGTACGTCAGGTTCAGAGCCGGCGCTCCCGCCACCGCGAAGTTTACTCCGGCGGAGAAGTTCTTCTCCTTGCCCAGATAGGGCGGCACGAACGGCAGACCCAACGCATCCGCTACACCGGGTGTGCAGAATAGATCAGTAAAAAGGGTGACTTCTAGACAGTAGTAGCTAATTAAGCACTGTCGATGAAGGTTTTCTTACCGATGAAGTCGAGCACGAGACGGCCATCGCTGGTCCGTCCGGTGGGGTGGCCGAAGAAGGTCTCGCCGTATTGGGGGTTGCTGATAGGCAGCGGTGGAAGGACGGGGTCAGCCCACCTCACCAAGTTACCCGTATCGGCGTAGGAGTCGCCGAAGCTGATGATGGAGGTGAAGCGGCTCTTGCTGCCGCTGGAGTAGCCGGTGGTGCAGAGGCACTGGAGGATGAAGAGGACATGGAATGCTGTGTGAGGTCTTCTCATAGTGGTTTGCTTCTGTAGCAAAGCTTTCTTGATGCTTGTTTGTACGTTGGGGGTCCTCTATCCAAATGCCATATAAATAGAAACACAATGTGGAACAGAAACAAAACCAAGGTTTAGTTTAGAGGTATGAGTAGTTCAGACGTCGACATGGTTGGCGGTGAAACCAAAGCATATTCTCAGTTTGACGAAAAGACTAAATTTGGACTTGTTGTACGCTCCCTCCGTTCCAAAAATAACTGGTGTTCTATGTTTGTACTAAGTCAAGCTAATTTAAGTTTAACCAAGTTTACAGAATTAATGTATTAGCTTCTGAAACATCAATTTCTTTTTATTACATTCATCATATATTAAGTGCTATATAGGTTTGACGTTGAATATATTGATAGGTTTTCATGTAATTCCTTTTGACTTAGAACAAGAGTAGAACATTACTGGGAGCAGGCTGACTTGTACTTGTTATGTACTCCCTCCATTTGCAAATAGAAGATGTTTTAGGTTTTTGGCCTGAGCCTTGAGGCCAAACCCACATACCGGCACGGCATGGTATGTTAAGCTTTATTATTTATTTTTATTATATATATTTACCTATTTTTAAAATTATTTTTATTAAAAAATATCCTAAAAGGGACAAACTGAGATCCATTTAACGTGACTAACATGCCGCGGGCTGACCCGTTTACTTAAGGGGCCGTGCCTAGGCTTCAAGACCAAGCCCATATGTCGGCATAGCACGACCCGTTAGCTTAACGTGTCGTGGTGGGTCATGCCATGCCAGGCACGATAAGAGCTAGGCGGGTCGTACCATACCATGGGCCGGTCCGTTGGCTAGGTATGGATATACATGTGTGTTAATATGCAGGAAATGGGCTCATACAATGAGGACAACATATAGGCTATACATGGAATGTAAATATAACTCGTGCTGAGTTTGAAGAGGTAAAATGTATGTTGCTCTCTACTCTAGCCCTAAAGGAAGACATCTCTAAATGGGGATGCAAAGTCCTAATTTTTCTGGCAGACACATACTGGTATGTATCCCGTCAATGCAACACAATCTTAAGTGATGCATTCAAGGTATAATGTAACATTTCATACATGCAGTGTCGGTTTATTTAGTTTTTAATTACATGCACTCCTGGGATAATAAAGTGCTATATTTCCAACACTAGAGGTTAGTATTTACACCATGCTGGAAAAAAAGGAAAAGTTCTCCCAGCGAATCTGAAGATCTGAGCCGGCCCGCGGAACCCAACCGCCGACATCGCCTCCCCGAGCGAGGCAAAGGGGCGGCTCCCTCACCTACCCCTCCCCAGAGCCCTCCCCCTTCCTCTGTCATCGTCGGAAAGCGTCGTCGGGCGTTGCCCGCGAGGGGCCGGTGGCGGCGGGTGTTCTTCTCCCCACGCGCACAGGAGCCCGCTTGGGGGCGCATCTCTGGCGACGGTGCACCTAGGCCGACAACAGGTCCGTCGAGGCCCGGGTGGTGGGTTGCGGTGGCGCCTCCTCTTGGCGGCGGGGTAGTGCCCAGCGTGGCAGAGCTTGCGGTGCGGCCAGTGAGCCCTCCCGGTCCAGATCTGAGCCCTCTGGGCTGCATCTGGGCTTGGGCGGGCCGGTTCTTGTCTATCTTCGGTACTGCTGCTGCAAGATGGTGACATTGATTGTATGGAATGGGGGCGACACAGACAGCGCGCCAGCTGCAGCATGGCAACGGCGGCTTTGCGGGCCTGATCTGGGCCCGGCCGGGCCTGTTTGGGGCTGGTGTGCCCCTGCTGCCGCGCCCGGTCGGCTACTGTCCTAGTGGCGGTGGTGGTCGGTCCCTCCCGCGAGGTTGCCATGTTGCCCTCTTTTCCCGTGGTCCCTTGTCTCCGTCTTGCAGACCTCGCATCGGCGGCCACAGTGAGACGACGATGATGGCAGCAAGACCGTGTTGGTGGGTGGCAATGTTGGTGGAGCGCTACACAGCGATTAGGGTGCTGATTTTTGGGGGTCGGGAGAAATCCCTGTCGGTTTAGCCGGCACCGACGCGGTGACACCTGCGGGTGCCATCGTCCCTCCTAAGGGGCGTCGGTGTACCCCTTTCTTACTCTCCTTTGTGTATCGGGGGAAACCCTAGGACAAGTCCGGGCAACATCGTCGTTGGCGTCGCATCCCTTATTGAAGGTGTTGCTTGATACACGGCACCTCGGAGAGCTAGGAGTGTGGTGGGACAACTCCGGAGGGCGCATCGATTGCGTGTCATTTTTGTTTCGTTAATCTAACTAATGTCGGCATTTATTTCTCTTTTACTTCTCTTTCCTTTCTTTTGGGCTAGATTGTGCTGTTGCCCCAGCATTATCGTTGGTTGTATCCTGAGGTTGCTATATTAATATAACGGGGCGAAAGACTATTTCAAGAGTATTTACACCATGCTCATTTGTACATACTACGCACATGCGATTTTATAATAATGCTTTACAATACATGTGTAGGTTGATATTCAAATGAGGAGACGATTTTTTGTTTCATATTATGAAGGATGAAGGAAATAAGGCTCTAAAGGATATCATAGCAATGGATCGAAGCATTGGAGAGCACATAAATAGATAGACCTTGAAGGTATAAACTCATCAAATAATAAATAGTAGATAATGTTGCTTCATTGTTTTTAAGTATTTTTATAACTAATTATCATACATTTGTATGGTTGTGAATTTTATGTGAAGATGTGTGTTTGGAATGTGTGTTACATGTGCGTTTACATTTTGGGCACACACGCTTTGAAAGACTCCGTAAATAAACTCGTTACTCCCTCGGTTCTAGTTTACAAGTCACGTGTTTATACCTAGATCGTCAATTTAATCAATAAAATATAAATTATATAGCACAAAAATTATACCATTAGAATGTTTAGATTTTATATTTTCTAATGATATAATTTTTGTGCTATAAAATGTATATTTTAGTGATCAAATTGATAACCTAGGTATACACATGTGAAAGGATCGTATGGGCACCTAGAGGGGGGGGTGAATAGGTGCTACTTCAAATTTTCTTCCTTTTCAAATTAAGGTTTGACAATAAGGTAAATTCTCTAGATAGTGCAACTACGGGGAATTTACCTATATGACAAATATGCAAGAGCTACCACAACACAAAGTAGTAACAAGTAAGTAAGGTGCGGTAAAGTATAGAGGTAACCGAAAAGCGTGGATCTCCTCATTGTTTCTTTCCTTTCTAGCTTCGCGACGAGCGTGGATCTCCTCATTGTTTCTTGGAGGACCCTCTTCATCATTTTGATCCTCGTCTTGACCATCAACTTGACCTTGATCATCATTGGAGTCATCATCTACATTCGGAGGCAAGGATTGACCTTGGTCTTGATCAAGTGCTCTTCTAGCATCAATTTGAGCTTGTCTCAAAACAGTTTGGATGGATCTTCCTTGACAAATTGACTTGGCACCACTTGACAACCCATTGAATGGATCAAGCTCCCTTTGACTAGAGTTCACACATTGATCACTATGTTGAGGGTCCACATCTTGTCTTTGGCTTGAGTCAATGTCCTCTTCGGTAGATGGAGCACCTAGAGGGGGGGTGAATAGGTGCTACTTCAAATTTTCTTCTTTTTCAAATTAAGGTTTGACAATAAGGTAAATTCTCTAGGTAGTGCAACTACGGTGAATTTACCTATATGACAAATATGCAAGAGCTACCACAACACAAAGTAGTAACAAGTAAGTAAGGTGCGGTAAAGGATAGAGGTAACCGAAAAGTGGATGCGGAGACACAAGGATTTGTTTCCCGTAGTTCCTTCCTTTTGAGGGGAAGTACGTCTACGTTTGGAGAGGGGGTGGTTTCAAAGCACCAACGCCACGAAAGGCCTCCCTTGTTCTCCGATGAATCTCACCCCAACGGGATCGATTCACCTTCCACTATATCGGCAACCTTCAAGGTGGAAGCCGGCACCGTTACAAGTTTGGGGCACACATCCACAACTTAATCGGAGGCTCCCAAATACAAGCAAGTTGTCAAAGCAATCAAAGACAAGCTTGTAAGAACCAAAACAAGAACTAGGGTTTCCAAGAAAACACTAGAGCAAAGGGGCCCTCAATGAAATGAGGGGGAAATGAAAATCTCTTTTGGTGAAGTAGTAGATCGGGGCCTCCTCCTTCGATTCCCCAAAGATCAAGGACTTTGGGTGGTGGAATGAGGAGATCTTGAAGATTGAGTGGCTCCAATGGTGGTCTTGACTTTAATGTGTTTGAGCAGCTTGTCCCAAGGTAGGTGGAGGGGTATTTATACCCCTCCACAAAATCTGGCCGTT
The DNA here is from genome assembly GCA_910589765.1 of Avena atlantica. Taxonomy (NCBI): domain Eukaryota; kingdom Viridiplantae; phylum Streptophyta; class Magnoliopsida; order Poales; family Poaceae; genus Avena; species Avena atlantica. The sequence continues at coordinate 29,557,359 of OU342735.1, forward strand.
GGAGCATTTATTGCAGCGGTAGTACCGGAAGTTCAAGCGGTACTACCGGAGAACTCCGGTACTACCGGACCTGGTACCGGACCATCCTTTTTCAAACTTCATCAAGTCCTGCCCACAGCGGTACTACTATTGATGCTACCGTAAAACGGAAGTACCGCAAGTGGCAACCGGTACTACCGGACATAGAGGAATCAGCAGCTTTCAGACGAAAAAGCTCTCTGTCACGCTAGGTAGTAAAATGTGGTACTACCGCATTTCGCTACCTAGGCAGACATAAGCTTTTTGCCAATATACAAAAGTCTCTGCCTCGAGCGGTACTAAAATGCGTACCGGAGCAGGCAGAAGCTTTTGACAACATCCAAAGAGTATCTGCATGGTGCGGTACTAAAATGCGGTAGTACCGCGTTTTAGTACCGGAGCAGGCAAAAGCTTTTTGACAGTTAGTCACAGCCTTCTGTCGCATCCGGTAGCAAAAAGCGGTACTTAGCAAATCATTAGTCCGATATGTGATTTGTTATCAAACACCAAAATCACTAGGGATAGCAAATGTTCTTTCAATCTCCCCATTTTTGGTGTTTGATGACAACACACATTTTGCAGGAAAATCTAGTGATGACAAGATATAGATGGGGTTCCCCCTAGATATGTAGAAACAAGCCCCATACACACTAACAAGCTACCCGGGAGTAGAAGTCGCACATAGAGCACATACCTTTGCTAAATAACATGTGATGGCCAATATTGATTAGGAATGGGGAAGGTCGTCACATAGGATGGATCCAAACAAGAATAGCCACATTACACACAAGATGGATCCATACGATAACCACATAGTCTTACCATACATAGCACACATAGTTAGTTCACACATAGTAAGTCACACATAATAAGAGGCAAACAAATAAAGTTCACAACGAATAAAATCAATGGCAAGAACGAGCTTGTGACTTTTCCCTCGCAAATCCCGCATACCTAATGTGCAACTTCTCCCCCTTTGGCATCAAGACGCCAAAAAGGGACAAGAGCAACACTAACGTCCCGGAGATCACTCGTCATCATCATCAACCCAGTCTTCCCATGCATCATCATGAGGTGGCGGGGCACGGAAGGAGGAGGTGGCATCATCTTCCCAGTTTGTGTGCTTGGAGATCCATTGGTCTTCTGGGGTAATGTTGTTCTCGGAGCCCTTGGAAACGGTCAAGCCTTGAGCCTCCATCATTTCCTTCTGGCGAGCACATGACTTCTTGGCATAGACATGGGCCTCGTACATGCGTTTCTGATTGTCTACTTGGAAGCAGAATATCTTCTTGAGTTTGGCCTCAAACCTCTTAGCCCAAGATGGCTGAGCGGACTGGCGACGTGAGACCACAAATGCAGCATCCTGTTGCGCATCAGCTGCATCACCTAATTCCTCCTCAACCGGGTTCCCATCCTCATCAATAATCTGACCATCCGTATTGCGTGGTTTGAGATGGGTCTTGATCAACAGATTCTTGTGGCGGTGAGTTGCAAGATGAAGAGACACCACAACAAAACCCCTTCTATTGCAATATATACCTAGCAACGGCTTACATATTCGTTGTGAGATTATATCCTAGATACACAGACATGCGTTGCAAGCTACACGTGTTGTTTCATATACATATATATATATATCACAATTTATAGGAGAAACCTTTATGAGCCCAGCCCACTAAGCACAACACATTATGGACCCTTTAACACCACCAAGTCACCAACCATGACACACACCCACGAACACACGTCCGCAACCGGCAGTCCCTCTTCTTGACTTCCCAAAAACTAGCCGCCTTTCTCCTTTCCCCAGGGCGCCGCTCGGCCGTGGCGAGCTGTTCCTTCTTAGCCGGTGACGGAGCTCGTGCTACGACCTCCCACTCCTCGCTTCCAATTGATAGGAACCGGAGCGAGGATATCTCTAATGGATGATTTGATCACAAGTTCTTGTTCGCTTGCCATTGGATCCCCTAAATCTAGCTCTCCCAATCGTAGCCAAGATTGATTTTGGATACACGACGACGCGGTGATTTCTGGAATGTTCAAGATGGCGAGTTGAAGCACATGAGGTGTGGTGGAGCAAGATCACGATAGAGGTTTAGGTTACAGGTAAAATTTCTTTTATTCCCTATCAGTCTTCTCAATACTTTTCTCTTGGCTTGGCCCGTGTCCACTATTTTTCCAAGATATTTGTGTATCCCAGCCCATTCCTGTCGTTGGCCGCTCATGAGATGCAGTTATATTTATTAACTAATTGGTTTGGTTCGATGTCGTAATAGGATTGCTGAATATAGGGACGTGTTTGTTTCGTGGTTTTTAGACCCGCATCTGATTACACCTCGACCTGATGCCGTTAAACATGTTTGGTTTGGCCGGGATGTAAACAAGTACCGTGTAATCAAACTACTCCGGCGACATCTTCGAGCGGGACTCTTCCCCCAAATCCCCTCCGCCTACCGTCTTGTCGCCATCGAGTTGCAGTGCAAGATCTAATGGTAGTGAAGGCCGCAATATCTCCCCGACATCCTCCGCTTCAGAAGCACCACCCCTCCCCCGGCCGAAGGTCAGCAGCAGTGCGGTGTGAGGAGCCGCCATGGCCGCGGTTCCCCAATATCTGACATTCCTCTATGAATTGATTCCATTACCATGTCGAACCAAACAAAACATGGAAATACCAATTACATTACCAATTCCACCGTGACTTGATTCCATTGCTGTTTACATTTACTTAATCGAACCAAACACGTCGTAGTTTGTTTTGTATCTCATGGCTTTCCAAGTTCACTCTGTTTGGACCTTGCTGGAACGGACAATGCTGCTGCAGGTTTATCTGTACTTGGTAATGGCATGTGTCGATATCTTCCTTGTTATTAATAAGATGCAGAAGGATCAGCAACAGTGGCATTGTTGCTTCATTGCCGTGTGGGAGTGCTACCATCAACAAAACTTTGGTCGCATTGGACATTTGGAGTGTACCAAGGATATCAGGTACAACTTTCATGGTGATTGCCAAGCACTCTCTCCCATGTCTTTTCTACTCTCAGTATTCTTAGTGCACCGATCAGACAACAAATATGATAAGTATTCCTTTTCTCCCATGATGAGTATTCTGCTTGTGTTTCTCTTGATGCAAACTGTAGTAAATCAATGCATAGTGATTTATGTTCCGTCCCTATTCTTGACCTTGAACTACTCCTGTCATATTGTTCTTGTGTTTCTCTTTATCTACACTTCTACTTATGGCCGTCAGATTAACTATTTTGCATTATGATATTGTGATTGACCATTATATCAATTATTTCATCAAGAATTCGGATCTCTTGCTAGATAGACAGTCTAGTTAATCAAAAGATTTTGATCCTTTGTTTCATGGATTCGTTCAGATCCTTCTTATCTTGTTTTTCTATATTTCCATCTATGTGGTAATTGTTGCGACTTGTTGATCTGATGAGCTATATCAAATGCACAGGATAACAAAAATGTTAATTTACATGCTGACTTAGCTTTGGCATGCCACCAAGGTTAGTACACGTGCAAATTTTTAAGTGAAGTCCTTACTAGAATCCACTATTACCGTTCAGAATCTTTTCCGCCACTTTGATACTTAAAATTAAATTTATTTCTTGCAGGTCACATACATCAGCGAGATTTGCTATTTGGATATTCGCTCTGGATAGTGAATATTAGAGAGAACATATATAGGCTAGGTAGAATATTATATTATGATGCTAGATTGTAAATTGTGTAATCTTGAGACAATTTTCGTGTATGGAAAGTGGTTCCAAGAATAAAATATCATATTTTGATTCAAGATTGTAAATTGTCTATTCTTCGGATGATTTTCGTGTATGTAATAATGTTATAATAAAAGATATTGAATTATTTGTGATGCAATACGTCTTATTTTCTTATATGCGTGTGATGTGCCATCTCTCTTATGAACTATGTTCTCTTGTTGATAAAAAATATGTGTCGTCTTCTAGAGCGATCGAACCATTCAGTCTAGAAAATATTATTTTGCGAAATAGAATTTTCAATGTGTACAGGTTGCCTCTACCAACACATATATTTGTTGCTTCGGTTCTTTAGCTATTTTGCAACACATATACCAGTGGTTACCAATGCACGTATATGCGTTGCATTGTACCTTAGCAACGCCCAAAAACGCAACACATTTTTATCTGTTGGTATATCCCCTAGCAACGCCTATATGGACATTTAGATACGCATAAATTCATTGCTATAGAGGGGGTCTTCTTGTAGAGAGAAGACAAGTCACGGGCAATCACCGGGCACGTGCGAATAATGAGAGCCATGATGTACGGAGCAAAAGGAGGCACCCTCCTTTGAAAAGTGGCATAGACCATTTCATTCCAAATGACATCCATCACATCCATAGGTAGGCCAGAGTCACGGTGGTGATAGGTGGCCATCATAATATCTACCATGAAGGCATGCATCTCATCAACATTCCCAGCACGAGGGGCGACGGTCTCACGAAAGATGCGATGCAAGATGTCATATGTAGGGAGCAGCCCTTTGATCTTTCCAGGGATTCCGCGCCCCCAGATGTACAGTGGTGCAAGAACATCCTTCTTCATGGGATGATCATTAGTGTGGCACGGAAATCCAATAGGAGTGTCCTTGCCACGGTCTTCGTACCCGAGGATAGCCCCAAACTCAGCCAACGTTGCTTGCTTGACAGCACCCTCGGTCATCCAGGTGAGAGTCCGAGTATCATTCTTAGCAAAGTGAACGGTTGCATAGAACTGAGCAATGAGCATTGGATCATAGTTGCACCGGAACTCCATAATGGGAAGCAAGCCAATGTTGGTGCAAATGTAAAGGGCCTCACCGAAGTAGTTTAGATTCTTCCTCACATGATTCATCTCGATCCATTTCTGAGGGACCACAATTTTATCATCTTTCATGAGTATCTCATGGAACACTCGCTCCTCGAAATCCGTAAAGAAGAGACTATTTTCCCGAGCATGAGAGCGAGCTGTCCCATATGGACTAACCACCCGCAGGGCATGAAATTCTGACTCAGACAAATCAGACGGCAGCTTTGGCCCAGATGGCCCGGAACTGTGGCTCCTGCGAGGACCGGAGGGAGAAGGAGGTGGAGGAGCTTTACCACAACCAACACTTTGCTTGACCCCCCACCCCGACGACCACGAGTTGTTGGCAGTTTCAGACGGGCACTAGGTTGAGGCATGACCTCCTCTTTTGACTCAGTCTCTGATTCTGACTCATAGTCCTCGATCTCATAGTGAGCTTTGGAGCGCTTGCACGATCTCCGAGAACCCCCTGCACCTGTGAAAGAACGAGGGAGATAGCATAGGGGTAAGGGCACAAGAACCTGAGACAAACAGAGGATGGAACTTGGTGTTTAAAAAAAATTGCTGCCAGTACAGGGCGGTAGTACCGGATATGCATGGGCGGTAGTACCAGAAAAAGATTCCCGGTACTACCGTCCTGCGACCACAGTGCAGATCTAGACTAGAAATCCATGTACGGGCAGTAAATTCGTTGTAAAACACGATTTCCATCGGACAAAGTGGTAGATCTGGTAGATAGCACACGATACAACCTCAAGAATGCGAGTTTTAACCAAGAATCAAAGTTACCCTAGATTCAATGGAGAAAACAAGTGAGAAGATGAGGAGGGCGGTAGTACTGGTGTCCATGACGGTGGGGAAGAAGGAGGAGCCCGCAGGGAGGCCGGATCCGGTGTGGATCTGGGAGAAGGAGGGAAGGGCGGGGCTCCTGCGGCGCCCTCTTGCTCCGGCGGTGGCGCTGGTGAGGAGTGGAGACGAGGGATGAATGAGGCACTGAGGGGTGCCTCTCCCCTGTCTCCAGTCTTAACCAACACGCACAGGCGGTAGTACCGGTTCCATGGGCGGTAGTACCGCTATGCGGTAGTACCAGAGATACCAACTGGTAGTACCGCACTTGGGAAGTTTCCAGGCAGGACCCTGGAAACAAAACCAGAGGCGGTAGTAACGCTAACAACGTCCCCGCATATGAGACCCGGTAGTACCGTGACCATCAGGACAGAGAGCCAAGATACATAAAATGGAAGGTTCTTGTGCAGAGTAGATGGGTTTTGTTGGGGGATAAGAATGGTATGGGTTTAGAGAGGCACACTGATATGGGCCAATGCACTCAAAAATTACTAAAAACATATGGAGAGCCAAATGTGAGTGCACGACCAAAAGAACAACACCAACTAGAGGATGACAAACATGAGTAAGAACCAATTCAAAGAGTGACAAACACGAGTAAGCACGTCAACCTCTCGATTGAGAGGGGGCGGTGGCCTAGGCCACCATATTTGAGTATACTCGGCTTGGACCACGAAGATATATCTTGGGTCCATTACCGAAACTCATCATTAAGCTCACATATCACAAAATGATATTAAGAGGAATGATTTTGTTTACTTTGCGCATAATGGGGGAGGGATGTCCAATCAATTAGGACCGCACTCCCCCTATGTCCATGCCTACACCTAAACCAAATATGGGTCGAGTATTAGGTGAGAGTGCAAGATAGTCAAGTCAAACTCCTTAAATCTACGATATTTAGTTCATTCCTCAAGTAGCAAAACCTTGCTTCATCAAGTGGCTTCGTGAAGATATCGGCAAGTTGATCTTTGGTAGAAACATAGGATAGATCAATATCACCTCGAGCAACATGATCTCTAATGAAGTGGTGACGAATCTCAATATGCTTTGTCCTTGTGTGATCCACCGGGTTGTATGCAATTTTGATGGCACTTTCATTGTCACATAGAAGAGGCACTTTGTCACAATGGACACCGTATTCCTTTAAAGTTTGCCTCATCCATAGCAATTGATTGCAAGCACTAGCGGCAGCAACATACTCGGCTTCGGCGGTGGAGAGAGATATACAATTTTGCTTCTTAGAAGACCAACATACAAAGGACCTACCAAGGAATTGGCATGCCCCGGATGTTGATTTTCTATCATTCGTGTCCCCCGCCCAATCCGAATCCGTGTATCCACAAAGAGCAAATGTTGAACCTCGAGGATACCAAAGACCATAAAATGGGGTATGAACTAAATATCAAAAGATTCTCTTGACCGCCATTAAATGGCTTTCCTTAGGAGCCGCTTGATATCTTGCACACACACCTACACTCAACACAATATCAGGTCTAGATGCACAAAGGTAAAGCAAAGAACCAATCATAGACCGGTATACCTTTTGATCCACATCTTTACCATTTGGATTTTGTTCTAGATGAGTCTTTGTAGCCATGGGAGTAGGAGCTCCATTCAAATCTTGCATTTTGAATCTCTTGAGCATATATTGAGTATACTTGGCTTGGTTGAAGAATGTTCCTCCTCTAACTTGCTTGATCTCAAAGCCAAGAAATACTTTCAACTCCCCCATCAAAGACATCCGGAACCTACTAGTCATAAGCTTTGAGAATTCATCATTAAAAGCTTTGTTAGATGAGCCAAAGATAATATCATCAACATATATTTGGCATACAAAAAGCTCCCCATTGACCCTCTTAGTAAAAAGAGTGGGATCGATTTTCCCAACCTCAAAGCCACAGTCAAACAATAACTCTCTAAGGTGCTCATACCACGTGCGTTTGCTTGAGCCCATAGAGCGCCTTATCAAGTTTGTAGACATGGTTTGGGAAGTTGGGGTCCTTAAATCCCGGGGGTTCCTTAACATATACCAATTCATTTAAAGGACCATAAAGGAATGCACTTTCTACATCCATTTGTTGCAACTTAAAGTTATGATGTGCCGCATAAGCAAGAAGGATACGGATGGACTCAAGGTGAGCCACGGGTGCATAAGTGTCTCCATAATCAATGCCTTCAATTTGAGAATACCCTTGTGCAACCAATCTATCCTTGTTCCTTACTATAATTCCATGCTCATCTTGCTTGTTCTTGAATATCCACTTTGTTCCGATAACATTGCGGCAATCCTTTGGCTTCTCAACTAACTTCCACACTTTGTTTCTCTCAAAGTTGTTGAGCTCTTTGTGCATAGATTCTAACCAATCCGAATCTTCAAGAGCTTCCCACACTTTCTTTGGTTCAATCATGGAGATGTGTGCTTGGTGTTCACTGAACCTCTTCAACAGTGCTCTTGTGGAAATTCCTTTCCTTAGATCTCCAACAACATTTTGGAGGGTGTGGTCTCTTATTTCCAACATTCTTTCCTTTCTAGCTTCGCGACGAGCGTGGATCTCCTCATTGTTTCTTGGAGGACCCTCTTCATCATTTTGATACTTGTCTTGACCATCAACTTGACCTTGATCATCATTGGAGTCATCCTCTACATTCGGAGGCAAGGATTGACCTTGGTCTTGATCAAGTGCTCTTCTAGCATCAATTTGAGCTTGTCTCAAAATAGTTTGGATGGATCTTCCTTGACAAATTGACTTGGCACCACTTGACAACCCATTGAATGGACCAAGCTCCCTTTGACTAGAGTTCACACATTGATCACTATGTTGAGGGTCCACATCTTGTCTTTGGCTTGAGTCAATGTCCTCTTCGGTAGGAGCACCTAGAGGGGGGGGGGGTGAATAGGTGCTACTTCAAATTTTCTTCTTTTTCAAATTAAGGTTTGACAATAATGTAAATTCTCTAGGTAGTGCAACTACGGTGAATTTACCTATATGACAAATATGCAAGAGCTACCACAACACAAAGTAGTAACAAGTAAGTAAGGTGCGGTAAAGGATAGAGGTAACCGAAAAGTGGATGCGGAGACACAAGGATTTGTTTCCCGTAGTTCCTTCCTTTTGAGGGGAAGTACGTCTACGTTTGGAGAGGGGGTGGTTTCAAAGCACCAACGCCACGAAAGGCCTCCCTTGTTCTCCGATGAATCTCACCCCAACGGGATCGATTCACCTTCCACTATATCGGCAACCTTCAAGGTGGAAGTCGGCACCGTTACAAGTTTGGGGCACACATCCACAACTTAATCGGAGGCTCCCAAATACAAGCAAGCTGTCAAAGCAATCAAAGACAAGCTTGTAAGAACCAAAACAAGAACTAGGGTTTCCAAGAAAACACTAGAGCAAAGGGGCCCTCAATGAAATGAGGGGGAAATGAAAATCTCTTTTGGTGAAGTAGTAGATAGGGGCCTCCTCCTTCGATTCCCCAAAGATCAAGGACTTTGGATGGTGGAATGAGGAGATCTTGAAGATTGAGTGGCTCCAATGGTGATCTTGACTTTAATGTGTTTGAGCAGCTTGTCCCAAGGTAGGTGGAGGGGTATTTATACCCCTCCACAAAATCTGGCCGTTGGAGCATTTATTGCAGCGGTAGTACCGGAAGTTCAAGCGGTACTACCGGAGAACTCCGGTACTACCGGACCTGGTACCGGACCATCCTTTTTCAAACTTCATCAAGTCCTGCCCACAGCGGTACTACTATTGATGCTACCGGAAAGCGGAAGTACCGCAAGTGGCAACCGGTACTACCGGACATAGAGGAATCAATAGCTTTCAGACGAAAAAACTCTCTGTCACGCCAGGTAGGAAAATGCGGTACTACCGCATTTCGCTACCTAAGCAGACAGAAGCTTTTTGCCAATATACAAAAGTCTCTGCCTCGAGCGGTACTAAAATGCTGTACTACCGCATTTTAGTACCGGAGCTTTTTACAACATCCAATAAGTCTCTGCATGGTGCGGTACCGCATTTTAGTACCGGAGCAGGCAGAAGCTTTTTGACAGTTAGTCACAGCCTTCTGTCGCATCCGGTAGCAAGACAGTTTTTGAACATTGCAAATCCTTTTTAATGCACCTGCGACACACTTAGCAAATCATTAGTCCGATATGTGAGTTGTTATCAAACACCAAAATCACTAGAGATAGCAAATGTTCTTTCAACATGCCTTGTAAACCAAAATGGATGGAGTAAAACAGAAATAAGATTCAAAATAGACGTTTTTATTATACATTATGCTTACTTTAACTGAAACCACCAAAATCGAGCTGCTCCTTTCATCCATCCGTCTACTCCTATCCTCGAATCAGTTGTGCCCCGTTCCTCAACCTTCGAATCGTCACGCAGCGGTGCGGCGCCATGCCGCAAAGGGTTGGCTCGGCATGGGAAAAGCGGAGATCCGGTTCGGCATGGGAAAAGCGGAGATCCGGCTGTACGCGGGAGTAGTAGGCAGGCGTAAGCAGCGACATGCGGCCGGTACTTCACCGTCGGCACGGAACATAAGGGAGAAGAAGGTACCTGAGACGGTAGATTGTAATTATGTCTGGTGTTGTGTCTCTGCGGAGTGTATCCGAGAGACTCTTTGTAATGACATTTTAATTAAGTATCAATAAAGAGCACGTGTTCCCTAAAAAAGAAGTCCAAATCACCCCCACAAGTATTGGGTTTCGGTCGATAGCCCTCCTATGTACGAAACGGGGCACTTAACACACACACCCCCCCAACTATCAGAAACCGGACAAAATACCCCCCCCCCCCCCCCCCCCCCCCCCCCCTCCTCCTCCTCTTCTCAAGGAGCTGCGAGCGGTTTTGAGAGTTGTCCTGGGAAAGTGGGTTTGGACACGGTGGACACATCTGGTTTGAATTACCCCCCTCAAGTATTGGTGGAGACACGTCTGGTCGAGCCAGGCCCGTTTGGCACCTGATGGAGACACGATCACCACCTGGTCGAGACGCACCGGAGAAGCGCTGCCGTCCTCTTCTCTCGCAACGCGGTGACGAGGTTGCTCTCCTCCTCTCTACCGTAGGTGCGGGTTTCTCCTCTGCTCTCCCTCCACCCTCTCAGCTGTCCCCCTCCACACCACAGTCCCCCACCTTCTACCTTTTGTACTCTCCACTGCAGCCGCAGCGACGTGTCGGGTGGAGGCGGCGACCTACCGTAGGTGTTGGATAACTGCTCTTCGTGAGAAGTAGTTGGGGGGGGAGGGGGAGGACCGTGTTTCTTGCATCTCGGCGACGGCCCGATGACAGCAAATGCTAGAATCAACGGCGAGGTCTCCTGGGCCAGCATGACTCTGCGAACTCTGTCGTGCAGCTAGCGCTGCACGGTGAGGTCTTCCAAGGCAGCGCGGCGAGTTTCTTCGAGTCGGCGCGCGAGGCAAGCTCTCCATGCGTATGCATGCGGGTTCTGTGGACGATGGGGTGAGATCGTTCGGTGAGCACGCTGGCCTCGATCGCCTCACATCCAATCGGCTTGTGATCGAGGTCGATATGATGAAGGAATCAACGGGTCGAGGCTAAAGTTGTCCTAGTCGAGACTGGAAGTGAAGACCATGGCATCAAACGGAGGCACAAGTGGCCGCCGGCGGAGTATCTCGACATGGCACATGAGGAGAGATCTCCCCGGCGCGCCGCCGCGATCAAACCTGGCCGCTCGTGTCACCGCGGGGACCTCGCCGGCGCCGCTCCGGTAGCGGATCTATGGAGACAATCGTTTTAAACAGGATGGGGCTGAACGGTTTGTCCCTTTGCGAGCTGATTTTTTTCTTTTTTTCAATATGATTCTTGCGAGCATTTTCGTTCGGCGCGAGAGCCTCCACGTCAGCCAGTAAGCACTTTTGCGTAATTCTTTTCCGTAGGTGTAGCGTTACTGATTGAGAAGATCGTGGCGGGAAAAGTTGAATGCGAGATGTCGCTCATTTCGTTTCCGGTGGGGTGTGGGCAGTAACAGCTGTGAACGGTGATGTATTTCGATTCCAGGGAAACGGATTACAGGCCAGTTGAACCAAACATGATTAACTGTTTCAGGTTACACTGTAAAATCTGATTACTTACGGGGCAAAATAGACAAACCAAGCAGCACCTAAATTGTAATGGGTTGCTCACATCAAGCTGGGCGCCGCGCCATCTCGATCTCCAGCTAGTTTGCCCTTCACGCCTGGTCGTGTCTCCGGGTTCCTTTCCTACTTTGAACAAAAGGAGAAGGGATTGCTGCGCTTTGCAACCCAAATGTGCAGGAGCATCTGAATAATCTTTGGCAAAGAGAAAAAAAAGCAAAGCCAGTCAAAGAAGCATATATGTTTTGCTTCATGCTTTGGCAAAGAGAAAAGGCCCCCCCAGCCCCCTCCCTCCCTCCTCGGCAAGTATATGTGGAGATCACGGAGGAGCCGGAATGCTTGGATCCATATCGCCAAGGCTCCATATCGTCTCTCGTTTCTGCTCTGATTTAGGAGCGTTGTGGGAAAGAAAAAGCAGATCTGTTCTCTCTCGAGCTGCTCCTGTTTGCTTTATGTTGAGGTGCGTATTTACCAACGAAAAATTGCATTCTACCTCCTCTTAACTATTCTGTCGAGAAATGTTTGTTGTCTACTTATGAAACTAGTACGTACTGGTTAACAATGGTGAACCACAAACGTAGTACATAACACAGTTGTCCTTTATTGTGGTGCTTCAGTTTTGCAGGTGCACCCGAGATCTTGAAGTGATGGGTTAGATTGATCAAATTTTCAGCTGAATTTTCTCTATTGGTCTTGGACAGAGAAGTTCATCATGAGTAGTGTGAAAGAGGAGGTACATAATACTCTTGTGCATTTTAAATTTGCAAATTTGTGCAAGCATGGTCTTTTAATTAAACTAGCATGGTGGCCCTCTCAAATGCGAGGGCATCCTCTTTATTATGCCGGAAGTTCTAACAATTAATTTATTATCCATGGATATTTCTTGAGCATATTTATTCCAACTCTTCAAGAATCACACAAACATCCTTTCATAGGAATGCAATGATACCAATTCTCTTCACTAACTATTTATATAGTTAGAACTGTAGTTGTGACAACATCGTGTGAACCTACCATTGTTAAATCATTTTCACAAGCTCAGGCTATATGCCTATGGTCAAAATGCACATGCCTATATAGTCCCATGTTACCCCCCTTGCAGAAAGTTACATACCAGGATTCTTGTGTGCATATATGATTAGATCCATCTTTAATAGAAAAAGTAATGAAATTTTAAACTAATCAGTGACATCCACGTCCTCAAGCCATAGATTCTATATAATTCTGCGCTACTCCACATACTCCTCCATCGATGCATTTATTCCTAATCTCTAATCAGCCACGTCTATTAATGTATCTCTCGTCAAAATTTTCATACTACTACCTATGTTCCATATAATAGAATGTTTCGGAAAACTAATTTAGTTTTCCAAAATGTTCTATAACACAGAACGAATGTAGTATAATTTTAATTGTCTATAGAGCATATGATGCTAAGACAAAACTTTCTACGAATATATGCATGTTTGTAGGGGCACAATTGTGTATATACCCATTGGATTAGATTATCTTTGGTGGCATGTGTGGTGAGAACTAAATAAGGCATACCATGCATTTTTCATTTTGTCCAAGTAGTATAATTAGAAACTATGCCTATGAAGAATGATTTTTTAGTGAGAAATAAATCTAAACCTAAGATAAATCATATATACGTTCCTGTGGAAAAACACATATATCTATCTCATAATTTTTGCGAGAAGAAATGCAAATTAAATATTATAATAGCAGTATACTTATCATCCTAATCGTTGTCTTATCCTTTCGTTTTTCTCGACAACTCGGCAAAATCGTTGGGTTTATGTTGTGAGGAGTGTGTCTTTGACACCACTGTGTAACCAATGACTTGGGATCCTACTCAACTTCCTATACGATATTTACATAATATCTAAGGTTAGTCTAAATTGTTTATTTTTAGTTTGCAAGAGTTAATGGAACTGGTGGTTCTCGTGGCTTGTACCTTCATAAAGTTTTTCGCAGCTCGGTTGTCGTCTGTGAGTAGTGTTTAGACGGTGTGTGATGTGAGGATTGTTTCCCTGCGCACCATTGTGCATCCAACCAATTAGGGTCCTAAACTTTGAAGTCTAAAATCAGCATGCATAGAAAATACTTTTTTTTCAAACCCTTTTGATGTCTATTTAGATTTTACAATTTTTTATTTGGTATATTCGGTGATATTGATATATTGGTACAGATTATAATTTACATATAGAGCATCTAGAATATTTTCCTACCAGGCTATCACCATGTCTTGGTATAACTCGAGTTGTCCAAGAAAAAATTCCAAGTCTTACTTCTGCACTTACACGCCTACGGTACTATCACATCGTATGGAGCTTTCCGGTTTCTTTTTCATTGCACGATCCATTTTGGAGTTAGCTTCTACTACTTCCTCTGTTCTAAAATAGATGTCTCTGATTTGTCAAAATTTAGATGAATCTCAATACTATTTAATATATAGGTTCATTCAAATTTTGACAAATTTAAGACATCTATTTTAGAACGGAGGGAGCACATGTTTCCATTGAGGGGAGATATGCCACCAACGTAGATCTGTTCAGCAGTAATCCAACCAGAATCACACGGTTTTTTTTTTTTTTTTTTGAAATGGTTAGCTCATTGTTTTCCGTTAAAATATACATCGATTTCCCCTTTTTTTTCAAACTGTACGTGTTACAAATAAAGAAATGAAGAGTCCAGCAAAAAAGGAATCATGGTGTTTCTGTTTTCTTTGATCGGTACGTGTTACAAACAGTCCAGATACTACGGCATTATAATATTCAAACAAATGGCTGCAGGGTCTCTTTTTTCTTTCTAATATATTCCTGGGAGGATACGGCTTATATGTTTGGTGGCAATCTTGCGTGACCGATTATGGCAATGAATTTCCTATTGTACCAACGTGACATGCTAGTTATTATGTGTACATCTTTATGTTTTACGTAACACCTTTTATCTTTTAATCTCAACCATTAAGATTAAGATCAACAAATTATATACTTTAAGGCCATGTGGATTAACGTAGCGCCTCTATTACAACCTTTTATATTACTTTTAGTATATAATAGAATAGATGCATGGTTTTCTAATCGCTAGTAGTAAATTTCTTGGGCCCTTTTATGGTTATCGTGTGCCATTTTTCTTAACTTTTATGGTTGTTGCTCGCCATTTTTTCTAACTTGAGCCTAAAAATCATGCCTCTATCCATGATACGACAGCTTTTAGAATTTATGCGAGTCCTACATTTTTTAGGTTTGACCATCGCTGAGAAGATGTAATGGACAAAATCAAAACAATGTTATTGATAGATTTGCCATGAATATTTTCATATTGAATTGTGAAATGTGTTTTCATAACATTTTTCACTGGACTTACAACAGTCATAGCCATCCAATGAACATCTTCACACCCCTTCATGCTTGCACAAATGTTAATGTTTAGATTGAGTTGTTAGCATAAAACTACCACTTAATTTGAGAGCAAAATTTCGGAAAGCTATCACTTCACGTTTTTGCAGTACAAATCTGCCATATTTCGTCTCAGTTTTCTTAAATCGCGCTAAACTCGGACTACCGGCGAATTGACACAGAAACTGACAAGACTGGCCCACCGTAAGCGCTAACGTGGCTCCTCTAGACAACGGCCGGCACGGCCGTTAACATAAAACTACCATTTTCCGAGCAAAATTCCGGAAATCTATCACTTTACGATTTCGCAACAAATAGCTACCAGATTTCGAGTCGGTTCTCTCAAAAAAACACTAATATTGCTCTCAACGCAAATTGACATAGGATCTGACTGGTGGGGCCTATTTGTTAGGGCCGAGTTAGCATACGTTGCTGACGTGGACTAGGTCCCACATGTCAAAGCTAATTAAAAACCTAAAACAATCTGCATCTAGCAATCTTTCCTTCCTGACTCGACCACCACCCCGCTCCGGTCAACCAAACCCACCGCCGTCCGTCGTCTCCGCCCTAGGCTGTCGTTGTCGTGCCCCCGGCCACCTGATGTCATTCCCCAGGCCACCCTCCGTCGAAACCCTAGGCCGCTGGGCAGTCGTCTTCTTCCCTAAGAACACCGCATCAGACCATGGCGCTCCTGCCCGCGGGAGAAGTCCTACCGAGCACATCCGGTCAGAAATTTTTCCCCGGCGAACATGAACGTGTGCTCTTAGACCAATAAAATTCATTCCTAGCTTTCCCTCTCGCTGTTCCGTGTGTCCTAGGAAATTTCCACCGACCTCTGATTCATCTTTTGATAGTAATCGCGTGCACGAGCGCCGCCACCACCATTTCTCTGGCAGGCAATTGTCGTCGGACTAAACCTTTTCAATCTGAGCCGACCATCGGAGAAGAACCAGATAGACGTGTAGAGGCATCTCTAGCAAGATCGGGTCCACCAGAGCAACGTCCTCCTCAAGGCCAAGACATGCGCCGCCGTTCTTCACCGATTCCGGCGACTTTCGCCCAGATGAGGAGCGCGCCATGGCAAGGACGAAGAGATCCCGAGTGAACCGCCGCTGGCCAGCCGCCGCCCACGACCCAGCGACGCCCACCACCGCCCACTACCCGGCGAGGCAAACCTCGGCCATGGCGGGGGCCGTACGGGGCTCAGGGGATTTATTTTATTTATTTTAGATATTTTTATTTCTTTTAGATACTTATTCATCTCAGATAATTGTTTATTGTATTTTTTATTTTCTTTTAGAATATCTAGATTTTCTAAATTGGGCTAACAAGTGGGATCCAGGTCATTAGTTTGGTCCTGATAGGTGGGCCACGTATGTCATAGACATGGTCAATTCATTATCAATTCGTGTTTAGTGTTTTTTGAGAGTGACTCAAAATCTGGTAGATTTTTGCTATGAAATTGTGAAGTGGTAGATTTCGAAATTTTGCTCGAAAAGTGGTAGTTTTATGTTAACGGTCGTGCCAGCCGCCGTCTGGAGGAGCCACGTCGGTGTTTACAGTGAGTCAGCCTTATCAGTTCCCGTGTCAATTCACGGTCAGACCGAGTTTAGTGCGATTTAAGAAAACTAAGACAAAATATGGTAGATTTTTGCTGCGAAAACGTATAGTGGTAGATTTTCGGAATTTTGCTCTCAAGGTGGTAGTTTAGATTGGATAGCTCATGATGTGGATTTAGGAATAATTACTCTGCAGTTGCCTGAGAAATAATAAACCGTCTCAAAAAGTAAGAGCTCACCAAACTCAGTCCATTTCTTGATTTTTCCAACGGGGACAAAACTTGAAGCAAACAAAACATATCGAAGTAGCCCTCATGAACCTAGACCCTTTTGGAGCCTAATGTACTATCTTAAATGCTATTACGATCAATTATGTACATGTCATTCGTTGGTACAAAAAAACTAAACCCGTGGGCGCGTATGGAAATAAGCAGACCGTTCACAAAAAATACTGAAGCTCAGAAGACTGTACATAAACTAGCAATATCAATCACGGGAACTAGTTTACCTTGAGCCTAGCTGTAAACAGTAATTGTAATTCAAATAAGTGTTCAAACAACAATTCACTTGTCTGCGCGTATATGTGCCTCGGATCAGAAGTGTTCTGAATTATTTATGTATTTTATTTTAGATGGATATGTTCTCTGTCGATGTTGATACCGCCAGAGAACGTCTACTACAGTACGTTCAGCAGGGGTCCCACATAAAGGTCATATATTTTGATGGTTGGTATGGATTTGGAACATCCTCTCTTCTTAGATCCATGGCAACAGTGCTTCCATCTAGGAGAACAACTCCAGAACTATGCTTTGATAGAATAATTTATCTCGATTGTTCAGAGTGGAAAAGTAGAAGAGCTATGCAGAGGGCAATCGTAGAGGAATTAAAACTTGATAGCTCAGTAATGGCCATCTTAGACAAGCAGGATGAAGAGGATGACTTTAATGGAGTCGTACAAGGCTCTAGAGATGTGATACAAAGTGTTGCGGCAGTGATTGATAGCACCCTAACAAGTACACGATTTATGATGATTTTTCTTAATGGATCTGATGATGAACTTGACGTAACAATCTTTGGTATTCCTCAGTTTACAGAGTTTCGAAACAATATCATGATATGGACCTTCAAAAGAAGGTGTCTGACCATAAATCGCCACATTTCTGAGATCCAAAGGAAGCTAAGATACACCCATTCTGTCACTTATTGCCATCCTAGATTGAACGCACTAACAAATGCACAATTTGAAGCAATACTAATTGAAGAGGCTAATATCATAGTGTACCAAAATCCATGTATGCTGGACATTGACCCCACAATGGTCGTGAAATGTTGTCTTTATGAGTTATTCCTGCATTATGATTTCCACAACACAAACAAATCATATTGGGCAGGTCATGCATCCAACTACTGGATATGTGATGGGATTATACAAGGGGACAAAACTCGGGATATTACCAATGCATTTCATCGAGAGATAAGTTGGACATGTGATGCTTCTTTGCTTGGTGATTTTCTGAAAAAGTTCATGAAACATTTGGAGCCTCCTTTTCTAGCAATTAAAGATGATGATGTCTATAAAGAAGGCCCATATCGTTGGATTTCGGTCACATCAAGCAACACGGAACTACATGGTATGCAAACTATACCTGTGACGGCATCGTCTTTCTTCTTGGCATTTAAAACACCCGGTCATGTACCAACTTTACCAGATGGATTGTTTGAACACTCCAGCAAGCTCGGTGTGCTAGTTCTATCTTGTTGTGCCTTCGATTTTGCATCACCTCCTTTCCTGAAGTGTCATAGCCTAAGATTTCTTGGGTTGGACCATTGTATAGATGACAAAAAAATTGAAGGAGATGATCATACAAGGTGGCTATGCTTGTATAACTTGTGGGTGCTGGACTTGCGCCATACAGATTGGAACGAAATATTATCTCAAGAAAAGATGGACCTCATGATAAATATCAGGGAGCTATATCTAGAGGGAGTTAGGGGATGGCAGTACACGGTTGACCTACAAGGACGGCTACCAAACCTCCAGAGTCTGCGGATAATCAAACCTACATGTCGATGGGAGAAATCAGGGGATGTTGATAACTCCTTTGCTGACAAGGCAATTATGGAAACACTTGATTTCTCGGGGAATAGTGACATGGAAAATCTTCCAAGAAGCCTATCAAAAGCTAGCAGCCTTCAATTGCTTATACTTGATGGTTGTGATGGGCTGGAAAATGTTGATGTCCCTGGTCGGCTACCAGCCGCCCTCAAGTCTTTTAGCTTTGATGGCTATGGGTCAGCTTCCCCGCGTACACGTACACCAACAAATGAGCTGCCTCCGAAACATTTCCGCCCGTCTACTGCAGAAAACAAGAAGGATGTCCGTGTCTCCAAGATATCCCTTGAAGGATGCATAGAATTGGAGAATTTGTTCTTGCGTGGGCTACCCAACCTCTTGGAACTAGACCTCTCTGGAACTGCAATCAAGATACTTGACTTCAAAACTATGGTGGTGCAAGTCCCTAGGCTCAAACGGCTATTTCTAATAGGATGCAAGCACCTTCGTGCAATCACTTCTTTGTGCGAGGTGGATTCTAAGATACATCCTGACTTGGAGTTGTTGTGCATAGACACACGAGCTGGAATGGTGTGTCCTCGACCATCCATCAACAAGACCAAGTCATTCCGCTTGCAGGTGCATGCTATTGTTGTGGATGCTAGGTTTTCTTACTCTTTGAGGGAAGTAATGTATGCATGGAACGTAATTGATGATGTTTATCATAATATCCACGTCACCTCATCGCCCGCCGTGTATGATGAGCTTGTTGAGTTTGAAGAAACCAACGGCGAGAAGTTTGCCCACTGTGATCAAGGGTGCTTGCAACAGCTTATTCCAGCAGGCCAGTACCGTGATGTCCTTAGCATGGTACACAATCCCCCGATGCAGGCTTTCCCGCAAGCGCCAGCTGCACGGCTCGACAGACATATAGAGATTGCTGAAGGGAGCTGCAACGTGGAGAGTGGATTGGGTGCCAATGGAGCACTAGGTCAACTAATGACCCTTGCCAAATCCCTGCATTTGCACGATGTCTCGATACATGCTATTATTCCTAAAGAGAGATTCAATTGGATGGACCTTAGGTGGTGCCGCGTGGAGAGGTGCCCGAAGCTGGATACAGTCTTCCCATCGCATTCCTATGGATTTTCTACATTGGAGACCTTTTGGGCATCGGATCTCCTAATGGCGCGCTGGATTTGGAGAAAAGGTTCGCGCAATGGAATTTCTTACTTTGAGGGCCAGTCCTTCCAAAAGTTACAACACCTGCACCTGTGCTCCTGCCCTAGTCTCCAGTTCGTGATCCCAGTGTGGGTCTCCTCTTTCCCAAGCTTGGAGACCCTCCACATAATCCACTGCGGCAACCTCCTGCACGTCTTTGAGTTGGAACACGAGGAAATGTTCTCCCTCGGCATGCAGTTCCCGAAACTAACCACCATCCACCTGCATGACCTCCCGAAGCTGCGACAGATATGCAAGGTCAAGATGATGACGCCCATGCTGGAGAACATCAAGATCAGGGGATGCTGGGGCCTGCAAAGGCTGCCATGTGTGACGGCCCCTGTCCCAGGTGCCAAGAAGCCGCTCGTTGAGATCGAGAAGGACGTGTGGGATGCTCTGGAGTGGGATGCCGACCACCGCCCTGACCACTTTGAGGCGCCAGTCCACTCGCGCTACTACAAGAAGAAACTGCCCAAGGTCTCCTTCCTCAGGTACGATATATACATATGCGCATGAATGCGCCCATGTTTGTTTTAGTTCTACACTACTACGGGAGTACTGGCTTCTCACCCTCGTTTTACATCCTATATAGGTGAACTCTGCACTGCTGTGTTTCTTCTATCGCTACGTGGAAGTTATGGATACTCCTGCTACTACTGTTGCTGGATCAAATGTTTCGTTTGCTTGTGTGCTTGCTTGGATTGCCAGCCTTCAGTGAGTGCGTTGGTCATCAGTGCCGATGGATCCATCGCCTCTCCCTGCTCCTGTGTGTTATTGTTGCCAGTGCCTTGGGTGCGAGCTTATGGGGGCTCTCACCTTGTATCGTGGGCTCTCAAATAAGAAGAGGACAGGTCTGTGCCTGGTGCCTGCGTGCACAGACCTGGACCTGGTGTGTGTGTGTGTGGCTTGCGGTTCCAGTGGCTTGTTGTGGATGCCTGAATGCATCCACCAGTCTGCATTTAGCTTGTGTGTGTGGCTTTCATGTGTGCTCTGCTACGCGTTTCGAACTGTAACAGCTTCCTTGATTGCGATTTGGTTGGGAGTGTTTGTTGTGTATCTGAACCAAGAAGCAGCTCAGCTGGTTGTGTGTGTTGTGCTTGCATATATGCTGAACTGGGTGCTTTGCTTGTTATGATTTTTTGATAGAAAATTGGGCAGCAGGGTACGTGTGCCGGCTGTTGGAATTACCTGCCTCTCTGTGTGAACCAGTGAGTTGCTTGTCAAGTTTGTGCAGCATCGGTTATGACTGATTATGAGAAGATTAGAATGCTTCGACGATCTTACTCACAAAGAATTCAGCAACTGCTATCCGAATAAGAAACTTCTGGTGCCGAATGTTATAAAATTAACCGAGATTTTCCTATTGCATTAATGAACAGAATCAACTATGTATGCTGCTTGCTGTGTGAACCAAAAACAGAGTCGTGGCCTCGGTTCAAACTAAAGATGATGTGTGGTGGGCGCGCGTCCCTTTATCCACCCCCACCCCACAGGCCACAGCAATATATTTTCCTTTCATATTGCCCCGTTCAGTAGATGCACTTAGAGCAGTAGGGATACATGTCGCTCACATTTGTGTCAACTAGTCTTGTGTTTTTAAGCCCAGTAACTGCTGAAATATGCTTAACACCATCCATCGAATACCTCCATGTATGTCATATAAACGATCACACAACTCATAAAAGACATTAGATAGATAAATAAATATTTCACATGTAAAAATATTAAGAAACATGTCCCGGCTTATCACAAGTAAGCCGATCTGAAAACATTATAGCAGG
Source organism: Avena atlantica (assembly GCA_910589765.1). Classification (NCBI taxonomy): domain Eukaryota; kingdom Viridiplantae; phylum Streptophyta; class Magnoliopsida; order Poales; family Poaceae; genus Avena; species Avena atlantica. Next base: position 29,579,182 of record OU342735.1, read on the forward strand.
GACACACTAACCATGAGCTGATGGGCCCATAACCAAAAATCCAAGTTAGGGCATCCACAGCGTTGTGCCAAAAGTAGTTCCATATTGTAATTTTAGCTTTTAGAACTAGTTCTTCACGTTGTAGAGGTAGTTCCAAAACCAACCAAAGAGGGAACCGGAGCAGGTGCTCCGATGCCAAATTTCTGGATTGAATAAAAAATGCATTCTCCCACTCCTCCAACCGCTCGTACATCTCACGCTTGGCTTGGAAGCGTCCGCCAGAGCCGTACCTCAGCCCTGGGAGGCGGTGGAGAAGGCCTCGGTCAAGGAGAGTGCGCCATAGCGTCGAGGAGAAGATGCTGGTGTGGCCTCTGCATGACCTGACGCACCACGGCGTCCCGCCTGCGCTGCGACGGCGTTCAGATGCTGAGCGGCGGGAGCAGCACCTCCGCGAAAGATTGAGTGGTTGCAGGCGACGGTGTCGCGCTGGGTGGGTGCTCCCGCGGCGTTGGGGCGTCTCCTCCATGGTGTGCAGAGCAACGAAGATGGGGACGAGAGGCAGAGATCTGTGGCATGTGCTGGATCGGGAATTTGAGTAGGGAGCAGCCGGATCGGGGATTTTTTCCAGGAGAAGTGAGCAGGTAGGTGGGAAGGGGAGAAGATGGATAGAGGTGAGAGACGGGCGGTTGGGGAAGAATAATTTTATTAGGTAGTACTCGGACCGACAGGACTGATATTTAAAACCAGGCCACGATTGTAGAGTCTTTGCCATATTCACAACGATGCTAAATACTACAATACGTCAGATTTGGCTATTGGCAACACTGTGGGTGCCCTTAGAGTTAAGATGTCAACTAACCATTTTAGAAGTTATAAGAAGCAATCCTTAATCATGTGTCTATTTCTCGGCTTGGCCCAGTTTTGTGTCCGTCCACCCATCTATCAAGACACATACATTGTACAAATTAGAACTCTCTACGGAGATATTTTTAGAAAAGGAAAATACAAATAGATACAAAAACTTATAGATACACTATGTTGTATATTTTTCTTATATCTAGACCCTAGAAATAATTTAGTTAGGAAAAGATCCCAAACTAAAAGAATTCAAATAGCATGATTTCCATGACAAAATAGGGTCCTATTATTATAGATGAATATGTTCTAGTTTTGGAATAATGTATATGTAAATCATAGATGTTTTAATTGCGCAACAACCAGTACAATTATATGGTTAATCTTGTTAGATGCAATGTTCACATATACTAGTTGAAAATATATGTAAACTATATAAATTAGAAAACTTAGTTATGATTTATTGGTAAATTGTATTGTAGAAAAGTAAGAATCTTTAGTATAAACGTGCGATGATCATTTATAATACTTATAAAGGCCGAGAGGAGTCAGTAACTGTAGGTGTGTCGAAGCAACCACCTCCTGTTTACTGATAAACACAAAAGGTATTCAATGCATGGAGATGCGTTATTTGGCCCCAATGGAAACCTCAATCTAAATGTGGTTGCTTCATAACCGTATAAGACAAGAGAGATTGGCAATGAGATCGCTAGAGTTGATAATGCTCTGACTTATTTTTTAACATATGTGATTTTCGCCTATCATAACCGTATTGCACTTTTTTTTGAGTTCACTATCATGCATTTCAAAGATTATTTCACAATTGAAGCTCATTCACGCCTTTTTGTGTGGTTTGCATATTTTGTATAACCGCTACCGTTATCCTCCATAGTGCTTGAAGTATTTCTAGATGCGGTTAGTTGTCGTTGAATGATCTTTTTATACGCTTCTACTCCCTCCGTTTGAAAATATAAGATGTTTTAGCTTTGAAGCAAATGTATGCAGACTTCTTTTAGTATGTATGTTCATTCAGGATTAGAGTGAATCTACACACTAAAAGAAGTTTAAATACATTTTCTTCACAAACCTAAACATCTTATATTTTGAAACGAAGGGAGTAGAAATGAACAATGATCTTAGTTTCTCTTTATCCCAAAAAAGCAATGGCGTTAACAATTCTTAATAATTAGTTAAAACAAACAAAATATGAATGACTAATTCATTTGAACTAGACTTAAGAAAACTCATCAAAAAATTGCTAATTTTGGGACGCGTCCGTATTCAAGTGTAACATATTTTTCTCTCTCAGCCAAAATAACAAAGTATAAGAGCGGAATTTCTTATGATTTTCCAAAAACCTACATATGATAGCCAAATAACAAAGAAATTCAGCCAAATATGCTACTGCACAAACCTGTATGAATTCAAATGCAGAACCAATTTTTTTTTTATTCTTGACCCATACTAGGGTGTCAAGCAGGGTGTGTTGCGGCACTGTTTTTTAACTAATCCTTCATTAATTTTGCTAACTTTTAAGACCTCTTTTTGTCTATATTTACTTTTGCGGGTCGTTATGCGGGTGCCGCTTGCCACCCTAACCCAAACACACCGGAATGTAGGAATGCAGTTTCCGAAGATTTTCAGAGTGGAGAATCAAGTTACGGCCGCCTGAGAACGAAAAACAGAGTGGCGTAGTCCTCGGGTCAGACCAGCCACGTGGCGCCTAACCGTTGGTTAGATTCGAACGCGCATGGGTGGCCCACGCGAGACCGACTTGACCGCCGCTGTCTGCTAGCGCCCAGTCTCCGCCCCGGCAGGCGACGACCCGTCAATCGCCGTCGGCCGGTCAACCTGGATCGTCCTGCACGGCCGGTGGCTGCACCATCATCTCCGGTCACGATTCTCTCCTGTCTCTCTCCACTCCAGTCCACTGAAGGACACAGTGCGCAGCCGTGGCCCGTGGGTGCATATAAACCGCAGCTAATTTCCACAATTATTCCATATGCGTTCGTGCGTGTTGACTGGTTCTGCTCTCGTCTCCATCGATCCATCTTTCACCGGCTAGTACTACTACTACATCACTCGCGTCGGCCAACTGAAGAAGAAGGATCGAGGAACGATCCATCACGCGCACACAGCCGGCGCCATGGCAAGGCTCCTCTTGTTCTTCGTCCACGCCGACCACAGTACCGGCGCCGGCGCGGCGGTGTCGCCTCTCGTCCAGCTTCTCCTCGTGGCCCTCGTCGTCGCGGCGGTCGTGGTCTCGCTCTGCACCAGCAGCACGCACGCCAAGCTGTGGAGGCGGCAGGGGTCGGACGCGCCTGCGCCGGTGGCGGAGGCGGCTGAGAGCGACAACCGCGGTGTCAGCAGCCGGAAGCACATGCTCGCCGCCAGCCTGAGCGGGATCGGCGGCAAGGCGGCCAGGATGGTGTCCTGGAACAGGCGGTCTCCGGCGCCTGGCAGCAGCAGCGACGACGACGACGAGGAGGTGGCGGCGGTGGAGGACGAGGAGGCCGTGTGGAGGAAGGCCATCATCATGGGGGACAAGTGCCGCCCGCTCCAGTTCTCCGGCCACATCGCCTTCGACTCCGACGGCAACCTGCTGCCGCCGGCAGCGGCCAAGAAGGCCACCGCCGATGACGCCGCCCAGAATTAATACGGATCGTCCTACGGTGTGCTGTGTTGCCGTCGATCCATTTGATTTGAGTCTATAATTTTGTTTTTTTCGTACCATGTAATTCTGTATGCATGCATGTACGCGCGCAAGGCCAAAGGTCGGCCCGTCCGGTGCGTGCACGAAGGTGAGACGCAGCAGAGTTGTTCATGCCGGCCCGTGTGTCGACTTTTGGAAAATAAAAATGAAATAAATCGGGTATTGTGCAATCTACCATCGAGATGCAGCTACCTAATCCTTCCCTTTTAAAATATAAAATGTTTTAGCTTTGTAAATAAAAATATATTTAGATTTTTTAATGTATATAGAACCATTTAAGTTTGGAATAAACCTACTGCTAAAAAAAGTTTAGATATATTTTATTTATAAATCTAAAACATCTTATATTTTAAAACAGAAGGAGTACTTCATACAGAAATTTCTATCTAAAATCACGTCTGATGCTGGTGCACTGATTATTTTTCACAATGTCTTAACGCGGAGGCGACTAATACGGTATGCTGCACACAAAAAGAAAAAAGATCCTGCTTTCGTAATCTACAACTTGTGCAACTTCCTCTACTCAATGGCCCTTTCGCAGAAAAGCGGCCAACAGATAAGAAATGGGAAATGATGTACAACATCTGCACGATGGAATCGTCCTGGTCATGGTCCACACATAATCCGGGGCCCACGTGGGTGGGCCTCTCGCACCTAGCGCCGCATCCCCAAAACCCACCTCCCACACTCTCTTCTCTCCCCTCGCTCACCGTCCCCGCAAGGTGGCGTGATACGCCCAATTTGCATCACCATTCTATATCATAATCTATCTCTATTCATTGATATTTGTTTTATTATGAGGTATTACTTATGGCTTTTTATCTGTTTATGCATATTGGATGATTCTTGAAGGATGGACTGGCGAAGTCTGGATTCTGATGGAAAAAAGGCGTTTTGATGCAATTTCGCAAAGATCAGAAAAATATCAGAAAAATATGGAAAAATTATATTTTTCCAGAAGACAGAGAAAGCCAGAAGGAGGGAAGAAGAAGGGCCGCAGGGGGTCCACACCCCTAGGCGCGGGCCCACCCTGGGCCGCGCCTAGGGCAGGTGTGGCCCACCTGCCCGGCTCCCGACTCCGCCCCTTCGCCTATATCTTCCCTACGGAACACTAAGGCTAGGGGGCGACCACAGATAGATTTCCGCCGCCTCTGCGGGGCGGAAAACACCGAGAGAAAAAATCTCTCTGGCAGACATATTTCTGTCAGGGGAATTCCTTCCCTGAGAGGGGAGATCGTCGCCATCAACACCATCGTCAAGCTAGGCTTCATCGGGATCATCATCATCCACACAATCATCTCCACCAGCACCATCATCACCACTCCGTCCCGCTGTAACAATTGTGTTGGATATTGCTTTAGTTCTTAGGGGAAACTTTTCCGGTGTTGATTACTATTGTAGTTGATGCTTGTGAGTGGAACCATTGGATTATTGTTTATGTTTAGATTGTTATTTATTATCATCATATCATCTTTGATCTTGATCCATATGATGTCTCGTGAGTAGTTCGTTTAGTTCTTGAGGACATGGAAGAAGTCATGTTGTTATTAGTGGATTTGTGTTGAGTTATTATTCAATGTTTAGTATTTAAGTTGTGGTGCTATTCTTCTAGTGGTGTCATGTGAACGTCGACTACATGATACTTCACCATTTATGAGCCTAGGGGAATGCATTGTGTATTTGGCTACTAATTGTGGGGTTGTCGGAGTGACAGAAACCTGAACCCCCGTTAGGACACCTTTGCACAAGGGAGCGTAGGATCTCAGAGTTTAAGGCTGTGGTTAGATTTATATCTTAATTACTTTCTTGTAGTTACGCTAGTTTGCAGGGGTTTTAATCACAAGTATGTATTAGTCCAAGTAAGTTCGGTACATTAGCACAGGTTCACTCACACAACACTTACAACACCAAAGAAGAGTACTCAGCTATTTGAAGCGAAAGCACTTGATAGAATTTCCATGTGTCCTCGAGAACGTTTGTTCCTTATAAGTATTTCCACCGGCTTGTCCTTTTCTAAGAAAGGATTGGGCCACTTGCTTCATTTGTTCTTTGTTACTTGCACTTTGTTTTGTTACTTACCGGCTTGTCCTTTGCTAAGAAAACCACTAAAAATCCGTTTGCTAAGTATTTGCAGAGAGTTCCCGCTCCATACCACTGTTCAGCACCTTCTCCTCCTCGTTGGGATCGACACTCCTATTTATCGAAAGTACTACGATACACCCCCTATACTTGTGGGTCATCGAGACTATTTTTTGGCGCCGTTGCCGGGGAGTGAAGCGCTATTGAAGAGTGGAACTGGTAAAGGAGACTTCTACTATGGGTATTTTTTATTACTGCTTGTTGCTTTGTTTCCAATATGGATAACCTACTTGGTTTTCTGTTTGGGAAAACTACTACCACTGCTAGCATTTGAGTTGTTGTGTTTCAAGCATTCATATGGTGATTTATTCAATCATGTTCTCTATCTTCCTTGTTTGCACAAAACTTTTATCTATTGAGTATTACTTTGAAACCCTTCATTGAAAAACCTTTTTGAGCAAAGAGTGCTCCTATTGAAAAACTTCTACAAAAAGCTTTTTGTGAAACTGTTTGCCAGGTGTTCTTTGACCAAGAACAAGTTTGCCAATTCCAATTATGATTTATCTTTATGCATCTCTATTGTGACTATTGTACTTGGTTGCAAGCTAAGTTATATAATGGTGAGTTGCTTTCTTCTATGAGTTGTGTAATGGTAAGTGTGATGCTTTTGTATTCTTTTATCGACACTTCACTCCATAAACCTGTGGATATGTTTACTAAGCTCAGATTTTGCTTGGGGACAAGCGAAGGTCTAAGCTTGGGGGAGTTGATACGCCCAATTTGCATCACCATTCTATATCATAATCTACCTCTATTCATTGATATTTGTCTTATTATGAGGTATTACTTATGGTTTTTCATCTGTTTATGCATGTTGGATGATTCTTGGAGGATGGACTGCCTGAGTCTGGATTCTGATGGAAAAGAAGGCATTTTGATGCAATTTCACAAAAATCAGAAAAATATGGGAAAATTATTTTTTCCAGAAAACAGAGGAAGCCAGAAGGAGGGACGAAGAAGGGCCGCAGGGGGCCCACACCCCCTAGGAGCGGGCCCACCCTAGGTCATGCCTAGGGCAGGTGTGGCCCACCTGTCCGGCTCCTGACTCCGCCCCTTCGCATATATATTCCCTACGGAACCCTAAGGCTAGGGGCGACCACAGATAGATTTCCGCCGCCTCTGCGGGGCGGAAAACACCGAGAGATAAAGATCTCTCCGGCAGACAGATTTCTGCTGGGAAATTTCTTCCCGGAGAAGGGAGATCGTCGCCATCAACACCATCGTCAAGCTAGGCTTCACCGGGATCATCATCATCATCATCCACGCCATCATCTCCACCAACACCAACATCACCACTCCGTCCTACTGTAACAATTGTGTTGGATATTGCTTTAGTTCTTAGGGGAAACTTTCCCGATGTTGATTACTATTGTAGTTGATGCTTGTGAGTGGAACCATTGGATTATTGTTTATGTTCAGATTGTTATTCATTATCATATCATCTTTGATCTTGATCCATATGATGTCTCATGAGTATTTCGTTTAGTTCTTGAGGACATGGGAGAAGTCATGTTGTTATTAGTGGATTTGTGTTGAGTTATTATTCAATGGTTAGTATTTAAGTTGTGGTGCTATTCTTCTAGTGGTGTCATGTGAACGTCGACTACATGATACTTCACCATTTATGGGCCTAGGGGAATTCATTGTGTATTTGGCTACTAATTGTGGGGTTATCGGAGTGACAAAAACCTGAACCCCCGTTAGGACACCTTTTCACAAGGGAGCATAGGATCTCAGAGTTTAAGATTGTGGTTAGATTTATATCTTAATTACTTTCCTATAGTTACGGATGTTTGCAGGGGGTTTAATCACAAGTATGTATTAGTCCAAGTAAGGTCGGTACATTAGCACAGGTTCACCCACACAACACTTACAACACCAAAGAAGAGTACTCGGCTATTTGAAGCGAAAGCACTTGACAGAATTCCCATGTGTCCTCGAGAACGTTTGTTCCTTATAAGTATTTCCACCAGCTTGTCCTTTTCTAAGAAAGGATTGGGCCACTTGTTGCGTTTGTTCTTTGTTACTTGCACTTTGTTTTGTTGCTTTATAAAAAAACCACTAAAAATCTGTTTGCTAAGTAATTGCAGAGAGTTCCCGCTCCATACCACTGTCAGCACCTTCTGCTCCTCGTTGGGATCGACACTCCTATTTATCGAAAGTACTACGATACACCCCCTATACTTGTGGGTCATCATGGCGCCGCGCCCTCTTCCTCTCTATAGCGCCCGGCCGCGCGCCCCACTACGATGCCTCGCCGCCTGCGCTCCACGCTCCCTGTCCCCCAGTGCCCCTGATGGGCTCAGATCACTGTAGAGCCTCGTTGGTAAACCCCAAGAGCAAGGTGTGATGAACACAACGACAAGTTTTCCCTCAGTTATGAAATCAAGGTTATCGAACCAGTAGGATCAAGGAAACAACTCCAAGGTGTTGCTAACAACTTGGAATCCTGCACAACACAAACTTAAGACTTTGCCCTAACTTACAGTGAGGTTGTCAATCTCACCGGTTTGCTGAAAACAAAGGATTAAATGTATAGTTTGGAAGATAGTAGTTGCTTGTAGAAAGTAAACGGTAACAGTAGATGATGTATCAATGATAAACATAGGACCGGGGTCCACAGTTCACTAGAGGTGTTCTCCTTAAGATCGATAACATGATGGGTGAAAAAATTACAACGGGGCAATTGACAAACTGAGCAAGCAAAAGAATGCAAATACTAGACATCATGATTCCTATGAGATTTTATTGGGCATTAGAACAATATACATAGACCGTAATCCAACTGCATCTATGACTAATAATCCATCTTCAGGTTATCATCCGAACCCCTTCCAGTATTAAGTTGCAAGCAACGGATAACTGCATTAAGCAATGTGTGTAAAGTAAACAATATAATTGTTCCATGAACAAAAGATTGTTGTTTTCTCCCTAGTAGCAACAACACATCTACAACCTTAGAGATTTCTGTCACTTCCCCGGATTACTAGAGGCATGAACCGACTATCGAGCATAAATACTCCCTCTTGGAGTCACAAACATCTACTTGGCCAAGATATCTACTAGCAACGAAGAGCATGCAAGATCACAAACAACATAGACATGATACAATCAATAATCAATATGACACGATATAATCAATAATCAATCTGACATAGTATCTCAATATCCATTGGATCCCCTGATGGCTGCGCTGGAGCCTGACGGGGAGGAAGAGGTTGAAGTTGTCCTGTAGATCCCCCGCAACGGCGCCAGAAAAGCTTGACGACTGTCTATGCACAGCCTGTTGGGAACCCCAAGAGCAAGGTGTGAAGCAGCACAACAACAAGTTTCCCTCAGTTGAGACCGAGGTTATCGAACCAGAAGGAGGAAGGAAACGTCACACAGGTGTTGCAAGCAACACGAAGACCTACACAACACAAACTCAAGACTTTGCCCCAACAAACAGTGAGGTTCTCAAGCGCACCGGTTTGCTGTAACAAAGGATTAAACGTATTGTGTGGAAGGTAATGGTTTGCAGCAAGTAAACAAGTAACAGTGGAAGATGTCTCAATGGTAAATATTGGAACGGGGTCCATAGTTCAGTAGAGGTGCTCTCCTTAGATAAACAACATGGCATGAAGGGTAAACAAATTACAACAGGGCAATTGACAGGAACTGAGCAAGGCATAACAATGCAATTACTAGTCAGAAAGATCCTATGAGGTTGATTGGGCAATACAATAAGATACATAGACCTCCATCCAACTGCATCTATGACTAGAAGTCCACCTTCAGGTTATCATCTGAACCCCCTCCAGTATTGATGGGGAAGCGCCTACCGGGGTATACCCAGCAGGACGTTTCCGACTGGCCCAAGACCTGGCGAGTGGGCCTGCAGGACGGCGACTGGATCAAGGCCCGGCGTGGATCCAAGCGACTGGAAGCTGAAGGCCCAGGCTAGTAGATAGGCCCAGTCGAATTAGGTTAAACGAGTACCGAAGCCTTAACTGATTCGGTTGAGATATGTAAACCCTAGGGGAGGTGAGCCTATATAAACCTCCTTGTGGGGCGTGTAGAGATACGTTCCATCATACACCCAAGCGACTCGCCGCCTAGCCGCCGAGCTCGCCCATTGTACCACATCCATAATACAATCTAGCAGGAGTAGGTCTTTACCCTCCGGGGGGCGAACCTGGGTAAAACCCTGTGTCTCCGCCCTCATCTCGCACCGCAGATGGCTGGCCGCCCTTGCCCCTCGTTCTACTACTCGCTGCCGATTGCAGCATCTGCTGTGACCATTCCCACGACAGTGGCGCCCACCGTGGGGCCTGGCCGGTCTGGCCGGTGTTCTGCGGCGAGATCCAATCTGTCCATCAACGAGACGGTCGGCACCGGCCGCATGATAGCGATCGGCGAGATGCTCCAAATCTTGCCGAGCAGCTACGTCCCGGCGGCGCCACCCGTAACGCACAGCTTGATCCTGCCGGTCGGCACGATCAGCCTCTTCATCGGCCTCACCGATGTCATCGCCTCGGAGGACTCGGCTCGCATCCGCGAGTCTCCGCCACGCGATCGGCTCTCCGAGAGCCAGATCCGCACGATCCATCGCCTCGCCTCCGAGTATAACTCAGCCCACAGCGACGTGGCCGAAAACTCAGCGGCCGCAGAAGACGCGGCCCTCAACGACGATGCCGACTCGGCGACGCCAGCGTCACTCGCCGGGTCCATCACCGCGGCTTCACACGCGGGATCCATCACCCAGGTCTCCAGCGTGGGAGACTTCGAGGACCCCTCCATCCTCGGGATCTTCGAATTCGACTCCGGATCGGAAAACTCTGCCGACCTCCGCAACAGAACCGATCGCCACGCCGCGACCTACATGGCGACCAGCACCGAGCCGCCGGAGGACCCCTTCTCCGCCCCAATTCCTCCTAACGCCACAACGACGGAGGTCGAGGAACTCCGCCTGAAACTGGCGGAGGCGGTGCGCAAGGAACAAACTGAGCGCGAAAAATTTCACCTCGAGCAGGTGACGGCGCAGGAACTATCGCGCTACCATCATCAGCGGATCAGGTTGCGCCTGAACCCCATCGTTCAGGGGCGCGCCCTGAACTTTGACGACGAAAACGACCCGGCCCGTGTGGCCGAGCGCGCGATCTGCGAGAACGCGCCACCAGGAGGAAGCGCCCGACCCCCGCCAGGGTCGACGGCGATGGGCGCCCCACCTCCACCCAACCGCACACCTCCCAGGGACCAGCCGCGGATAGTAGTCTCCTCACGGGAGCGAGACGCAAACGGCCTCCCACTATTCTCCACCCCGATGGACAACCTCGTGGCAGGCCGAGCAGCAGCCGACAACATCACGGCCACCGGCGACGGCACCCTACAGATCCAGTACGTCAGGGCCCTGCTCGCAAAGGCCGTCGAGCAGCAAAACGCGGGCGCCGACTAGCAGGGTCGAGTATACTCGCGTTCTTCGGGAAGCAGAGTGGCCTCAAGCGGCCGCCCAATGGCGGCAAACACCCTCAACTGCCCGCCACCGGAGCCACTGCAGCTCCAACATCGACCCGCGAACGTGGCACTCTCCACCAACGACCCCAGGCCAGCGACCAACTTTGTCGCCGCCAACGGTCAACCCATCGACGCCCGCACTCACATCATCAACAACCAAAGCTGGCACGCACGCCAGCCCGATGACCTGCGACACACCCTGACCAATCGCCGCGACGGCGAGCCCATGGGGTCGCTCAGTCGACTCGGCCCCAAGTGCTTCAGACCAATGATCCGAGGCGAGAAGTACCCGCCAAACTTCAAGGCGTCGAAGGATATAGAAAAGTACGACCCCTCGTACGACCCCGCCGTTTGGCTCGATACATACCTCATGGCGATGGGGATCGCATGCCACACCGACCTGCTAGCCGCCCGTTACCTCCTCCTGATGATGGAGGGGACGTGTAGGTAGTGGATCAACACCCTCCCCCAGGACAGTATCGACTCCTGGGAGGAGATGCGCGACGCCTTCGTCAGGCACTTCGAGTGCTCCTACACCCGCGCCACCACCATCGAGGACCTGGAGCGATGCGTCCAGGGACCCCGCGAGTCGACCCACAACTGGGTCCAACGGTGGCAAGAACTGTGGTACAACGCGGTCGTCATCCACCCGGACACCGTGATCCACTGCTTCAAGACCTCGTGCCGCTACGAGCCCCTGGTCGCCAAGCTTAAGCGACATTCTCGCACACTCGACAACATCCCGGACCTCCTCGAGATCGCCAAACGGTACGCGGAGGAAGATCCAAACCAGGAAACTGACGACGAGTCAGGAGGTCAACGCCGCACGAGCGGCAACGATAGCGGACGACGGTCCGACCTACGCTACAGCAACACTCGTCTCACCGGCAAGCGCCGTAGTGACGGGCGAGTCGACTTCGTCGCCAACGCCGGGCACGCACAACGCGAGCCCAAGAGCTTCCTCCGCGACGGAGGACAACGCCGCGACGGCGGCAACTACAAGGCCAAGCCAAGGTTCAACCCCGCGGCCCTCCTTAACCAACTGTGTGCGTTTCATAGCAGGGAAGGGAAGCACGCAACGCACACAACCGCCGACTGCCACACCCTAAGGGAGATCGAGAAGGCACGGCGAGCACGGGAGGACCCCGACAACGACCCGCCAAACGGCGGAAAATTCGGCAAAGTGGCCGAGCTCGCTCCATACCTTCACAGGCTTCAACACGAAGCACGAGAAGAAGGTCATCGCCCGCGCCGTCGCCGTCAATGCGGTGGCCCAGGTGGACGTTCCCCAGTTCCTCAACTGGTCGGAGCAGCCCATCACCTGGAGCCACCAAGACCACTCACCACGCATCGAGTACCCAGGTCGAGTCGCCCTGGTGGTCAAGCCTAAGGTCGGCGACTACTGGCTCCCCAAGACATTGATGGACGGCGGCAGCTCCATCAACATCCTGTACCTGGACACCTTCAGGCGGCTGCGGCTCCTGCAGTCGATGATCGATACGACCCACACCACGTTCCATGGCATCGTCCCCGGGCGGAAGGCGTACCCGATCGGCAAGGTCACGCTGCCAGTCAACTTCGGCACACCAGCAAACTTCCGCACCGAGCGGATCGTCTTCGAGCTGGTGCCCTTCGACAGCCCCTACCACTGCGTCCTGGGGCGCCAGGCGTTCGCCAAGTTCATGGCAGCGCCTCACTACGCGTACAACGCAATGAAGCTCCCCGGGCCGTGCGGCGTCATCACCATCAACGGCGACCCCGACATGGCCGCCGAGTGCGAGGCCAAAGGAGCCGAACTCGCTGACGCCGTCATCGCGGCGGAGACAAACCACGCCGTGAGCTCGCCAAGTCCGCGAGCGGGGTCAACAACGACGACCCCACCATACTCAAGAAGCCCAACTCGGAGGGCGCAAACACCTCAACCTTCGAGGCAACGACGCACACCCGCACCGTCGAGCTGGTCCCAGGCGACTCCAGCCAGACGGTGACGATCGGGACGGGCATGAGCCCAGCATAGGAAGGTGCGCTCATCGAGTTCCTCCGTGAGAACAGGGACATCTTCGCATGGAAGCCCTCTGACATGCCTGGTGTCCCTAATGAGCTCGCTGAGCACAAGCTAAACGCCAACCCCAAAGTGCGACCCGTCAAACAGTCGCTGCGGCCCTTCAATGAAGAGCGCCGCCGAGCAATCGCCGAGTAGGTGCAGCGTCTACTCGCTTCAGGCTTCATCCGGCCAATTAAATACTCCAAGTGGCTGGGAAACCCAGTCCTGGTCGAGAAGAAGAACGGGACCTGGAGGATGTATCGATTACACAAACTTAAACAGCGCCTGCCCAAAGGAGCAGTTCGTCCTCCCGCAGATCGACCAAATAATCGATTCCACCGCGGGCTTGGAATCGCTATGTTTCCTCGACGCCTACTCTGGGTACAACCAGATCAAAATGGCCGTCGAAGACGAGGAGAAGACGGCGTTCATCACGCCATTCGGAGCCTTCTGCTACACCGCCATGACCTTCGGCCTCAAGAACGCCGGGGAGAACTACCAGCGGTGCATGCAAGAGTGCCTCACGAGCCAAATTGGCCGCAACATCCACGTCTACATCGACGACGTGGTCGTAAAGTCCGCTCGCCAGGGTGACCTACTCGCCGACCTGGCGGAAACATTCGCCAACTTGCGAAAATACAAGATAAAGCTTAACCCAGGCAAATGCACCTTCGGTGTACCAGCAGGACAACTACTGGGGTACGTCGTCTCCAAGCGAGGGATCGAGTCGAACCCCACGAAAATCGACACGATCGCCTGGCTCGGCAAACCCGAGTGCCTGCGCGACGTCTAGAAACTGGCCGGGCGAGTAGCGGCTCTCAGTCGCTTCATCCCCCACCTGGGCGAAAAGGCGATGCCCCTATACCGCCTGATGCGCAAGAACCCCACCTTTCAGTGGGACAAGGAGGCGGATGACGCGCTCCGCGACCTCAAGAAGGTGCTACTCGCCGCACCGCTACTCGTCGCCCCCGCCGACAAAGAACCCATGCTGGTTTACGTCGCGGCTTCCGAGCGCGTCGTCAGCGCCGTGATGGTCGTCGAGCAACCGGAGGAAGGAAAGGAGCGCCCAATACAGCGACCGGTGTACTACATCAGCGAGGTCCTTACTGAGTCGCGCCAGCGGTACCCGCACTACCAAAAGCTGGTATACGCGGTCTTCAGAGCTCAGCGGCGCCTGTCGCACTACTTCCAGGAGCACCCGATCACGGTCGTTTCGTCAGCACCACTGCAAGACATCATCCGCAACCGCGAGGCGACCGGGCGGGTCGCCAAGTGGGCCGTCGAGATCGGCGTCCACAACATCAAATACGAGCCATGAAAAGCGATCAAGTCACGGGCCCTAGCGGACTTCATCGCCGACTGGGAAGAGGCCCAGCAGCCAGAGAAGCTGCCATACCTCCATTACTGGAGCCTGCACTTCGACGGCTCCAAGAACGCGGACGGCTCAGGCGCAGGGATCGTGCTAACTTCACCGAAGGGCGACAAGATCCGCTATATCCTCTGCCTCGACTTCACACCCTGCACCAACAACATGGCCGAGTACGAGGCCTTGCTCCACGGCATGCGAGCTGCCAAGGAGATGAATGTCAACCGCCTACGCTGCTACGGAGACTCCGACCTCGTCGCGGGGCAAGTCGCTGGCACCTGCGACACCGTCTCCCCCACCATGGCGGCGTACCGCCAAGCAGTGGACAAGCTGGGCGGACACTTCACAGGCTACTCCGTCGAGTGGATCGACAGGCGGAAGAACGAGGAGGCCGACGCCCTCTCTCGCATTGGGTCGGCTCGACTCGCACCACCCGCCGGCATCTTCCTCGACACAATAACCAAGCCATCAGTCTCTCCCCCGAGGGAGATCGACATCGCAGTCCCGTTACAGCCGGAGGCAGCCCTGGTCGCACTCGTCACCGAGCCAGACGACTGGACCAAGCCCTACATCGCCTACCTGGAGGCCGCCACCTTGCCGGCAAACGAGACAGACGCTCAGATGATCGCCCGCCGATGCAAGTCCTACACCATCATCGACGGCGAGCTCCACAAGCGCAGTGTCACCGGCTTGTTCCAACGCTGCGTCCAACCCGCCGAAGGACGCAAGATCCTCCACAATATCCACTCCGGTGACTGCGGCCACCACGCCGGCGCCCGCTCTCTGGTCGCCAAGGCTATGCGGCATGGCTTTTACTGGCCCACCAAACACGCCGATGCTGTCGACATTGTCCAGCGGTGCGCCGGGTGCCAGAAGTACGCCAACCAGACGCACGTGCCGAGCTTAGCGCTCAAAACAATCCCCATCACCTGGCCATTCGTTGTGTGGGGCATGGACATTGTAGGCCCCTTCAAGAAGGCTCCCTCCGGCTACACCCACCTGCTGGTCGCGGTCGACAAATTCACAAAGTGGGTGGAGGCCAAGCCAGTTCGGAAATGCGACGGGAAGACCGCCACTAAATTCCTACGCGAGCTCTTATATCGCTACGGGTTCCCAAACGGCATCATCACGGACAACGGCACCAACTTCGCCAAAGGAGCCATGGACGAATTCTGCGAAGAGCACCACATCCGGCTCGACCTCGCGTCGGTCGCCCACCCGGAATCCAACGGCCAGGCGGAACGGGCCAACCAAAGCATCCTCCACGGCCTGAAGCCGCGACTCCAAGTACCAGTCGAGCGCACCGCCAGGTGCTGGGTCGAGGAACTGCCCTCTGTCATCTGGGGGATTCGCACCTTGGTCAACAGGTTGACAGGATTCACCCCTTCTTCATGGTATACGGCACCGAGGCAGTCATGCCCACCGACCTCGAGCACGACTCGCCACGGGTCGTCCACTACACGGAGGCTGCAAACGAACTCGCCCGCCAAGACGGAGTCGGTCAGCTCGACGAGGCACGTGACCTCGCTCGGTCACGCACCGCCATCTACCAGCAGGGACTCCGCCGCTACCATAGCCGGTGGGTGAAAACTCGCACCTTCCAAGAAGGCGACCTGGTGTTGCGCCTCATCCAGGACAAGAAGGGCATGCACAAGCTCTCCCCTCCGTGGGAAGGGCCATTCGCCATCGGGCGAGTACTCGGCAACGACGCCTACTACCTCATCGACGTCCGCGGGGACGGCGAACTCGACGTCAAGCGACCATGGAATGTAAACCTCCTATGGAAGTTCTACTCCTAGAACCCCACATATGTACTCCCCAGTCGCTATGAAATAAAAAGAATCGGTTACCGCAAATTGCGCCTACTCTCCGTGTCTTGTGCCACTCCCACTCGTAATAACAGCGTCAGGCTAACCGCAGAAGTCAACCTTTGGTACAGCGATCGGCACGGCTAAGTAGTGCGGTGCGAGAGCACTGAGTCACCTCAGGTCTTGCATCGTCCATGAAAAACGCCTACCCGGAGCCCCATTGGAGTCGCCCAGCCCGAATGGCTCTACGAGCCAAGACAGCTGCCTTCGCTTCTTACAGCGACCATGGTCCTCCGCATCCTCGACATAGCGATTCGAACGGCCAAGTACCACGCTCGGGGACTGACGACCAGTTCATCACGAGCGGCTCGGGAAAACGCCAAGTAGGAGAGCATGCCCAGGACTCGCCACGCGACTGACCCAACGGGCCAGGCAGGAGTGATGCGCCCAAACTAACGCGCCAAGTCCTCACCCACCCTCGAGTCGCGCCTAGAACAACCAAGTACCACGCTCGGGGACTCGGCCACCCGACCCAGTTCGCGCAAGGGAAAACGATGAAGTACAGAGCGTTCAAGGGAGTCGATCTGCGACTGGCTCTTCGAGTCCGGGCGAGTAGACCACAATAACAAAACATTCAAAAACAACAAACATATCACACACGAGGTAAAACCCATAAAAGGGCGGACGCGCTCGGGGACTCGTTCAAACCTCAATCACAAAACACATGACAAATCCCAAAACAGACACGATGTCTCATTCAATAGCATGTCGCATTATCTCAAATTACAAAATATGCCCGTACGGCAGACCTGCTACTAACGCCACACGGCAAACTACCCTATTCTGCAGGCTTCGACGACGACTCGCCAACACCCCGGCGATTGCAGATGAACGGCGTGTACGGGTTTGACGGGTACGTCGTCAGCTCACCCACCATCTCCGCACGGAAGGGCTGCTCGACCTTGAAATCCCGGTGCGGTGGCTCGGGGTCGTTGGGCGCGACGACCGTCTCCTGGTACGAAAGGAGGTCGCCCATTGCCTAGACACGCTCGGAGTACATCGCGGTGCAGTCCGTCAACTTGAGCACCTCGGAAAGCTCCACCGCGCCAGTCGATGAAGGGTAGCCACTCGTCACATCATCGAGGTCGAAGTCCTCCGGGAAGTGAGCAAGTCCAAGGCTAAGCGCCGTTGCTGCTCCGCACCGAAATGCCGATCGCGTCATGAATTCAACGACCGAGGGTGCCTTCTCCAAGTACTTCCACACCTCGACGAGGTCGCTGGGAATTACCTCCGTGGGTGATATTTCCTAGAGGTAGGCTCGGATGCACGTCGCCGATAACGTCGCCGAGTCGACGAGCGTGGCCACGCACTGCCGCACGTCGAATGAGCTCGCCTCTTCCGCACTATCAATGATGCGACCTGCGAGTAGAAGACAACAGTGAGTACGTCGGACAAAAAAAAGCACACGTTATTGGCAGCGGCAGATGCACTTACCAATCAACGGGCGGGCAAGGTCCGTGATGAAGCGTTGAAGTGAAGTATGGTCGTCCTGAAGCCCAGCAACAAGGGCGTCCGACACTTTACGATCTTCTTCGGCGGCCGTAATGGCAGCCTTGGCTCGCCCATCAGCCGAGCTCGCTTCCTCCTTCGCCTCCCGCAGCTCGCGCTTGAGATCGGCGATCCGCTTTTCAGCCGAGCTCAAAGCCGATTGCGCCGCTGCCAATTCACCCGCGGGGACAAGTCCCTGGCGAGCTTCCTCCACCTTCGCGGCAACCGCCTGAAGCCCCTTATTCGCTTCTTGGACGGCGGCCAGTTCCTTCTCCGCGCGGTGCTTCGCTGCCAATCGGTCAGCTGATTCACGTTGCAGACCCTGCACATCATTTAAACAGTTAGCCAAAAAGAAATCCTAAGTGCCCACCCGCTGAAATTCAGCGAGTGCGCACTCGGGGACTGGCAATCAAAAACTTCCTAAGTGCCCACCCGTTGAAATTCAACGAGTGCGCACTCGGGGACTGGCAATCAAAAACTTCCTAAGTGCCCACCCGGTGAAATTCAGCGAGTGCACACTCGGGGACTGGCAATCAAAAAAAAATCCTAAGTGCCCACCCGCTGAAATTCAGCGAGTGCGCACTCGGGGACTGGATGCGCAAAATAACAATTATACACCAAAAGGATCAGACCGCTGCAAAACACCGACCTGATCCTCGGGGACTGGACATACCTGGATGGCTGCGCCAAGCATGCCATGGAGTTGTATCGCGTCCACGGACGCAAGGAGAGCTGGCGTGTACCCACGACGCTGGTCGACTTCCGCATCGGCGACTCCAGGTGCACGGCTCGAGGGCGAAGTTCCACTCTCCGCGGCCGCTTTGGCCATGAAGCGCGGGAATGTCGCGATGGAGGCACCCGCCCCAAAGGAGGTCGGCTCGGCCGCTCCAGGCGAGGGAGCGCCCTCCTTTGTGGACGCGGCTGCCTCGGTTACGGGCTCAGTCGACGCGACCGCCGTGTCGTCAGAAATCGTGACGACGTCATCGCCCTTGGCCTTTTTGCCGCCATCCGTAGGGACGACGACCTCGTCTGCCTTCCTCTTATGGGAAGGATCCTCCTCGCTAACGACGGATGGCACCTTGGCCACGGTCGGGTGGCCCATCCTCTTCACTCCGGTCCTGTACATCAATCATGTAAGCAAGATAATTCAAGCTGCTATGGAAGACAAAGGAAGGTGAGTGTACTCACTTGGCGACTGGAATGAAGCGTAGCCCCGTGCGGAGGCCGGCCGGCTTCTCCAGTTCAGGGCCCAGGCGGCGGCTGAGCCCCATCTCCAGGACGTCGCGTGCCCAAGACACGGACGGCTTCTTCATCGTCGAGGCTGCAACCGGAGCCTCTGGAGCATCTTCGGCAGGAGCCTCCCTGCGAGGCGAAGCCGCCGCAGTCGGAACATCCCCCAGCCCAGAAACTGGGACGAATGGCGGAGGCATCGAAGCCAGTGGCACTTCGACAGCGGCCGTGTCCAGCGTGGTTGCCATTGGTGGCGCCTCGTCCTTGCCGGGCTGGGGGCGTCGGAGCTGCTCGCCGAGCACGGTGGCGAGGTCGGCCTCGTCGGTTTCGTCTTTTTCTTCGAAGGGGCCTTCGCCTCCTTCTCCTTCTTCTTCTTCTTCTTTTTCGATGGAGTAGCCTCGCGGCGCGAGGTGGTCTCCGGAAGTTCTTCGTCGTCGTCGTGACGCTCGAGGCTTTTGCTCGCCTCGAGCTCACGTTGACGCTGCCCGCGGGTCTTGCGGACCAGTGGGGCGACCTCCTCCTCGGACTCGTCGTCGTTGTCATTCTCATCGCTCCCGGCGTCGCCCTTGGCGGGAGGTGACTCGCCCATGTCCTGGACGGACGAGCTCGAATTCTCGTCGTCCTAAGGCGGGAGCCATCCTTCCAGCACTTGGAATAGCTACAATGAACACAAGATGAAATCAGAATTACCGCGACTGCAAAAACTGCGACTGCGAATGAAGCGAGGTGATTACCGTTGGGGCTGGGCGCTTTGCGGTGTAGGGGGCGACCCCAGCCTGAACGTCCAGGTACACTGCATGGGTGATCTTCTTCAGTGCTGGGATGTAGTCCTCGAGCTTCCACTCGGCGAGGCAGGCCTTCGTCGAGTCCTCCCGGCCCATGTACTGGTACATGTAGTGGTCGCGTCGAGCCAGAGGAACGAGCCGCCGCCCGAGCCAGCAGTTGTATAGGTTGATCGTCTGGAGGCCCTTCTTCTTCAAACCGCGGATGGTTTGGAGCATTTCGTCAACGACCATCCGCTGGTCGTTAGGGAGCTTGCCGACTTGAAGACGGCGCGGCTCGGACCGGTTGGCGGAGTACCGCGGGATCGCCGTCTCGCCCTCCGGGGTCGCCTCGGCAACATAGAACCACGACTTCTTCTAGTCGCTCGCTGCCTTGGCGGGCAGCATCAAGTCGAAGAATGAAGCCTTCGACTTCAGCTGGAAGGTTAGGCCGCCCGCTTCCTCGCGGCTGATCCGTCCATGAAACAGATCTTGCCACGGAGGGAAGTAGGGCCGGCAGCCCAAGTAGCATTCGCAGAACGCCACGAAGATGGTGAGCTGATCGATGCTGTGGGGACCCAGATCCGATGGTTGGATCCCGTAGTAGGCGCAGAAGCGCCGGAAGAACAGGGACGTGGGGAATCCTAGGCCCCGTTCTAGATGACTGGTGAAGCAGATGAATTCCCTCTCTCGCGGGTTCGGGGTCACCTCTCCGGCCGCGGGGATGCGCCAGCAGCCGACTCGCAGGATCCCGGCCTCCTCAAAGGAAGCCAGTTGCGCCCTCGTGCACTTAGATCTACCCCAAGGTTCGGTGGAGAGGGCCATGGCGGAAGGATTTGTGGGGGGTCGGAGGATTTCTGGTCGGCTGGATCGCGATGCGAAGGGAGGCGAAGGTGCGCGCAACCAGAGGAAATGGCGAGAAGGTGGTTCTCTGATCGCCTGCCATTCCCCTTATATAGCGGTTGTTACCCGCCAAATCAGGGAGCCGTTACTACGCGGTGATTATGCCAAAAGTTATCGTTGGATTACCCCAACGGCTAGTTTGACCACGTTTAACGGTCCAACTTCAGCCACTCGGCTCGCCGACCCGACAATGTTGCGCCGACTCGACTCGCCAAAGCTGCGATCTGGATGATTAGTTTTCTCCTTTATATAGGAGCCCGCCGACGATTCGACTGGATGTCTACTCTGAAGCCGTATACTCCGACTGCCAGCAGCCACCTACGCCTAATCGACGACGGCCTCGGGGACTACTGATGGGGATGCGCCTACCGGGGTATACCCAGCAGGACGTTTCCGACTGGCCCAAGACCTGGCGAGTGGGCCTGCAGGACGGCGACTGGATCAAGGCCCGGCATGGATCCAAGCGACTGGAAGCTGAAGGCCCAGGCGAGTAGATAGGCCCAGTCGGATTAGGTTAAACGAGTATCGAAGCCTTAACTGATTCGGTTGAGATATGTAAACCCTAGGGGAGGTGAGCCTATATAAACCTCCCTGTGGGGCGTGTAGAGATATGTTCCATCATACACCCAAGCGACTCGCCGCCTAGCCGCCGAGCTCGCCCATTGTACCACCTCCATAATACAATCTAGCAGGAGTAGGTCTTTACCCTCCGGGGGGCCGAACCTGGGTAAAACCCTGTGTCTTCGCCCTCATCTCGCACCGCAGATGGCTGGCCGCCCTTGCCCCTCGTTCTACTACTCGCTGCCGATTGCAGCATCTGTCGTGACCATTCCCACGACAAGTATTAAGTTGCAAGCAACAGACAACTGCTTTAAGCAAAGTGTGTAAGGTAAACAGTCCACATGTTCCATGAACAAGAGACCGTTGTTTCCTGCCTAGTAGCAACAACACATCTACAACCGAAGAGATTATTGTCACTTCCCTTGGAAACTAGAGGCATGAACCCACTATCGAGCATAAATACCCCCTCTTGGAGTCACTAGCAACTACTTGGCCAAGATAGCTACTAACAATGGAGAGCATGCAAGATCACAAACAACACAAACATGATAGAATCATAAAGACAAAACCATTAATCAAACCAACATAATAATCTCAATATCCATCGGATCCCCGCAAACACAACATGCATGATTAAAAATAGATTAGGTCTTGATCATGAACAGAGCTCACAAGATCTAGACATGAAAGCACAAAGGAGGAGATACAACCATCTAGCTACTACATGGACCCATAGTCCAAGGTGGAACTACTCACGCATCATACCAGAGAGAAGGCCTCCGGGATGATCTCTCCTCCGGCAGGGTGCCGGGAAGAACTTCAGATCCCCCCGGTCTAGGGACGATGGTGGCAGCGGCTACAGACGGTTTCATGGATTTCTGATCGGGTACCCAGGGTTTCTGCATCGGGGGCTTCTTATAGGCGAAGGGGGAGACCGAGGCACCGGCCAGGGGCGCCAAACCCTAGCCAGGTGCGGGTTGGGGCCCACCCGCGCCTGGGGTGGGTCTGTCCCCTCTGGCCGGCCCCTCCGACTCTCCTCTGGAATTCTTGTTCCCCATGGAAAGTAATTGACTTTGTCCTTTGTCCCGTCCAATTCCAAGAATATTTCTTTACTAACGTTTCTGAAACCAAAAACAGCAAAAAACAGGCATCTGACACTGTTGCAACTTGTTAATAGGTTAGTACCAGAAAACATGTAAAAAGCACATCAAAGTGTGGACAAGTAAAGCAAAGTAGATACTAAACAAGCATGGAGCATAAAAAAATATAGATACGTTTCCAACGTATCAACATCCCCAAGCTTAACTCATGCTCGTCCTCGAGTAGGTAAGTGATAAACAGAATAATTTTTGAGGTGACATGCACCCTCACAATAAAGGTCCAACCATTTGCAAGCATTGAAAGCTGGGATCAAAGAACTCTAAACATGTGCATGAAAGATGGAGTTCTAACAATAGGACATAGTAAATATGCATGCAACATGACAAGCTACAAACAAAGATCATGAACAACATGCATTGAAAAACGATTGTTTGTTTCACATGCAGAAAACATAGCATAGTGGTAATCAGCTTGTCCCTCATAGAGTAGCAATTAAATGAATAGGACACCTGCAAAGTTCACAAGGGTGACTAGAAACAAGTAGCACAAGAACAAGTAATAACACAATATGCATCAATTAATAAGCTTTGGAACACTGCACACAGAATGACAACTATGCTCTCTTAATGGTGCCTAAAAGTAGAAGGTGGAGACTCAATAGTGGTGGAAGAAAGGCATTTTTGTAAAGGAAGCAGGGATTACAAGTTTCAAAAAGAGCTTCCAAAAATTATGGTACTTGTTAGCTTTCAGCCCTTATTGCCCCTATCATAAGCATCTTGAAGTGGTTAAGGTTAAAGTGGCAAAGCTAGAGTATATGGTTGAAGAAGTATAAGCTGGCAATCTCAAGTCCCTTGAATACGAGGGCCACACCTCGTGCATACTCAACTTTGGGTCCAGGTAATTTCTTGTCACTATAAGTATTTGCATATCATTGAGAACCGCCAACGGGGTACCCCTTGCACATGGTACATGAGCTTTCCCATAACCAAAATGACAAGGCAAGCAGACAATGAGCATATCAACAATCTTCTTATGTACCATGGGAATATGGTGCTTTTTTCTCTCTTTCCTATTTTCTCAATATGTCTCTTTTTAATAAGAAGAATGCTTCATAGATGTCAATATGGTGATGCTGCAAGTTTCCACCATGATTAGGCATGGCTTAGGCTAGAGGCCCAGGAGTTTCTCTAACACAGGATACAAACTCCATAGACTTACAAGTCCCCTCTTTATTTCACACCGGTGACATCCATAGACAAAAGAACATGATATCAACTGAGTACAACAAGGTACAAGTGCAATGTTGAAAACGTTCCCCATGACAGGACGGTTCTTCTAATTCCAACTTATAAGTGCAAGCATATACAACAAGGTTGTCACAATGGTTCAAGTTTATTAGGGGCAAAGAATAAAGTGTGCCATCAAGTTCGTGAGGGATTTAATCACTAAGTTTTCACATAACAAAATAGTTTTTAATTGGAAGATAGTTTAAAACAAGAATATACTTGGAATGGTGTAACACACCATGCATAGGAGTTTATAGTGGACACTTTGGAAAAACTTGGTTTCTTGGGAGTTGGAAGCATGAGTAGAACTTACTCATACAAGTGGAGGCTAGCAAAAGACTGGGAGCAACCAACTAAGAGAGCAATAATGGCCAAAATCATGCAGTGCAACAAAGCATACTAATCAAAGCAAAGAGTGGTACTACAAGTCAAGGACTAAATGATCATAGAGGCTAATGGTGACTTGTCATAGTCATAACATGGTGTGAGCATGTGCCAAGTCAACCCAAGCAAAGCATCAAAGGATAATACCACAATACTACGCTTTTGCATGCTAAAACAACGCATAATTTCTTCAAGTCACACTAAGCAATCCCAATTGTTTGGAACAAGACATGCTACAACAATAATCACTAAGCATAAGGTCAAAACAACACCTAGCATGTCATGCTAAAGTCTAAGTCACAGTCAATGCAAGCTCCTCTTGCACTTCAAGCAAGAACTTACTACTCCTTTCCAACACCAAGAAAACTTATTTGCAAAACAATAAAACAAGAACGGGGGTCCAAACTACTCAAGCAAACTAAACAAACTAAGCAAAGCAAACGAAAACTAAGATGCTCCAAGAACAACACAACTGTGCATGAAACAATAAAAACGAAGTGTCTAGACAGACCTGCGATTTTTATTGATGAAGAAGGGGATGCCTTGGGTGACACCGTGGTGGCATCCCCAAGCTTGAGCTTTTGGCCATTCTTCATCTCATTGCATCATTCTTTCTCTACACCTGAAATTTTTCCTTCACACAATCTTCATTAGCAACATTAGTGTATTTAAAAGATATTAGACCACTGGCAAAGCTTTGGAACAGCAAGGTTTTTCACTAAAAACACAAGCTACTGTAGTAACTCCTTCAAAAAAAGCTCAATTTACCTGAAGAGAACTCAAAAAGAAATCAATAAGAAGCAAATGCAAATAATGGCAGAAATCTGTCAAAACAGACCAACAGGTAGAAACCGATTTTTCCGAACATATTTTGTTGCTCAAATCAAAAAGTGTTGAACTAAGAAAAGTTAGCTAACATACGGAGGGATTTATTCATAAATTTTGAGCTCAATCCGAGTTACAGAGCCTCCTCACTAATTTTGTTTGGTGGAGGACAGAAATCTGTTTCGGGACAGCAACTCCTCAAATCTTGCTTCCCTCTCATTAGAGGTCATTCTTGGCACAAAAAGCAAACAAAAAGGATAAGGAGAGGTCATTACTGAAGTAATAACTTCCAATACTCAAGGAAACTCTTGGGTTATCTCCCAACAAGTACTTTTCTTTAATGCCTTTAAGTTAGGCATAAGAAGCAAGAAAAATCAAGTATTTTCAAATGAAGAAGCATTAACATCAAATCTTGCTTTCAAAGGAGGAGAAAAAGCAAATTATCTCTTATCATAGGGAAGTGTTCAATACCTTTCTTTAATGGAAAATGATATTTAATGGTGTATTCTTTCATATCAATGATGGCCCCAACTGTTCCAAGAAAAGGTCTTCCCAAAGTAATAGGACAAGAAGCATTGTATTCAACATCCAAAACATAGAAATCCACAGGGACATAAGCATTATTGACCATGATGAGAACATCATTAATACTCCCCATGAGTTTCTTCTTAGCATTATCATTGAGTGGGACATCTAAATAACAACCTTCCAAAGGTGGTAAATCAAGCATTTCATAAATCTTCCTAGGCATAATAGAGACACTAGAACCAAGATCACATGAAGCTTTGAGATCAAAGTCATTCACTTGCATATTAATAATGGGTTCCCAACTATCTTCTACTTTCCTAGGAATAGAATCTTTGTGTTTTACCTTCTCTTCCTTAATTTTCACAAGAGCATCTGTAATATGTTTAGTGAAAGCAACAGGCATATCACTAGCATCAAGACTTCTAGCAAGCTTTTGCAAGAACATAATCACTTCAGAAATATTGCAACCATCAATATCAAAGTCAAAATTAGCATCACTAGTGGTAGGCTCAATAGGCTTAGGCATAGTAGGAGTAGGAGTAGGAGTAGGGACTACTTGTGGCTTAGTGGTGATAGTGCACACACTATTGTTTCTATCAATTTCAGCTTCCCTTTCCCACTTAGCATGAAGTTGAGCTAACAGCCTAACATTTTCATCAATAGTAACTTGTATGGCATGAGAAGTAGCAAAGGTGTTTTCCATAGTTTCAGGTTTAGCAGCCATTTTATTAATCAAGGAGGACTGAGCTTCAGATAGAGAGGATATATTTTTCTCAACAGTTAAAAGCTTTTCCTCTATAGTCTTATTGAAAGTGGTTTGTTTACTAATAAAGTCTTTGAGCATGACTTCAAGTTCAGAGGGGCACTTCTAGCATTGTTGTAAGAGCTTCCATAGGAATTGCCATTATTAGGAGGATAAGGCCTATAATTATTGTTGCTACCAAAATTATTCCTATAGGCATTGTTGTTGAAATTGTTGTTTCTAATGAAGTTCACATCAACTTGCTATTCTTGAGCAACCAAAGAGGCTAAAGGAACACTATTAGGATCTAGAGGAGCTTTCCCATTAACAAGCATAGCCATAATAACATCAATCTTTTTACTCAAAGAGGAAGTTTCCTCAACAGAATTTACCTTCTTACCATGTCGAGCTCTCTCAACACGCCATTCAGAGTAGTTAACCATCATATTATCAAGGAGCCTTGTTGCAACACCCAAGGTGAGGCCCATAAAAGTACCTCTAGAAGCTGAATCCAACAGATTTCTTGAGGAGAAGTTCAAACCTGCATAAAAAGTCTGGATAATCATCCAAGCAGTGAGTCCATGAGTAGGGCAATTCTTAACCAAAGATTTCATTCTTTCCCAAGCTGGAGCAACATGTTCACTATCAAGTTGTTTAAATTTCATAATGTCACTTCTCATAGATATAATCTTGGTAGGTGGATAGTACTTTCCAATAAAAGCATCTTTGCACTTAGTCTAAGAATCAATACTATTTTTAGGCAAAGAAAGCATCCATTCTTTAGCTTTTCCCCTCAAGGAGAAAGGAAAAAGCTTGAGCTTAATAATATCTCCATCTACATCCTTATACTTCTACATCTCACAAAGTTCAACAAAGCTATTAAGATGGGCAGCAGGATCAATAGAACCACACCAGAAAATTGCTCTCTCATCACAAGATTCAACAAAGCAGGCTTAATTTCATAAAAGGTAGCATCATGAGCAGGTGGAGCAATAGGAGTGCTAAGGAAATCATTGTTGTTGGTGCTAGTGAAGTCACACAACTTGGTGTTCTCAGCGGAGTTCATTTTGGCAAAGGTGGGAAGCCAAAAACAGTAGCAACAGCTAGAGCAGGAACTAATTTTTTGTGTTTTTTGAAAAGAGGCAAACAAAACCAAGCAAAAGAAACAAAGCAAACTAAAAACAAAGTAAAGAGAAAGGAAGTGAAGGACTCCCCTTGTGAAGACATCCTTGGCCTCCCCGGCAACGGCACCAGAAAAGCTTGATGGCTGCGCTGGTGCCTAATGGGGAGGAAGAGGTTGAAGTTGTCCTGTAGATCCCCAGCAACGACGCCAGAAAAGCTTGACGACTGTCTACGCACAGCCTGTTGGGAACATGGCATGAAGGATAAAAAAATTACAGTAGGGCAATTGACAGGAACTAAGCAAGGCATAACAATGCAATTACTAGTTAGAAAGATCCTATGAGACTCGATTGGGCAATACAACAAGATACATAGACCGCCATCCAACTGCATCTATGACTAGAAGTCCACCTTCAGGTTATCATCTGAACCCCCTCCAGTATTAAGTTGCAAGCAACAGACAACTGCTTTAAGCAAAGTGTGTAAGGTAAACAGTCCACATGTTCCATGAACAAGAGACCGTTGTTTCCTCCCTAGTAGCAACAACACATCTACAACCGAAGAGATTATTGTCACTTCCCTTGGAAACTAGAGGAATGAACCCACTATCGAGCATAAATACCCCCTCTTGGAGTCACTAGCAACTACTTGGCCAAGATAGCTACTAACAACGGAGAGCATGCAAGATCACAAACAACACAGACATGATAGAATCATAAAGACAAAACCATTAATCAAACCAACATAATAATCTCAATATCCATCGGATCCCCGCAAACACAACATGCATGATTACAAATAGATTAGATCTTGATCATGAACGGAGCTCACAAGATCTATACATGAAAGCACAAAGGAGGAGATACAACCATCTAGCTACTACATGGACCCATAGTCCAACGTGGAACTACTCACGCATCATACCGGAGAGAAGGCCTCCGGGATGATCTCCCCTCCGGCAAGGTGCCGAGAAGAACTTCAGATCCCCCCGATCTAGGGATGATGCTGGCGGCGGCTATAGACGGTTTCATGGATTTCTGATCAGGTACTCAGGGTTTCTGCATCGGGGGCTTCTTATAGGCGAAGGGGGATACCGAGGCGGCGGCCAGGGGCGCCAAACCCTAGCCAGGCGCGGGGTGGGGCCCACCCGCGCCTGGGGCTGGCTGGCCCCTCCCGCTCTCCTCTGGACTTCTTGTTCCCCACGAAAAGTAATTGACTTTGTCCTTTGTCCCTTCCAATTCCGAGAATATTTCTTTACTAACTTTTCTGAAACCAAAAACAGCAGAAAACAGGCATTTGGCACTGTTGTAACTTATTAATAGGTTAGTACCAGAAAACATGTAAAAAGCACCTCAAAGTGTGGACAAGTAAAGCAAAGTAGATACTAAACAAGCATGGAGCATAAAAAATTATAGATACGTTTCCAACGTATCATCCTCGCAAACACAACATGTATGATTACAAATATATGTTCTTGATCATGAACAGAGCTCACAAGATCTAAACATGATAGCACAAAGGAGGAGAAACAACCATCTAGCTACTGTATGGACCCATAGTCCAAGGGTGAACTACTCATGCATCATACCGGAGGCTGGTATGGTGATGAAGAAGGCCTCTGGGATGATATCTCCCCTCCGGCAGGGTGCCAAGAAGAGCTTCGGATACCCCCCAATCTAGGGATGATGGTGGCGACGGCTATGGACTGTGATGCAGCCCGTCCTACGACCGCTACTACATCTACTCCCACGAGCTCCCCAAGTGAACCCATGACTCGCGCCCGGGCCAAACTCCTTCAAGCTAAGGTGAACTCGCTCCTCTCCTTGTGTGACTTCGACACACCCTTGGATGGCTTGCTACTTCACACGCATACACTGTGCATCATCAGGTACGAAGAGAAGGACCCAAGGAACGGAGGAGACGCAACCAGTTGCTGCCAGACGCAAGCGATACTGCCGACCGGTACTACCGCCCTCCCCTACCGCTCGCCACAGGCACCTCCGACGGAAGCTCTAGCCGCTGCCAGACGCTAGCGGTACTGCCGACCGGTACTACCGGTCCAAGCGGTACTACCAGTCCAACAACCGGTACTACCGGACGGCGGTACGACCGCCCCCTCCTACCGCTCGCCACAGGCGCCTCCGACGAAAGCTCCAGGCCCTCAAGCGGTACTATCGCTCACGGAGCGGTACTACCGGTCACCACCGGTACTACCGGTTGTAGGACCGGTACTACCGGCCCCGACTGATCCTGAATGCCTAAGTGCGGCCCTGTGCCTTGTAAACCTACCTATAATTTACCTTTTCGTTCCGAAACTACCCCTGTTTTGTGGCTGGACTATATATAGCCCCCACCCTCTATTGTAAGCCCTTAGACTTGGATAATAATAGATATTAAGGAAACCCTTTGAGGAACTTATATCTATTGGTCTCATGCTCCTACCAAGGAGCACCGGATTATCCACCCACCTCTTGGATCTTGCCTAGTGCATTCAAGTTGTACAAGGCCTTGGGTTCTCGGTGTCTCGCCCCCAAGTAGTCAAGATCTCACCAAGCACCTCATCCCCCGTTGTTGGCGTGGAGAGCGAGCTTCGCCCAACACCGATCCTAGGGATTATGTTGGACCGGTTGCCACCGGCGTGAGGAGTAGGCGTGTATCATGTTTTGGTGTTTGTGTGTTCGTGGTTTTCATCGCTTTCCTCGATTTCATCCGCCGACCACCTCTCTCCCCTCGTTTCTCGTGGAATTTGTGAAAGATCGGGCCAACCCCAGGGTTACCCCATAACATATTGGTATCAAGAGCACGGTTAATCACGAATTTTCCCCCAATTTTTCTTTTATCCGCCTTAAAAACGAAAATCCTACCAAAAAGAGCGCCAATTTGCCTTCGGTAATATACCGAACACCCATGACAGTTTGGTGTTGGTCATGTTTTGTCCTCGGGAGAGGTTTAGTCAACGGATCCGCCACATTCAGATCTGTGTGTACTTTGCAAATCTTTATATCCCCATCTTGGATATGTTCTCGAATAGCGTGAAAACATAGCTTGATGTGCTTCAGCTTCTTGTGTGACCTTAGTTCTTGCGCATTGGCTATGGCGCCCATGTTATCACAGTAGATAGACATTGGGTCCAGCGCACTAGGAACCACACCCAGCTCTGTAATGAACTCTTTCATCCATATCGCTTCTTGTGAAGCCTCCGAAGCAGCCATGTATTCCGATTCAGTTGAAGATCTCGCCACAACGCTTTGCTTTGCACTCCTCCAGCTAACTGCTGCACCATTCAAAATAAATACGTATCCGGATTGTGATTTAGAATCATCCGGATCGGTGTTCCAACTAGCATCGGTGTAACCATTAACAACGAGTTGTTCATCACCTCCATAAGAAAGAACCATATCCTTAGTTCTTCTCAAGTACTTAAGGATGTTTTTGACCGCTGTCCAATGATCCACTCCTGGATCACTTTGATATCTGCTAGTTAAACTAACAGCATATGCAATGTCGGGTCTAGTACATAGCATGGCATACATTAGAGATCCTATGGCTGAGGCATAGGGAGTCTTACTCATCCTTTCTCTATCTTCTGCCGATGTCGGACTTTGAGTTTTACTCAAGGTCGTATTGGGCAACATGGGCAAGAACCCTTTCTTGCTTTCTTCCATTCCAAACCTCTTTAGAACTTTGTCCAAATATGTACTCTGTGACAATGATATTTGGCGTTTCGATCTATCTCTATAAATCTTTATGCCTAATATGTAAGCTGCTTCGCCAAGATCCTTCATTGAAAAACTATTATTCAAATATTCCTTGACACTATTAAGAAGGTCTACATCATTCCCAATCAACAATATGTCATCCACATATAGTATTAAGAATGCTACAGAGCTCCCACTCACTTTCTTGTAAATACAAGCTTCACCATAAGTTTGTATAAAACCAAAACTTTTGATTACCTTATCAAAACGTTGATTCCAACTTCGGGATGCTTGCTTCAATCCATAGATGGATCGTTGAAGTTTGTATACCTTGTTAGCATCTTTAGGATCGACAAAACCTTTGGGTTGCATCATATACAACTCTTCATCAATGTCTCCATTGAGGAATGTTGTTTTGACATCCATCTGCCATATCTCATAATCATAATATGCAGCGATTGCTAACATAATCCTCACAGACTTTAGCTTCGCTACTGGTGAGAAAGTCTCATCGTAGTCAACTCCTTGAATTTGTCGAAACCCTTTTGCGACAAGTCGAGCTTTATAGACAGTAACATTACCATCAGCATCTGTTTTCTTCTTGAAAATCCATTTGTTCTCGACAGCCTTCCGGCCATCCGGTAAGTCCACCAAAGTCCATACTTGGTTTTCGTACATGGATTCAATCTCGGATTTCATGGCTTCTTGCCATTTATTGGAATCTGGGCTCATCATCGCTTCCTCATATGTCTCGGGGTCATCGGTGTTGTCCACCAACATGACATTCATAACGGAATCATACCAATCTGGAGTGGTACGAGTTCTCGTTGACCTCCGAGGTTCTGTAGCAACTTCGACCGAAGTTTCATGATCACCATCATTAGCTCCCTCTCTTATTGGTGCAGGCACCACAGTAACTTCTTCCGGTGCTGCGCTACTCGCAATTTCGAGAGAAGGTTTGACAACCTCGTCGAGTTCTACTTTCCTTCCAGTCACTTCTTTCAAGAGAAATTCCTTCTCTAGAAAGGATCCATTCTTGGCAACGAAGATTTTGCCTTCGGATCTATGATAGAAGGTATACCCAATTGTTTCCTTCGGGTATCCTATGAAGACGCATTTTTCCGCTTTGGGTTCTAGCTTGTCCGGCTGTAACTTCTTTACATAGGCTTCGCATCCCCAAATTTTAAGGAACGACAATTTAGGTTTCTTCCCAAACCATAATTCATACGGTGTCGTTTCAACGGACTTAGATGGTGCCCTATTTAAAGTGAATGCGGATGTTTCTAATGCATAACCCCAAAATGATAGCGGTAAATCTGTAAGTGACATCATAGAACGAACCATATCTAAGAGAGTTCGATTACGACGTTCGGACACACCATTACGCTGTGGTGTTCCCGGCGGTGTCAATTGTGAAAGTATTCCGCATTTCTTCAAATGCTCGCCAAACTCGTAACTTAGATATTCACCTCCACGATCAGAACGTAGAAATTTAATCTTCTTGTTACGTTGATTCTCTACCTCACTTTGAAACTCCTTAAACTTCTCGAAAGTTTCGGACTTATGTTTCATGAAATAGATATACCCATATCTACTCAAGTCATCCGTGAAGGTAAGAACATAACGATAACCACCGCGCGATGCTACACTCATTGGACCACACACATCGGTATGTATGATTTCCAATAAGTCCGTAGCTCGCTCCATCATACCAGAAAATGGAGTCTTAGTCATTTTTCCCATCAGACATGCTTCGCATCTTTCAAGTGATTCAAAATCAAGTGATTCAAGAAGTCCATCAGAATGGAGTTTCTTCATACGTTTCACTCTAATGTGACCAAGACGACAGTGCCACATATAGGTCGAATTATCGCTTGATTTCAAACGTTTAGCCTCAATGTTGTTGATATGTGTATTTCCACTATCGAGATTCAATAAGAATAGACCATCTATCAAAGGTGCATGTGCTTAAAACATATTACTCATATAAATCGAACAACCATTATTCTCGGACTTAAACAAGTAACCGTCTCGCAATAAACAAGATCCCGATATAATGTTCATGCTCAACGCAGGAACCAAATAACAATTATTTAAGTATAAAACTAATCCCGATGGTAGATGAAGGGGTAGCGTGCCGACCGCGATCACATCAACCTTTGATCCATTTCCCACGCGCATCGTCACCTCGTTCTTCGCTAGCTTCCGTTTATTCTATAGCACCTGTTTCGAGTTACAAATATGAGCAACCGAACTAGTATCAAATACCCAGGCACTACTACGAGTACTAGTGAGATACACATCAATAACATGTATATCAGATATACCTTTCTTCTTGATGTTGCCGTTCTTCAAATCCGCCAAGTACTTAGGGCAATTCCGCTTCCAGTGACCTTCTCCCTTGCAGTAAAAACACTCAGTATCAGGCTTAGGTCCAGCCTTGGTCTTCTTCGCCGGCGTGATAACTTTCTTACCACCCTTCTTGAAGTGTCCCTTTTGCTTAGACTTGCCTTTCTTGAATTTGGTGGTCTTATTGACCAACAACACTTGGTGCTCTTTCTTGATCTCCACTTCTGCAGATTTCAACATGGCAAAGAGTTCTGGCAACGTCTTGTTCATGTTCTGCATGTTGTAGTTCATCACAAAGTTCTTGTAACTTGGTGGTAGTGATTGGAGGACACGGTAAATCCCCAAAGCATTAGGAATCACTATACCCAAGCTTTGAAGTTTGTTTGCGTGCCCAGACATCTTAAGCACATGCTCACTGATGGAGCTGCCCTCTTCCATCTTGCAGTTAAAGAACTTTTCAGAAGCCTCATAGCTTTCAATTGCCGCATGAGTCTCAAAAATCAATTTGAGATCCTCGACAATATCATATGGGTCTGAATCTTCAAACCTTTTCTGAAGCTCCGATTCCAAACCATACAAGATAGCACACTGAACTATGGAGTACTGATTCTTCCGAGCGAGGTAAACATTCTTTACTTCATCGGGAGCATCATCTGCAGGTGGGTCACCCAGCGGTGCATCCAGCACATAGGTCAAATTACCAGCTATGAGGACAATCCTCAAATTGCGGAACCAATCCGCGAAGTTGCTTCCATTGTTTTTCAACTTTTCTTTCTCTAGGAACGCATTAAAATTGATGGTAGGGGCTGCCATTGATCTACAACATATTTGCAATAGTTTAGACTAAGTTTATGACAAATTGAGTTCTAATTAATTAATAAAGTTAATCTAGGTGAACTCCCACTCAAAACAATATCCCTCACATTGTTTTAGTGATCACACGAACCAAATCCACTACATCAACACCGATCATCACGAGAGTTGATATAGTTTCAATGGCGAACAATCGTCATGTTCATCATATCTACTATATGATTCATGCTTTACCTTTCGGTGATCCGTGTTCCGAGACCATGTCTGTACATGCTAGGCTCGTCAAGATCAAACCTTAGTTTCCGCATGAGCAAATCTGGCTTGCTCACGTTGTATACACTTGCGGAATCTAACACACCCGATCATCACGTGGTGCTTCGAAACAACAAGCTTTAGCAACGGTGCTAACTAAGGGTGAACACTTTATGACTTGAAATTCATGTGCATGAGGGATCATCTTATAATGCTACCGTCGTCTACTAAGCAATACAAGATGCATAAAGGATTAACATCACATGCAATTCAATATATATATGTGATATGATATGGCCTTTCTTCTTTGTGCTTCCGATATCCATCTTCAAGCACGAACATGATCTCCATCATCACCGGCATTGCATCAAGGTCAATGACGCCTCTCCATGGTTGTCGTCCACCGGCTTCAACTATTACAACTACTTTGAATAGACACGCGGGTCTTAACATAAATTAAAGACAACCATATGGCTCATGCCGGTTGCCAACTTACAATAAGGAACATTGCATACATCAAATATAATCACAATCATGGCCATATCACATCACTGCACACCCCTGCAAAACAAAGTTAGACGCCTCTACTTTCTTTGCATGTTTTACGTGGTTTGGGGCTTTCTATAAGTGTTGTTCTAACTTACGAACAAGAACCACAACATTGATACTAGCATTGTTGATCACCCGTTGTAAATTGGATCTTAACTACGCTAGGAGAAACAGGCACCCGCAAAGCCACTTATGCAATACAAGTTGCATGTCAATCGTGGAGCAAGTCTCATGAACGATGTCATGTAAGGTTAGCCCGGGCCGCTTCATCCCAACATACCGCAAGATGCAAAGTACACAAGAAGCAATCGACAATAAAAGCATCAACGCCCACAATGACCATTGTGTTCTACTCGTGCAACAGATCTACATATAGACACGGCTCTGATACCACTGTAGGGGTTCGTAGCATGGAAAACAAAAATTTTCTATCGCATACAAACAAACAAGCCAAGATCTATCTACTAGATTGTAGCAACGAGTCGATGGAATAACTTACCCTCGAAGATTCCAAAGTGTTTAACGAGAGCGGATTCTCGTGGGTGATGTAGTCGTACTCTTCCCGATCTCAAGATCGCGTAGACGATCCTTCTGGCGCTGCATTCCGGCAGCGCTCCCGCAGTCGGTCACACGTTCGGTACTCGACGAAGACCTTCCTCTCCCTTGTTCCAGCAGGCAGCGGAGGTTGTAGCACTCTCCTCGCGATTCCGGCAGCACAACGGCGTGGTACCGGAAGTAGAGGGGAGATCCCGCAGGGCTTCGCCTTAAGCCGGAGCGAGTATGGTGGAGTATGAGAGGGCTATTAGTGGTCTAGGGATTAGACCCACCAATTAGAAGGCTCTAAACCGAAGGCTAGGTCGATTAGAAGCTCTAAACCAAAACGGCTCTAAACCGGAGATTAGAGGATAGGAACTTGTGTGTCTAGAGGAGGGGGCCCTGCCCCTCCTTTTATAGGTGGAGGGGGCCGGCCAAGGGGAGGGAGTCCCTACCCAAGTCAGACTAGGGTGGCGCGCTGGCTTGGAGAGGAGGGACTCCTCCCCCAAGTCGGTTTTGCCTCCTCTTGCTTGTTTCCCACAGTTTCCTGTTTTAGCCGTTTGACTTTTCAAACTTGCTATTTGACTTTTCAATTTAGGATTCAATTTAATCCTTTATTTGGAACAGCGAGAACACTTAGTACATGATGCAATCATTCCAATATGCAATGACACATTCATGTACCCCTCCCCCCCGGAGTGCCGGACATTCCGGAACCTTCTAGAACATTCCCGATGAAAACACCGGAATCATTTCCGAACTCCGAAACGGGACTTTCCTTATATGAATCTTATTCTCCGGACCATTCCGGATCACCTCGTGATATCCCGGATCCCATCCGAGACTCCGAACAACATTCGGTCTCTTTCTCATACTACCATAACTACTCAAACAACGTCGAATCCTTAAGTGTGTCTCCCTACGGTTCGTGAATTATGCGGACATGATCGAGACACTTCTCCGAACAATAACCAATAGAGGAATCTGGAAATTCATATGGCTCCCACATATTTCTACGATTACTTTGCGATCGAATGAACCACTTACATACGATACCAATTTCCCTTTGTCTCACGATATTTTACTTATCCGAGGTTATGATCGTCGGTATCTCTGCATACCTAGTTCAACCTCGTTACTGATAAGTACTCTTTTCTCGTTCCTGTGATATGTGATCCCTTGTGAGCCAGTCACATGCTTGCAAGCTAATTGGATGACATTTCACCGAGAGGGCCCAGAGTATATCTATCTGTCATATGGATGGACAAATCCCACTCTTGATCCATGTGTCTCAACCAATACTTTCCGAACACTCAAAGCCACCTTTATAGCCACCCAGTTACGGTGTGGTGTTTGATGTCATCAAAGCATCCATCCGGTAAAGGTGATATGCATGATCTCATGGTCGAAGGAATTAGGTTACTATGTATCAGAAAGCATATAGCAATTGAACTATTGAAATGACTTGATCTTTATGCTACGCTTATCTATAGGAGTATGTCCACCATATCATTCTCCTAATGATATGATCTTTTTGTTGATAACATCTCAATGTTCATGATAGGGAAACCACAATCATTAATCAACCAACAAGCTAGTGAAGTATAGAGGCTATACTAGGGACTTCAAATTAAGTTTACAAATCACACAAGTATCAATGTTTCTGTGTTAATACTATTATAGCATGAATGTAAATATTTATCATAAACACAAAGATATAATAATAACTACATTTATTATTGCCTCTAGGGCATATCTCCAACAGTACTACCGGTCACCACCGGTACTACCGGTTGCAGGACCGGTACTACCGGCCCCGACTGATCCTGAATGCCTAAGTGCGGCCCTGTGCCTTGTAAACCTACCTATAATTTACCTTTTCGTTCCGAAACTACCCCTGTTTTGTGGCTGGACTATATATAGCCCCCACCCTCTATTGTAAGCCCTTAGACTTGGATAATAATAGATATTAAGGAAACCCTTTGAGGAACTTATATCTATTGGTCTCATGCTCCTACCAAGGAGCACCGGATTATCCACCCACCTCTTGGATCTTGCCTAGTGCGTTCAAGTTGTACAAGGCCTTGGGTTCTCGGTGTCTCGCCCCCAAGTCGTCAAGATCTCACCAAGCACCTCATCCCTCGTTGTTGGCGTGGAGAGCGAGCTTCGCCCAACACCGATCCTAGGGATTATGTTGGACCGGTTGCCACCGGCGTGAGGAGTAGGCGTGTATCGTGTTTTGGTGTGTGTGTGTTCGTGGTTTTCATCGCTTTCCTCGATTTCATCCGCCGACCACCTCTCTCCCCTCGTTTCTCGTGGAATTCGTGAAAGATCGGGCAAACCTCAGGGTTACCCCATAACAGACTGTTTCGTGGATATATGATCGGTTGCTTAGGGTTTTTGCATCGGGTGACTTTATAGGCGAAGAGGCAAGGAAGGAGGGCGGCCAAGGGGCCCACACCATAGGGCGGCGCGCCCTAGGGTGGACCTGCGTGGCCCTAGGGTGTGTCCACCCTGTGGCCCCCCTTTGGCTACCCTTCGATCTCTGTGTTCCCTTCGGTAAAATATTGACTCTAAGTTTTGTCCCGTCCAATTCCGAGAATATTTCCTTACTAGCTTTTCTAAAACCAAAAACAGCAGAAACAGGCAACTGGCACTACGGCATCTTGTTAAAAGGTTAGTCCCATAAAATGTATAAAAATACCTCCAAGTGTAGACAAAGCATAGCAAAGTAGATACTAAACAAGCATGGAACATGAAAAATTATATATATGTTTACGACGTATCAAGCATCCCCAAGCTTAACTCCTGCTCGTCCTCGAGTAGCTAAGTGATAAAAAGAATAATTTTTGAGGTGAAATGCACCATCACAATCTTGATCAAACCATTTGGAAAGCATTGAAAGCAAGGATCAAAGTACTCTAAACATGAGCAAGAAAGACGTAGTTCTAACAATAAGACATAGCAACTATGTTGCAACATGAAAGGATACAAACAAAGATCATGAATAAAAACGCATTGAAAGACGTTTGTTTGTTTCACATATAGAAAAAATAGCATAGTGGTATTCATCTTGTCCCTCATGGAGTAGCAAAACATAAATGCATAGGACACCTTCAAAGTTCATAAGAGTGACTAGATACAAATAGTTCAAGAACAAGAAATATCAACATTATGAATCAATCAACAAGTTTTGGGAAAATGCACATAAAACTAAGAATGACAACTATGCTCTCTTAATTGGTGCATAAAGATAGAAGGTGGAGACTCAATATAAAAGTAAGAATAAAGGCCCTTCACAGGGAAGCAGGGATTTCAAGTTTCATAAAGAGCTTCCAAAAACTATGGTACTTATTAGCTTTCAGCTCTCATTGCCCCTATCATAAGCATCTTGAAGCGATTAAGGTTAAAGTGAAACAAATATGGAGTATATGCTTGACAAATAATAAGTTGACAATCTCATGTCCCTTGAGTATGAGGGTCGTTCCTCATGCTACTCAACTTTAGTCACAAGCAAGTTCTTGTCATTGTAAGTATATGTGTATCATAGAGAACCGCCAACGGGGTACCCCTTGACCCATGACACAGGAGCTATCCCATATTAAAATGACAAGGCAACAGATAGTGAGCATCTTAGCGATCCTTTTATTTACCATGAGCATGGTGCATTTTTTTTCTCTTTTTATATATATTTTTTCTGAGGATGCTTCATGGATTGCTCATTATGGTGATGCTGCAAGTTTCCACTATGATTAGGCATGGCTTAGGCTAGCCGCTCAGGCATTTCTCTAACACATATATAATACTCCATGAACTTACAGGCTCCCCTTTTATTTCACACTATCGATATCTATAAACAAAAGATCATGATATCAACTTGGTAATATGTACACGTGTTGAAAGTGGTCCCCATGACAGCATGGTTCTGCTAATTCCCAACTTATAAGTGCAAGAATATACAACATAGATGACACAATGGTTCAAGTTTATTAGGGGCAAGAAAAATAAAGTGTGCCATCAAGTTTGTGAGAGCTTTAATCACTAATTTTCACATAACAAGTTTAATTTAGAAGATAGATAAAAGAAGAATATACTTGAAATGGTGTAACACACCATGCATAGGAATTTATAGTGGACTCTTTGGAATAACTTGGTTTCTTGGGAGTTGGATGCATGAGTAGAGCTTACTCAATACAAGTGGAGGCTAGCAAAAGACTGGTAGCGACCAACTAAGAGAGCAATACTGGCCATAATCATGCAGAGTGACAAAACATTATCAATCAAAGCATAAAGTTGTATCACATGTCAAAAACTAAATGATCATAGAGGCTAAGGTGACTGGTTCATAGACATAACATGGGGTGAGCATGTGCCAAGTAAACCCAAACAAACCATCAAAGGAGAATATCACAATATTATGTTTTTGTATGCTAAAACAACGCATGATTGTTTCAAGGCACATTAAGAAATCTAAAATGTTTGGAACAAATCATGCTAAAGCAATAATCACTAATGATAAGGTCAAAACAACATCTTGCATGACATGATAAAGTCTAAGCCACAGTGTAGGGGTCCCAATCTTGGATAAGATAGAGCCTCCTGTGTTTACAATGCTAGTACCTGGATCAATAGCTAGCATCCACAGTTAAGATGTAATATCAAGAAACAAAGGTCATAATATAACTTTATAACCAGGAATAACATAGATTTATTACATCTTACATAGCTCATATGGCTATTACATTACATTGCAGCGGAATAACTATAAGCATGGGGTCCATCATCTTCAAAGTGCCACAGGCAGATGTTGGTTGTAGACTTTGTAATCCTAATCAATCAATCTTCACTAAAAACAATCAAACCTGCAACATACAAGTTACAGCCACAAAGGGTCAATACATTTGGATTGTATTGGCAAGTGATACTATGGTAGTATAGTGGAGTCTATCATCTATATGCATTTGGCTAAGTGGAGTTGAGGCTTGCATTGCTCAAAATAGATTTTTCTTATCATTTTGAAAATACTAAGTTTTTGCTTGACAAAATCATTTTTCTCAATCAAAGATTTCAAGATCCTTGTACCAAGCCATCTCTCCATCAATGATTGAAGAATTCAAACAACCCTTGTTCAAACCACAAGATTTTAATTTAGAAATTGGAACGATGAGATTCTTGATTGCTTCCATGTCTTGATGCTCAAATTGTCCTTTACCAGGGACATGGCTAAGTACTTAGATTTTACACTCTGCAGAGGTGGTGCACTTTACCCACAAGACTTGGTTTCCCAAGACAAAATCTTTCAGAAGCTTTCCCTTAGACCAAAATGGACGCGTTCCAACCTATCAAACACTACCACCCACTGTCCATATGGCTAAGTTCTTGCAACCTATATGATCATGGCAGAGCCCATATTGCCAAGTGGTTGCACTTGAAGCTTCTCAACATTTGACATCTCAAATCCCTTTGTTTCCTGGGTGGCATTCCACAAGTGAGATACACAATCCAAGCCTATGGCATTGTGAACCACTCAACCATTCTCCACCAAGCAAGCCCATTCCACCCAGGGGATTCATTAACTTAGTTGTTTTATTAAACAAAACATAAGTCCTCAGACTTAGAATATTTTTCCATAGTGTGAATATATATTCCACCCATGTTTTCTATTAGCTAGGCTAAGATTGGTAGTAATAGGAAACTTAACTTAGGAAAATCCTTCTAAGGATTCATCTACTAGGTTTTCCTATAGCAAGATCTATACTTAGCAAAATCCATGCAAGTTTTACTTAGCAAAATCACTAATGCATAGAGAAAGTAATGGGACAAAAAGTATGAAGCATCACTTGCCTTTTTGGTAGGGAATGGTGGTTCACTCCTTGATCTTTCTAGTCTCACACTTCACTACAAATCAATCAAGCAAACACAAATTCAATTCACATTCCAAACCAAGTCAAACAAACAATTATTCACACACACAAAGTAATGGAATCTAAGTCATGCATGGGAGCATGCACAAGATAGTTTTATTTTGCAAAGGGGCCTCTATTGGGTTTCTAAGCTTTGTAAGTTCCAAATTGGTAATTTACCAAAGTGGCAAAGTCATTAGTTAGAGGGTTTTGTCCAAAACTATTTTTTTAAATCCATTTATCATTTCATGTGGTGAAAAATGTTTTTATTAAGGCAAAACTCTTAAGTTGTTCACCAAATGAGTTGCTATTGCAAAACTTGGTGTTTTTAGGATCAGTAGGTTTGGTCCAAACCATTTTCTCAAAGTTTTCTTTCCATAAACATTTTTATAATGAAATCAACAATTTTATTTGGCTAGAAAGGGACTAAACTAATTAATCCATTCCAAACTTTTCCAAATTCATTTTCCAAACCATGGGTTGGTTCTTAGGGTCAGTAAGGTCACAACCATCCAAAATGCAAGGGTTTAATCCTTAAATTCAATTTTAAACAATTTTTATATTCTAAACGAGCATACAAATGTTTCTGCAAATTCAAACAAGCTAACAGATACTATTTGCTAAACTAAGGCCATGGTTGGTTAGGGCTTGTTCTCCTGATTTCATTGATATAAAATTTGCAAAATTTGGACGTGTGGTTTGAAAGTTACAAAGGTTTGAAGTTTGCAAATAAATCTGATTCAAAAATCTGTTTTCACTCAAACACTGGCCACGCGTCGAGCCGTGATTGGCCGATACCGATTCGTCTGGATCGCGTGCTGCAGCGCGTTGGATGAAGTCATATCGTGCGGCCCTGAACGCGTACCCTTTCACGTTTAAGTGAATCTTTCGCAGCCAACGGATCTGCATCTAACGGTCGCTGCGCGTTTGACCTAA
This sequence comes from Avena atlantica, assembly GCA_910589765.1. Classification (NCBI taxonomy): domain Eukaryota; kingdom Viridiplantae; phylum Streptophyta; class Magnoliopsida; order Poales; family Poaceae; genus Avena; species Avena atlantica. The sequence goes on from OU342735.1 coordinate 29,621,604, forward strand.
AAGGAGCGGCGCTAAAGGCGGCTGTGCGGCGGTGACGGGCAGACGGCGGCGGCGTTGGCGAGGCAGGAAGTGAGGAAGAGGGGGAGGATGCTCACCGGGTTCGTGAAGCGACGCTGACGCTCAACGTGGGACTGGTCCGTCGAGGGGCGCACGGGGACGGGCGGAATTCCTCGCCGGAGTTGGTTCTGGCGACGGACGTGCTCGGTCGAGGTCGAAGACGGCTCTGTGGTTCACCAGGAGGCAAGATAAGGTCGTGATCAGATGCAGGAGACCATGGAGATGACGTGTGCGTGAACGGAAGGGGTCGGGGTGGTCTAGAATCACCGGAGGAGCTCGACGGAGGCGAGACAGACGGCGGCGCTCAGAATTTTTGTCGAAGACGGCTTCCTGGGGTGCCCGCGGTTGAACGAAGTGTACTAGGAGATGCTCCAAAGAGTGGGGAGGCTGCTAGGTTGCATAGGAAGGCAGGAGGTGGAGTGTGTTGGCCGGAATCGGCGAGAACGGTCGTCGGAGACAGAGGAAGTGCTGGGCAAAATTCTCCGGCCTGGGGGCGTGTCGAGGAGGGGCGTCTGGGGGAAACGGAAGAGGGGAGGCTGGCGCTTAAGTGTGCTTGATGGCGGCGAGTTATGGTGGTCGTGTTAAGGCGTAATCAAGCCACGAATCAATAGCCTGCAACGGTGGCGAAGGGAGGAAGAACGGGTCGTGGGAGTGGGGAAGGAGAACAGTGGAGTGGGGCCGTTGCGTCAGTGGGAAAAGAGGGAGAGGGAGGGTCCACCTGTCAGCTGCTCGGCGGGTGCTTTCTGCGGTGAAGAAAACGGTTCGGGGGAGAAAAGGAGCTGGGCTGGAATGGGCTGTTGATGGGTTAGTTAGGCCAGATTGATGGGCTGTTCTATTTTTTTCCTGTTTAATTCTTTTTCTTTTTCTATTTCTATTTCCTGATTGTTATTTCAAACAATTATTCAAGTATTCAAATAATTCAACAATTCAAACAATCATTAAACTTTGCATTGTGTTTTTGGTTCTGTTCATCAACATAATCCAACACTTCAAAATAAAATAATCTTTTTAGGTTCCATTTATTAAATAAAATGGACTATGGTTTATTAATAAAATAGAGTTTGGCTTAATTAATAAAATCCCCATTGGAAATCCAAATATTTTCAAGAACCAAATCAGTAGGTTTCCTTTGGAAATAAAGAATATTTGGAAAACTTGTTTAAAATAATATAATCCTTTTAATTTAGGGTCCATTAATAATTAAATAAAATGGACCTTAGTTATTAAATCAAATAGGGTTTGATTTTATTAATAAAATCTTTATTTGAAACCTAAATATTTTCAAAATCAAATTAATAGGTTTAATTTGGGAAATACTTAATTTTTTGGAAACTTGTTTTAAAACAAAATAATCTTTTATTTTAGTGTCCATTATTAATTACATTTAATAGATTTTTATTATTAAATCAAATAGGATTTGTTTTATTGGGATATTTATTTGAAATCTAAAATAAAGCCTAAAACACTTTAGTAGGTTTTATTTGTGAATATCAATTATTTGGAAAACTTATTTTAAATAATTTAACAAGTTTTGATGTTTCAATTAAATTGGTAAAACCTTTTATTTGTATAAAATTTGGTTATTAGGTCCTTATTAATTTATTTAAATAATCCTTTGTTTATTTTTATTCAAAACAAAATGTACTAATTCCAAAGCTTGGCCAAGGTTTTAATTTGGCTTTATAAAATAATCCTTATTTATAAATCCATCTTTTCTTTTGAATACCAAATCCTTTTATTAAAAGATCTAAAATAGTATTTCCAAAATATTTTATTTTCCTTTGTTAATTGTTTTATGTTTTTAAATCCTTTTGAGATTTAATTGTTCAAAATAGGTTTGAAGATTTCTATTGGAATTCAAAAAGTTTCTTCTGGCTCTAAAAATCAAACAAAGTTTTATTTTATTCATTTATTTTCACATTACAAGATTTGGAAAATCTTGGGATGTGACAGGCTACCACCCTTAAAATAAATCTCGTCCCGAGATTTGGCAAGGCTAGGATTACAAGCAGGTTCAAAACAACTAGGGTACTACCACCCTTAAAAAATTTCAAACAAAAAATTACACATTATCCTTCTTGGGATTCTGGGAAAAATTTCTCTAAGCAAACAGTTGCATTGTGTCCTTGGTTTCCATTCTTGACTCATGGGCCAAGGTTGAGATCCTTCATAGACTGATTTAACTTGTTCTTCATCTTTTCTGGACAATTGCTTGCATAGTGGCCTAGTTCCTTGCATTTGAAACACATCACTTGGCTGATATCTTTCTTTTCCTTTGGTATCATTGCCTTTTGTTTGTTTCTTTGGTTCTTCTTCTTTTCTGGGCATTCATTGGCATAGTGTCCCATCTCTTTGCAATTGTAACATTGCTCTTGAGTAATATCCTTCTTGTTAGGGTTGGGGCATTTCTTCTTCTTCTTGGGTCTCTCCAAAGCTAGGAGTTCTTCCAGTTCATGTTCTTCATAGGTGGGAGATCTTTCTCTCTTCTTGGGGCATTGATCTTCATGTTCCTTGGGTGAATGATCCTTGTATCCACAAGTATTGCTAACTTGGGTTCCTTCTAGGTTAACATCTTTGTCATCCTTGTTGTCATTAGCTATTTGGGAAAAGTTTTCTCCCATGTTGATCATTTGAGTAACCAATCCTTGCAACAATTGGGATTGAAGTTTCAAAATCCTTTGTATATCTGGGTCTAGTCCATTGTTGTTGGCTAAAAGCTGAGTTGTCTCTTGGCTCAACTGGTTTTGGGTTGCTATAAGTTCTCTCATGTTGTCTTCTTGGTTGGTGTTGGTGTCATCAACCTTGGAGTCTTTTGAGGTAGTCATCTGTTTGGGTTGAATTGGGATTAGAATAGGCAAAATATTTCTAAGGAAATATTTCTAATCACACACATCACAATTCACACAAGCAATGTTCAAGCAATCACAAACAAACATTTCACTCAAACAAGGTTCAAGCACATACTTAGGCAACAAAATATTTTTGTTACACCACATAAGTTGGTGGTTTTGTCTTAGCTAAAATATGGTGGTCCATCTATATGGTTTACTTGTGATCTTTCCTTCCTTCTTGATTCTTCTTGTATGAGATCTTGGTTTCTTGAGAAAAACTCTTGGTCACAATTCTTCAAAGTTGTTGATGGCTCCTTCTTATTTTGCATTCCCTTAGTCTCTAAATCTTGAGTAGGTTTTCCTTGTTTCACTTGTGGTCCTTAGTAGTTTCCAAGTTGGAAGTCCTTGGTGAACATGCTGAAGATGTTGAAGTCATTAGAGTTGAAGATGTTGAAGTCATTAGAGTTGAAGAAGTTGAAGAAGTTCTTTGCACAAAGTGTAGTCCTTGGTCATGGGTAGGTTTTTCCATCAAGTTGAAGTAGAAGAGAAGTAGAGTTGAAACCCAAAATGGTTGAGGAAAGAGTTTACAAGTGTTTTTGTAATTAAGTTTTTGGAACAAATATAACTCCTATTTTTCTAAGGGTTTTTGTCCAATCCTAGGGTTTACAAATCCTACAGGCAACACAATGCTCTGATACCATATGTAGGGGTCCCAATCTTGGATAAGATAGAGCCTCCTGTGTTTACAATGCTAGTCCCTGGATCAATAGCTAGCATCCACAGTTAAGATGTAATATCAAGAAACAAAGGTCATAATATAACTTTATAACCAGGAATAACATAGATTTATTACATCTTACATAGCTCATATGGCTATTACATTACATTACAGCGGAATAACTATAAGCATGGGGTCCATCATCTTCAAAGTGCCTCAGGCAGATGTTGGTTGTAGACTTTGTAATCCTAATCAATCAATCTTCACTAAAAAACAATCAAACCTGCAACATACAAGTTACAGCCACAAAGGGTCAATACATTTGGATTGTATTGGCAAGTGATACCATGGTAGTATAGTGGAGTCTATCATCTATATGCATTTGGCTAAGTGGAGTTGAGGCTTGCATTGCTCAAAATAGATTTTTCTTATCATTTTGAAAATACTAAGTTTTTGCTTGACAAAATCATTTTTCTCAATCAAAGATTTCAAGATCCTTGTACCAAGCCATCTCTCCATCAATGATTGAAGAATTCAAACAACCCTTGTTCAAACCACAAGATTTTAATTTAGAAATTGGAATGATGAGATTCTTGATTGCTTCCATGTCTTGATGCTCAAATTGTCCTTTACCAGGGACATGGCTAAGTACTTAGATTTTACACTCTGCAGAGGTGGTGCACTTTACCCACAAGACTTGGTTTCCCAAGACAAAATCTTTCAGAAGCTTTCCCTTAGACCAAAATGGACGCGTTCCAACCTATCAAACACTACCACCCACTGTCCATATGGCTAAGTTCTTGCAACCTATATGATCATGGCAGAGCCCATATTGCCAAGTGGTTGCACTTGAAGCTTCTCAACATTTGACATCTCAAATCCCTTTGTTTCCTGGGTGGCATTCCACAAGTGAGATACACAATCCAAGCCTATGGCATTGTGAACCACTCAACCATTCTCCACCAAGCAATCCCATTCCACCCAGGGGATTCATTAACTTAGTTGTTTTATTAAACAAAACATAAGTCCTCAGACTTAGAATATTTTTCCATAGTGTGAATATATATTCCACCCATGTTTTCTATTAGCTAGGCTAAGATTGGTAGTAATAGGAAACTTAACTTAGGAAAATCCTTCTAAGGATTCATCTACTAGGTTTTCCTATAGCAAGATCTATACTTAGCAAAATCCATGCAAGTTTTACTTAGCAAAATCACTAATGCATAGAGAAAGTAATGGGACAAAAAGTATGAAGCATCACTTGCCTTTTTGGTAGGGAATGGTGGTTCACTCCTTGATCTTTCTAGTCTCACACTTCACTACAAATCAATCAAGCAAACACAAATTCAATTCACATTCCAAACCAAGTCAAACAAACAATTCTTCACACACACAAAGTAATGGAATCTAAGTCATGCATGGGAGCATGCACAAGATAGTTTTATTTTGCAAAGAGGCCAAACGGAAGAGGGGAGGCTGGCGCTTAAGTGTGCTTGATCGCGGCGAGTTATGGTGGTCGTGTTAAGGCGTAATCAAGCCACGAATCAATAGCCTGCAACGGTGGCGAAGGGAGGAAGAACGGGTCGTGGGAGTGGGGAAGGAGAATAGTGGAGTGGGGCCGTTGCGTCAGTGGGAAAAGAGGGAGAGGGAGGGTCCACCTGTCAGCTGCTCAGCGGGTGCTTTCTGCGGTGAAGAAAACGGTTCGGGGGAGAAAAGGAGCTGGGCTGGACTGGGCTGTTGATGGGTTAGTTGGGCCAGATTTATGGACTGTTCTATTTTTTTCCTGTTTAATTCTTTTTCTTTTTCTATTTCTATTTCCTGATTGTTATTTCAAACAATTATTCAAGTATTCAAATAATTCAACAATTCAAACAATCATTAAACTTTGCATTGTGTTTTTGGTTCTGTTCATCAACATAATCCAACACTTCAAAATAAAATAATCTTTTTAGGTTCCATTTATTAAATAAAATGGACTATGGTTTATTAATAAAATAGAGTTTGGCTTAATTAATAAAATCCCCATTGGAAATCCAAATATTTTCAAGAACCAAATCAGTAGGTTTCCTTTGGAAATAAAGAATATTTGGAAAACTTGTTTAAAATAATATAATCCTTTTACTTTAGGGTCCATTAATAATTAAATAAAATGGACCTTAGTTATTAAATCAAATAGGGTTTGATTTTATTAATAAAATCTTTATTTGAAACCTAAATATTTTCAAAATCAAATTAATAGGTTTAATTTGGGAAATACTTAATTTTTTGGAAACTTGTTTTAAAACAAAATAATCTTTTATTTTAGTGTCCATTATTAATTACATTTAATAGATTTTTATTATTAAATCAAATAGGATTTGTTTTATTGGGATATTTATTTGAAATCTAAAATAAAGCCTAAAACACTTTAGTAGGTTTTATTTGTGAATATCAATTATTTGGAAAACTTATTTTAAATAATTTAACAAGTTTTGATGTTTCAATTAAATTGGTAAAACCTTTTATTTGTATAAAATTTGGTTATTAGGTCCTTATTAATTTATTTAAATAATCCTTTGTTTATTTTTATTCAAAACAAAATGTACTAATTCCAAAGCTTGGCCAAGGTTTTAATTTGGCTTTATAAAATAATCCTTATTTATAAATCCATCTTTTCTTTTGAATACCAAATCCTTTTATTAAAAGATCTAAAATAGTATTTCCAAAATATTTTATTTTCCTTTGTTAATTGTTTTATGTTTTTAAATCCTTTTGAGATTTAATTGTTCAAAATAGGTTTGAAGATTTCTATTGGAATTCAAAAAGTTTCTTCTGGCTCTAAAAATCAAACAAAGTTTTATTTTATTCATTTATTTTCACATTACAAGATTTGGAAAATCTTGGGATGTGACAGGCTACCACCCTTAAAATAAATCTCGTCCCGAGATTTGGGAAGGCTAGGATTACAAGCAGGTTCAAAACAACTAGGGTACTACCACCCTTAAAAAATTTCAAACAAAAAATTACACATTATCCTTCTTGGGATTCTGGGAAAAATTTCTCTAAGCAAACAGTTGCATTGTGTCCTTGGTTTCCATTCTTGACTCATGGGCCAAGGTTGAGATCCTTCATAGACTGATTTAACTTGTTCTTCATCTTTTCTGGACAATTGCTTGCATAGTGGCCTAGTTCCTTGCATTTGAAACACATCACTTGGCTGATATCTTTCTTTTCCTTTGGTATCATTGCCTTTTGTTTGTTTCTTTGGTTCTTCTTCTTTTCTGGGCATTCATTGGCATAGTGTCCCATCTCTTTGCAATTGTAACATTGCTCTTGAGTAATATCCTTCTTGTTAGGGTTGGGGCATTTCTTCTTCTTCTTGGGTCTCTCCAAAGCTAGGAGTTCTTCCAGTTCATGTTCTTCATAGGTGGGAGATCTTTCTCTCTTCTTGGGGCATTGATCTTCATGTTCCTTGGGTGAATGATCCTTGTATCCACAAGTATTGCTAACTTGGGTTCCTTCTAGGTTAACATCTTTGTCATCCTTGTTGTCATTAGCTCTTTGGGAAAAGTTTTCTCCCATGTTGATCATTTGAGTAACCAATCCTTGCAACAATTGGGATTGAAGTTTCAAAATCCTTTGTATATCTGGGTCTAGTCCATTGTTGTTGGCTAAAAGCTGAGTTGTCTCTTGGCTCAACTGGTTTTGGGTTGCTATAAGTTCTCTCATGTTGTCTTCTTGGTTGGTGTTGGTGTCATCAACCTTGGAGTCTTTTGAGGTAGTCATCTGTTTGGGTTGAATTGGGATTAGAATAGGCAAAATATTTCTAAGGAAATATTTCTAATCACACACATCACAATTCACACAAGCAATGTTCAAGCAATCACAAACAAACATTTCACTCAAACAAGGTTCAAGCACATACTTAGGCAACAAAATATTTTTGTTACACCACATAAGTTGGTGGTTTTGTCTTAGCTAAAATATGGTGGTCCATCTATATGGTTTACTTGTGATCTTTCCTTCCTTCTTGATTCTTCTTGTATGAGATCTTGGTTTCTTGAGAAAAACTCTTGGTCACAATTCTTCAAAGTTGTTGATGGCTCCTTCTTATTTTGCATTCCCTTAGTCTCTAAATCTTGAGTAGGTTTTCCTTGTTTCACTTGTGGTCCTTAGTAGTTTCCAAGTTGGAAGTCCTTGGTGAACATGCTGAAGATGTTGAAGTCATTAGAGTTGAAGATGTTGAAGTCATTAGAGTTGAAGAAGTTGAAGAAGTTCTTTGCACAAAGTGTAGTCCTTGGTCATGGGTAGGTTTTTCCATCAAGTTGAAGTAGAAGAGAAGTAGAGTTGAAACCCAAAATGGTTGAGGAAAGAGTTTACAAGTGTTTTTGTAATTAAGTTTTTGGAACAAATATAACTCCTATTTTTCTAAGGGTTTTTGTCCAATCCTAGGGTTTACAAATCCTACAGGCAACACAATGCTCTGATACCATATGTAGGGGTCCCAATCTTGGATAAGATAGAGCCTCCTGTGTTTACAATGCTAGTCCCTAGATCAATAGATAGCATCCACAGTTAAGATGTAATATCAAGAAACAAAGGTCATAATATAACTTTATAACCAGGAATAACATAGATTTATTACATCTTACATAGCTCATATGGCTATTACATTACATTACAGCGGAATAACTATAAGCATGGGGTCCATCATCTTCAAAGTGCCTCAGGCAGATGTTGGTTGTAGACTTTGTAATCCTAATCAATCAATCTTCACTAAAAAACAATCAAACCTGCAACATACAAGTTACAGCCACAAAGGGTCAATACATTTGGATTGTATTGGCAAGTGATACCATGGTAGTATAGTGGAGTCTATCATCTATATGCATTTGGCTAAGTGGAGTTGAGGCTTGCATTGCTCAAAATAGATTTTTCTTATCATTTTGAAAATACTAAGTTTTTGCTTGACAAAATCATTTTTCTCAATCAAAGATTTCAAGATCCTTGTACCAAGCCATCTCTCCATCAATGATTGAAGAATTCAAACAACCCTTGTTCAAACCACAAGATTTTAATTTAGAAATTGGAATGATGAGATTCTTGATTGCTTCCATGTCTTGATGCTCAAATTGTCCTTTACCAGGGACATGGCTAAGTACTTAGATTTTACACTCTGCAGAGGTGGTGCACTTTACCCACAAGACTTGGTTTCCCAAGACAAAATCTTTCAGAAGCTTTCCCTTAGACCAAAATGGACGCGTTCCAACCTATCAAACACTACCACCCACTGTCCATATGGCTAAGTTCTTGCAACCTATATGATCATGGCAGAGCCCATATTGCCAAGTGGTTGCACTTGAAGCTTCTCAACATTTGACATCTCAAATCCCTTTGTTTCCTGGGTGGCATTCCACAAGTGAGATACACAATCCAAGCCTATGGCATTGTGAACCACTCAACCATTCTCCACCAAGCAATCCCATTCCACCCAGGGGATTCATTAACTTAGTTGTTTTATTAAACAAAACATAAGTCCTCAGACTTAGAATATTTTTCCATAGTGTGAATATATATTCCACCCATGTTTTCTATTAGCTAGGCTAAGATTGGTAGTAATAGGAAACTTAACTTAGGAAAATCCTTCTAAGGATTCATCTACTAGGTTTTCCTATAGCAAGATCTATACTTAGCAAAATCCATGCAAGTTTTACTTAGCAAAATCACTAATGCATAGAGAAAGTAATGGGACAAAAAGTATGAAGCATCACTTGCCTTTTTGGTAGGGAATGGTGGTTCACTCCTTGATCTTTCTAGTCTCACACTTCACTACAAATCAATCAAGCAAACACAAATTCAATTCACATTCCAAACCAAGTCAAACAAACAATTCTTCACACACACAAAGTAATGGAATCTAAGTCATGCATGGGAGCATGCACAAGATAGTTTTATTTTGCAAAGAGGCCAAACGGAAGAGGGGAGGCTGGCGCTTAAGTGTGCTTGATCGCGGCGAGTTATGGTGGTCGTGTTAAGGCGTAATCAAGCCACGAATCAATAGCCTGCAACGGTGGCGAAGGGAGGAAGAACGGGTCGTGGGAGTGGGGAAGGAGAATAGTGGAGTGGGGCCGTTGCGTCAGTGGGAAAAGAGGGAGAGGGAGGGTCCACCTGTCAGCTGCTCAGCGGGTGCTTTCTGCGGTGAAGAAAACGGTTCGGGGGAGAAAAGGAGCTGGGCTGGACTGGGCTGTTGATGGGTTAGTTGGGCCAGATTTATGGACTGTTCTATTTTTTTCCTGTTTAATTCTTTTTCTTTTTCTATTTCTATTTCCTGATTGTTATTTCAAACAATTATTCAAGTATTCAAATAATTCAACAATTCAAACAATCATTAAACTTTGCATTGTGTTTTTGGTTCTGTTCATCAACATAATCCAACACTTCAAAATAAAATAATCTTTTTAGGTTCCATTTATTAAATAAAATGGACTATGGTTTATTAATAAAATAGAGTTTGGCTTAATTAATAAAATCCCCATTGGAAATCCAAATATTTTCAAGAACCAAATCAGTAGGTTTCCTTTGGAAATAAAGAATATTTGGAAAACTTGTTTAAAATAATATAATCCTTTTACTTTAGGGTCCATTAATAATTAAATAAAATGGACCTTAGTTATTAAATCAAATAGGGTTTGATTTTATTAATAAAATCTTTATTTGAAACCTAAATATTTTCAAAATCAAATTAATAGGTTTAATTTGGGAAATACTTAATTTTTTGGAAACTTGTTTTAAAACAAAATAATCTTTTATTTTAGTGTCCATTATTAATTACATTTAATAGATTTTTATTATTAAATCAAATAGGATTTGTTTTATTGGGATATTTATTTGAAATCTAAAATAAAGCCTAAAACACTTTAGTAGGTTTTATTTGTGAATATCAATTATTTGGAAAACTTATTTTAAATAATTTAACAAGTTTTGATGTTTCAATTAAATTGGTAAAACCTTTTATTTGTATAAAATTTGGTTATTAGGTCCTTATTAATTTATTTAAATAATCCTTTGTTTATTTTTATTCAAAACAAAATGTACTAATTCCAAAGCTTGGCCAAGGTTTTAATTTGGCTTTATAAAATAATCCTTATTTATAAATCCATCTTTTCTTTTGAATACCAAATCCTTTTATTAAAAGATCTAAAATAGTATTTCCAAAATATTTTATTTTCCTTTGTTAATTGTTTTATGTTTTTAAATCCTTTTGAGATTTAATTGTTCAAAATAGGTTTGAAGATTTCTATTGGAATTCAAAAAGTTTCTTCTGGCTCTAAAAATCAAACAAAGTTTTATTTTATTCATTTATTTTCACATTACAAGATTTGGAAAATCTTGGGATGTGACAGGCTACCACCCTTAAAATAAATCTCGTCCCGAGATTTGGGAAGGCTAGGATTACAAGCAGGTTCAAAACAACTAGGGTACTACCACCCTTAAAAATTTTCAAACAAAAAATTACACATTATCCTTCTTGGGATTCTGGGAAAAATTTCTCTAAGCAAACAATTGCATTGTGTCCTTGGTTTCCATTCTTGACTCATGGGCCAAGGTTGAGATCCTTCATAGACTGATTTAACTTGTTCTTCATCTTTTCTGGACAATTGCTTGCATAGTGTCCTAGTTCCTTGCATTTGAAACACATCACTTGGCTGATATCTTTCTTTTCCTTTGGTATCATTGCCTTTTGTTTGTTTCTTTGGTTCTTCTTCTTTTCTGGGCATTCATTGGCATAGTGTCCCATCTCTTTGCAATTGTAACATTGCTCTTGAGTAATATCCTTCTTGTTAGGGTTGGGGCATTTCTTCTTCTTCTTGGGTCTCTCCAAAGCTAGGAGTTCTTCCAGTTCATGTTCTTCATAGGTGGGAGATCTTTCTCTCTTCTTGGGGCATTGATCTTCATGTTCCTTGGGTGAATGATCCTTGTATCCACAAGTATTGCTAACTTGGGTTCCTTCTAGGTTAACATCTTTGTCATCCTTGTTGTCATTAGCTCTTTGGGAAAAGTTTTCTCCCATGTTGATCATTTGAGTAACCAATCCTTGCAACAATTGGGATTGAAGTTTCAAAATCCTTTGTATAGCTGGGTCTAGTCCATTGTTGTTGGCTAAAAGCTGAGTTGTCTCTTGGCTCAACTGGTTTTGGGTTGCTATAAGTTCTCTCATGTTGTCTTCTTGGTTGGTGTTGGTGTCATCAACCTTGGAGTCTTTTGAGGTAGTCATCTGTTTGGGTTGAATTGGGATTAGAATAGGCAAAATATTTCTAAGGAAATATTTCTAATCACACACATCACAATTCACACAAGCAATATTCAAGCAATCACAAACAAACATTTCACTCAAACAAGGTTCAAGCACATACTTAGGCAACAAAATATTTTTGTTACACCACATAAGTTGGTGGTTTTGTCTTAGCTAAAATATGGTGGTCCATCTATATGGTTTACTTGTGATCTTTCCTTCCTTCTTGATTCTTCTTGTATGAGATCTTGGTTTCTTGAGAAAAACTCTTGGTCACAATTCTTCAAAGTTGTTGATGGCTCCTTCTTATTTTGCATTCCCTTAGTCTCTAAATCTTGAGTAGGTTTTCCTTGTTTCACTTGTGGTCCTGAGTAGTTTCCAAGTTGGAAGTCCTTGGTGAACATGCTGAAGATGTTGAAGTCATTAGAGTTGAAGATGTTGAAGTCATTAGAGTTGAAGAAGTTGAAGAAGTTCTTTGCACAAAGTGTAGTCCTTGGTCATGGGTAGGTTTTTCCATCAAGTTGAAGTAGAAGAGAAGTAGAGTTGAAACCCAAAATGGTTGAGGAAAGAGTTTACAAGTGTTTTTGTAATTAAGTTTTTGGAACAAATATAACTCCTATTTTTCTAAGGGTTTTTGTCCAATCCTAGGGTTTACAAATCCTACAGGCAACACAATGCTCTGATACCATATGTAGGGGTCCCAATCTTGGATAAGATAGAGCCTCCTGTGTTTACAATGCTAGTCCCTGGATCAATAGCTAGCATCCACAGTTAAGATGTAATATCAAGAAACAAAGGTCATAATATAACTTTATAACCAGGAATAACATAGATTTATTACATCTTACATAGCTCATATGGCTATTACATTACATTGCAGCGGAATAACTATAAGCATGGGGTCCATCATCTTCAAAGTGCCTCAGGCAGATGTTGGTTGTAGACTTTGTAATCCTAATCAATCAATCTTCACTAAAAACAATCAAACCTGCAACATACAAGTTACAGCCACAAAGGGTCAATACATTTGGATTGTATTGGCAAGTGATACCATGGTAGTATAGTGGAGTCTATCATCTATATGCATTTGGCTAAGGTGAGTTGAGGCTTGCATTGCTCAAAATAAATTTTTCTTATCATTTTGAAAATACTAAGTTTTTGCTTGACAAAATCATTTTTCTCAATCAAAGATTTCAAGATCCTTGTACCAAGCCATCTCTCCATCAATGATTGAAGAATTCAAACAACCCTTGTTCAAACCACAAGATTTTAATTTAGAAATTGGAATGATGAGATTCTTGATTGCTTCCATGTCTTGATGCTCAAATTGTCCTTTACCAGGGACATGGCTAAGTACTTAGATTTTACACTCTGCAGAGGTGGTGCACTTTACCCACAAGACTTGGTTTCCCAAGACAAAATCTTTCAGAAGCTTTCCCTTAGACCAAAATGGACGCGTTCCAACCTATCAAACACTACCACCCACTGTCCATATGGCTAAGTTCTTGCAACCTATATGATCATGGCAGAGCCCATATTGCTAAGTGGTTGCACTTGAAGCTTCTCAACATTTGACATCTCAAATCCCTTTGTTTCCTGGGTGGCATTCCACAAGTGAGATACACAATCCAAGCCTATGGCATTGTGAACCACTCAACCATTCTCCACCAACCAATCCCATTCCACCCAGGGGATTCATTAACTTAGTTGTTTTATTAAACAAAACATAAGTCCTCAGACTTAGAATATTTTTCCATAGTGTGAATATATATTCCACCCATGTTTTCTATTAGCTAGGCTAAGATTGGTAGTAATAGGAAACTTAACTTAGGAAAATCCTTCTAAGGATTCATCTACTAGGTTTTCCTATAGCAAGATCTATACTTAGCAAAATCCATGCAAGTTTTACTTAGCAAAATCACTAATGCATAGAGAAAGTAATGGGACAAAAAGTATGAAGCATCACTTGCCTTTTTGGTAGGGAATGGTGGTTCACTCCTTGATCTTTCTAGTCTCACACTTCACTACAAATCAATCAAGCAAACACAAATTCAATTCACATTCCAAACCAAGTCAAACAAACAATTCTTCACACACACAAAGTAATGGAATCTAAGTCATGCATGGGAGCATGCACAAGATAGTTTTATTTTGCAAAGAGGCCAAACGGAAGAGGGGAGGCTGGCGCTTAAGTGTGCTTGATCGCGGCGAGTTATGGTGGTCGTGTTAAGGCGTAATCAAGCCACGAATCAATAGCCTGCAACGGTGGCGAAGGGAGGAAGAACGGGTCGTGGGAGTGGGGAAGGAGAATAGTGGAGTGGGGCCGTTGCGTCAGTGGGAAAAGAGGGAGAGGGAGGGTCCACCTGTCAGCTGCTCAGCGGGTGCTTTCTGCGGTGAAGAAAACGGTTCGGGGGAGAAAAGGAGCTGGGCTGGACTGGGCTGTTGATGGGTTAGTTGGGCCAGATTTATGGACTGTTCTATTTTTTTCCTGTTTAATTCTTTTTCTTTTTCTATTTCTATTTCCTGATTGTTATTTCAAACAATTATTCAAGTATTCAAATAATTCAACAATTCAAACAATCATTAAACTTTGCATTGTGTTTTTGGTTCTGTTCATCAACATAATCCAACACTTCAAAATAAAATAATCTTTTTAGGTTCCATTTATTAAATAAAATGGACTATGGTTTATTAATAAAATAGAGTTTGGCTTAATTAATAAAATCCCCATTGGAAATCCAAATATTTTCAAGAACCAAATCAGTAGGTTTCCTTTGGAAATAAAGAATATTTGGAAAACTTGTTTAAAATAATATAATCCTTTTACTTTAGGGTCCATTAATAATTAAATAAAATGGACCTTAGTTATTAAATCAAATAGGGTTTGATTTTATTAATAAAATCTTTATTTGAAACCTAAATATTTTCAAAATCAAATTAATAGGTTTAATTTGGGAAATACTTAATTTTTTGGAAACTTGTTTTAAAACAAAATAATCTTTTATTTTAGTGTCCATTATTAATTACATTTAATAGATTTTTATTATTAAATCAAATAGGATTTGTTTTATTGGGATATTTATTTGAAATCTAAAATAAAGCCTAAAACACTTTAGTAGGTTTTATTTGTGAATATCAATTATTTGGAAAACTTATTTTAAATAATTTAACAAGTTTTGATGTTTCAATTAAATTGGTAAAACCTTTTATTTGTATAAAATTTGGTTATTAGGTCCTTATTAATTTATTTAAATAATCCTTTGTTTATTTTTATTCAAAACAAAATGTACTAATTCCAAAGCTTGGCCAAGGTTTTAATTTGGCTTTATAAAATAATCCTTATTTATAAATCCATCTTTTCTTTTGAATACCAAATCCTTTTATTAAAAGATCTAAAATAGTATTTCCAAAATATTTTATTTTCCTTTGTTAATTGTTTTATGTTTTTAAATCCTTTTGAGATTTAATTGTTCAAAATAGGTTTGAAGATTTCTATTGGAATTCAAAAAGTTTCTTCTGGCTCTAAAAATCAAACAAAGTTTTATTTTATTCATTTATTTTCACATTACAAGATTTGGAAAATCTTGGGATGTGACAGGCTACCACCCTTAAAATAAATCTCGTCCCGAGATTTGGGAAGGCTAGGATTACAAGCAGGTTCAAAACAACTAGGGTACTACCACCCTTAAAAATTTTCAAACAAAAAATTACACATTATCCTTCTTGGGATTCTGGGAAAAATTTCTCTAAGCAAACAATTGCATTGTGTCCTTGGTTTCCATTCTTGACTCATGGGCCAAGGTTGAGATCCTTCATAGACTGATTTAACTTGTTCTTCATCTTTTCTGGACAATTGCTTGCATAGTGGCCTAGTTCCTTGCATTTGAAACACATCACTTGGCTGATATCTTTCTTTTCCTTTGGTATCATTGCCTTTTGTTTGTTTCTTTGGTTCTTCTTCTTTTCTGGGCATTCATTGGCATAGTGTCCCATCTCTTTGCAATTGTAACATTGCTCTTGAGTAATATCCTTCTTGTTAGGGTTGGGGCATTTCTTCTTCTTCTTGGGTCTCTCCAAAGCTAGGAGTTCTTCCAGTTCATGTTCTTCATAGGTGGGAGATCTTTCTCTCTTCTTGGGGCATTGATCTTCATGTTCCTTGGGTGAATGATCCTTGTATCCACAAGTATTGCTAACTTGGGTTCCTTCTAGGTTAACATCTTTGTCATCCTTGTTGTCATTAGCTCTTTGGGAAAAGTTTTCTCCCATGTTGATCATTTGAGTAACCAATCCTTGCAACAATTGGGATTGAAGTTTCAAAATCCTTTGTATAGCTGGGTCTAGTCCATTGTTGTTGGCTAAAAGCTGAGTTGTCTCTTGGCTCAACTGGTTTTGGGTTGCTATAAGTTCTCTCATGTTGTCTTCTTGGTTGGTGTTGGTGTCATCAACCTTGGAGTCTTTTGAGGTAGTCATCTGTTTGGGTTGAATTGGGATTAGAATAGGCAAAATATTTCTAAGGAAATATTTCTAATCACACACATCACAATTCACACAAGCAATATTCAAGCAATCACAAACAAACATTTCACTCAAACAAGGTTCAAGCACATACTTAGGCAACAAAATATTTTTGTTACACCACATAAGTTGGTGGTTTTGTCTTAGCTAAAATATGGTGGTCCATCTATATGGTTTACTTGTGATCTTTCCTTCCTTCTTGATTCTTCTTGTATGAGATCTTGGTTTCTTGAGAAAAACTCTTGGTCACAATTCTTCAAAGTTGTTGATGGCTCCTTCTTATTTTGCATTCCCTTAGTCTCTAAATCTTGAGTAGGTTTTCCTTGTTTCACTTGTGGTCCTTAGTAGTTTCCAAGTTGGAAGTCCTTGGTGAACATGCTGAAGATGTTGAAGTCATTAGAGTTGAAGATGTTGAAGTCATTAGAGTTGAAGAAGTTGAAGAAGTTCTTTGCACAAAGTGTAGTCCTTGGTCATGGGTAGGTTTTTCCATCAAGTTGAAGTAGAAGAGAAGTAGAGTTGAAACCCAAAATGGTTGAGGAAAGAGTTTACAAGTGTTTTTGTAATTAAGTTTTTGGAACAAATATAACTCCTATTTTTCTAAGGGTTTTTGTCCAATCCTAGGGTTTACAAATCCTACAGGCAACACAATGCTCTGATACCATCTGTAGGGGTCCCAATCTTGGATAAGATAGAGCCTCCTGTGTTTACAATGCTAGTCCCTGGATCAATAGCTAGCATCCACAGTTAAGATGTAATATCAAGAAACAAAGGTCATAATATAACTTTATAACCAGGAATAACATAGATTTATTACATCTTACATAGCTCATATGGCTATTACATTACATTGCAGCGGAATAACTATAAGCATGGGGTCCATCATCCTCAAAGTGCCACAGGCAGATGTTGGTTGTAGACTTTGTAATCCTAATCAATCAATCTTCACTAAAAACAATCAAACCTGCAACATACAAGTTACAGCCACAAAGGGTCAATACATTTGGATTGTATTGGCAAGTGATACTATGGTAGTATAGTGGAGTCTATCATCTATATGCATTTGGCTAAGTGGAGTTGAGGCTTGCATTGCTCAAAATAGATTTTTCTTATCATTTTGAAAATACTAAGTTTTTGCTTGACAAAATCATTTTTCTCAATCAAAGATTTCAAGATCCTTGTACCAAGCCATCTCTCCATCAATGATTGAAGAATTCAAACAACCCTTGTTCAAACCACAAGATTTTAATTTAGAAATTGGAATGATGAGATTCTTGATTGCTTCCATGTCTTGATGCTCAAATTGTCCTTTACCAGGGACATGGCTAAGTACTTAGATTTTACACTCTGCAGAGGTGGTGCACTTTACCCACAAGACTTGGTTTCCCAAGACAAAATCTTTCAGAAGCTTTCCCTTAGACCAAAATGGACGCGCTCCAACCTATCAAACACTACCACCCACTGTCCATATGGCTAAGTTCTTGCAACCTATATGATCATGGCAGAGCCCATATTGCCAAGTGGTTGCACTTGAAGCTTCTCAACATTTGACATCTCAAATCCCTTTGTTTCCTGGGTGGCATTCCACAAGTGAGATACACAATCCAAGCCTATGGCATTGTGAACCACTCAACCATTCTCCACCAAGCAAGCCCATTCCACCCAGGGGATTCATTAACTTAGTTGTTTTATTAAACAAAACATAAGTCCTCAGACTTAGAATATTTTTCCATAGTGTGAATATATATTCCACCCATGTTTTCTATTAGCTAGGCTAAGCTTGGTAGTAATAGGAAACTTAACTTAGGAAAATCCTTCTAAGGATTCATCTACTAGGTTTTCCTATAGCAAGATCTATACTTAGCAAAATCCATGCAAGTTTTACTTAGCAAAATCACTAATGCATAGAGAAAGTAATGGGACAAAAAGTATGAAGCATCGCTTGCCTTTTTGGTAGGGAATGGTGGTTCACTCCTTGATCTTTCTAGTCTCACACTTCACTACAAATCAATCAAGCAAACACAAATTCAATTCACATTCCAAACCAAGTCAAACAAACAATTATTCACACACACAAAGTAATGGAATCTAAGTCATGCATGGGAGCATGCACAAGATAGTTTTATTTTGCAAAGAGGCCTCTATTGGGTTTCTAAGCTTTGTAAGTTCCAAATTGGTCATTTACCAAAGTGGCAAAGTCATTAGTTAGAGGGTTTTTTCCAAAACTATTTTTTTAAATCCATTTATCATTTCATGTGGTGAAAAATGTTTTTATTAAGGCAAAACTCTTAAGTTGTTCACCAAATGAGTTGCTATTGCAAAACTTGGTGTTTTTAGGGTCAGTAGGTTTGGTCCAAACCATTTTCTCAAAGTTTTCTTTCCATAAACATTTTTATAATAAAATCAACAATTTTATTTGGCTAGAAAGGGACTAAACTAATTAATCCATTCCAAACTTTTCCAAATTCATTTTCCAAACCATGGGTTGGTTCTTAGGGTCAGTAAGGTCACAACCATCCAAAATGCAAGGGTTTAATCCTTAAATTCAATTTTAAACAATTTTTATACTCTAAACGAGCATACAAATGTTTCTGCAAATTGAAACAAGCTAACAGATACTATTTGTCGTGGGAATGGTCACGGCAGATGCTGCAATCGGCAGCGAGTAGTAGAACGAGGGGCAAGGGCGGCCAGCCATCTGCGGTGCGAGATGAGGGCAGAGACACAGGGTTTTACCCAGGTTCGGCCCCCCGGAGGGTAAAGACCTACTCCTGCTAGATTGTATTAGGGAGGTGTTACAATGGGCGAGCTCGGCGGCTAGGCGGCGAGTCGCTTGGGTGTATGAGGGAACGTGTCTCTACTTACCCCATAGGGAGGTTTATATAGGCTCACCTCCCCTAGGGTTTACATATCTCAACCGATTCGGTTACAGCTTCAGTAGTCGTTTAACCTAATCCGACTGGGCCTATCTACTCGCCTAGGCCTTCAGCTTCCAATCGCTCGGTACCTTGTTGGGCTTCAATCCACTCGCCGTTCTGCAGGCCCACTCGCCAGCCCTCGGGCCAGTCGGAAACGTCCTGCTGAGTATACCCCAGAAGGCGTATCCCCATCAGTAGTCCCCGAGGCTGTCGTCGATTGGGCGTAAGTGGCTGCTGGCAGTCGGAGTATACGGCTTCAAAGTAGGCATCCAGTCGAATCGTCGGCGGGCTCCTGTATGAAGAAGAAAATCCGGTGAACCGAGTCGCGTCTTGGGCGAGTCGAGCCGGCGGAACGCGGTCGTGGCGATTGACCTAGCGAGCCGAGTGGCTGGAGTTGGACCGTCAGGCGTGGTCAAACTAGCCGTTGGGGTAATCCAACGGTAACTTTCGGCGTAATCATCGCGCGGTAACGGCCCCCTGATGTGGCGGGTAACTCCCGCTATATAAGAGGAATGGCAGGCAATCGTAGATCCAACTGCCCACCACTTCTTCCGAGTGCGCGCATTTTCTTTCCTTTGCTCCGCGATCCAATCGACCCGAAATCCTCCGATCTCCAACCAACCTCTCGGCTATGGCCCTTCTCCCCGAACCATGGGGCAGGTCTAAGTGCACGAGGGCGTAGCTGGCCTCCTTCGAGGAGGCTGGAATCCTGCGAGCCGGCTGTTGGCGCATCCCCGCAGCCGGAGAAACGACCCCAAACCCGCGAGAGAGGGAATTCGTCTGTTTTACCAGTCATCTCGAGCGGGGGCTAGGGTTTCCCACGTCTTTGTTCTTCCGGCGTTTTTGCGCCTACTATGGGATCCAGCCTTCCGATCTGGGTCCCCACAGCATTGAGCAGCTCGCCATCTTTGTGGCGTTCTGCGAGTGCTACTTGGGCTGCCGGCCCTACTTTCCCTTGTGGCAATATCTGTTCCATGGACGGATCAGCCGCGAGGAGGCAGGCGGCCCAATGCTAGCCGCGGGCGGCCTGACATTCCAGCTTAAGTCCAAAGCTTCTTTCTTTGATCTGATGCTACCCGCCAAGGCAGCGAGCGACTGGAAGAAGTCATGGTTCTACGTGGCCGAGGCGACTCTGGAGGACGAGGCGGCGATCCCGCGGTACTCGGCCAACCGTTCCGAGCCGCGCCATCTCCAGGTCGGCAAGCTCCCCGACGACCAGCGGATGGTCGTTGACGAGATGCTCCAGGCCATCCGTGGTCCGAAGAAGAAGGGCCTTCAGACGATAAACTTGTACAATTGCTGGCTTGGGCGACGGCTCGTTCCGCTCGCCCAACGCGACCACTACATGTATCAGTACACGGGCCGGGGAGACTCGACGAAAGCCTGCCTCGACGAGTGGAAGCTGGAGGACTATCTCCCAGCGCTGAAGAAGATCACCCAGGCGGTGTACGTGGATGCATAGGCCGGGGTCGCCCCCTACACCGCGAAGCGTCCGGCTCCAACGGTAATTTCTTTACCTTGTTCGCAGTCACAGCATATGCAGTCGCGGTAATTCTGATTCTGTTTTGTATTCATCGCAGCTGTTCCAAGTGGTGGAAGGGTGGCTCCCACCTTCTGATGATGAGAGCCCGGGGCCATCCGCCCAGGACACAGGCGAATCGCCACCCGCGAAGGGCAACGAGGACGACGAGGACGAGTCCGAAGAGGAAATCGCTCCGCTGGTCCGAAAACCCCGCGGGCAACGTCAGCGCGAAATCAAAGCGAGCAGGAGCCTCGAGCGTCATGATGACGATGACGAGCTCCCAGAAACCACCTCGCGCCGCCAGGCCACTCCTTCGAAGAAGAAGAAGAAAGAAAAGGAAGCGAGGGCCCCCCCGAAGAGGAAAACGAAGCCGCCGAGGATGGCCTCGCCGCCGCACTCGACGAGCAGCTCCGATACTCACAGCTCGGCTGGTGACGGTGCGGCCCCAGCGACAACCGCGCTAGACGCGCCGACTGTGGAAGTGCTGCTGGCCTCGATGCCCCCGCTATTCGCGCCAATCTCTGGGCTAGGGAAGGCTCCAGCTGCGGCGACTTCGCCTCGCAAGGAGGTTCCGATTGGGGCGGCTTCGCCCCGCAAGGAGGCTCCGGCTGTAGCGGATCCAATTCGCGAGGAAGCCCCTGCCGAGGGTATCCCAGAGGCGCCAGCCGCGGCCTCAATGACGAAGAAGCCGTCCGTGTCTTGGGCACGCGACGTCCTGGAACTAGGGCTCAGTCGCCAACTGGCCCCCGAACTGGAAAAACCGGCCGGCCTTCGCACAGGGCTACGTTTCATCCCAGTCGCCAAGTGAGTGCGTTCGGCCTTCCCTATTTTCCATAACTATTTCGATTGTCTTTATTGATTCGACTGATGTGCAGGGCCGGAGTGAAAAGGATGGGCCACCCGACCATGGCCCAGGTACCCTCCACCGCTAGCGAGGAGGATCCTTCCCGTAAGAGGAAAGCGGACGAGGTCGTCGCCTCAGCGGATGGCAGTAAGAAGGCCAAGGGCGACGACATCGTCACTATCTCTGACGACACGGCAGCCGCGCCGGCCGGCCCCGCGGTGGAAGTAGCCGCGTCTACGAAGGAGGGCATTTCCTTGCCTGGAACGGCGGAGGCGACTTCCTTTGGAGCGGGTGCCTCTATCGCTACCTTCCCCCGCTTCGTGACCAAGGCGGCCACGGCGAGCGGGGCTGCACCCCCGAGCCTCGCTCCGGGGACCGCCGATGCTGAAGTCGACCAGCGTCGTGGGCACACGCCAGCGTTACTCGCGTCCGTGGACGTGATGCAACTCCATGGCATGCTTGGCGCAGCCATCCAGGTACATCCAGTCCCCGAGGATCAGGTCGGTGCTTTGCAGCGGCTTGATTCTTATAATTTTCTCGTCTTTTATTTTCTTATCCAGTCCCCGAGTGCGCACGCGCTAAATTTTAGCGGGGTGGGTACTTGGGAATTTCTTGATCGCCAGTCCCCGAGTGCGCACTCGCTAAATTTCAGCGGGTGGGCACTTTAGGAAGTTCGTTTTTACTGACTTTTTTGATGATATGCAGGGTCTGCAGCTTGAGTCGGCGGACCGATTGGCCGCGCAACAGCGTGCTGAGAAGGAGCTGGCCACCATCCAGGAGGCGAACAAAGAGCTTCAGGCTGTTGCTGCGAAGGCAGAGGAAGCTCGCCAGGAGCTTGTCCCTGCTGGTGAGTTGGAGGCGGCGCGATCTGCTCTGGGCGCTGCTGAATAGCGGGTCGCCGACCTCGAGCGCGAACTGCGGGAGGCGAGAGAAGAAGCGAGCTCGGCGGACGGGCGAGCTAAGGCCGCCATTGCAGCCGCGGAGGAGGATCGCAAGGTGTCGGAAGTCCTTATTGCTGGGCTTCAGGACGACCACACGTCGCTTCAGTGCTTCATCACGGGACTCGCCCGCCCGTTGCTTGGTGAGTGCATCTTCCCTTTCTGTTAGTTGTGGTTTTTGTGGTGTCCGTCGTACTCATCATTGTCTCCTTCTCGCAGGTCGCGTTATTGGTAGCCAAGAAGAAGCGGGCTCGCTCGACGCGAGGCAGTGCGTAAGCATGCTCGTCGACTCGGCGACGCTGTCGGCGACGTGCATCCGCGCCTACCTTCAAGAAATGTCGCCCACGGAGGTTATTCCTAGCGACCTCGTTAAGGTGTGGGAATATTTGGGGAAGGCGCCCGCGGTCGTTGAGTTCATGACGCGGTCGGCGTTTCGGCGTGGAGCGTCGACGGCACTGAGCCTTGGACTCGCCCACTTCCCCGAGGATTTCGACCTTGACGATGTGACGAGTGGGTATCCATCGTCGACTGGCGCGGTGGATCTGTCCGAGGTTCTCAAGTTGCAGGAGCGTGCCGCCACGTACTCGGAGCGTGTCTGGGCGATGGGCGACCTCCTGCCCTACCAGGAAACCGTCGTCGCGCCTAACGACCCCGAGCCACCGCATCGTGACTTCAAGGTCGAGCAGCCTTTTCGCGCGGCGATGGCGGGTGAACTGACGACGTATCCATCAAACCCGTACACCGCGTTCATCCGTAATCGCCGGGATGCTGGCGAGTCGTCATCGAAGCCTGCAGAGTAGGGTAGTTTTGCCTTGAAGTGTTAGCAGCAGTTCTGCCACACGGGCATATTTTGTAACATAAGACAATGCAATATGCGATTGAATGGGACGTCGTATCTATGTTACTATTTGTTTGTGTGATTTGGATTGATTTTGGACGAGTCCCCGAGCGCGTCCGCCCTTTTGTGGGGTTTACCTCGTACATGATGTGTGTTGTTATCATGTGTTTTGTTGATTTGGTCGACTCGCCCGAGCTCGGAGAGCCAGTCGCAAGGCGACTCCCTTGAGTGCTCTGTAATTTACCGTTTTCCCGTACGCGAACGGGGTCGGGTGGCCGAGTCCCCGAGCGTGGTACTTGGTAGTTCTAGGCGCAACTCGAGGGTGGTTGAGGACTTAGCGCGTTGGTGTGAGCGCGTCACTCCTGCCTGGCCCGTGGGGTCAGTCGCATGGCGAGTCCCCGGCATGCTCTCTTACTTGGCGTTTTCCCTGACCGATCGCGACGAACTGGTATTCAGTTCCCGAGCGTGGTACTTAGCCGTTCGAGTCGCTATGCCGAGGATGCGGAGGACCAAGGTCGCTGTGAGGAGCGAGGGCAGTTGTCTTGGTTCGTAAAACCAGTCGAGCTAGGCGACTCCAATGGGGCTCCGGGTTGGCGTTTTTCGTGGACGATGCAAGACCTGAAGTGATTCAGTGCTCTTACACCGCACTACTTAGCCGTGCCGATCGCTGTACCAAAGGTTGACTTCTGCATTTTAGCGTACCGCTGTTATTACGAGTGCGAGTGGCACAAGTCATGGAGAGTAGGCGCAATTTGCGGTAACCATTTCTATTATTTCATAGCGACTGGAGAGTACATGTGTGGGGTTCTAGGAGTAGAACTTCCGGAGGAGGTTTACATTCCATGGTCGCTTGACGTCGAGCTCGCCGTCCCCGCGGACGTCGATGAGGTAGTAGGCGTCGTTGCCGAGTACGCGCCCGATAGCGAACGGGCCCTCCCACGGAGGGGAGAGCTTGTGCATGCCCTTCTTGTCCTGGATGAGGCGTAACACCAGGTCGACTTCCTGGAAGTTGCGGGTTTTCACCCGTCGGCTGTGGTAGCGGCGGAGTCCTTGCTGGTAGATGGCGGTGCGTGACCGAGCGAGGTCGCGTGCTTCGTCGAGCTGGTCGAGCCCATCTTGGCGGGCCAGTTCGTTTGCGGCCTCCGTATAATGGACGACCCGCGGCGAGTCGTGTTCGAGGTCGGTGGGCATGACTGCTTCGGCGCCGTAGACCATGAAGAAGGGAGTGAATCATGTCGATCTGTTAATCGAGGTGCGGATTCCCCAGATGACGGAGGGCAACTCTTCGACCCAGCACCCAGCGGTGCGCTCGAGTGGTACTTGGAGTCGCGGCTTCAGGCCGTGGAGGATGCTTTGGTTGGCTCGTTCCGCTTGGCCGTTGGATTCCGGGTGGGCGACTGACGCGAGATCGAGCCGGATGTGGTGCTCTTCGCAGAATTCGTCCATTGCTCCCTTGGCGAAGTTTGTGCCGTTGTCCGTGATGATACTATTTGGGAACCCGTAGCGGTATATGAGCTCGCGTAGGAATTTGGTGGCGGTCTTCCCGTCGCATTTCCGGACTGGCTTGGCCTCCACCCACTTGGTGAATTTGTCGACGGCGACTAGCAAGTGGGTGTAACCGGAGGGGGCTTTCTTGAAGGGGCCTACCATGTCCATGCCCCATACGGCGAATGGCCAAGTGATGGGGATCGTTTTGAGCGCTGAGCTCGGTACGCGCGTCTGATTGGCGTACTTCTGGCACCCGGCGCATCGCTGGACGATGTCGACAGCGTCGGCGTGTGCGGTGGGCCAGTAGAAGCCGTGTCGCATAGCCTTGGCGACCAGGGAGCGAGCGGCGGCGTGGTGGCCGCAGTCACCTGAGTGAATGTCATGGAAGATTTTGCGTCCTACAGCCGGTTGGACGCAACGTTGGAACACGCCGGTGACGCTGCGCTTGTGTAGCTCGCCGTCGATGATGGTGTAAGACTTGCATCGGCGAGCGATCATTCGAGCGTTTGTCTCGTCTGCTGGCAGGGTGCCGGCTTCCAGGTAGGCGATGTAGGGCTTGGTCCAGTCGTCTGGCTCGGTGATGAGTGCGACCAAGGCTGCCTCTGGTTGGAGTGGGACTCCGATGTCGATCTCCCTCGGGGGAGAGACTGATGGTTTGGAGATTGTGTCGAGGAACACGCCGGCGGGTGGTGCGAGTCGAGCCGACCCGATGCGAGAGAGGGCGTCGGCCTCCTCGTTTTTTCGCCTGTCGATCCACTCGACAGAGTAGCCGGTGAAGTGGCCGCCCAGCTTGTCCACCTCTTGGCGGTACGCCGCCATGGTAGGGGAGATGGCGTCGCAGGTGCCGGCGACTTGCCTCGCGACGAGGTCGGAATCTCCGTAGCATCGAAGGCGATTGACGTTCATCTCCTTGGCGGCTCGCATGCCGTGGAGTAGGGCCTCGTATTCAGCCATGTTGTTGGTGCAGGGCGTGAATTCGAGGCGGAGGATGTAGCGGAGCTTGTCGCCCTTTGGTGAAGTCAACACTATCCCCGCTCCTGCACCGTCCGCGTTCTTGGAGCCGTCGAAGTGCAGGCTCCAGTAATGGAGGTACGGCAGCTTCTCTGGCTGCTGGGCCTCCTCCCAGTCGGCGATGAAGTCTGCCAGTGCCTGCGACTTAATCGCCCTTCGTGGCTCGTATTTAATGTTGTGGACGCCGATCTCGACGGCCCACTTGGCGACCCGTCCGGTCGCCTCGCGGTTGCGGATGATGTCTTGTAGTGGCGCTGAGGAGACGACCGTGGCCGGGTGCTCCTGGAAGTAGTGCGGCAGGCGCCGCTGAGCCCTGAAGACCACGTATACTAACTTTTGGTACTGTGGGTACCGCTGGCGCGACTCGGTGAGGACCTCGCTGATGTAGTACACCGGCCGCTGAACCGGGCGCTCCTTTCCTTCCTCTGGTCGTTCGACGACCATCACAGCACTGACGACGCGCTCGGACGCCGCGACGTAAACCAGCATAGGTTCTTTGTCGGCGGGGGCGGCGAGTAGTGGTGCAGCGAGTAGCACCTTTTTGAGGTCGCGGAGCGCGTCGTCCGCCTCCTTGTCCCACTGGAAGGTGGGGTTCTTGCGCATCAGGCGGTATAGGGGCATCGCCTTTTCGCCCAGGCGGGGGATGAAGCGACTGAGAGCCGCTACTCGCCCGACCAGCTTCTGGACGTCACGCAGGCACTCGGGTTTGCCGAGCCGGGCGATCGTGTCGATCTTTGTTGGGTTCGCCTCGATCCCTCGTTTGGAGACGACGTACCCCAGTAATTGTCCGGCAGGTACACCGAAGGTGCACTTGCCTGGGTTGAGCTTTATCTTGTACCTTCGCAGATTGGCGAAGGTTTCCGCCAGGTCGGCGAGTAGGTCGCCTTGGCGAGCGGATTTCACGACCACGTCGTCGATGTAGACGTGGATGTTGCGGCCAATTTGGCTCGCGAGGCATTCTTGCATGCACCGCTGGTAGGTTGCCCCGGCGTTCTTGAGGCCGAAGGTCATGGCGGTGTAGCAGAAGGCTCCGAATGGCGTGATGAACGCCGTCTTCTCCTCGTATTCGACAGCCATTTTGATCTGGTTGTACCCGGAGTAGGCGTCGAGGAAACATAGCGACTCCGAACCTGCGGTTGAATCGATTATCTGATCGATCCGTGGGAGGACGAACTGCTCCTTTGGGCAGGCGCTGTTCAGGTTTGTGTAGTCGATACACATTCTCCAGGTCCCGTTTTTCTTCTTGACCAGGACTGGGTTTGCCAGCCACTTGGAGTATTTGATTGGCCGGATGAAGCCGGCATCGAGTAAGCGTTGCACTTCCTCGGCGATTGCTCGACGGCGTTCTTCATTGAAGGGCCGTAGCGACTGCTTGACAGGTCGCACTTTGGGGTCGGCGTTTAGTTTGTGCTCAGCGAGCTCCCTAGGGACACCGGGCATATCAGAGGGTTTCCATGCGAAGATGTCCCTATTCTCACGAAGGAACTCGATGAGCGCGCCTTCCTATGCTAGGCTCATGCCTGTCCCGATCGTCACCGTCTGGCTGGAGTCGCCTGGGACCAGCTCGACGTTGCGAGTGTGCGTCGTGGCCTCAAAGGTTGAGGTGTTTGTGCCCTCTGAGTTGGGCTTCTTGAGTATTGTGGGATCGTCATTGTTGACCCCGCTCGCGTATTTGGCGAGCTCGTCGGCGTGATTAGTCTCTGCCGCGATGACGGCGTCGGCGAGTTCGGCTCCTTTGGCCTCGCATTCGGTGGCCATGTCGGGGTCGCCGTTGATGGTGATGACGCCGCACGGCCCGGGGAGCTTCATCGCGTTGTACGCGTAGTGGGGCGCTGCCATGAATTTAGCGAACGCCTGGCGCCCCAGGACGCAGTGGTAAGGGCTGTCGAAGGGCACCAGCTCGAAGACGATCCGCTCGGTGCGGAAGTTTGCCGGACTACCAAAAGTGACTGGCAGCGTGACTTTGCCGATCGGATACGCCCTCCAACCGGGGACGATGCCGTGGAACGTGGTGTGGGTTGTCTCGATCATCAACTGCGGGAGCCGCAATCGCCTGAAGGTGTCGAGGTAGAGGATGTTGATGGAGCTGCCGCCGTCCATCAGTGTCTTGGGGAGCCAGTAGTCGCCAACCTTGGGCTTGACCACCAGGGCGACTCGTCCTGGGTACTCGATGCGTGGCGAGTGGTCTTGCCGGCTCCAGGTGATGGGCTGTTCCGACCAGTTCAGGAACTGGGGGACGTCTGTTTGAGCCACCGTATTGACGGCGACGGCGCGGGCGATGACCTTCTTCTCGCGCTTCGTGCTGAAGCCTGTGAAGGTGTGGAGCGAGCCGGCTACTTTGCCGAATTTTCCGCCATTTGGCGGTTCGTTGTCGGTGTCCTCCCGCGCGTGCCGTGCCTTCTCGATTTCCCTGAGGGTGTGGCAGTCAGCGGTGGTGTGCGTTGCGGGCTTCCCTTCCCTGCTATGCAACGCACATGGTTGGTTAAGGAGGGCCGCGGGATCGAACCTTGGCTTGTTCTTGTAATTGCTGCCATCGCGCCGTTGCCCTCCGTCGCGGCGGTAGCTCTTGGGCTCGCGCTGTGCGTGCCCAGTGTTGGCGACGAAGTCGACTCGCCCGTCGCTGCGGCGCTTGCCAGTTAGGCGGGTGCCGCTGTACCGTAGGTCGGTTCGGCGTCCGCTGTCGTTGCCGCCCGTGCGGCGGTTGCCCTCCTGACTCGTCGTCGGTTTCCTGGTTTGGATCCTCCTCGGCGTACCGTTTGGCGATCTCGAGGAGGTCGGGGATGTTGTCGAGTGTGCGGGAGTGTCGCTTGAGCTTGGCGACTAGAGGCTCGTAGCGGCACGAGGTCTTGAAGCAATGGATCGCGGTGTCCGGGTGGATGCCGACCGCGTTGTACCAGAGCTCTTGCCACCGTTGGACCCAGTTGCGGGTCGACTCACGGGGTCCCTGGACGCATCGTTCTAGGTCCTCAATGGTGGTGGCGCGGGTGTAGGAGCACTCGAAGTGCCTGACGAAGGCGTCGCGCATTTCCTCCCAGGAGTCGATACTGTCCTGGGGGAGAGTGTTGATCCACTGCCTGCACGTCCCCTCCATCATCAGTGGGAGGTAACCGGCGGCGAGTAGGTCAGTCTGACCCGCGATCCCCATTGCCATGAGGTATGTGTCGAGCCAGACTGCGGGGTCGTACGAGGAGTCGTATTTTTCTATCTCCTTTGGCGCCTTGAAGTTTGGCGGGTACTTCTCGCCTCGGATCATTGGTCCGAAGCACTTAGGCCCAAGTCGACTGAGCGACCCCATAGGCTCCCCATCGCGGCGATTAGTTAGGGTGTGCCGCAAGTCGTCAGGCTGGCGTGCGCGCCAGCTTTGGTTGTTGATGATGTGAGTGCGGGCGTCGATGGGTTGTCCGTTAGCGGCGAGGAAGTTGGTCGCCGGCCTGGGATCGTTGGTGGAGAGTGCCGCGTTCGCGGGTCGGTGTTGGAGCTGCAGTGGCTCTGGTGGCGGGCAATTGAGGGTGTTTGCCGCCGCTGGGCGGCCGCTGGAGGCCGCTCTGCTTCCCGAGGAACGCGAGTATACTCGACCTTGCGAGTCGGCGCCTGCTTTTTGCTGCTCCACGGCCTTCGCAAGAAGGGCCTTGACGTACTGGATCTGTAAGGCGCCGTCGCCAGTGGCCGTGATGCTATCGGCTGCTGCTCGGCCTGCCACGAGGTTGTCCATTGGGGTGGAGAACAGTGGGAGGCCCCTTGCGTCTCGCTCCCGTGAGGAGACAACTATCCGCGGTTGGTCCCTAGGAGGGGTGCGGTTGGGTGGTGGTGGGGCACCCATCGCCGTCGATCCTGGCGGGGGCCGGGCGCTTCCTCCTGGTGGTGCGTTCTCGCAGATCGCGCGCTCGGCTATGCGGGCTGGGTCGTTTTCGTCGTCGAAGTTCAGGGCACGCCCTTGAATGGTGGGGTTCAAACGTGACCTGATCCGCTGCTGGTGGTAGCGTGACAACTCCTCCGCCGTCACCTGCTCGAGGCGAAATTTTTCGCGCTCGGCCTGCTCCTTGCGTACCGCCTCCGCCAGTTTCAAGCGGAGTTCCTCGACCTCCGTTGCCGTGGCGTTAGGAGGGATCGGGGTGGAGAAAGGATCCTCCGGTGGATCGGTGCCGGTGGCCATGTAAGCCGCGGCGTGGCGATTGGCACCATCGCGGAGGTCGGCGGAGTTCTCCGACCCGGAGTCGAATTCGAAGATCCCGAGGATGGAGGGGTCCTCGAAGTCTCCCGCGTTGGAGACCTGGGCGATGGAGCCTGCGGATGAGGCCGCAGTGATGGATCCGGCGAGTAACGCCGGGGTCGCCGAGTCGGCGTCGTCGGTGAGGACCGCATCTTCTGCGGCCGCTGAATTCCCGGCCACGTTGCTGTGGGCCGAGTTGTACTCGGAGGCAAGGCGGTGGATCGTGCGAACCTGGCTCTCGGAGAGCCGATCGCGTGGCGGCGACTCGCGGATGCGAGCCGAGTCCTCTAAGACGATGACGTCGGTGAGGCCGACGAAGAGGTTGATCGTGCCGATTGGCAGGATCACGCTGTGCGTGACGGGTCGCGCCGCCGGGACGTAGCTACTCGGCAAGATCTGGAGCATCTCGCCGATCGCTATCATGCGGCCGGTGGCGACCGTCTCGTTGATGGGCAGATTGGATCTCGCCGCAGAACACCGGCCAGACCGGCCAGGCCCCACGGTGGGCGCCACTGTCGTGGGAATGGTCACGGCAGATGCTGCAATCGGCAGCGAGTAGTAGAACGAGGGGCAAGGGCGGCCAGCCATCTGCGGTGCGAGATGAGGGCAGAGACACAGGGTTTTACCCAGGTTCGGCCCCCCGGAGGGTAAAGACCTACTCCTGCTAGATTGTATTAGGGAGGTGTTACAATGGGCGAGCTCGGCGGCTAGGCGGCGAGTCGCTTGGGTGTATGAGGGAACGTGTCTCTACTTACCCCATAGGGAGGTTTATATAGGCTCACCTCCCCTAGGGTTTACATATCTCAACCGATTCGGTTACAGCTTCAGTAGTCGTTTAACCTAATCCGACTGGGCCTATCTACTCGCCTAGGCCTTCAGCTTCCAATCGCTCGGTACCTTGTTGGGCTTCAATCCACTCGCCGTTCTGCAGGCCCACTCGCCAGCCCTCGGGCCAGTCGGAAATGTCCTGCTGAGTATACCCCAGAAGGCGTATCCCCATCACTATTTGCTAAACTAAGGCCATGGTTGGTTAGGGCTTGTTCTCCTGATTTCATTGATA
This sequence comes from Avena atlantica, assembly GCA_910589765.1. Taxonomy (NCBI): domain Eukaryota; kingdom Viridiplantae; phylum Streptophyta; class Magnoliopsida; order Poales; family Poaceae; genus Avena; species Avena atlantica. The sequence continues at coordinate 29,652,823 of OU342735.1, forward strand.
TAAAATTTGCAAAAATTGGACGTGTGGTTTGAAAGTTACAAAGGTTTGCAGTTTGCAAATAAATCTGATTCAAAAATCTGTTTTCACTCAAACACTGGCCACGCGTCGAGCCGTGATTGGCCGATACCGATTCGTCTGGATCGCGTGCTGCAGCGCGTTGGATTAAGTCATATCGTGCGGCCCTGAACGCGTACCCTTTCGCGTTTAAGTGAATCTTTCGCAGCCAACGGATCTGCATCTAACGGTCGCTGCGCGTTTGACCTAAAAGGAGCGGCGCTAACGGCGGCTGTGCGGCGGTGACGGGCAGACGGCGGCGGCGTTGGCGAGGCAGGAAGTGAGGAAGAGGGTGAGGATGCTCACCGGGTTCGTGAAGCGACGCTGACGCTCAACGTGGGACTGGTCCGTCGAGGGGCGCACGGGGACGGGCGGAATTCCTCGCCGGAGTTGGTTCTGGCGACGGACGTGCTCGGTCGAGGTCGAAGACGGCTCTGTGGTTCACCAGGAGGCAAGATAAGGTCGTGATCAGATGCAGGAGACCATGGAGATGACGTGTGCGTGAACGGAAGGGGTCGGGGTGGTCTAGAATCACCGGAGGAGCTCGACGGAGGCGAGACAGACGGCGGCGCTCAGAATTTTTGTCGAAGACGGCTTCCTGGGGCGCCCGCGGTTGAACGAAGTGTACTAGGAGATGCTCCAAAGAGTGGGGAGGCTGCTAGGTTGCATAGGAAGGCAGGAGGTGGAGTGTGTTCGCCGGAATCGGCGAGAACGGTCGTCGGAGACAGAGGAAGTGCTGGGCAAAATTCTCCGTCCTGGGGGCGTGTCGGGGAGGGGCGTCTGGGGGAAACGGAAGAGGGGAGGCTGGCGCTTAAGTGTGCTTGATCGCGGCGAGTTATGGTGGCCGTGTTAAGGCATAATCAAGCCACGAATCAATAGCCTGCAACGGTGGCGAAGGGAGGAAGAACGGGTCGTGGGAGTGGGGAAGAAGAACAGTGGAGTGGGGTCGTTGCGTCAGTGGGAAAAGAGGGAGAGGGAGGGTCCACCTGTCAGCTGCTCAGCGGGTGCTTTCTGCGGTGAAGAAAACGGTTCGGGGGAGAAAAGGAGCTGGGCTGGACTGGGCTGTTGATGGGTTAGTTGGGCCAGATTGATGGGTTGTTCTATTTTTTTCCTGTTTAATTCTTTTTCTTTTTCTATTTCTATTTCCTGATTGTTATTTCAAACAATTATTCAAGTATTCAAATAATTCAACAATTCAAACAATCATTAAACTTTGCATTGTGTTTTTGGTTCTGTTCATCAACATAATCCAACACTTCAAAATAAAATAATCTTTTTAGGTTCCATTTATTAAATAAAATGGACTATGGTTTATTAATAAAATAGAGTTTGGCTTAATTAATAAAATCCCCATTGGAAATCCAAATATTTTCAAGAACCAAATCAGTAGGTTTCCTTTGGAAATAAAGAATATTTGGAAAACTTGTTTAAAATAATATAATCCTTTTACTTTAGGGTCCATTAATAATTAAATTAAATGGACCTTAGTTATTAAATCAAATAGGGTTTGATTTTATTAATAAAATCTTTATTTGAAACCTAAATATTTTCAAAATCAAATTAATAGGTTTAATTTGGGAAATACTTAATTTTTTGGAAACTTGTTTTAAAACAAAAAATCTTTTATTTTAGTGTCCATTATTAATTACATTTAATAGATTTTTATTATTAAATCAAATAGGATTTGTTTTATTGGGATATTTATTTGAAATCTAAAATAAAGCCTAAAACACTTTAGTAGGTTTTATTTGTGAATATCAATTATTTGGAAAACTTATTTTAAATAATTTAACAAGTTTTGATGTTTCAATTAAATTGGTAAAACCTTTTATTTGTATAAAATTTGGTTATTAGGTCCTTATTAATTTATTTAAATAATCCTTTGTTTATTTTTATTCAAAACAAAATGTACTAATTCCAAAGCTTGGCCAAGGTTTTAATTTGGCTTTATAAAATAATCCTTATTTATAAATCCATCTTTTCTTTTGAATACCAAATCCTTTTATTAAAAGATCTAAAATAGTATTTCCAAAATATTTTATTTTCCTTTGTTAATTGTTTTATGTTTTTAAATCCTTTTGATATTTAATTGTTCAAAATAGGTTTGAAGATTTCTATTGGAATTCAAAAAGTTTCTTCTGGCTCTAAAAATCAAACAAAGTTTTATTTTATTCATTTATTTTCACATTACAAGATTTGGAAAATCTTGGGATGTGACACACAGTCAAAGCAAGCTCCCTTTTGTACCACTATAAGCATGAAACTTTCTACTCTTTTCCAACACTAATCAACTTATTTGAAACATCAAAGCGTAAGCGGGGGGTCCAACTACTCTATTCAAGCAAACTAAACAAACTAAAACCAAAAACAAAAACTAAGACGCTCCAAAAACAACACAATAGTGCATGAAACAATAAAAATGAAGTGTCTAGAAAGAGACCTGAGATTTTTATTGATAAAGAAGGGGATGCCTTGGGAATATCCAAGCTTTAACGCTTGTACCTCTTGAATATTTCTTGGGGTGACACGTGGTGGCATCCCCAAGCTTGAGATTTTTTCCATTTTTCATCTCATTATATCATTATTCTCCTAAACTTGAAAATTTCCTTCATACAAAACTTCACACAATTCCTCATTAGCAACATTAGTGTATTCAAAATGATAGGCCTTTGGGTTTAGTTTTAACACAAGTAAAACTTTCATTAAAACACCAGCTATTGTAGCAATTCCTTTTAAAAATCTCAAGTGATCAAGAAGAACTCAAAAAGAAACCGATTAAGAGGCAAATGTAAATAATGGCAGAAATCTGTCAAAACAGACCAGCAGGTAGAAACTGATTTTTTCGAAGACCTTATGTTGCTAAAATAGAAAAGTGTTGAACTTAAGAAAGTTAGATAACAACCTGGGAATTTACTCAGAAAATTACAGCTCAATCGGACATACAGAGAGTTTTCACGAAGTTTTACAGTGAAGCACAAAAATCTGTTTCGGGACAGCAACTTCCCCAAATCTTACTCTCTCTCATTAGAGGTTATTATTGGCACAAAAATCACACAAAAAGGATAAGGAGAGGTTATTACAGAAGTAATAACTTCCAAGACTCAATAAAACTATTGGGTTATCTTCCAAGAAATACTTTTCTTTAAGCCTTTAAGTTAGGCATGATAGTTTGAGAAGATGCTCACATAATAAATATGAATTGAAGTAAAAGAGAGCATCAAGAAGCAAATTCAAAACACATTATGTCTAACCCACTTCTTATGCATAGGAAACTTGTAAGAAAATAAATCAAAGAAGCACATAATAACAAGAATGGGTAGATAAAACAAGAGCAACTTCAAAACTTTCGATACATAGAGAGGTGTTTCAGTACCACTAAAACTTCTACAACCATATTTTCCTCTCTCATAAATTTTTTTAGTAGCCTCATGAATAAACTCAACAATATAACTATCACATAAAGTATTCTTTTCATGATCTACAAACACATATTTTTTATCAAGCTCAAAAATAGTGGGATTAAAACCTTCAAACCCACTTTTAACAATTTTATAACAAGATGACTGATCATTCTTAAGAGGTATGGGGTTCCAAGATAAAGACAAGGCCCCTCCAATCTCATTTTCAATAGTAGTACAATTAATATTATCAACCAATATAGGACCTTCATCTAGAGCTTTATCATAAACATTTTGTAAGCAAAACTCTTTAGTATCATGCATTTCAAAATTAGGCGCAAATAAAGGATTATCATAAGATTTATAAAAATAGCATGGATTATCATAGATAACAGGAGCACAATTTTTATCTCAGGTTTTACCCAAAGTAGATATTTCAAAAGGATCCACAGGAACATAACATTCATCCTCCTTTCGTAAGCATGGGGTACAATCAAATAATGTAAGGGATAAAGAGTTACTCTCATTAGAAGGTAGGCATGGGTAGCTAATCCATTCTTCCTCCTTTTTTCATCACTCTCCTCCTCTTTTTCATCTAATGAGCTTCTCGTTTCAGCAATTTCTTCTTCCATAAACTCCTGCAAGGCATTAGTCTCTTCCGTTTGTGAAAAGCCTTTATTAATATATTCAAGAATATAGCCATTTTATTCCTTGTAATTATCAAAGCAAAATTTAGGTATATCATAAACCTCATATTTATAAGGTGAATCATCAGTATTTTCAAACAAACTAGCAAGTTCAAATGCACCCTTCCAAGCAACAATTTCTTCAATTTGTTCCACATCATAAAAGTCATAATTTCCTCCGGGATGATCTCTCCCCTCCGGCATGGTGATGAAGAAGGCCTCTAGGATGATCTCTCCCCCCCCGACAGGGTGCTAGGAAGAGCTTCAGATCCCCCCCCCGATCTAGGGACGATGGTGGCGGCGGCTACGGACTATTTCGTGGAGATCTGATCGGTTGCTTAGGGTTTCTGCATAGGGGTGACTTTATAGGTGAAGAGGCAAGGCAGGAGGGCGGCCAGGGGCCCCACACCATAGGGCGGCGCGACCTAGGGTGGACCCGCGTGGCCCTAGGGTGTGGCCACCTTGTGGCCCCCCTTTGGCTTCCCTTCGGTCTCTGTGTTCCCTTCGGTAAAATATTGACTTTGGCTTTTGTCCCGTCCAATTCCGAGAATATTTCCTTACTAGATTTTCTAAAACCAAAAATAGCAGAAAACAGGCAACTGGCACTGCGGCATCTTGTTAATAGGTTAGTCTCAGAAAATGTATAAAAATACCTCAAAGTGTAGACAAAGCATAGTGATGAGCCAAGAGTATAGGGGATCACAACAGTCTTCGCGGGTAGTATTACCCAAATTATTGATTCGACACAAGGGGAGCCAAAGAATACTTGCAAGCCTTAACAACTGAGTTGTCAATTCAGATGCACCTAGAAATAGTTCTTGCTCACAGAAGTTTATCAGTAGCAATAGTTTTTTAGTAGCAATAGCAAAGCAACAGCAGCAGTAAAACAAGAGCAATAGTAACTGTAGTAGCAAACAGTAGGATACGAGTGCGGTAGGCATAGGGATGGATGGACGGGAATTGCATGGAAAAGTCTAAACATGTAACTTCAGGATCTAGGACAATTGCAGATAATTAAGATAAATCATCCAAGTACTAAACAATCATAGGCATGCGCTCCATATATAGTCATATGTGCTCGCAATGAGAACTTGCACAACATATTTTGTCCTGTCAGCCCGTTGCAGCGGGGCCTCAAGGGAACTACTGGCAATTAAGGTACTCCATTTAATAGAGCACGAAAGCAAAGCATTTACACTCCATGAACACATGTGATCCTCACATCACAGCCATCCCCTCAGGTTATCCCAATTTCTGTCACTGCAGGGCCTTTGGATCCGGACAATGATATGTGTACACAAATTGCAGATAAGATCACAAACAATACAATCATAATGAATCAATAATAAGTTCAGATCTGAGATCATGGCACTCGGGCCATAGTGACAAGAATTAAGCACAACAAGTTGCAACAAAGTCAAATATCACTAATAGAGATACTAGGCACCATGCCCTAACAATCTTATTCGATTACATGATAGAACTCATCCAATAACCACCATCCCCATAGCCTACAGCGGGGGATTACTCACTCATGGATGGGGGAAACATGCATGGTTGATGGAGAGGCTTCGTTGATGATGATGGCGACGATCCTCTCCAAATTCCTCGTCCCGGCAGGGTGCCAGAATGGAGTTTCTGGTTCCAAATCGCGGTTTCTGGTGGTGGCGGCGCAAGGGAACTCTTTCTGAAAAACATCGACCCCCCTGAATTTTTTAGGTCAGAAGGCAACTTATAGGCAAAGAGGGAGGCCGAGAAGGTGCCTGGGGCGGCCACACCCCCTCCAGGCGCGGCGAGGCCTGGCCCACGCGGCTGGGGGTGTGGGACCCCTATGGCCCCACTCCGTCTCGTATTCTGGCACCGTGAGTCTTCTGGTGAAATAGGATTTTTGGCATATTTTTCGGGATTTTTCCTGATAGTTGATTTTCTACAAAACTAGACACCAAGGTAATTCTGCTGAAAATAGCGTCAGTCTGTGTTAGTTGTATCCAAATCACACAAGTTTAGAGGAGAAACAATAGCAAAAGTGTTCGGGAAAGTAGATACGTTTTGGACGTATCAACTCCCCCAAGCTTAGCTTATTGCTTGTCCTCAAGCAATTCAGTTGAAAACTGAGTGCGATAAAAGAACTTTCACGAACACATTTGCTTCATATGATGTATAAATTCTCAGCACAGGAGTAGATACTTAGACAATTCATAATAAAGAGTATGCAACTAAGTCTACTTAATAGTCATTGCAAGCTATGAAGAGATTCCAACTCAATAATAATAAGTAGCATGAAACATAAACATAAGCAACATTGCAATGCTCATAAGAAGGTATGATAGAGTGGTATCTTGCTTGCCTTTGTTTGTAGAGCACAACATAAATGCCAAGGCACCTCTGAAGTTCAAGTGAATACTAAAAGTAAAGATATCAGAGATACAAGCATCAAAGTCATGACATAATTAACCAAGTTTTGAAACAAGCACAATATACTAAGAATGGCAATTATGCTCTCAAGAAGGTGCTCATAGAATAAGTGGTGACTCAACAAGGAAGTGAAAAGGTTCTGAAAAGTTTGAAAGGCTTCCAAATGCTGAAAGTAAGGTACTCATTAGCTATGGGCTCTCATTGCCCCTATCATAGGCATCTTTAAATGGTTAAGGTGAAAGTGAGGTCCAATATGAGTTATATGCTTGACAAACCATAAACTGGAAATCTCATGTCCCTTGAGTATGAGGTCCGCTCCTCATGCTACTCAACTTTAGTTACCTGTAAGTTCTTGTCATCGTAAATACATGCGTATCATAGAGAACCGCCAACGGGGTACCCCTTGCACATGATACAGGAGCTATCCCATAATCAAAATGACAAGGCAAGCAGACAATGATCATCTCAATGATCTTTTTATTTTCTATTTGCATAGGTTTTTATTGAGGATGCTTCACAGATTGCTCATTATGGTTATGCTGCAAGTTTCCACCATGATTAGGCATGGCTTAGGCTAGCGGCCTAGGCATTTCTCTAACACATATATATAACTCCATGAACTTACAAGCTCCCCTTTTATTTCACACCAACGACATCCGCAAACAAAATAGCATGATATCAACTGGATATATATCCATAAGTGTTGAAAGAGTTCCCCGTGACAGCACGGTTTTGCTAACTCCCAGCCTATAATTTGCAAGCATATAACTTTCATGGACAGTACAATGGTTCAAGTTTATTAAGTGTAGGAAATAAAGTGTGCCATCAAGTTCGTGAGAGCTTTACTAACTAGTTTTCTCATAACAAGCAAACATTTTATTTGGAAGAAAACAAGGCATAATGAATATGCACGGAATAGAAATGATGCTAATAGGTAGGTATGGTGGACACTGTTGGCAATATTGGTTTTGGGGAGTTGGATGCACAAGAGCTCATACTCATTGCAAGTGAAGGCTAGCAATAAAGAGGGAGCGACAAACAAGAGAGCAATAACTATCATAATCATGCTTGCACAAAATAGGACTAATTATGGCATGAAAGTGATACAAGAACTCTGAGGCAAAATAAATCATCGAGTCTTACTTCCTATTGTTCAGTCATATGCATGCGTGAGCATGTGCCAAGTCGATTCACATGAAACATTCAGAGGAGGATACCACAATATCATACCAAGTTATGAATAGAACAATGCAAGCAAACATTCGTATGACATGATACAAACTATTATCAAGCTGGAGCTAATCATAAGAGAGCAATAATTACTAAGCATCCATAAATAACATAAACCGTACATGAACAGACTAAGCATGCTCACAATGATGAGTATATGTACAAAAATGAAAACAAATAGAGTTTGTTACCAGCCTCTTACCACACCTCAAGTTGTTTTAATCTTCATTATTGCTCTTCACTTGTGTGGCTTGAATAATAACATGAAACCAAACTCCACTAAGGACTGCTGATCCCTGCAAAGAACTTTACAAAACCAAAGAAGAACAACAAACATTTTTGGTGTTTTCGATTTTTTTAAAGCAAGCACACAAAGCAAAAATAAACAAAGCAAAATCTTTTTGGATTTTCTTTAAGGCAAACCAAAGCTAAAAGGCCAAGAAACAAACCAAGAGAAACAACGACAATATTTTTGGTCTTTTTGTGTTTTAAGAAAGAAGAAACAAAAACCAAAAAGAAAGCGAAACATGGATATACAAAGAACCGACGAAACATGATATATAGATGAGTGTGATGTTGGTATACCTCCCCCCAAGCTTAGGCTTTTGTCCTAAGTGGGGATCAACTCCATGGTGACCAAGAAGGTGCACCTCCGTAGTACGACGAAGAGGCCCCTTCGTCCTGGTGCGAGCTCGAGGACGCCCCTATGTAGTACACATAGGGGTCGTATGAGGGCGTGTCCCCCTGGTAGTGCCCGTGGAACCCACGAATGCGTAGCTGCTTGTCCATCTCCTCCTTGGATCGTGACAAAGGTCTCGGGGAAATACAGAACAAAGTGGTTTAGGGCAAAGGAATTTCCCTCTCTTCCCCGTCAGTAAACATCATCCTATAAACCAAATTATCAAGGGTAGAGTCAGTAGTGACAAAGTGATGCGCTTTCATGGCAGCTAAATCAAGCCTCAGAGGAGCCAAAACTGTATCATTTGGATCAACAGAAAGGTCTAGGGCAAGAACAACACGTGCAACAATAATACCCCCATAAATGGGTCCCTTAGCAGCTAAGCGACGAGCAATGAGAGAACCAAGATTGTACCTGGTTTCATTATTGAGTGCAACAGCTAGGAAAGCCAAATGATAGTTGGAAATATTGCTAGTGTTCTCCCTACCAAGAACACTAGTGGCAAGATAATAAGGAAAATACCTGATAGCTGGGAGTTGGATATTTCTTATCTTTCCGTGCTGGCTCTGCGGTCATCATCATTAGTTATCCCGCGGTAGAGCTCCAACAAATTTGTGGGTTGAGCTAGAATCTTCTTCACCGTCCCATTTGTGTGAATACCCAAGATTTCACAAAATTTCATCAATGTCATGGAGATAGGCCTATTATAGATTTTGAACGACACATCTGGCTTGAAAGGGCTGTTAGAAAAAGAGAAACTCTCCACAAAAGTTTTAGCGAGCATAGCGTACTGCACACTCTCATCCTGCATATAACTAGTTAGTCCAACCCTCGAACCAAGGTTAGGAAATCATTGAGAATCCCTGCAGCCCGCAAAGAGGTAGGACAAGGAAAGGTAGAAGGGTGCGCATCCCCCTCATCTCCCTCGTCACCAAAATGCGATGACATGAGATGCTCATTGTATGATGGCCTAGCTCTAGAGGATGATCTTGAAGGCCTTGTCCTCCTAGGTGCATCACTCTCAAACACTTCTCTAAAGGTGTGGTGGTCCATTTTTTCTGAAATTTTTAGACAAACATCAAACCAAGTGATTCCCAAGTTGATAAATGACGAGGAACTACTATAGGAATTTGCTATAGGGCTAAACATGCATCAAAATGAAACCTCTAAGAATAGAAAAAGCATGCAAGCTCACACAACCTAACACTTATAGTAGCAAAATACTCAAGATAAAATCTACCAATCACAAATCTAATTGGACAAGCGGAGGAGGCACATACTAAGGAGCAATCCCTCCAAAAATCTACAGCAAAGATGGGCTGAGCAAGGAGATCGAAAATCGGGAGCAAGAACAGCAGGAACTCGAGCTTGAGAAAAAAATTCGGTGTTTCTCGGGAGAGAGAAAGAAGTGGCTGGGAGGAGGTAACTTGGAGGGCCAAAGGTGGGCCCCACCCAGGCCAGGCGTGCCCTGGGGGCTGGCCGCGCCACCAGGGGGTGTGCTGGCCTGGTGGGTCCCCCTGGGCCACTCCAGGTGTCCATCTTCCCCTTTTTTCGGGGGAAAAATTAATATGCATTTTCTGGAATTTTTCAGGAAACTTTATTTTTGGCCAATTTTCAGGGTATGAAAATTGATTTTCTCGCAGAAAAATATTTTTTTAGAAGAAGCAAAAGCAAACAAAAACCAAAACTACAGAAGTTCTAAGATGCTCTAACAAGCAAACAACTAGCAAAACTAAAGCTAACAAGAGAAAGAGCAAAGACTAGAAAGGAGAAAAGTAAAAGTGAGGAAGTATAACCACTATGAAAGCATTGTTTTATTCTTTAAAATCCCTTTGTTAACAAGGTTGATAAAGTCTCGTTCCCAAAACAATCTTATATGAAACAAAACTTTGCATTCCACAAAGTGATTATGTTACCTCAAACTTGATAGCAATGGTCCCAATCATAATAGTTTCAAAACTTTCTTTGGAATGGGACAATATATTTCTCCAACTTTGATGCTCTCAATATTTTCAATGGAATTCAGGCAATAGCCCTTATCAATATTCTTGGGGAAATAGACAAGTATGATCTTTGTCATTAATATTAAATGTTAGTTTTCCTTGATTACAATTGATGACAGCACCTGCAGTATTAAGAAAAGGTCTCCTAAGAATAATAGACATATTATCATCTTCAGGTATCTCAAGCACAACAAAAACAGTTAAAACCAAGCAATTATGAGCCACTTGAAAAGGAACATCCTCACATATACCAAAAGGAATAGTAGTAGACTTATCAGCCATTTGCAAAGATATATCAGTTGGTATCAACTTTTCTAGCTGGAGTCTCTTGTAGAGAGAAAAAGGCATAACACTAACTCCAGCTCCCAATTCACACAAAGAAGTTCTAACATAATTATTCTTAATAGAGCAAGGAATAGTTGGTATACCTGGATCACCAAGTTTCTTTGGAACCTTACCATTGAAGGAATAATTAGCAAGCAAAGTACAAATTTCCTCATTAGGAATCTTCCTTTTATTAGAGACAATATCCTTCATATACTTTGAATAAGGAGGCAACTTAATAGCGGCTGTCAAAGGAATTTGCAAAAATAAAGATTTCATCCACTCACAAAGCTTGTTATAGTGTTCTTCCTCCTTTGACTTGTGTTTCTTATTAGGAAAAGGCATAGGTTTTTGAACCCAAGGTTCTTTCTCACTACCATGTTTTTAGCAATAAAATCTTCCTTAGTGTACCTAGTATTCTTAGTGTGCTTCTCAGGTTCTTCCTCAACTTCCTCCTTATTAGGAGCATCATTTTTATCATTACAACTCTTAGTTTCAACATCAGAGTCTGATATACTATTAGGATCTACAGCAGGTTCAGGTGGTTCCTCAACTATTTTGTGTTTCTTTTTCTTTCTCTTATGAGGACTACCACTACTTTCATCTTGTTGAGAATCCTGCTCAATTCTTTTAGGGTGTCCTTAAGGATATAAAGGATCTTGAGTAGCTATACCACTCCTAGTTCTAATCCCATAAGCATGTTTATCTCTTGAGGCATTAACTAGCATATCCTTTTGTACCTTAGCAAGTTGATCAATTTGGGTTTGAACCATTTGAAAGTATTTACGAAGCATTTTAAGATCACTAGCAGTTCTTTTCACAATATCTTTCAACTCATTAATAGCTCTAGAGTTTTCCAATAAATGATTCTAAACTTGTTTATTAGAATTACCCTGTTTAACTATAAATGTGTCAAGTTCATCTAAGCATTGATCATGAGGCTTACCATAGGGAATATCACCTTCATCAAAGTGGAGAGAGTGTACCTCAATAGTAGATGAGTGGGGAATTGGCTTACATAATTCTTCTATAGGAGGTAAATTCTTCACATCTTTAGCTCTAATACCTTTATCCTTAAGAAATTTCTTAGCTTCTTTCATCGCTTCATCATTTAATGCAATCCCTCCCCTCTTCTTTGGTGTTGGTGTTGGAACTGGTTCAGGCACAACTGGTTCAGGAGTAATAGGCTCAGGTGTATTTAGCTCAGTTGAAGTCCAATCATCATAATTCTTGCTTATTTTAGCCATTAGTTCTTCAGCATCTGTAGGAGTTCTTTTCCTAAAAACACAATCAGCAAAACTATGTAGGTATGTCCTAAAATCATCAGTTAGTCCATTATAATAAATATCAAGAAGCTCATTTTTTGGTAATGGACATCCAGGATGTGCATGAATCAAGGCACAGAGCCTTGTCCATGACTTGGGAAATTTGTCTTCTTCTTCCTATTTAAAATCAAAAAGTTTCTGCAAAGCAGCATGTCTAGCACTAGGAGGAAAGTATTTCTGGAAGAAAGAAGCAATCAAGCAATCAGGGCTATCAATGGATCCAAGAGGTAATCTATTAAACCAAGCTTTAGCTTATCCTTTTAGTGAAAAAGGAAAGATCTTAGTAACAAAGTACTTGTGCATCTTAAAATCATCAGAGAATAAAGCACTCATAGTGGAAAGCTCATTCATATGTGCCACAACACTCTCACTCTCCGTCCCGCAAAAAGTTTCTTTCTCAACAATGTCTAAATAGGATAAATCAAGAGAAAAATCATAATCTTTATCTTTAATATCTATGGGAGAAGTAGCAAACTTAGCATCAGAAGATGGTTTAGGAATAATGGTACGTCTCTCAAGGAGACTCCTAATAGCTGTAGCACCATGTGTGTTTTGGTACCCTTCAATAAATTCATCAGTCATTTCAATGTAACCATCACTAATATCATATCTCTCTTTCTAGACACAGGTGAGCTAACAGGTGTAACAGTGTCTTCACTAGGAGTTTCAGTGTTTCCTAAAATAGTTCTAGCAATAGTAGTATCTAGGAAAGGACCTAATGAACCACTTGCATCAAGCACAGTAGAAGTAACATCATGAGTATCAGAAGCAATTTCAGATTCAGCAGTAGTAGCAGTGTGTGTAGCATGTGTATGTGGTGGTGGTGTTACAAGCTTACTTATAACAGATGGTGAATCAAGAGCAGCAGAGGTGTTTAGGATTGTACCTCTTCTTGTAGTGGATGGTAAAATAGGAAACTTTCCATCACGATACTTCCCCATGATGAAAGGAGTAGCAGTGAACAATAATAGATCCAAGTGAACTTACAAATAAAGCTATGCTCCCCCGCAACGGCGCCAGAAAATAGTCTTGATGACCCACAAGTATAGGGGATCGCAACAGTCTTCACGGGTAGTATTACCCAATTTATTGATTCGACACAAGGGGAGCCAAAGAATACTTGCAAACCTTAACAACTGAGTTGTCAATTCAGCAGCACCTGGAAATAGTTCTTGCTCATAGAAGTTTATCAGTAGCAACAGTTTTGTAGTAGCAATATCAAAGCAACAGCAGTAGTAAACAAGAGCAATAGTAACTGTAGTAGCAAAAAGTAGGATACGAGTGTGGTAGGCATACGGATGGATGGACGGGCATTGCATGGAAAATTCTAAACATGTAACTTCAGGATCTAGGGAAATTGCAGATAAATAAGATAAAGCATTCAAGTACTAAATAATCATATGCATGTGCTCCATATATAGTCATATGTGCTTGCAATGAGAACTTGCAAAATGATACGTCGGAAACGTATCTATAATTTTTGATGTTCCATACTTGTTTAGTATCTACTTTGCTTTGCTTTGTCCACACTTTGAGGTGTTTTTATATGTTTTCTAGTACTAACCTATTAACAAGATGTCGTAGTGCCAATTGCCTATTTTCTGCTGTTTTTGGTTCCAGAAAAGCTAGTAAGGAAATATTCTCAGAATTGGACGGGACAAAAGCCAAAGTCAATATTTCACCAAGGAGAACACGGAGTCTAGAGAAGAGACGGAGGGGAGCTACAGGGCGGCCGCACCCCCTAGGCATGGGCCCACCCTAGGCCACGCCTGGGCAGGATGTGGACCCCCTGGCCGCCATCCTGTCTCGCCTCTTCGCCTATAAGAAGCCCCCGATTCCTAAACCCTAAGGACCCGATCAATATTCCACGAAACCGTCTTTAGCCACCGCCACCATCATCCCTAGATCGGGGGGATCTGAAGCTCTTCCCGGCACCCTGCCGGAGGCGAGATCATCCCGAAGGCCTTCTTCTTCATCATGCCAGCCTCCGGTATGAAGCGTTAGTAGTTCCACCTTGGACTACGGGTCCATGTAGTAGATAGATGGTTGTATCTCCTCCTTTGTGTTTTCATGTCTAGATCTTGTGAGCTCCGTTCATGATCAAGATCTCATCTATTTGTAATCATGCATGTTGTGTTTGCGGGGATCCGATGGATATTGAGATTACTATGTTAGATTGATTAATGGTTATATCTTATTGATTCTATCATGTCTGTGTTGTTTGTGATCTTGCATGCTCTCTGTTTCTAGTAGCTATCTTGGCCAAGTAGATGCTAGTGACCTCAAGAGGGGGTATATATGCTCGATAGTGGGTTCATGTAACATCCCAGGATTAGCACCTAGAAATAGAGAGGACACAGGTTTGCGCATTACATTCATGCATAAGAAAATCCGGGGAATTTTCGCGCAAAACTAAAAGAGCTATGGAGGGATCGGGATCTCTCTTGTACTGAAGGAAACTTCGGAGCAAGTGCGATAGATTTCGACATGACCTTTGTATAATTCCTTGTTTCGAGAGGAAATTTGTTCAAACATGTATTTGAATTTCAAATATGAAATTCAAATTAATTTATAAGATACACAAATGGAAATTAGAAACATTTAATAACTTGAATTTAAATGATTCAAAAAAAATGATATAAGAAGATTTATTTATGATTATATATATTATACATATAGTATTATATTGAACTTTTACAATAGATAAATAAAATTAAAATATTAGGAGACAAGTATGTAGGAAAAAGAATTACATAATTGAAATAAATAAAAGAATTCTTAATTACAACAATATATTTATATATACATGACATTGTCTTTACAATCAGGATCTACAAAGGAAGAATTAATAAATAAATAGTTCATTATTTACAATCACAATAATAATACAAAATATTTACACTTGTGAATAAAAAAGAAATTACAACAAGATTAAAGATAAAACCTAACTAAGCTTCTTTTCTTCTTCTTGATCTTCATTTCCTGCAAACACAACAAAAAGAAAACAAAACAAAAATAAAATAAAAGAAGGATTAGTGGTTAGAGTTTTTCTCTCAGATTTGACATAGAAATGCTATGTCTAATTCATCATTGAGCTAAATTTTTTAAAGGGGCAAGTTTCACCAAATTGTAGCATCTGTTCATATCAGCATTTATGCCTCAGGACACCATCATAGGCTATCTAAAAATCCACTTGGCAACATCCAAAATCATAGCTCAACTTAAGATAATACCAAACTTCCAGCCCAAGTGATCCATAGAAAATATCTTCCAACCAAGCTCATCCATAGGCACAAGTTTCCCAAATGGAAACCTGCACCATATGGGCCCCAGCTGTAAGCAGCTTACACATACATGCATGATGATGTGCTGTCAAGAATCAGAGGCATCACAGGTGGTACAAAGAAGAGAGCACATCCGTATCTAGTAACTAGAAGCTGCTCAGAATACCTCCACACACCTTATTTAGCTCAAAAGAAAACCACCCTAGTTCACCCTAGTTCATCACCAGATGCTTCTCAACAAATCAGCCAATACCACTATAACCAGCATGGTTACTTAGTGGAGTTTAGAAAACAGGCCAAGACAGGAGCACAAGAAGGAGGGGTGATGGGGATGTGCCTACTGGGGTATACCCAGCAGGATGTTTCCGACTGGCCCAAGACTTGGCGAGTGGGCCTGCAAGATGGCGACTGGATTGAAGCCCAGCGAGGAACCGAGCGACTGGAAGCTGAAGGCCCAGGCGAGTAGATAGGCCCAGTCGGATTAGGTTAAACGAGTACCGAAGCTTTAACCGAATCAGTTGAGATATGTAAACCCTAGGGGAGGTGAGCCTATATAAACCTCCCTGCGGGGCGTGCAGAGATACGTTCCATCATACACCCAAGCGACTCGCCGCCTAGCCGTCGAGCTCGCCCATTGTACCTCCTTCATAATACAATCTAGCAGGAGTAGGTCTTTACCCTCCGGGGGGCCGAACCTGGGTAAAACCCTGTGTCTTTGCCCTCAGCTCGCACCGCAGATGGCTGGCCGCCCTTGCCCCTCGTTCTACTACTCGCTGCCGATTGCAGCATCTGCCGTGACCATTCCCACGATAGTGGCGCCCACCGTGGGGCCTGGCCGGTCTGGCCGGTGTTCTGCGACGAGATCCAATCTGCCCATCAACGAGACGGTCACCACCGGCCGCATGATAGCGATCGGCGAGATGCTCCAAATCTTGCCGAGCAGCTACGTCGCGGCGGCGCGACTCGTCACGCACAGCGTGATCCTGCCGATCGGCACGATCAGCCTCTTCGTCGGCCTCACCGACGTCATCGTCTCGGAGGATTCGGCTCGCATCCGCGAGTCGCCACCACGCGATCGGCTCTCCGGGAGCCAGATCCGCACAATCCATCGCCTCGCCTCTGAGTACAATTCGTCCCACAGCGACGTGGCCGAAAACTCAGCGGCCGCAGAAGACGCGGCCCTCAACGACGACGCCGACTCGGCGACCCCGGCGTCACTCGCCGGGTCCATCACCGCGGCTTCGCCCGCGTGCTCCATCACCCAGGTCTCCAACGTGGGAGACTTTGAGGACCTCTCCATTCTCGGGATCTTCTAATTCGACTCCGGGTCGGAGAACTCCGCCGACCTCCGCGACGGAACCGGTCGCCACGCCGCGACCTACATGGAGACCGGCACCGATCCGCCGGAGGATCCATTCTCCACCCCAATCCCTCCTAACGCCACGGCAACGGAGGTCGAGGAACTCCGCCTGAAACTGGCGGAGGCGGTGCGCAAGGAACAAGCCGAGCGCGAAAAATTCCGCCTCGAGCAGGTAACGGCGCAGGAACTATCGCGCTATCACCAGCAGCGGATCAGGTCGCGCCTGAACCCCACCGTTCAGGGGCGCGCCCTGAACTTCGACGACGAAAACGACCCGGCCCGTGTGGCTGAGCGCGCGATCTGCGAGAACGCGCCACCAGGAGGAAGCGCCCGGCCCCCGCCAGGATCAACGGCGATGGGCGCCCCACCTCCACCCAACCGCACACCTCCCAGGGACCAGCCGCGGATAGTAGTCTCCTCACGGGAGAGAGACGCAAACGGCCTCCCACTGTTCTCCACCCCGATGGACAACCTCGTGGCGGGTCGAGCAGCAGCCGACAACATCACGGCCACGGGCGATGGCGCCCTACAGATCCAGTACGTTAGGGCCCTGCTCGCAAAAGCCGTCGAGCAGCAAAACGCAGGCGCCGACTCGCAGGGTCGAGTATACTCGCGTTCGTCGGGTAGCAGAGCGGCCTCCAGCGGCCGCCCAGCGGCGGCGCCACCAGAGCCACTGCAGCTCCAACACCGACCCGCGAACGCGGCACTCTCCACCAACGACCCCAGGCCAGCGACCAACTTCGTCGCCGCCAACGGGCAACCCATCGACGCCCGCACCCACATCATCAACAACCAAAGCTGGCGCGCACGCCAGCCCGACGACCTGCGACACACCCTAACCAATCGCCGCGACGGCGAGCCCATGGGGTCGCTAAGTCGAATCGGCCCCAAGTGCTTCGGACCAATGATTCGAGGCGAGAAGTACCCGCCAAATTTCAAGGCGCCGAAGGAGATAGAAAAGTAAGACTCCTCGTACGACCCCGCCGTCTGGCTCGACACATACCTCATGGCGATGGGGATCTCAGGCCACACCGACCTGCTAGCCGCCCGTTACCTCCCCCTGATGATGGAGGGGACGTGCAGGCAGTGGATCAACACCCTCCCCCAGGACAGATCGACTCCTGGGAGGAGATGTGCGACGCCTTCGTCAGGCCCTTCGAGTGCTCCTACACCCGTGCCACCACCATCGAGGACCTGGAGCGATGCGTCCAGGGACCCCGCGAGTCGACCCGCAACTGGGTCCAACGGTGGCAAGAACTCTGGTACAACGCGGTCGGCATCCACCCGGACACCGCGATCCATTGCTTCAAGACCTCGTGCCGCTACAAGCCCCTGGTCGCCAAGCTCAAGTGACACTCTCGCACACTCGACAACATCCCCGACCTCCTCGAGATCGCCAAACAGTACACGGAGGAAGATCCAAACCAGGAAACTGACGACGAGTCAGGAGGTCAACGCCGCACGAACGGCAACGACAGCGGAGGACGGTCCGACCTACGCTACAGCAACACTCGCCTCACCGGCAAGCGCCGCAGTGACGGGCGAGTCGACTTCGTCGCCAACGCCGGGCACACGCAACGCGAGCCCAAGAGCTTCTGCCGCGACGGAGGACAACGCCGCGACGGCGGCAACTACAAGGCCAAGCCAAGGTTCGACCCCGCAGCCCTCCTTAACCAACCATGTGCGTTCCATAGCAGGGAAGGGAAGCCCGCGACCCACATCACCGCCGACTGCCACACCCTTAGGGAGATCGAGAAGGCACGGAGAGCGCGGGAGGACCCCGACAACGACCCGCCAAACGGAGGAAAATTCGGCAAAGTGGCCGGCTCGCTCCATACCTTCACAGGCTTCAACACGAAGCGCGAGAAGAAGGTCATCGCCCGCGCCGTCGCCGTCAACGCGGTGGCCCAGGTGGACGTTCCCCAGTTCCTTAACTGGTCGGAGCAGCCCATCACCTGGAGTCGACAAGACCACGCGCCACGCATCGAGTACCCAGGTCGAGTCGCCCTGGTGGTCAAGCCTAAGGTCGGCGACTACTGGCTCCCCAAGACATTGATGGACAGTGGCAGCTCCATCAACATCCTATACCTGGACACCTTCAGGCGGCTGCGGCTCCCGCAGTCGATGATCGAGACGACGCACACCACGTTCCACGGCATCGTCCCCGGTCGGAAGGCGTACCCGATCGGTAAAGTCACGCTGCCAGCAAACTTCCGCACCGAGCGGATCATCTTCGAGCTCGTGCCCTTCGACAGCCCCTACCATTGCGTCCTGGGGCGCCAGGCGTTCGCCAAGTTCATGGCAGCGCCCCACTATGCGTACAACGCGATGAAGCTCCCCGGGCCGTGCGGCGTCATCACCATCAACGGCGACCCCGACATGGCCGCCGAGTGCGAGGCCAAAGGAGCCGAGCTCGCCAACGCCGTCATCGTGGCGGAGACCAACCACGCTAATGAACTCGCCAAGTACGCGAGTGGGGTCAACAACGACGACCCCACCATACTCAAGAAGTCCAACTCGGAGGGCGCGAACACCTCAACCTTCGAGGCAACGACGCACACTCGCACCGTTGAGCTGGTCCCAGGCGACTCCAGCCAGACGGTGACGATCGAGACGGCCATGAGCCCAGCATAGGAAGGCGCGCTCATCGAGTTCCTCCGTGAGAACAAGGACATCTTCGCATGGAAGCCCTCTGACATGCCCGGTGTCCCTAGGGAGCTCGCTGAGCACAAGCTAAACGCCGACCCCAAAGTGCGACCTGTCAAGCAGTCGCTGCGGCCCTTCAATGAAGAGCGCCGCCGAGCAATCGCCGAGGAGGTGCAGCGTCTACTCGCTGCAGGCTTCATCCGGCCAATCAAATACTCCAAGTGGCTGGCAAACCCAGTCCTGGTCGAGAAGAAGAACGGGACCTGGAGGATGTGTATCGACTACACAAACCTGAACAGCGCCTGCCCAAAGGAGCAGTTCGTCCTCCGCGGATCGACCAGATAATCGATTCCACCGCAGGCTCGGAGTCGCTATGTTTCCTCGACGCCTACTCTGGGTACAACCAGATC
Organism: Avena atlantica; assembly: GCA_910589765.1. Lineage (NCBI taxonomy): Eukaryota > Viridiplantae > Streptophyta > Magnoliopsida > Poales > Poaceae > Avena > Avena atlantica. The sequence continues at coordinate 29,672,637 of OU342735.1, forward strand.
AAAATGGCTGTCGAGGACGAGGAGAAGACGGCGTTCATCACGCCAATCAGAGCCTTCTGCTACACCGCCATGACCTTCGGCCTCAAGAACGCCGGGGCGACCTACCAGCGGTGCATGCAAGAATGCCTCTCGAGCCAAATTGGCCGCAACATCCACGTCTACATCGACGACGTGGTCGTAAAGTCCGCTCGCCAGGGCGACCTACTCGCCGACCTGGCGGAAACATTCGCCAACTTGCGAAAATACAAGATAAAGCTCAACCCAGGCAAATGCACCTTCGGTGTACCTGTAGGACAACTACTGGGGTACGTCGTCTCCAAACGAGGGATCGAGGCGAACCCCACGAAGATCGACACGATCGCCCGGCTCGGCAAACCCGAGTGCCTACGCGACGTCCAGAAACTGGCCGGGCGAGTAGCGCTCTCAGTCGCTTCATCCCCCGCCTGGGCGAAAAGGCGATGCCCCTATACCGCCTGATGCGCAAGAACCCCACCTTCCAGTGGGACAAGGAGGCGGACGACGCGCTCTGCGATCTCAAAAAGGTGCTACTCGCCGCACCGCTACTCGCCGCCCCCGCCGACAAAGAACCCATGCTGGTTTACGTCGCGGCTTCCGAGCGCGTCGTCAGCGCCGTGATGGTCGTCGAGCGACCGGAAGAAGGAAAGGAACGCCCAGTACAGCGACCGGTGTACTACATCAGCGAGGTCCTCACCGAGTCGCGCCAGCGCTACCCCAGTACCAAAAGCTGGTATACGCGGTGTTTCGAGCCCAGCGGCGCCTGCCGCACTACTTCCAGGAACACCCGATCACGGTCATATCCTCAGCACCACTTCAAGACATCATCCGCAACCGCGAGGCGACCGGGCGGGTCGCCAAGTGGGCCGTCGAGATCGGCGTCCACAACATCAAATACGAACCACGAAAAGCGATCAAGTCGTAGGCCCTAGCGGACTTCATCGCCGACTAGGAAGAGGCCCAGCAGCCAGAGAAGCTGCCATACCTCCATTACTGGAGCCTGCACTTCGACGGCTCCAAGAACGCGGACGGCGCAGGCGCAGGGATCGTGCTAACTTCACCAAAGGGCGACAAGCTCCGCTACATCCTCTGCCTCGACTTCACCCCCTGCACCAACAACATGGCCGAGTACGAGGCCCTACTCCACGGCATGCGAGCTGCGAAGGAGATGAATGTCAACCGCCTACGCTGCTACGGAGATTTCGACCTCGTCGCGGGGCAAGTCGCTGGCACCTGCGACGCCGTCTCCCCCACCATGGCGGCGTACCGCCAAGCAGTGGACAAGTTGGGCAGACACTTCACCGGCTACTCCGTCGAGTGGATCGACAGGCGAAAGAACAAGGAGGCCGACGCACTCTCTCGCATCGGGTCGGCTCGAGTCGCACCACCCGTCGGCGTCTTCCTCGACACGATCACCAAGCCATCAGTCTCCCCCCCGAGGGAGATCGACATCGGAGTCCCGCTCCAACCAGAGGCAGCCCTGGTCGCACTCGTCAACGAGCCAGACGACTGGACCAAGCCCTACATCGCCTACCTGGAAGCCGGCACCTTGCCGGCAGACGAGACGGAAGCTCGGATGATCGCTCGTCGACGCAAGTCCTACGCCATCATCGACGGCGAGCTCCATAAGCGCAGTGTCACCGGCGTGTTCCAACGCTGCGTCCAACCCGCCAAAGGACACGAGATCCTCCACGATATCCACTCCGGTGACTGCGGCCACCACACCGGCGCCCGCTCTCTTGTCGCCAAGGCCATGCGACATGGCTTCTACTGGCCCACCGCACACGCCGATGCTGTCGACATTGTCCAGCGGTGCGCCGGGTGCCAGAAGTACGCCAACCAGACGCACGTGCCGAGCTCAGCGCTCAAAAAAATCCCCATCACCTGGCCATTCGCTGTGTGGGGCATGTACATGGTAGGACCCTTCAAGAAGGCTCCCTCCGGCTACACCCACCTCTTGGTTGCGGTCGACAAATTCACAAAATGGGTGGAAGCCAAGCCAGTTCGGAAATGCGACGGGAAGACCGCCACCAAATTCTTAGGCGAGATCATATATCGCTACGGGTTCCCAAACAGCATTATCACGGACAACGGCACCAACTTCGCCAAAGGAGCCATGGCCGAATTCTGCGAAGAGCACCACATTCGGCTCGACCTCGCGTCAGTCGCCCACCCGGAATCCAACGGCCAGGCGGAATGGGCCAACCAAAGCATCCTCCACGGCCTGAAGCCGCGACTCCAAGTACCACTCGAGCGCACCGCCGGGTGCTGGGTCGAGGAGTTTCCCTCTGTCATCTGGGGGTCCGCACCTCGGTCAACAAGTCGACAGGGTTCACCCCCTTCTTCATGGTCTACGGCGCCGAGGCAGTCATGCCCACCTACCTCGAGCACGACTCGTCGTGGGTCGTCCACTACACGGAGGCCACAAACGAGCTCGCCCGCCAAGATGGGGTCGATCAACTCGACGAAGCACGTGACCTCGCTCGGTCACGCACCGCTATCTACCAGCAGGGACTCCGCCGCTACCACAGCCGGCGGGTGAAGACTCACACCTTCCAAGAGGGCGACCTGGTGTTACGCCTCATCCAGGACAAGAAGGGCATGCACAAGCTCTCCCCTCCGTGGGAAGGGCCATTCGCCATCGGGCGAGTACTCGGCAACGACGCCTATTACCTCATCGACGTCCGTCGGGACGGCGAACTCGACGTCAAGCGACCATGGAATGTAAACCTCCTACGGAAGTTCTACTCCTAGAACCCCACATATGTATTCTCCAGTCGCTATGAAATAAAACGAAACGGTTACCGCAAATTGCGCCTACTCTCCATGTCTTGTGCCACTCGCACTCGTAATAACAGCATTACGCTAACCGCAGAAGTCAATCTTAGGTACAGCGATCGACACGGCCAAGTAGTGCGGTGCAAGAGCACTGAGTCGCCTTAGGTCTTGCACCGTCCATGAAAAACGCCTACTCGGAGCCCCATTGGAGTCGCCTAGCCCGACTGATTCTATGAACCAAGACAACTGCCTTCGCTTCTTACAGCGACCATGGTCCTCCGCATCCTTGACATAGCGACTCGAACGGCTAAGTACCACGCTCGAGGACTGCAGACCAGATCACCGCGAGCGGTCCGGAAAAACGGCAAGTAGGAGAGCATGCCCAGGACTCGCCACGCGACTGACCCCACGGGCCAGGCAGGAGTGATGCGCTCAAACTAACGCGCCAAGTCCTCACTCACCCTCGAGTCGTGCCTGGAACAGCCAAGTACCACGCTCGGGGACTCGGCCACCCGACCTCGTTTGCGCAAGGGAAAACGGCGAAGTACAGAGCGTTCAAGGGAGTCGCCTAGCGACTGGCTCTTCGAGTCTGGGCGAGTCGACCACAATAACAAAACACACAAAAACAACAAACATATCACACACGAGGTAAACCCCACAAAAGGGCGGACGCGCTCGGGGACTCGCTCAAACATCAATCACAAACACATGACAAATACCAAAATAGACACGATGTCTCATTCGATAGCATGTTGCATTATTTCATATTACAAAATATGCCCGCATGGCAGACCTGCTGCTAACGCCACAGGGCAAACTATCCTATTCTGCAGGCTTAGACGACGACTCGCCAACATCCCGGCGATTGCGGATGAACGGCGTGTACGGGTTCGACGGATACGTCGTCAGTTCACCCGCTATCGCCGCGCGGAAGGGCTGCTCGACCTTGAAATCACGATGCGACGGCTCGGGGTCGCTAGGCACAACGACCGTCTCCTGGTACGGAAGGAGGTCGCCCATTTCCCAGACACGCTCCGAGTACGTGGCGGCGCGGTCCTGCAACTTGAGGACCTCGGAAAGCTCCACCGCGCCAGTCGACGATGGGTAGCCACTCGTCACATCGTCGATGTCGAAGTCCTCGGGGAAGTGGGAAAGTCCAAGACTAAGTGACGTCGCCGCTCCGCGCCGAAACGCCGACCGCGTCATGAACTCAACGACCGCGGACGCCTTCTCCAAATACTTCCACACCTCAACGAGGTCGCTGGGAATCACTTCCGTGGGCGATATCTCCTGGAGATAGGCACGGATGCACGTCGCCGACAACGTTGCCGAGTCGACAAGCATGCTTACACACTGCCGCGCGTTGAACGAGCTTGCCTCTTCCGCGCTATCAATGATGCAACCTACGAGTAGAAGACAATAATGAATACGATGGACACCACAAAAGGCACACCTACTAGCAGAGGCATATGCACTTACCAATCAACGGGCGGGCGAGATCCGTGATGAAGCATTGAAGCGAAGTATGGTCGTCCTGAAGCCCAGCAACAAGGGCGTCCGACACTTTGCGATCCTCTTCGGCGGCTGCAATGGCGGCCTTGGCTCGCCCATCAGCCGAGCTCGCCTCTTCCTTCGCCTCCCGCAGCTCGCGCTCGAGGTTGGCGATCCGCTGTTCAGCTGAACTCAAAGCCGCTTGCGCCGCCGCCAATTCACCCGCGGGGACAAGACCCTGGCGAGCTTCCTCTGCCTTCGCGGCAACCGCCTGAAGCCCTTTGTTCGCCTCCTGGACGATGGACAGTTCCTTTTCCGCGCGGTGCTTCGCTGTCAGTCGGTTAGCTGACTCAAGTTGCAGACCCTGCACATCACCCAAAAAGTTAACCAAAGCAAAATTCCTAAGTGCCCACCCGCTGAAATTCAGCGAGTGCGCACTCGGGGACTGGCAATCAAGAAATTCTCAAGTGCCCACCCGCTGAAAGCACCGACCTGATCCTCTGGGACTGGATATACCTGGATGGCTGCGCCAAGCATGCCGTGGAGTTGTATCGCGTCCACGGACGCGGGGAGAGCCGTCGTATGCCCACGACGTTGGTCGACTTCAGCATCGGCGATCCCAGGAGCGTGGCTCGAGGGCGAAGTTCCACTCGCCGCGGCCGCCTTGGTCATGAAGCGCGGGAAGGTGGCGATAGAGGGACCCGCCCCAAACGAGGTCGGCTCGGCCATTCCAGGCAAGGGAGCGCCCTCCTTTGTGCACGCGGCCGCCTCCGTTACGGGTCCAGCCGGCGCGACCGCCGTGTCATCAGAAATCGTGATGACGTCGTCACCCTTGGCCTTTTTGCCGCCATCCGCAGGGACAACGACTTCGACCGCCTTCCACTTGCGGGAAGGATCTTCCTCGCTGACGACAGGTGGCACTTTAGCCACGGTCGGGTGGCCCATCCTCTTGACTCCGATCCTGTACATCAATCATGTAAGAAATATAATTCGAGCTGCTATCCAAGACAAAGGAAGGAGTGTGTACTCACTTGGCGACTGGAATGAAGCGCAACCCCGTACGGAGGCCGGCTGGTTTCTCTAGTTCGGGGCCCAGTCGGCGGCTGAGCCCCATTTCCAGAACATCGTGTGCCCAAGACACGGACGGTTTCTTCGTTGTTGAGGCCGCAACCGGAGCCTCTGGAACATCTTCAACAGGAGCTTCCTTGTGAGGCGAAGCCGCTGCGACCGAGGCGTCCCCCAGCCCAGAGACTGGGGCGAATGGCGGAGGCATCGACGCCAGGGGCACCTCGATGGTGGCCGTGTCCAGCGCGGCTGTCGTCGGCGGCGCCTCGTCCTTGGCTGGGTTGGGGGCGTCAGAACTGCTCGCTGAATGTGGTGGCGAGGCCGGCCTCGTCGGTTTCGTCTTCGTCTTCCTCGGAGGCGCCTTCACCTCCTTTTGCTTCTTCTTCTTTTTCGATGGAGTAGCCTGGCGGCGCGAGGTGGTTTCTGGAAGCTCGTCGCTGTCGTCATGACGCTCGAGGCTTTTACTTGCCTCAAGCTGACATTGACGCTGCCCACGGGTCTTGCGGAGCAGTGGGGCGACCTCCTCTTCGGACTCGTCGTCGCTGTCGCCCTCGTCACTCCCGGCTTCGCCCTTGGCGGGAGGCGACTCGCCCACGTCCTGCACGGACGAGCTCGAGTTCTCGTCGTTCGAAGGCGGGAGCCATCCTTCCACCACTTGGAATAGCTGCAATGAACACAAGATGAAATTAGAATTACCGCGACTGCAAAAACTGCGACTGCGAGCAAAGTGAAGCGATTACCGTTGGGGCTGGACGCTTTGCGGTATAGGGGGCGACCCCAGCCTGTGCGTCCAGGTACACCGCCTGGGTGATTTTATTCAGTGCTGGGATGTAGTCCTCCAGCTTCCACTCGTCGAGGCAGGCCTTCGTCGAGTCTTCCCGGCCCGTGTACTGGTACATGTAGTGCTCGCGCCGAGCTAGCGGGACGAGCCGCCGCCCGAGCCAGCAGTTGTACAGGTTTATCGTCTGGAGGCCCTTCTTCTTCAGACCGCGGATGGTCTGGAGCATCTCGTCAACGACCATCCGCTGGTCGCTGGGGAGCTTGCCGACTTGAAGACGGCGCGGCTCGGACCGGTTGGCGGAGTACCGCGGAATCGCCGCCTCGCCCTCCGGGGTCGCCTCGGCTACGTAAAACCACGATTTCTTCCAGTCGCTCACTGCCTTGGCGGGCAGCATCAGGTCGAAGAATGAAGCCTTCGACTTCAGCTGGAAGATTAGGCCGCCCGCGACTAGCATTGGGCCGCCCGCTTCCTCGCTGCTGATCCGTCTGTGGAACAGATCTTGCCATAGAGGGAAGTAGGGCCGGCATCCCAAATAGCACTCGCAGAACGCCACAAAGATGGCGAGCTGCTCGATGCTGTGGGGACCCAGATCCGATGGCTGGATCCCGTAGTAGGCGCAGAAGCGCCGGAAGAACAGGGACGTAGGGAACCCTAGCCCCCGTTAGAGATGGCTGGTGAAGCAGATGAACTCCCTCTCTCGCGGATTCGGGGTCGTCTCTCCGGCTGCAGGAATGCGCCAGCAGCCGGCTCGCAAGATCTCGGCCTCCTCGAAGGAAGCCAGTTGCGCCCTCGTGCACTTAGATCTACCCCACGGCTCGGTGGAGAGGGCCATGGCGGAGAGATTTGCTGGGGGTCGGGGGATTTCAGGTCGGCTGGGTCGCTATGCGAAGGGAGGCGAAAAGTGCACGCAGTCGGAGGAAATGGTGAGAAGGTGGTTCTCTGATCGCCTGTCATTCCTCTTATATAGCGGTTGTTACCCGCCAAATCGGGGAGCCGTTACTACGCGGTGATTACGCCAAAAGTTACCGTTGGATTACCCCAACGGCTAGTTTGACCACGGTTAACGGTCCAACTTCAGCCACTCGACTCGCCGACCCACTCACTATGACAGTGTTTCGCCGACTCGACTCGCCAAAGCTGCGACCTGGATGACTGGTTTTCTCCTTTATACGGGAGCCCGCCGACGATTCGACTGGATCTCTACTCTGAAGCCGTATACTCTGACTGCCAGCAGCCACCTACGCCTAATCAACGACGGCCTCGGGGACTACCGATGGGGATGTGCCTACTGGGGTATACCCAGCAGGACGTTTTCGACTGGCCCAAGACTTGGCGAGTGGGCCTGCAAGATGGCGACTGGATTGAAGCCCAGCGAGGAACCGAGCGACTGGAAGCTGAAGGCCCAGGCGAGTAGATAGGCCCAGTCGGATTAGGTTAAACGAGTACCGAAGCTTTAACCGAATCGGTTGAGATATGTAAACCCTAGGGGAGGTGAGCCTATATAAACTTCCCTGCAGGGCGTGTAGAGATACGTTCCATCATACACCCAAGCGACTCGCCGCCTAGCCGCCGAGCTCGCCCATTGTACCTCCTTCATAATACAATCTAGCAGGAGTAGGTCTTTACCCTCAGGGGGCCGAACCTGGGTAAAACCCTATGTCTTTGCCCTCATCTCGCACCGCAGATGGATGGTCGCCCTTGCCCCTCGTTCTACTACTCGCTACCGATTGCAGCATCTGCCGTGACCATTCCCACGACAAGGGGGTAGGAGCAGACCAAGTTTATCAAGAAGAAGTTGAGCAACAGCAATACAAGAAGATTCCTTGGTAGCACATCCACAAGACAACGTGCACAGCCACATACCAGCAGATCTACAGGCATCAGGTTGTTAGACCACAACTCAATTAACACATGATTCAATCAGATTTAAACATAGAGTTTTTGTTGAGATTGGGAGAACTCTTAGACTAGCATAGAAGTGCTATGCTAGTCTCATCATTGAGTTAGAAAGATAAACTGTAGCATCGGTTTCAATCACCATTAGGGCCTCAGCCTTTGCATCATAGGCTGGATCTTGTTGCACACAACAATCATCAAGGGCTAATGAGCCTTGACCACGTTGATTAATTAACATAGCAACAGATCCTACTCACTATGAGTATGTTACTGTGCACCCTTCAATTGGGTTCCACAATATTGAGCTCACAGCAGATACACAATAGCTATTATAATGTATCATCACCCAAAATCATCATTGAGATATCTCAGCTAAACAAATCTATCATTTTCCTAGCAGAACACTCTAGGAATCAATGGTATACTTTATTTTACTATCAACAAAGACAGTAAACCAAATCACCACCATCATCATATATGCACCTGAATCAAGGATCCACACTTTTTGTCAGAGAAGCCAACCAAAAACTTAAAGGGGCTAATTCATATCATTTTCTTAGGCATTAACCCTAAGAATCAAGTATAAATATATTTAGAATTTCATTTAGTAATGAATTCAAATCATTTTCCTAATAATTTCAGGAATCATTTAAATTATGGATGTCATATGAATAGAGTAATCATCTTAACCATCCATTTACACTTACCAATATTACCCACATAATATTTAACATTTGCCTAGTATAAATTCTAGAATCAAAGCAACACCTTATTTCACTATCAGTTCTGACAGAAAACAAATCATTTTCCTAGGAAATAATTCTAGGAATCATTCCAATATGTTTCCATGATCACATTAGAGCAAAGCTTGGCTGAGCACCCTACCAAGTTAGCTAGTCCAAGGATTCTAGGAAACACCTGTAAGTGATTTCACCATACCAACATCACACAAGATTCAAGGCATTCAAGCAATCACTGCCATATTTGACAGTAGTAGAAATTTAGCATCACATATAATCCAGCATCAATCATAAAAATTTTATCAAGATAATCCATTCCATTTTTATTTTTTCTCTATAAGTACAAGACAAATGGCAATCAGGGACAACATCACCTTACTGTCATATTTGACAGTCACAGACATTTAGAGCACAACATATTTAGCAGGTTATTAACTGACAAGAAGAAGAGCAACAATCTAGGATCACTAGGGTGTAATAGATACCATAAGCAGATTAACAACCAATAGAAGACCGCTCGTAGGATGAACCAGAAGAAATTAACCAAACATCACTGGAAGGGGTGTGAACCCTAGGTTCAGAGATGAAACCTAGACAGTGGGGAATCACAGAAAGCAAACTTGACATAGCAAGGTATATAGAGCCTGGAGGGGAGCATAGAAGAGAGGAACACCTACCTTTGGCAAGTCATAGCTCACCGAAGAGGAAGCAGAGGCCACGAGTGCAGCAGCACGGCGGCACGGTGAGCACCTAAGAACCTGCACCGCGCCAAGCCGTCCCAGCGACATCTACGACGCGGCGAATGTCGTAGCCAAACCGCAGAATCCAACACATCACCGATGAACGGCGGCACCGCGGGCACCACAAATCCTAGCACTAGTGAGGTTTCGATACGACCTGGGGAAAGCATTATTCACAAATTGAATTGGAGGGCTAGGTTTGTCTGGGGAAGGCGGAGCTCCGGCAGCCAACGGAGGCGGCCGCAGCGGCCTGCCTCGCCGGAATCAAGCCAGCGGTGGCAGCGCCCAGGAGCGCGAGAAGAAAGGAGAGAGCAGGAGAGGCTTCGGGGGGATGAGGTGAGTATGGGCTGGGTCGGTTTGACCGATCCAGTACCCCCTCTGGTGGGCTAATTTAGCCCAATGTTGGGTACTAGGCCCATTTCAAAATAAAATAAGAAATAAAATAAAAGAAAAATAAATAAATTACCAAAATAACCTTTAAACATTTCCAGCTATAGAAAATTATAGAAAAATCATAAAAATATAATTAATATATTAAAATTATCACAAAAATAATATCCACCTAAGAAAAATATAACTTTACTTATTTAAGTTAATAAAATGCAAATAAAGATTAAACACTATTAAATCTTAAGTGAAATTTCATTAAATAAGGAAAAATCCTAAAAATAAATAAAAAATATTTTTGTGCATAAAAATAACTTTAATATTTTATAAAAATACTAACTATAGTTTTTTCAAATAAAATATAAATCAAATATTTAAAGACACTTAATTCTTTGAAGAATTTTATAAAAATAAAGGTAAGACTTAAAAATAAATAAAATCCATTTTTAAGATCTTTAATAAGTATATTTCACCAGAAAAATACTATATATATTATTCAAAAACATTTTAAGATAAATAAAATTCATTACTTATTTTACTCAAATAAAATAACCACTTTGTTAAATCTTAAAATTAATTCTTAAGTAAGAAATAATCACATTTTCTTATAAAACACCAAAACCTTTAAAGCTTAATTACTAAGTGTAAATCTATAATCAAAATAAAACTTAAAAATAACTATTAGCCTTTAAATGTTTTTAAATCTTAAACTCCTTTTAAATAAATATTATATATCACTCATGTATAAGGGGTGTGAATAATATCCATCCCTCAACCACTCTTAAAAATGACTCTAAACTCAAATAAATTTGTAAGATCATCTAATTATGCTCCCATTAATAAATTGCAAATTATTAAATTTATCTTTCACTTAAATTAAAAGGGATCATCCTTAATCATATTTGCCAAAACCCTAAAACTAGATGCTATTCTAAAACTCATCATATCTTACAATTCACTTCTATTTTTATAGTTAACTTTGGTTTAAACAATCATAAACATCTCATTTGAAGTTTATTCCTGTTTTAAAGTTAACTTTATTCACTTGTATCATCAATTAAAATATAATAACTTAACACCATTCCTAACCATCACAAACCCTAATGTAAAACCTAATAACCCTTAAGGATAATTAACCTTAACTAATACTAGTTTCTTCAAATGTTATTCTTTTTGCCACTTCACACAAACAAGTCTATATTAGTTCCTTCAGCTCTTAAAAAACTCAACTCAAAGACTTTTTATCACAATCACCAGATAACAATTAATCATAATCACATTATTCTATCAGTATTTGTATATTTTGGATTGTTAACACTTGCTCGAAGACCGTGAGTGCATAATCTTGTAATCACAAAAGGCAAGTTCACACTTGCTCATGTCCTTTGATTATTTTCTGAAAGTATTTTGCAAATCCAGTGTTGTCATCATCTGCATTTGAAAAAGATCAGAAAACACTATTTTCATAATAATATGATTATAGGTGATTTACCATGAGGTAATAATCTACTATGAAAGTTCCGGTGGTAAAGGAACATATTATCTAGGACTTAACAACCAATGTCGCCGGTGATTATTGCGTTGTATATTACGCGTTAACCATGAGATTTGGAATGGGATGGAGAAGTCAGCTAGATCGGCTCCCTTTCGCATGCATTGGACATTGTTCTGGGCATTTGTAAGTTGCAAATCGTGGGTATAGCCGTTTTATACGCGGGAAGTCTACCGTGGATCTGGGCTTACAAAAGATAGATATCTAGTGTTAATGGTTGTTGTGTGTATCCAACTAAGGTATAGCCGTTTTATACGGGGAAAAGTCTACCTTGAGTTTGGACATCCAACATTTGTGGTGTATGCGGGGTCGCGGAGAAGGACAGTGATTGGCTTGGATCTTAGTCTGGGCCTCATACCAAGGAAGTGTGAACGAGCCTATAACTCGGATGTGCAACAAAGCTAAGATCTCTCATGGATAAAGTAACGCACCTCTGCAGAGTGTAGGAACTGTAACTTGTTACTCCCTGTTCCGGGAAGGAGCTGCGAAAGCTGCGGGAAAGGAACTCCATGAAAGTTCTGGTAAACCCGTGAAGGCTGATGGACATAGCTTTTTAAAATAAAAGCAACCTTTGAAGAAATGTTTACGAAAACTTGCATTGCCTAGGACCTATGGTCTGTGGCTGTAGATAGTGCATCAAACACTTCTCTTTAGTGAACTTGCTGAGTACGCTCGTACTCAATGTATCTTCTTAACCCTTGCTAGATCTCGGAGAAACCAATGACGTTTCTAGGAAATAAGTCCCTTGAAGAGTTGAAGATATCTAAGGGAGATCAACGGAGTCGAAGACCTTACCGGAATCTATCGAAGACAAGCTGAAGCATAAGAATAGAAATAAAACTCCTAGAATCTAGAATCTACTTCTGTAGAATAATACTATAGAAGTACTTTCAAGACTTATACAGATTTTAATAGTAGTACTTCTAAAGTAACCCCTAGTGGATCTTTCTGGTTCTTTCTGTATAATATTCCTCACTGTCCGAGGAAGCTCGCTGGATCTTTTGTAATATGCTATATGTAATATAAAGTGTTGTCTTGGACCCGCGATGTTTCTATTGTACCACTCTGAGGGATATAATGCGGATGGAACGGTGTTCCATTGGTATTATATCAACGACTATAGTGTACTACACCATGAAGTGGTATGCTGGGTCACTGCATTTCATGCCTCTATTTAATCTAAGGGAAGTGACAGAAATCTCTAAGGTTGTAGATGTGTTGTTGCTACTAGGGAGAAAACAACGGTCTCTTGTTCATGGAACAAGTGGATTGTTTACCTTACACACTTTGCTTAAAGCAGTTATCTGTTGCTTGCAACTTAATACTGGAGGGGGTTCGGATGATAACCCAAAGGTGGAATTCTAGTCATAGATGCATTTGGATGGCGGTCTATGTATCTTGTTGTATTGCCCAATCGAGTCTCATAGGATCTTGATGTCTAGTATTGCATTGTTATGCTTTCCTCAGTCCTGTCAATTGCCCTGCTGTAATTTGTTTACCCTGCATGCCATGTTTGTTTATCTAAGGAGAGCACCTCCAGTGAACTATGGACCCCAGTCCAATCTTTACCATTGATACATCTTACATTGTTACTGTTTACTTTCTGCAAACCACTATCACCTTCCACACAATACAGCTAATCCTTTGTTACAGCAACCGGTGAGATCGACAACCTCACTATTCATTGGGGCAAAGTCTTGAGTTTGTGTTGTGCAGGTTTCCAAGTTGCCTGCAACACCTTTGAGACGTTTCCTTCCTCCTACTAGTTCGATAACATTGGTTTCTTACTGAGGTAAAACTTGCTGCTGTGGTGCTTCACACCTTGCTCTTGGGGTTTTCCGACGAAGCGCTCCTACATCAACGAAGCGCCATCATCAAGCTTTTCTGGCGCCGTTGCCGGGGAGGCTAAGGACGTCTTCACAAGGGGAGTCCTTCTCAGCCTTTCTCTTTACTTTATTTTTGGTTCACTTAGTTTCTTTTGATTGGTTTTGTTTGCCTCTTTTTATCAAAAACTCCAAAAAAATAGTTTAGTTTGGTTTGCTTTTGATATGTCGGAAACGTATCTATAATTTTTGATGCTCCATGCTTGTTTTATATCATTTGTCTTATGTTTTGTCTACACTTTGAGGTATTTTTATACACTTCCTGGAACTAACCTATTGACAAGATGCCACAGTGCCAGTTGCCTGTTTTCTGCTTTTTTGGTTTCAGAAAGCTAAAAAATGAATATTCTCGGAATTGGATGGGACAAAAGCCAAAGTTCATATTTTCCCTGGAGCGATACAGAAAATCGAAGACGAGACGTAGGAGGAAACCAGGGTGACCACACCCTAGGTGGGCACGGGCCCACCCTAGGCTGCGCCCACAGGGGGTGTGGCCCCCCTGGCCCTCCACCGACCTTGCCTCCTTCGCCTATCAGAAGCCCCCGGGGAGAAAACCCTAAATAATCCATCATACTTCCAGAAAAACCTCTGTAGCGCCACCGCCACCGAAAGGGAGATTCGGGGGATAGAAAGTCTCTATTCCGGCACCCTGACGGGACGGGAAGTGCCTCTGGAGCCATCTCCATCGATCTCCATCGCCATCTTCATCACCGTTGTTGATTCCCATGATGAGGAGGGAGTAGTTCTTCCTCGAGGCTAAGGGCTCTACCGGTGGCTATGTGTTCATCTCTCTCTCCCTATGCATGATCATATTGTGATCATGAGCTTTGTAATCAAGTAGATCTACCTTGCTACTCAAGTGCTTCATTAGATCTCTACTCTCCCCATGTGTGTGAAAGTGACAGCGTGTACGTCATGGTGGCACTTAGGTTTGAGTCTACATAAATACTCTTTGTGCTTTAATAGATCTATGCTTTTCCCCATGTGTGTGAAAGTGACGGCGTGCATACCGTGTGTGGAACTTTGGCTAGATTGAATATTTGTTATGAGTTATATTTGGAGTTGGATGTCTCTATGAAATTGTGGTGTTTGTTGGAACCATCTAGCGCTCAAGGTGACAGTGTGGGGTTATCTAGATTAGGGAAGGCGGACTTTGAGGAGTGTGTTATAGCCCTACCGATGATTAGAGTGTCCAACCGGAGAGTAGTCAAGAGTAGTATCATGAAGAGGGGATATTTATATGAGAGAGTGTTCACTATTGAAAGTATGATCCTTAGGCCGTGTTTCTAATCATTGAAACACTGTTTGCATCTAGATCTATTGCATGTTTGCTTGCTTTAGTCTTTACCTCCATGTCAAGCTCCATCAAAGTATTTTCTGGCACTCACACACGTTCCCCCACGTCAACAACAAGTCAGAAGCTCTTTTCTGGCACCGTTACCACTTGTATTTCACTATCTCTTCGCCGAACTAGTGCACATATACACCTGACAAGTGTATTGGGTGTGTTGGGGACACCGGAGACTTTTTGTATCTTGATTGCAGGATTGCTTGAGAGGGATACCTTTGATCACTTCCTCCCTGAGTTCGATAAACCTTGGGTGATCCACTTAAGGGAAACTTGCTGCTTTTCTACAAACATTTGCACTTGGAGTCCCAACAAATGTCTACAAGAATAGAAGTGTGTAGACATCAGCTTTCTCTTATAAAAACACAAAAAGAAAAATAGTTCATGCTCTAGTTGCTGGTCTGTTGTTGCCTTGCTTTGTCATGTTTTCTATCAATGGATGGTTTCTTTGAAACTAGTTCTTATTGGCAAGGTGGGTTCACGGAAGAAGAAAACTATTATTATAAGGAACACCGTTTGTCACAAAAAGTAAACACTTACGGGAACAAATTAATAAATTGAATACTATTGCTAGAGAGGTGTACTCTACTTATAATGTTACTTATTGCTTTAATAAATCTTGTTGCTGTAGGAGGTATAAACACCTACCTTTTTAATGTGAGTATAATGATAATGTTACCATATCTTCTTATGACTTTTATGATGTGGAACAAATTGAAGAATTTATTGCTTTCAAGGGTGCATTTTAACTTGCCAGTTTGCTTGAAAATACTGATGGTGCACCTTATGAATATGAGGTTTATGAGATACTTAAATTTTGCTTTGATAATTACAAGGAAGAAACTGGCTATATTCTTGAATATTTTAATAGGTGCTTTCCACAAATGGAAGAGACTAATGCCTTGCAGGAGCCTATGGAAGAAGAAATTGCTGAAACTGAAAGCTCATTAGATGAAAAAGAGGAGGAGAGTGATGGTCCAGAGGAGGAAGGATGGATCTACCCATGCCTACCTTCTAATGAGAGTAACTCTTTACCTCTTACATTATTTGAGTGTCCCCCATGCGTACCAAAGGAGGATGAATGTTATGTTCCTATGGATTCTTTTGAAATACCTACTATGGGTAAAACTTGTGATAATAGTTATGCTCCTGTTATCTATAATAATCCTATATTTGTGCCTAACTTCGAAATGCATGGTACTAAAGATTTTTTCTTAGAAAATGTTTATGATAAAGCTCTAGATGATGGTCCTATATTGAATGATTAGTCACCTTATTACAAAATTGTTAAAAGTGGGTTTGAAGGTTTTAATCCCACTATTTTTGAGCTTGATAGAAATTATGTGTTTATAGATCATGATAAGAATGTTTTATGTGATAGTTATATTATTAATTTTGTTCATTTTGCTACTGAAAGTTATTATGAGAGAGGGAAACATGGTTTTATGTATCTCAACAATATTAAGTTTTGCTTTCCTATGCTTATTGCTTTGTGCTTTCATGACTTGTTTCTTTACAAGATTCATGTGCATAGGAAGTAGATTAGACTTAAATGTGTTTTGAATTTGCTTCTTGATGCTCTCTTTTACTTTAACTCATATTTCTTTTATGAGCATCTTCTCAAGCTATTGTGCCTAACTTAAAGGCGTTAAAGAAAAGTACTTATTGGGAGATAACCCAAGAGTTTTCTTGAGTATTGGAAGTTATTACTTCAGTAATGATCTCTCCTAAGCCTTTTTTGTTTTCTTTTTGTGCAAAGAATGAACTCTAATGAGAGGGAAGTATGATTTGGGAAGTTGCTGTCCAGAAACAGATTTTTGTACTCCGCCATAAAAATTCGTGAGGAATCTCTGTAAGTCGGATTGAGCTGAACATTTATGAATAAATCCCCCAGTATGTTAGATACAACATTTTTTGATTTGAGCAACAGAAGGTCTTAGAAAAAATCGGTTTCTACCTGCTGGTCTGTTTTGACAAATTTCTGCCATTATTTGCATTTACTTCTTATTGATTCCTTTTTGGGTCCTTTTTGGGAAACTGAGCTTTTTGTAGGAATTGCTACATTAGCTTGTGTTTTTAGTGAAAGTTTTTTTGTTCTAAAGCTAAACCCAAGTGTCTTTTATCTTTTGAATACACTAATGTTGCTAATGAAGATTGTGTGAAGTTTTGTATGGAGGAAAATTTTCAGGTGTAGAGAGAGAATGATGAATGGACAAAAGCTCAATCTTGGGGATGCCACCCCGGTGTCACCCCAAGAAATATCCAAGAGGTACAAGCGTCAAAGCTTGAGGATGCCCAAGGCATCCCCTTCTTCATCAATAAAAAGTTAAGGTCTTTCTAAACACTTCGTTTTTTTTGTTTCATGCACTATTGTGTTGTTCTTGGAGCGTCTTAGTTTTCGTTTGCTTTGCTTAGTTTGTTTAGTTTGCTTGAATAAAGTAGTTTGGACCCCCGCTCTCCCTGTGTTGTTTCAAATAAATTGATTGGTGTTGGAAAGGAGTAGAAAGTTCTTGCTTGAAATAGTGCAAGAGGAGCTTGATTTGACTGTGACTTAGACTTTAGCATGTCATGCTAGGTGTTGTTTTGATCCTATGTTTAGTGATTATTATTGTAGCATGACTTGTTCCAAAAAATTGTGATTGCTTAGTGTGTCTTGAAAGAATCATGTGTTGTTTTAGCATGCAAAAGCATAGTATTGTGGTATTCTCCTATGATGCTTTGTTTGGGTTGACTTGGCACATGCTCACACCATGTTATGACTATGAACAAGTTACCATAGCCTCTATTATCATTTAGTCCTTGACTTGTAGTACCACTCTATGCTTTGATTAGTAATGTTTTGTCGCTTTGCATGATTATGGACATTATTGCTCTCTTAGTTGGTCGCTCCTAGTCTTTTGCTAGCCTCCACTTGTATGAGTAAGCTCTACTCATGCTTCCAACTTCCAAGAAACCAAGTTATTCCAAAGTGTCCACTATAAATTCCTATGCATGGTGTGTTACACCATTCCAAGTATATTCTTGTTTTCATCTATCTTCCAATTAAAAAGTATTTTGTTATGTGAAAACTTAGTTATTAAAGCTCTCATAAACTTGATGGCACACTTTATATTTCTTGCCCCTAATAAACTTGAACCATTGTGTCATCTATGTTGTGTATATGCTTGCACTTATACATTGAAATTAGCAGAACCATGTTGTCATGGGGAACGCTTTCAACATTGCACTTGTACTTTGTACACAGTTGATATCATGCTCTTTTGTCTATGGATGTCGTCAGTGTGAAATGAAAGGGGAGCTTGTAAGTCCATGGAGTTATGTATGTGTGTTAGAGAAACGCCTGGGCCGCTAGCCTAAGCCATGCCTAATCATGGTGGAAACTTGCAGCATCACCATAGTGACATCTATGAAGCATTCTTCTTATGAAAAAAAGAGATCGAGAAAAAGAGACATATTGAGAAAAGAGAAAAGAGAGAAAAAATCACCATATTCCCATGGTAAATAAGAAGAATGTGAGATGCTCATTGTGTACTTGCCTTGTCATTTTGGTTATGAGATAGCTCTTGTACCATGTGCAAGGGGTACCCCGTTGGCGGTTCTCTATGATACACGTGTACTTATTATGACAAGAACTTGCAAGTAACTAAACTTGAGTAGCATGAGGAGCGGCCCTCGTATTCAAGGGACATGAGATTGCCAACTTATACTTTGTCAAGCATATACTCCATATTTTGTTCATTTTAACCTTAATCACTTCAAGATGCTTATGATAGGGGCAATGAGGGCTGAAAGCTAACAAGTACCATAATCTTTGGAAGCTCTTTTTGAAACTTGAAATCCCTTCTTCCCTTTATGAAGGGTCTTTCTTCCACCATTATATTGAGTCTCCACCTTCCACGTTTAGGCACCAGTTAAGAGAGCATAGTTGCCATTCTTAGTTCTATGTGCACTGTCCCAAAACTTATTGATTGATGCATATTGTTAATATTACTTGTTCTTGTGATATTTGTATCTAGTCACTCTTATGAACTTTGAAGGTGTCCTATGCATCTATTTGCTACTCTATGAGGGACAAGCTGAATGCCACTATGCCATGTTTTCTGTATGTGAAACAAACAAATGTTTTTCAATGCATGTTATTCATGATCTTTGTTTGTAGCCTTTCATGTTGCATGCATAGTTACTTTGTCTTATTGTTAGAACTCCATCTTTCATGCTCATGTTTAGAGTTCTTTGATCCCATATTTCAATGATTGCAAATGGTTTGATCTTGGTTTTGATGGTGCATGTCACCTCAAAAATTATTCTTTTATCACTTACCTACTCGAGGACGAGCAGGAATTAAGCTTGGGGATTCTTGATACGTCGAAAACGTATCTATAATTTTTTATGTTCCATGATTGTGTAGTATCTACTTTGCTTTGCTTTGTCCACACTTTGAGGTGTTTTATATGTTCTCAGGTACTAACCTATTAACAAGATGTCGCGGTGCCAGTTGCCTGTTTTCTGCTGTTTTTGGTTCCAGAAAAAAATCTAGTAAGGAAATATTCTCGGAATTGGACGGGACAAAAGCCAAAGTCAATATTTCACCGAGGATAACACGGAGTCCAGAAGAGAGACGGAGGGGAGCTACAGGGCAGCCGCACCCCCCAGGCATGGGCCCACCCTAGACCGCGCCTAGGCAGGGTGTGGCCCCCCTGGCCGCCCTCCTGCCTCGCCTCTTCGCCTATAAGAAGCCCCCGATGGCTAAACCCTAAGTACCCGATCAATATTCTACGAAACCGTCTATAGCCGCCGCCACCATCGTCCCTAGATCGGGGGGATCTGAAGCTCTTCCCGGCACCCTGCCAGAGGGGAGATCATCCTGGAGGCCTTCTTCTTCATCATGCCAGCCTCCGGTATGAAGCGTGAGTAGTTCCACCTTGGACTACGGGTCCATGTAGTAGCTAGATGGTTGTATATCCTCCTTTGTGCTTTCATGTCTAGATCTTGTGAGCTCCGTTCATGATCAAGATCTCATCTATTTGTAATCATGCATGTTGTGTTTGCGGGGATCCGATGGATATTGAGATTACTATGTCAGATTGATTGATGGTTTTATCTTATTGATTCTATCATGTCTGTGTTGTTTGTGGTCTCGCATGCTCTCCGCTGTTAGTAGCTATCTTGGCCAAGTAGTTGCTAGTGACTCCAAGAGGGAGTATTTATGCTCGATAGTGGATTCATGTCTCTATTTAATTTAAGGGAAGTGACAGAAATCTCTAAGGTTGTAGATGTGTTGTTGCCACTAGGGAGAAAACAACGGTCTCTTGTTCATGGAACAAGTGGATTGTTTACCTTACACACTTTGCTTAAAGCAATTGTCTGTTTCTTGCAACTTAATACTAGAGTGGGTTCGGATGATAACCCAAAGGTGGACCTCTAGTCATAGATGCAGTTGGATGGCGGTCTATGTATCTTATTGTATTGCCCAATCGAATCTCATAGGATCATGATGTCTAGTATTGCATTGTTATGTCTTGCTCAGTCCTGTCAATTGCTTTGCTGTAATTTGTTTACCCTGCATGCCATGTTTGTTTATCTAAGGAGAACACCTCTAGTGAACAATGGATCCCGTTCCAATATTTACCATTGATACATCCTCCATTGTTATTGTTTACTTTCTGCAAACCACTATTATCTTCCACACCATACAGTTAATTCTTTATTACAGCAACCGGTGAGATTGACAATCTCACTGTTTGTTGGGGCAAAGTCTTGAGTTTGTGTTGTGCAGATTTCCAAGTTGCTTGCAACACCTTTGAGACGTTTCCTTCCTCCTACTAATTCGATAACCTCGGTTTCTTACTGAGGAAAGACTTGCTGTTGTGCTCTTCACACCTTGCTCTTGGGGTTTCCCAACGAAGCGTTCCCACGTCGACAAAGCACCAACATTCTACAACTCCTGGCCGACCGTGGTGGTGAGGGGGAGGAAGGAATTGTGTTGATGCTTCTGGGTCAGAGGAAGGAGCTTTGTTTTTGTCTCATGAACAAATTTCTCCGCATCGGTTTCCTCTCGGCCGGCCATGGCGACGAGGGAGAGGGGCGGAGTAATTTCATCTTCTCTGTTTGCAGGTGAAGCGATGGGGAGTATTTGGATCTTCAGCTCCCCCTTGCGCTTCCGGAGCGGCGGTTGTTCCTTGACGTTGCTTCTCTTTGTCAGAGGCCTGGCCCCGCCATGCCTAGCAGCGTTGCCTGCCTGGGCTTCATCAACCTTCTATCAACCTTCTATCCTTCTGTCACCTCAAAAATTATTCTTTTATCACTTACCTACTCGAGGACAAGCAGGAATTAAGCTTGGGGATTCTTGATACGTCGAAAACGTATCTATAATTTTTTATGTTCCATGATTATGTAGTATCTACTTTGCTTTGCTTTGTCCACACTTTGAGGTGTTTTTATATGTTCTCACGTACTAACCTATTAACAAGATGTCGCGGTGCCAGTTGCCTGTTTTCTGCTGTTTTTGGTTCCAGAAAAAAAATCTAGTAAGGAAATATTCTCGGAATTGGACGGGACAAAAGCCAAAGTCAATATTTCACCGAGGATAACACGGAGTCCAGAAGAGAGACGGAGGGGAGCTACAGGGCAGCCGCACCCCCCAGGCACGGGCCCACCCTAGACCGCGCCTGGGCAGGGTGTGGCCCCCCTGGCCGCCCTCCTGCCTCGCCTCTTCGCCTATAAGAAGCCCCCGATGGCTAAACCCTAAGTACCCGATCAATATTCTACGAAACCGTCTATAGACGCCGCCACCATCGTCCCTAGATCGGGGGGATCTGAAGCTCTTCCTGGCACCCTGCCAGAGGGGAGATCATCCTGGAGGCCTTCTTCTTCATCATGCCAGCCTCCGGTATGAAGCGTGAGTAGTTCCACCTTGGACTACGGGTCCATGTAGTAGCTAGATGGTTGTATATCCTCCTTTGTGCTTTCATGTCTAGATCTTGTGAGCTCCGTTCATGATCAAGATCTCATCTATTTGTAATCATGCATGTTGTGTTTGCGGGGATCCGATGGATATTGAGATTACTATGTCAGATTGATTGATGGTTTTATCTTATTGATTTTATCATGTCTGTGTTGTTTGTGATCTCGCATGCTCTCCGTTGTTAGTAGCTATCTTGGCCAAGTAGTTGCTAGTGACTCCAAGAGGGAGTATTTATGCTCGATAGTGGATTCATGTCTCTATTTAGTTTAAGGGAAGTGACAGAAATGTCTAAGGTTGTAGATGTGTTGTTGCCACTAGGGAGAAAACAACGGTCTCTTGTTCATGGAACAAGTGGATTGTTTACCTTACACACTTTGCTTAAAGCAGTTGTCTGTTTCTTGCAACTTAATACTAGAGTGGGTTCGGATGATAACCCAAAGGTGGACCTCTAGTCATAGATGCAGTTGGATGGCGGTCTATGTATCTTATTGTATTGCCCAATCGAATCTCATAGGATCATGATGTCTAGTATTGCATTGTTATGTCTTGCTCAGTCATGTCAATTGCTTTGCTGTAATTTGTTTACCCTGCATGCCATGTTTGTTTATCTAAGGAGAACACCTCTAGTGAACAATGGATCCCGTTCCAATATTTACCATTGATACATTCTCCATTGTTATTGTTTACTTTCTGCAAACCACTATTATCTTCCACACCATACAGTTAATCCTTTGTTACAGCAACCGGTGAGATTGACAATCTCACTGTTTGTTGGGGCAAAGTCTTGAGTTTGTGTTGTGCAGATTTCCAAGTTGCTTGCAACACCTTTGAGACGTTTCCTTCCTCCTACTAATTCGATAACCTCGGTTTCTTACTGAGGAAAGACTTGCTGTTGTGCTCTTCACACCTTGCTCTTGGGGTTTCCCAACGAAGCGTTCCCACGTCGACAAAGCACCAACATTCTACAACTCCTGGCCGACCGTGGTGGTGAGGGGGAGGAAGGAATTGTGTTGATGCTTCTGGGTCAGAGGAAGGAGCTTTGTTTTTGTCTCATGAACAAATTTCTCCGCCTCGGTTTCCTGTCGGTCGGCCATGGCGACGAGGGAGAGGGGCGGAGTAATTTCATCTTCTCCGTTTGCAGGTGAAGCGATGGGGAGTATTTGGAGCTTCAACTCCCCCTTGCGCTTCCGGAGCGGCGGTTGTTCCTTGCCGCTGCTTCTCTTGGTCAGAGGCCTGGCCCCGCCATGCCTAGCAGCGTTGCCTGCCTGGGCTTCATCAACCTTCTCAGGAGGCTCTTCTTCAACCTCTGCGCCCCCTCCCAAAGCCGCTACCCAGCCAAGTGGTATCATCCCCGGCTAGTGCAGCAGTGGTGGCGTATGGTGGTTGCTCGCCGGCATGCGATGTTTACTCGTTTGCGTTTTCGAGTTTTCCTTTAGGATCTCTAGTGCTATTTTCAAGGGCCTGGTTGTAATTTTCCTTCTCTACATGGCCTTGTGTGTAAATGTTCACCCCACGCCGTTGGAATGAAAGCTCCAGGGCCCTTCGTGGCCTTTTATGTGCAAAAAAAAAATGGTTCACTGTGCATGCATGCGTACACACACGCAGCTGCTCTGGGTCCAGCAGATTCTGTGGCAGCCGCATGCAGTGGGAGGCACCCAGATCATCGCGGCACACGTGGCTTGCCGCTCCTTCGAGAGCCAGATCTTCCGGCTACGTGTCGCCTGACCTGTCCGTCATCCATGCATGCATCCATCACCAGTCGATACGTATACGCTAGCTGCCTGGGTGGTGCATGTACGCATGGTGCCAAGACGCCCCAAGTCCCAACCCCCCGCGTGACAAAACCTCCATTTAATCCGTCCGTCGCGCTACTTATACACGCCAGCAGGCGTCGTTTTAAAACGGAGGCCGTTCATATCTGCACAACAAGCAGGGCAGAGATCGAAAGAAAAAGGGGAAGAAAACTGGCCATGTCCAGGTTCGTCGATCCTCTGGTGGTGGGGAGGGTGGTCGGCGAGGTGGTGGACCTGTTCGTGCCGTCGGTGGCCATGGCGGTCACCTACGGCGCCAAGGACGTCAGCAACGGCTGCCACGTCAAGCCCTCCATGGCCACCGACGAGCCCCTCGTGCGCATCTCCGGCCGCCGCAACGACCTCTACACACTCGTACGTCCACATCGCATGGGGCGCACGCACTCCTACCACGCACACACTTGTTCATATGCATGGGAACTCGCTCGCTGATGATGATTATTCCCCTGCATGTGTGTGTTGGCTGCAGGTGATGACGGATCCCGACGCGCCCAGCCCCAGTGAGCCCACCATGAGGGAGTACCTCCACTGGTATGTATGCGCGCGTGATTTGGCACAAGAACAAGTGTCAATTCGACATCTGTGCACACATCCTATATCATATGCATCCATCTTCCCACCTCTCATTTTTTTAATTATCTGGTTGTATTTCTGCCGCCGGTACAGCTAATTGGTGTTTGTATTTCATGTTTTGTTTTGACGATTAATTATCATGCATATAGTGTTGGCTGGCAAGTGTATACTCACTCTTCTTTGTTGATGTGTGGCAGGATAGTCATGAACATACCGGGTGGAACAGATGCAACTAAAGGTGAGGAATTATATCCATTTGTACACATGTTGATCAACATACAGTTAGTACATAATCGATTCAGCTAAATTGGGTCATCATCTGCATTATGATACTACTACATGATATCGTGCATTCTAGAAAAATTATCATACACTAGTATCGTATGCGTGATATATACGATACTATTCACTATGACCAGTCTTAGGCGCCTCACATCACTGGACTAGGAGTGTCCTTGCACTACAGATGTGGTATTTTACCACATCTGTTAACACCAACAACTATAGGTTCCAAGGATTTCAAACATAGTATTTACCTAAAAAAAAGAGTGATGGCACTTTCAATATTTCTAGGTGGTAAAAACACATTCTTACTTTTAGGCTTTGCTTAGCACACACGGACGTTGATGATAAAAAAGACAATCACTGCAACAGAACAGGAGTTCATTCCTTCTAAAAAAAGAACATGAGTTCATTGACTATATTCTAAATTAAAAACCATACCTGTTCACATGCATACACGATTAATTTATGATATATGTTACAACATTACTACCATATATAGCCAATATGTTGGTTGTTGTGCCAATTTCTCTTTCCTTGCCCGATGCAAATTTGGATCGATCGATAGAGTCATCTATCTCACCAAAGACCCAACTGCGAAACGTAAGAGATAGCTTATGTCACACCATGTGCCCTTATATACGTTACAACCATATACACATTATCTTATTTATACATATGTCGACATCCGATGGTTGTGCCACACAACACATGCATCCTATGTCTGCTTCATATTGTGGTGGGTTATAATTTTTTACAAGGAATGTGTTGGGTTATCATTTTCTTGTGGGGATTGTGGTGGACTATTATATATAGTTAAGTTTTCTCAACCGGATTAGTTTTCGATTAATTAGGTTTTTACGATTGATTATTGTTTGTTAGTGGATTATATATGGACACAAGTCCATCAACCATAAAAACCAGTCATTGTGTGCCACCTGGCCTTGCAATGCTATGTTTTACGGACCAATCCTTCTGTTCATAAGCATTTTTAGTAAACCTTGTAAAAATATGGCGTGCTTGCGGCATTTGCACTTAGATCCCTCGTTTTTGGTGTATTTACGCAACAAGCACGAAAGTCCCATATTTGCTGGTCGTAACACTATGGTTTCCGTCCCCATTGATACAACCTGGCTCATGTGGTGCATGTGCTCTCTTCAGCATATGAAACATGTTTATCCTCAGTACCAAATTAATTGACTCGGCTTCATATAGATACGCTATATGTAGATAAAAATAAATCAGTTAATTTGGAACGGACGAAGAGAGTATCTAATTTAAAGTACTAAAAAAATGCACAAAAAATTCAAAAACTATTATACTCCTTGTATCCACATGCACGACATATACTACCGTCACCCAAGTAGTATACCCAAGTAACAAAACAAACTTCCGGTCTGTCGGCTTCCGAGGATAAGCAGAAAAAGATTCTGCGTACGCGCATGCGATTGCACGGCACAAACTCTGAGGCAGCATGTACCCATGCATGCTTCCAAGCCGGCCACCCATGGCCGCCGCAACGGCGCCGCACGCATGCAGGCCGAGCTGGCAGAACACGTGTCACAGTTCACCAATCGTTTGTTCAGGGAGCATCACACATTCACACGTGTGCACTGCATGCATATATCATTAGGGATATTTTTTCTTTTTTTTTGTCGCCTACTGATGCACGTACGAGGTGTGGGTGTTACGGCCGGGTATATATTTGCTTCGCGCAGGTGATGTGGTGGTG
Source organism: Avena atlantica (assembly GCA_910589765.1). Lineage (NCBI taxonomy): Eukaryota > Viridiplantae > Streptophyta > Magnoliopsida > Poales > Poaceae > Avena > Avena atlantica. Next base: position 29,698,675 of record OU342735.1, read on the forward strand.
CCGTACATGGGGCCGCAGCCGCCGGTGGGCATCCACCGCTACGTGCTGGTGCTCTTCCAGCAAAAGTCGCGCCTCGTCGACGGCTACGCGGCGCCGCCGGCCGACCGCCCCTACTTCAACACCCGCGCCTTCGCCTACCACCACGAGCTCGGCCTCCCCGTCGCCGTCGTCTACTTCAACTCCCAGAAGGAGCCATCCGCCAACCGCCGCCGACGCTGATCCAAGCCCCCTACGCCGCCAGCTGCACGTACGCATATGCTCACCGGAGCTTCCTTCCGGCCGACAGCTTTAATTAATCCCGGTGAACAATAAGTAAAGCTTCTGTATTAGCCAGCAACTATAATATGTGCTGTTTCCTTTCAGTACGTACGCTGCTTGGTTGTGTACGTGTAATTTGCATGCACTCGTATTTGTACGTGCGCTTATCTATGCATCTATCTGCATATGGACCGTGTATTTGGGGTTTCGCAAACGTACAAGACAGGTCTCTGTCTACTCGCGAGCGCGACGACTGTTTCCTCGCCGCGCGTTCTTGTAATAATAGTATGCGGTTGGCGCTAAATGTCTTGTTTGTAGTTTTGGTCTTGCTCTCTTTTGATGTCTTCAATTTCTTTCGATTGGTGAGATCACGTTGATTTGATATAGGTATTTATTTGTATATATGATCGTGGAAATGCAAACATGGTGTTCATAAATTCGAAGCTGAGTATTTCTGTTAAAAAACTTAAGCTGAATTTAGAAGAAAACACTGTTTTTTATAAGCGAACAAGAGTGTCTTTGGCTCGCGAGCTCCGGTGCTTCCTTTCCTTCGTTTAAAAATGTTCGGGAATTATATTGACAAGTTTCAAAAAATCTAAAATTAAATTTTGCGCATAGTCAATGTTATATTCTACGAGCATGCAGAATTGCAATCCGAAATTTCTTAGCATCTTGTGCCCTCGGGCGCGTTCTCCGTGGGGTCCATGTGTCCTGTTTGGTGGGCCTTCCATTTCCTGGACCCTCCCTCTTTGGAAGGCCCCCTCCCCTTGAAGATTAAAATCTTTCTTTGGCAGTTGTTACGCAATCGGCTCCCCTCGGGGGTGGAGGTGGCCAAGCGGCATGGTCCGGGGGATGGTCTATGCCCTCTTTGTGCTGTCCCGGAAACGGGACACCGCGTTTTCTTCACCTGTCCTGCAGCTCGCTTCCTTTGGAACTTCACCTGGGAGGCTCTAGGGCCGACGTGGCAGGCTGCGAGAATTCTTGAAAGCCAATGCAAATCAGACTGGCAGGAGAAGGCGCCTCTTCTGGTTTTTGTTTGCAGGGATGACCTGGACTTTATGGAATATCCGTAGCAAAATGGTCATCGAGCGTGTCTTTCTTCGCCGTGCCTCTGACTCGACCTTTAAATTTCTTGCTTTTTTGCAGCAGTGGTACCCGTTGAGTAGGCAGCGGGATAGGGCGCGGCTGGATGGGATGATAGAGCACCTTATTGTGGCGGCGCACCAACTTTCTTCTCCCCCGGCCAGTGAGCATGTCTTCGGGGCGCGTTTGTATCTGTGTCGTTATGTTGTGTGGGGTGTTGTGTGTGGCGTTTGGACCTTGTGTCGGGCCTCTTGTTTGATTGTGATGGATATTGTATGGATGTTGCTTTATTTATAAAGCTGGGCGTATGCCTGTTTCAAAATAAAAATGTTATATTCTACAAGCATGCATAATTGCAACCCGAAATTCTTTATATTATAGGCTACACAAAAAAATTTAAATCAGATGAAATCTGAAGATTTGAAACCATGCATACTTAGATCGACATTTCTTTTATTCTTGTGTAGCTCATAATGCAAGATATTTAAAATTGATATTTTTGTGGGATACATCATTTGGCCATGTGCACGAAGTCTCCCATGGTGAATAGGTCCAGGCCTAAAAAATCTGGGCCTAATTTGTTTCGAGGTTTTTTTTTTTGTGAATGAGGGTTATAGCAACGGTACACTATACTATAGAAAACAGTAGCATAAGGCATAGCTTTTAAAACCAGACCGGTCAATGAATTGGTGAGGCCACTGGTTTGCTAGTTTACTGGTCGAACCACTGGTTCATTTGGTTCGATGACGATAAAAAACCGTTCTTTTTCATCAAAATTTAAAAAATATTTAGAACAAAATGATCATAAAAGGTATAAATAATGTATATTTCAATATGTAATCACAAAAACATGGGGTGTCCAAGTGGTATTGGGCTTTACATGTTGCTATTTATGCCTACCATAAGGTTTACGAGTTTGATTTCTCTCGTAAACATCTTTTTTCTGGTTTTTTGCTGTTTGGACTGGTGCCGCTTAAAAAACGGTGAGTCCATCGGTTTAGGATTTTTCTGGTCAAACCATCGAACCGGTCTGGTTCTTAAAACTATGACATCAGGAGGCCAATGTGAAATCGCCGTCTATCCTCTATTAAGATCATTTAATGGAGTAAGGGCATTTCTAGTAGATCCTAGATAACTTCAGTCGTTTGCAAGCATGCTGTTCATAAATTAGAAGCTGAGTATTTCTGTTAAAAAATTAAGCTGAATTTAGAAGAAAACACCGTTTTTGTAAGAGAACAAGAGTGTCTTTGGCTCGCGAGCTCCAGTGCTTCCTTTCCTTCGTTTAAAAATGTTCGGAAATTATATTGACAAGTTTCAAAAAATCTAAAATTAAATTTTGCGCATAGCCAATGTTATATTCTACAAGCATGGAGAATCGCAACCCAAATTTTTTTATATTGTAAGCTACACAAAAATTATTCAATCAGATAAAATCTAAAGATTTGAAGCCATGCATACTTAGATCAACATTTCTTTTATTTTTCTGTAGCTCATAATAGAAGATATTTAAAATTAATATTTTATATGTTTGTGGGATACATCATTCGGCCATGTGAATGAAGTCTCCTCTCCGAACAAGACCTATATTCTCTTATTTAGCGGTTGAGGCCTCAGTTTGCACTACGGGAAAAAGTGTCGATGTCGTCGCCACATTGCACAGGAAAGACACACGGCAAAGAAGAGCTACACGGCAAAGAACAGCCACATCAAAGGTCTGTTGACTCCGTCAGACGGATGGAACCGTTAACTACTTTACTTTGTCGTGTCTATGCAGGAAACACACGGCAAATCCTTTGCCGTGTTTCGGGCGTGAAGACACACGGCAAAGGCTCTTTGCCGTAGCTGACGTTGTCGTGTTTCGGGGCGCCTTTGCAAAGAAGTGCTCCCCCTAAGTGTTGTGGGCACAATCAGTAAGGACCATGGTGAATAGTGTTGGAATTATGCCCTAGAGGCAATAATAAAGATGTTATTATTATAATTCTTGTTCATGATAATGTTTATATTCCATGCTAGAATTGTATTAAGCGGAAACTTTAATACTTGTGTGGTTTGTGAACAATACCGTGTCCCTAGTACGCCTCTATGGACTAGCTCATTGATCAATGATGGTTAAGGTTTCCTAACCATAGACATGAGTTGTCAATTGATAATGAGATCATATCATTGGGAGAATGATATGATGGATAGACCCAAACTAAGCGAAGCAATTAGATCGTGTCATCGTGTTCGTCTTTGCGAAGCTTTTTCTTATGTCAAATATTGTATTCCTTAGACCATGAGATAATACAACTCCCTGGTATCGGAAGAAAGCTTTGAGGTCATCAAACATCATCCTATGAGAGGGTGATCATAAAGGTGTCTCTCAGGTGATCGGAAAGTATCTGTTGGGTTGTATGTATCGAGATGGGATTTGTCCCTCCCAAGTCGGAGAGATATACTTCGGGCCCACTCGGTAATCGATATCAACACCGCTTGCAAGCATGTGGTTAAGGAGTTAATCACAAAGTGATATCGGATTACGGAACGAGTAAAGTACTTGATGTGAACGAGATTGAACTAGGTATGATGGTACCGACGATCAAATCTCGGGCAAGTAAAATATCGCGAGACGAAGGGAATATATATATGGGATTGATTGAATCCTGGCATCGTGGTTCATCCGATATGATCATCGATGAATGTGTGGGAGTCAATATGGGTGTCCATACCCCGCTATTGATTATTGATAGAAGATCATGTCTGCATATTCTCGAACCCGCAGGGTCACACACTTAACGTGTCTCGTCGCTAGGATAGATTGGATAATTGGTTTATGAATTTTTGTTCGGAGTCTCGGATGGGATCCGGGACATCACGAGAGGTTCCGGAGTGGTCCGGAGAATAAGATTCATATAAGGCAGTGCAGTTTTTGGAGTTCGGAATTGTTCCGGGTTAATCGGTATTGTACCGGAAGCTTCTAGAACCTTCCGGAAGGGGACCAACGTGGCCCCACCTTCCGGGAGGGGGCATGGGCCTATGAGGGAGTGCCCTGGCCGCATTGGGCCAGGGGCATAAGGCCCCATAGGGCCCAGCCGGCCAAGAGAGGTTTAAACTCGAGATAGACCTTCTAGAAGGGGGGGTTTCCTTGCCCCCACTCCTTATCCTTTGGGGCCGCCGGTTTGGGCTTGGGGGAGGGGCTAGGTCTGCGCGCCCCCTCTATATAAAGAGGGGTGGGGGCGCACCAACCCCCTACACCTTCCCCTCCAACCCTAGCCGCCCTGCTGCCCTCCTCTCTCCCTCCCGACTGCTTGTAGGAGAAGCCCTGCTGCAGAAATTCTCCACCAATTGCACCGCGCCGTCGCGTTGTAGATCCAACCCATCTCTCCACCATACTTGCTGGACCGAGGAAGGAGGGGACGTCGAGGTTCTTCACGTGTTCATCTCACGGAGGCACCGCCACTTGTGGTGCTAGATTGGATCGGATCGCGAGGAGGAGAAGCGAGTACGACTACATCACCCACGTTCCGACGAACGTTCCGATGTGCGAATCTTCAAGGATATGAAGATCTAATAAAATCTCTCTCGTTGTTTGCATCTCCTAGATTAGATCTTGGCTTCCCCTCTGTTCGCATCCGTAGAAAATTTTGATTTACTATGCCGCGAATCCCTTTAGTGGTATCAGAGCTAGATCTATGCGTAGATGTGTTTCACGAGTAGAACGCAACATGGTTGTTGCGGGCGTTGATGTTTTCTGTTGCAAGCCTCTTGTTTGTGTTCTTCTTATGACGCGGGATAGTGAGATTGAAGCGGTCCAGGCCAACCTTACGCGACGTCGTTCGCGAGACCGGCTCCGCACTTAACGTGTGGCTTGTTCCACACATGCGGCGGGTGCATGTCAGTTTCTCTCACTATAGTTGTCATGGGATTAACACCAGAGTTTGGCAACCATAATATCACCGTTGTGGCTTTCCGTAGGTAAGAATCGTTCTTAGCATCTACTCCCATAAGCCACGTAAAACATTCAACAACAAAGTAGAGGCGTCTAACTTGTTTTTGCAGGGAGTGTTTTCTGTGATATGGTATGGCCCAAGATGTGATGTGTATAATGTATGCGATGATCATGTTTTGTAATGTTTCACGACTTGCATGTCGATGAGTACACAACCGGCAGGAGCCATATGGTTGTCTTTATAATTGTGTATGACCTGCGAGTCAACTTCTTATACGCCATGTAATAGCTTTACTTTATCGCTAAGTAGTTAGCAATAGTTGTAGTTGCTATTCGTGGTGGAGGCAATCATGGTGGAGTGATGGAGATCATGCCGGAGCGCACAAGATGGAGATCATTGCACGAAGATTTGCTATACCATGTCACATTAAAGTTATATGCATGTGATGTTTATCCTTTTATGTATCTTATTATGCTTAGATCGCGACGGTAGTATTATAAGATGATTCCTCACTTAAAGATCAAGATAAAAATTGTGTTCTCCCCAAGTATGCACCATTGCGAAAGTTCGTCGTGTCCAAGCATCACGTGATGATCGGGTGCTATAGACTCTACGCTCACATACAACGGGTGCAAGCCAGTTTTGCACACGCGGAAATACTTGGGTCTAACTTGACGAGCCTAGCATGTACAGACATGGCCTCGGAACACAAGAACCGAAAGGTTAAGCATGAGTCATATGAATGATATGATCGACACTTCGTTGTCCACCATTGAAACCACATCTCTTCTCGTGAAGATCGGATTAGGTGTGGTGAATTTGGATCGTGTTCACTAAACAACTTGAGGGATGTTGAATTTAGTGGGAGTTCATCTAGTAATTTGATTAAGTTGAACTATTTCTCATGAACATAGTCTAAAATTGTACTTGCAAATACTGTAGATCACATGGCCAAGTCCAACTTCAACTTCAACGTTTTTGCTGAGATAGAAAAGCTTAGAAACAATGGGTCTAACTTCACCAAATGGTTCCGCATTCTGAGAATCATTCTCGCTGGCGGACAAAAGGACTATGTCCTTCAAAAGCGCTAGGTGACGCCCCTGCTATAGATGCGTCGGCTGATGAAAAAGCTGTTTATCAGTCGTGCAAGGATGATTATGATTTGATTAAGATCGCCATGTTGTATGCTATGGAATCGGATCTTCAAAATCGTTTTGAGGAGTTCGCCGGGCCCTTTGAGATTCTCGAGGAGCTGAAAAACATGTTTCAGACTCAAGCCCGTTCTGAGAGATATGAGATCTCTAAGAAATTCTTTAACTACAAGATGGAGGAAGGGAGTTCCGTTAGTGAGCACGCCATTGAGATGACGGGCTACACTCAACGCCTTGAGCAACTGGACTGCAAGATTCCAGAGGAGCTCAAGATTGACACTCCTAGCTACAAAAGTTTTGTAGTTGATCACAATCAGATTGGTTCCACTGATATGATCACTGAGCTCTTTGCTAAGATGAAAGTAGCGGAGGTGAACATCAAAAAGAATAATCATGTGTTGATGGTCAACAAGCCCCCCGCCTTCAAGAAAGGTAAGGGTGCAAGGAAGCCCTTCAAGAAAGGCGGTGGCAAGCGCGTTGCCCCTGCTGAGAAGAAGCTCAAGTCTGGTCCTAAACCGGACACTGAGTGCTTCTATTGCAAGGACAAGGGTCACTGGAAGCGCAACTGTCCGAAGTACTTAGCGGACAAGAAGGCTGGCACCATCAAAGGTATATTTGATATACATGTTATTGATGTTTTCCTTACTAGCCCTTGTTGTAGTGCCTGGGTATTTGATACCGGTTCAGTTGCTAATATTTGTAACTCGAAACAGGAGCTACGGAATAGATGACGGCTTGCGAGGGATGAGGTGACGATGCGCGTTGGCAACGGATCAAGAGTTGATGTGATGGTCGTCGGCACGCTCTCCTTAGTTTTACCTTCGGGATTAGTTTTAAACCTTAATAAATGTTATTATGTGCCTGCGTTGAGCATGAACATCATTTCTGGATCGTGTTTATTGCAAGACGGTTATTCATTTAAATCGGAGAATAATGGTTGTTCTATTTATATGAGTAACATCTTTTATGGTCATGCACCTCTTGTGAATGGTTTATTTCTTCTAAATCTCGAAAGGGATGAAACACACATCCATAACATTGAGGCTAAGAGATGCAAAGTAGATAGTGATAATACTACTTACTTGTGGCACTGTCGTCTAGGTCATATTGGTGTAAAGCGCATGAAGAAACTCCATTCTGATGGACTTTTGGAGTCTCTTGATTTTGAATCATTTGACACATGTGAACCATGCCTCATGGGTAAGATGATCAAAACACCGTTCTCCGATATGATGGAGCGAGCAACGGACTTGTTGGAAATCATACATACCTATGTATGCGGACCGATGAGTGTTTCGACGCGCGGTGGATATCGCTATTTTCTCACTTTTACCGATGACTTAAGTAGATATGGGTATATCTATTTAATGAAACATAAATCTGAAACGTTTGAAAAGTTCAAGGAATTTCAGAATGAAGTGGAGAACCATCGTAACAGAAAGATTAAATTTCTACGATCCGATCGTGGAGGTGAATATTTGAGTTATGATTTTCCCACGCATCTTAAAGCAAGCGGAATCGTTTCGCAACTCACGCCACCCGGAACACCACAGCGCAATGGTGTGTCTGAACAGCGGGAATCGAACCTTATTAGATATGGTCCGATCAATGATGTCTCTTACTGATTTGTCGTTATAATTTTGGGGTTATGCATTAGAAACCGCTGCATTCACTTTAAATAGGGCACCATCTAAATCCGTTGAGACGACACCGTATGAACTGTGGTTTGGTGCTAAACCTAAGTTGTCGTTTCTTAAAGTTTGGGGATGCGAAGCCTACGTCAAGAAGTTGATGCCGGACAAGCTCGAACCCAAAGCGGAGAAATGCGTCTTCATAGGATACCCTAAGGAAACTATTGGGTATACCTTCTATCACAGAACCGAAGGCAAAGTGTTTCTCGCAAAGAACGGTTCCTTTCTTGAGAAGGAGTTTCTCTCGAAAGAAGTGAGTGGGAGGAAAGTAGAGCTAGACGAGGTTATTGAACCTTCTCTTGAATTGGAGAGTAGCGCAGCACCTGAAATTGTTCCAGTGCCGCCTGCACCAACAATAGAGGAAGCTAATGACAAGGATCATGGAGCTTCGGACGATGCTGCTACTGAACATCGCAGGTCAACAAGGTCGCGTGCCCCTCCTGAGTGGTACGGCAACCCTGTCTTGACTGTCTTGTTAGTAGAAGACAGTGAACCTACGAACTATGAGGAAGCGATGATGAGCCCAGACTCTGAGAAATGGCTAGAAGCCATGAAATCCGAATTGGGATCCATGAGCGAAAACCAAGTATGGACTTTGGTGGACCCTCCTAGCGACCGAAAGGCCGTTGAGTGCAAATGGATCTTCAAGAAGAAAACGGACGCGGATGGTAATGTTACCGTCTATAAAGCACGGCTTGTTGCGAAAGGTTTTCGACAAGTTCAAGGTGTTGACTACGATGAGACTTTCTCTCCCGTAGCAATGTTTAAGTCCATTCGGATTTTATTAGCAATTGCTGCGTTTCATGATTATGAAATATGGCAGATGGATGTCAAGACTGCTTTCCTCAATGGCAACATTGATGAAGAGTTGTATATGATGCAACCCGAAGGTTTTGTCGATCCTAAGGATGCTGATAAAGTATGCAAACTTCAGCGTTCCATTTATGGACTGAAGCAAGCATCTCGGAGTTGGAACCTTCGTTTTGATCAAGTGATCAAGAGCTTTGGATTTGTTCCAAATTGCTACGAAGCTTGTATCTACAAGAAAGTGAGTGGGAGCTCGGTGACATTTCTGGTACTATATGTGGATGACATATTGATTATTGGAAATGACATTAACATGCTTAACGATGTGAAGAGTTATTTGAACAAGTGTTTTTCAATGAAAGACCTAGGTGAAGCTGCTTATATATTGGGCATCAAGATCTATAGAGATAGACAAAGACGCCTGATAGCTTTAAGCCAGAGTACATACCTAGACAAAGTTCTGAAAAGGTTCAGAATGGATAAGGCAAAGAAAGGTTCAGTGCCTATGTTGGCAGGTAAGATATTGAGCAAGGCTCAGTGTCCAGCTATGGTGAATGATAGAGAAGCTATGAGCAAAGTGCCTTATGCCTCGGCCATAGGTTCTATCATGTATGCCATGCTGTGTACTAGACCGGATGTGTCCAATGCTCTTAGTTTGACGAGCAGATACCAAAGTGATCCAGGAGTGGAACACTGGACAACCGTGAAGAACATCCTAAAGTACTTGAACAGGACTAAAGAAATGTTCTTAGTCTATGGAGGTGATGAACAGTTCGTCGTAAAGGGTTACGTCGATGCTAGTTTCGACACCGACAAGGATGATTCTAAATCTCAGACAAGATACGTTTATATTTTGAACGGAGGAGCTGTGAGCTGGAGAAGCTGCAAGCAGAGCGTGATCGCGGGATCTATAGTAGAAGCGGAATACATGGCTGCTGCAGAAGCGTCAAGTGAAGGAGATTGGATCTGGAACTTCATCACTAAGCTTGGCGTGGTTCCAATTGCATTAGACCCACTGGAGATATTGTGTGACAACACTGGCGCCATAGCACTCGCTAAGGAACCAAGATATCATTCAAAGACCAAGCATATCAACCGCAAGTTTCATATAATCCGAGATTATATAGCAGATAGAGATCTGAAGATCAGCAAAGTACATACAGATCTGAATGTCGCAGATCCATTGACTAAACCTCTTCCACGTGTAAAACATGATCAGCACCTCAGTGCCATGGGTGTGAGATTGTTGCCAGATATAAACTAGATTATTGACTCTAGTGCAAGTGGGAGACTGTTGGAATTATGCCCTAGAGGCAATAATAAAGATGTTATTATTATAATTCTTGTTCATGATAATGTTTATATTCCATGCTAGAATTGTATTAAGCGGAAACTTTAATACTTGTGTGGTTTGTGAACAACACCGTGTCCCTAGTACGTCTCTATGGACTAGCTCATTGATCAATGATGGTTAAGGTTTCCTAACCATAGACATGAGTTGCCAATTGATAATGAGATCATATCATTGGGAGAATGATATGATGGACAGACCCAAACTAAGCGAAGCAATTAGATCGTGTCATCGTGTTCGCCTTTGCGAAGCTTTTTCTTATGTCAAATATTGTATTCCTTAGACCATGAGATAATACAACTCCCTGGTATCGGAAGAAATCTTTGAGGTCATCAAACGTCATCCTATGAGAGGGTGATCATAAAGGTGTCTCTCAGGTGATCGGAAAGTATCTGTTGGGTTGTATGTATCGAGATGGGATTTGTCCCTCCCAAGTCAGAGAGATATACTTCGGGCCCACTCGGTAATCGATATCAACACCGCTTGCAAGCATGTGGTTAAGGAGTTAATCACAAAGTGATATCGGATTACGGAACGAGTAAAGTACTTGCTGTGAACGAGATTGAACTAGGTATGATGGTACCGACGATCAAATCTCGGGCAAGTAAAATATCGCGAGACGAAGGGAATATATATATGGGATTGATTGAATCCTGGCATCGTGGTTCATCCAATATGATCATCGCTGAATGTGTGGGAGTCAATATGGGTGTCCAGACCCCGCTGTTGATTATTGATAGAAGATCATGTCTGCATATTCTCGAACCCGCAGGGTCACACACTTAACGTGTCTCGACGCTAGGATAGATTGGATAATTGGTTTATGAGTTTTTGTTCGGAGTCTCGGATGGGATCCGGGACATCACGAGAGGTTCCGGAGTGGTCCGGAGAATAAGATTCATATAAGACAGTGCAGTTTTTGGAGTTCGGAATTGTTCCGGGTTAATCGGTATTGTACCGGAAGCTTCTAGAACCTTCCAGAAGGGGACCAACGTGGCCCCACCTTCCGGGAGGGGGCATGGGCCTATGAGGGAGTGCCCTGGCCGCATTGGGCCAGGGGCACAAGGCCCCATAGGGCCCAGCCGGCCAAGAGAGGTTTAAACTCGAGATAGACCTTCTAGAAGGGGGGGTTTCCTTGCCCCCACTCCTTATCCATTGGGACCGCCGGTTTGGGATTGGGGGAGGGGCTAGGGTTGCGCCCCCCTCTATATAAAGAGGGGTGGGGGCGCACCAACCCCCTACACCTTCCCCTCCAACCCTAGCCGCCCTGCTGCCCTCCTCTCTCCCTCCCGACTGCTTGTAGGCGAAGCCCTGCTGCAGAAATTCTCCACCAATTGCACCGCGCCGTCGCGTTGTAGATCCAACCCATCTCTCCACCATACTTGCTGGACCGAGGAAGGAGGAGACGTCGAGGTGCTGCACGTGTGCATCTCACGGAGGCACCGCCACTTGTGGTGCTAGATCGGATCGGATCGCGAGGAGGAGAAGCGAGTACGACTACATCACCCACGTTCCGACGAACGTTCCGCTGTGCGAATCTTCAAGGGTATGAAGATCTAATCCAATCTCTCTCGTTGTTTGCATCTCCTAGATTAGATCTTGGCTTCCCCTGTATTCGCATCCGTAGAAAATTTTGATTTACTATGCCGCGAATCCCTTCAAATAGGCCCGGTGGGCCCATAAAAATCTGGGTCTAATTTGTTTTGAGGGTATAGTAACAGTACACTGTACTACATAAAACAGTAGCATTAGGAGGCCAATGTGAAATCGCCGTTTTTTGCTATGCTCTATTGAGATCATTTAATGGAGTAAGGGTATTTTTAGTATCTCACATAACTTCGGTCTTTTTCTGGTTTTGGGGGGATTATAGGCTCTAAACAGATACTAAAAAACCTGGCATGGATATTGGCCCACCCCACCGTTGTATACCGGGGCAATGGGGATTTAGGGTTACATCCTAGAGTCCTTTGTTGCAATCGCCTCTCCCCCGCCACACCACCCCTCTCCCTCCAACGAGCAATTCGAGCTGAATCACATTGGAAGGCCGCACCAAAAGTTATCATTCGTGGCAGCTCCAACAGGGACCACGTTTGTGATGGTCCCTCCCACGACGAGGAGGCACGGACCTCCATCCCGGCGCGAACCCTTCTCCCGAACCATCGGGCAGACGTCCCAATCATGAAAGTGTTCATGTCGGCGATGAAGCGCTAGAATGCCGCCGATAAGACAAAATGAGGGGCGGAGCCCAATGGGCTGACCCCGATGCACAGGCATCAGGCTTAAAAAAAAATTAATACAGTACTACTTACCATCAGGAAAAGGCCCGTGCATCAGGGTGGGATGGATGCCGTGCATCAGGGTAGACTGGGTCGGCCGCATGTAGTGCATCGCCCACGGCTGCTGAAGACCTTGTATGCAGGCACAGTCCGCACTTACGGCGACGGATATCTCAAAAAAAAAAAACTTAAAACGACGGATGCCATCTCGTCAGGTACCTAGGGACTCTGCTCAAGCGAATTGATCGAAAATCTAAGGGGGAAAAAGAGGAAACGTCGGGCCAAACCAGAAATTCAGGCGCCGCACGCACCACGCAGGGGCGAGGCGCAAACAGCAGGAGTGGAGTTCTTCCGATCTGATCACTGACCATCACCCGAACAAAATCACCTTGTCTATTATATTCTTTCATTGGCCGGTGGTAGGTGGTCCTGTAGTCCGGCATATTCTCTGTCCCAGTGGCCGGTGCTGCGTCGTTCATTTAATCTACAATTCATAATTATATATATACAGATTCAATTCGTCACCGGTTTTTGGTGCAAAAATTGCTGCTAGTACATGATATCTCAAGAAAATTGTGGCTAGGATTTATGTGCGGTGTACATACTCCCTCTGTCCATAAATAAGTGTATATTTGAGTTTAAAATTTGTCAAACAAGGGATACAATGCATGCACACACTGTTTAGATGAGACTGAAAGTATATATTTGGAACATTGTAAGAAGAATGTACACAATGAGCATCGTCGATTTCTTTTGGCCAAGCATCCCTTAAGAAAGAAAGGCAAGCATTTCAACGGTCTGGCATGTCACCAGACGAAGCCTAAGGAGCGTACTGGTGCTGATATATTTGATATGGTCAAAGATTTGGATCAACTGGTAACCTTTGGAAAGGGTCCTGGAGGAAAATATGTTCCGAAAGAGACACGCTCCCATGTGGAAGAAGAAATCTATATTTTGGGAGCTACCATATTGGAAATTCTTAGAGGTCCGCTCTGCAATCGATGTGATGCATGTGACGAAGAATCTTTGCGTGAACCTGCTAGGCTTCTTGGGCGTGTATGGGAAGACAAAAGATACACCGGAAGCACGAAAGGACCATCAACGTATGAAAGATCCAGATGGCCTGCATCCAGAATGGTTTTAAGGTCATGCCAGCTACGCTCTTACCAAACAAGAGAAGAAAATATTTTTTGAATGCCTAAGCAGTATTAAGGTCCCGTCTGACTTCTCGTCGAATATAAAGGGAATAATAAATATGGCAGAAAAAAAGTTCCAAAACCTAAAGTCTCATGACTGCCACGTGATTATGACGCAAATGCTTCCGATTGCATTGAGGGGCCTTCTACCAGATAATGTTCGAATACCCATTGTGAAGCTACGTGCATTTCTCAATGCAATCTCTCAGAAGATAATCAATCCTGAAGATCTACCACGGTTACAGAATGATGTGGTCCAATGTCTTGTCAGTTTTGAGTTGGTGTTCCCACCATCCTTCTTCAATATTATGACGCACCTGCTAGTTCACCTAGTCGAAGAGATTTCCATTCTCGGTCATGTATTTCTACACAATATGTTTCCTTTTGAGAGGTTCATGGGAATCTTAAAAAAATATGTTCGTAATTGTGCTAGGCGAGAAGGAATCATCTCCAAGGGCTATGGAACAGAGGAGGCCATTGAATTTTGTGTTGACTTTGTTCCTGACCTTAAGCCGATTGGTCTTCCTCAATCGCGGTATGAGGGGAGCCTGAGTGGAAAGGGTACTCTGGGAAGGAAATCAATAATATGTAGGGACGGACATTCTTACACCGAAGCACATTACACCGTTCTACAGAATTCTATCTTGGCAGCCCCATATATCGAGGAACACAAGAAAATCATACGCTCCAACAACCCTGGAAAGCATGACTCTTGGATTAGCGATGAACACATGAAGAGTTCCGGCGGTTGGTTGCAACATCTCATAAAAACACTCTTGGAGATCAGTTATACTTGTTGTCTAGGTCACCATCTTCGACTATATCGACTTTCCAAGGGTACGAGATAAATGGGTATACATTTTACACGATAGGCCAAGATAAAAAGAGCACCAACCAAAACAGTGGTGTCCGCTTTGATGCAACAGACAACAATGGGTCAAAGACCACATATTATGGTTACATAGAGGAGATATGGGAACTTGACTATGGACCTACTTTTAAGGTCCCCTTGTTTCGGTGCAAATGGGTCAAGCTGACAAGAGGAGGGGTTGAGGTAGACAAGAAATACAGAATGACATCGTTGGATCTCAACAATCTTGGGTACTTAGACGAACCATTCGTCCTAGCCAATGATGTGGATCAGGTTTTCTATGTGAAGGACATGTCTACCAAACCTAGAAAAAGAAAAAATAAGAAAAAGAATACATCAGAAGATGAGCCAAAGCGCCACATAGTTCTTTCAGGAAAAAGAAACATCGTGGGAGTGGAGGACAAGACAGACATGTCAGAAGATTGTGATAAGTTTCATGAAATTCCGCCCTTCGCGGTGAAGGATGACCCAAGCATCATGTTAATGAATGAAGATGCTCCATGGATACGACGGGATCGGAAAGGAACACACGTGAAGAAATGATATGTAATAATTGTAACATTTTATGAGTGAAGATGCTCCATGCATGTGTCCATTTTTATAGTGTTGTCTGCAAACAATCTTGAGTGTGTTAGTCCCGTTTTGTGGCTGGACCGGGACTAAAGGAGGGCCTTTAGTACCGATTCATACTTACCATTAAGATCTGATCTCCAAACGCGTGATGTCACATATTAGGGAGTGCCTCTATGACCAGTTTCTCGGAGATGCCGGAGGACTAGGCTCCATCGGCATCTCCCTGAAACTGGCCGTAGTGGTGTCCCTGCTCTCGAAAACCATCTTGCAGCTTGTAACTTCTCTAACTAGATCAATACGCCTGGGAGCTAACTAATTTCACATATTAGGGAGTGCCTCTATGACCAGTTTCTCAGAGATGCCGGAGGACTGGGCTCCATCGGCATCTCCCTGAAACTAGCTGTAGTGGTGTCCCTGCTCTCGAAAACCATCTTGGAGATGCCTCAAACTGGCTGGAGGACTCGACTCACAAGGATGCCTATTTATAGTACAAGCAGCTCGGCATAATGTCGACACTCACGACATAATGTCGACACTCACCCCTATTATTAGTGCTGACTCATGTTTAGTCCCGGTTGGTGTCTCCAACCGGGACACCAACCGGGACTAAAGGTGAACCTTTAGTCCCGGTTAGTGACACCATCCGGGACAACGTACAAGCCGCACGACATAATGTCGACACTCACCCCTAATATTAGTGTTGCCTGGCCCAGTCTGCCGCAATCTCTTCAGTCGTGGTTGGTTTCTCCAACCGGGACTAAAGATGAACCCTCTCTTTATATAGGCATTTCCCTCTATTTATTAGGTAACACACTCAAGACATTTATTAATATTAAAAACCGGGACAAACCGGGACTAGCTAACACTCAAGACATTTATTAATATTATAGAGGTAAAGTGCGGAAAAACTTGGCGTGAAGCTTTGGGAAATGTCGGGAAATATCTTTAGTCCCGCTTAGTGACTACATCCGGGACTAAAAACTCTCGTAGAAAGGAAAGGGCGGGAAAACTTGGCGGGAAGCGGTGGGAAATGGCAGGAAATATCTTTAGTCCCGATTTGTGACTACAATCAGGACTAAATGAATATTATATTAAGATTCTTTATATTTTTCCGATAATAATAGACATATTATTTGTGTTATTTGGATTATTACAATAAAAGATATGATTTTCCAAAGTTTTTATATTTGATTTGAATTAAAAAAACAAAATTTACAAATGAAATAATTTATAAATGATGCAAACAGATAAATGGATATTATATTAAGATTCTTTATATTTTTCTGATAATAATAGACATATTATTTGTGTTATTTGGATTATTACAATAAAAGATATGATTTTCCAAAGTTTTTATATTTGATTTGAATTAAAAAAAGAAAATTTACAAATGAAATAATTTATAAATGATGCAAACAGATAAATGGATATTATATTAAGATTCTTTATATTTTTCCGATAATAATAGACATATAATTTGTGTTATTTGGATTATTACAATAAAAGATATGATTTTCCAAAGTTTTTATATTTGATTTGAATTAAAAAAAGAAAATTTACAAATGAAATAATTTATAAATGATGCAAACAGATAAATGGATATTATATTAAGATTCTTTATATTTTTCTGATAAAAATAGACATATTATTTGTGTTATTTGGATTATTACAATAAAAGATATGATTTTCCAAAGTTTTTATATTTGATTTGAATTAAAAAAACAAAATTTACAAATGAAATAATTTATAAATGATGCAAACAGATAAATGGATATTATATTAAGATTCTTTATATTTTTCTGATAAAAATAGACATATTATTTGTGTTATTTGGATTATTACAATAAAAGATATGATTTTCCAAAGTTTTTATATTTGATTTGAATTAAAAAAACAAAATTTACAAGTGAAATAATTTATAAATGATGCAAACAGATAAATGGATATTATATTAAGATTCTTTATATTTTTCTGATAATAATAGACATATTATTTGTGTTATTTGGATTATTACAATAAAAGATATGATTTTCCAAAGTTTTTATATTTGATTTGAATTAAAAAAGAAAATTTACAAATGAAATAATTTATAAATGATGCAAACAGATAAATGGATATTATATTAAAATTCTTTATATTTTTCTGATAATAATAGCAAACAACCTCGCACCGTGTTGTCGTGCGCCTCGCCGTGTCGCCGCGCCGTAAGTGCCGCCGCGCGCCTCGCTGTGTCGCCGCCGCGCCGTAAGTGCCGCCACGACGCCGCGTGCTGTCCCTCCGCCCCGCAACACGCGCCGCCGTGCCTCCACGCGCCGTCCCGCCGCCCGCAACACCGCCGCCTCCCGCCGTCCTGCCGCCCGCAATGTGCATTTTTTAGGAATTTTTAGTTTCTTTTTTATATCTTAGTAGCATTTTTAGTATCTTAGCATTTAGTTTCTTTTTTTTAGGAATATATAATTGTTTTTAGTTTCTTTTTTTAGAATATATATTTGTTTATATAATTGTTTTTAGTTTCTTTTTTAGGAATATATAATTGTTTTTAGTTTCTTTTTTTAGGAATATATAATTGTTTTTAGGAATATATAATTGTTTATATAATTGTTTTTAGTTGTTTTTAGGAATATATAATTGTTTATATAATTTTTTAGGATTAGGATTATTGTTTTAGTGATTTTTTTGTTTTATTTATTAAGATTAGAATTAGGATTAGGGTTATTTTTTTGTTTAAGTTATTATAATTAGGATTATATTGTTTTAGTTATTAGGATTATTGTTTTTTCTAACCTGTTTAACTCTCTTTTTGTTATAGATAATTAAGTCATGGATCCATCCGAATATCCTGGTCGCATCGGTGAAGGTTTTCTTTAGGGCATGATAAGAGGTGAAGACATTACTACCGGCGCCGAAGATATTTTGCTCGAGGAAGATATTTCCTCATATCTGAATCCATCCGGTGATGGACTAGAAGAAAACCTAATGTACCAAGGGGAAGACCAGATGGACGGAGGGCAAACAAATAACAACAATAATGATGGCCCCTCGACAAGATCCGACGAGGTATATATATATATAAAGTCTCGTGTTACCTCTATTCATTAACTGATCTAGATATATATTAATCACTCTCTCTTCTTCTTTTAGCCCACCGGATCGAAGCAATCGACAGCTCGAACGAAACGAGGGTCGAACAAAAAGTTGGATGGTAATCAGAGGTTCACCATCAAAGAAATAGATGATGATGGTGAACCGATTGCTCCAGAGAAGCACCGGAGGATGTTTATAAATCAATGTGGGGTGCTTGTTAGGGATAACCTGCCGATCACCATCCAAGAATGGAATAAGTCAAAGAAAACCGGTGAAGAATCCAACAGCTATGTCACCGATGATGCCAAAGATGACCTTTGGCAGAAGCTCATAGCGCATTTCATACTACCTCCAGAGTATGAGGAATTTGAGGTAGATGGTATTACCCCAAGGCCGGCTGGGCTTGAAAATAGAGCGAAAGTCAAGGAGTGGGCACTGAGCAAGATGGTTGAACTGTACCGGAACCACAAGAAAAGTTTATACGTGAAATATGTCGCGAAAAAGAAACTCCAGACTTCAAAGGAGTAAACGAGAAGTTGAGAGAACAGTGGCCCGATTTTGTACAGTACAAGCAATCTGATAAAGCAAAGGCAAAGTCGGCAAAGAACGCGTTAAATGCTGCCAACAAGAAATACCATCATAAAATAGGGATAGGTGGCTACAAGAGTGCCGTCCCTAAGTGGGAAACTATGGAGAAGAACATGAGGGCTAGACGCATCACTCCTGGTACAGATGGATGGCCCGAGAGGCCAAAGCACTGGTGGTACGGGCACGGGGGATCCTTGGACCCAGAAACAGGGAAGACATTATTTCATGAGAAAATTCTAAAACCCTCCCAAGAACTTATTAAAGCAATGAACGATGCTCAATTGGGATTGTTCCGTCCCGATAGAGAGAACGACGAGCTAACACGCGCCCTAGGGAATCCTGAAAAGGGAGGACGAACACGAGGCAAAGGCGCCGGTGTCTCGTGGAAGAAAGGGTTTCCTCAGTACGATGCCAGTTATAGAAGCCGTCAGAGAAAGAAGGACCGGGAGGCAGACCGGATCTCCAGGGTAGAGCAGGACCTAGCTGATCTGAAGAACCTCATGCATGAAATTAGCCAAAGGCCGCCGTCGTCAACTCACCCGCGGTCTGATGATCCTGCATTGGATCTTAGCCAACGGAGAAGCGGCGTGGCTTCCACGGAGGTCCGTGCTGATGATCAAGCACTGCTGGATGATGCACCGGCTCCTCACTACCCCATGTATGATGTCAGAGAGATGGCACAATGTGAGCTACATCAGCCAATGAACAACATGTCCTTCAAGGTGGCGATCGGCACTGCTTTACCTTGTCTACCTGGAGCACTCCACCATTCACTTCCGATTCCACCAGGCTATGCTCGTGTCACGGTGGATGACATAGTGGAGTATTTTGCGGACCTAGAGATTGAAATCGCTATGCCTGAAGGCCTTACGAAACTAGGAGATGTCAAGCGCAACATCATTCTATGGAATAAGAAGTACATCAAGTTTCCAGGCTCGACGCCAAGGCCACCGACTCCAAGGAATCCAAATCCACCCCGCATCGAATATCGTCAACCTCCAAGTCCACCCCCAACCCGATTATCGCCAACCTCCAAGTCCACCCCAACCCGATTATCGCCAACCTCCAAGTCCACCCCGCCCCGCTGAAGACCGCCGCAGCAGGAGTACATCAAATCGATCGCCGCAGCAGGAGTACATCACCCCGCCTCCGTGCAATACTACTACCTCGTCGAAGAAACGGAAGTTCGACGGTCCCCCGCGCCCCACATCGAAGAAAGGTCAAACGCCGAAGATAGTCGATATCCCGCCGGCTCTTCCAAAGAGACCTTATGACAAGATCGATGAGGAAACTAACGCGGATGTGGCTGCCCAAGTTAAGGCACATTTTGCACCCAAAAAGCCTGAGCCAAAGTCGGTATATAACGAAAAAACAAAAAGTGGGCTAAGTCCTTTCTAGAGCAACCATCCCAGATATCAATGAATCTGGAATCTGACTATGACCGGAAGATTATTAAGCAAGCACAGAAGAAAAAAATCACAAGTGCAAAAAGCGGGAAGCAAGTTGCCCAACTCGGAGCACAGAAGAATCAATCGGTCGCCTCGCTCAAAGTC
The DNA here is from genome assembly GCA_910589765.1 of Avena atlantica. Taxonomy (NCBI): domain Eukaryota; kingdom Viridiplantae; phylum Streptophyta; class Magnoliopsida; order Poales; family Poaceae; genus Avena; species Avena atlantica. The sequence goes on from OU342735.1 coordinate 29,719,086, forward strand.
ATTTCAGACCTCGACAAGGCCTTCAGAGCTGAAATGGATATGAACATGCAAATAATGGACCCTAGAGCCCGTAATAATGCTGCACTTATGAGAATCACTGTATCGCAGGCCAAAGCACTTGCTAACGAAGCAAATATGTCTCTTGGTCAATATTTAGGCTATGAAGATACGCCAGTGGGTCAGATAGTACGGCAGTATGTACAAGGGGAGCCTCTAGTCAGTAATGAGGAGCTCGCGCGTCTATCCACACATATGCGAAATCTGCATGAATGGTACATGTCGCAAGCAGAAAAAAAGCTTCATAAAGATTGGTTTCTGGTGGACGTTAGAAAGGAGCATCACTTCAAACCATACTCGATACAGGTTCAAATGACCGAACTGTTTCAGTTATACAACCAGCGCGCCCTCAACAAATCTATCATTGGTTGCTACTGTCTGTAAGTTATTTATTTCTATAATTAAGTTTGTAGCTTTAGCTCGTTCATTGCATTTAATATATTATCCTAACTATATATCATTTTGTATGATGATATTATATTCCACAGAATGAAGATGCTTGAATGCAAAAGAGCTAGAAGATACGACGTTGGGTTCATTGACCCATATATTATTAATGAATATACGTTAAAGAATCACCCCAAAGACGTGGAGGAAGAACTGTGCAGGTTCTTAACCGAGCATAATTTTGTTAAGGAAATACTATTTCCTTACAACTTAAAGTGAGTGTTTATATCTTGTACACATTTTATTTTTGCTTACTAGATGAGCTATGCATGTATGCATATATAAATGTCTGCAGATTCTACTGGATCTTGCTAAACATTCAAGTTGACAACTCCCTAGTTGAAGTCCACGACTCATTAAGTTGGGACCAAGAGCAATGGAGCGACATGAAAGCAATGCTCCATAAGTAATTTCAATCATTATCGCATTATATCGTCCTCTTTCATTCATTTCCTGATATAAATTAACTAATAACTCATTTGTTCATTTCTTTGCCGAGCAGGTGTTGGACACGGTTCAGACAGAAAATACCAGGTCCATTCAAAGAGGAGTTAACTTATAAAATGGTGAAGAGTTTACAGCAGCTACCGGGAACTCATTTATGTGGATACTACGTCTGCGAGTACATCCGCGTTGGAGCTCATCCAACGGTGACGCGCCACGTGGCCGCTTTGACCCGAAGACCGTACTCTATTTTCTTTTTGTTCTCAGCCGTGGGAAGAAGCTCGTACAGTACGTACTTTGACTCTGGACTGGGAACATCTTCGGAAATTTCATTCGCTTATTTCGGTGTTCTGGCCAAGAGATCTTCAAAAATCACTTCTTCTTCTCTCGTGGATAAAGGATACTTCTATTAAACCCTCACTTCTATGCTTAATTTCTCTATTGACTGAAGCATATTCAGAAAAAGAGTTATTCCTCATGCTTTATCACCTCCAAACGGTCAGAGGAAACAACACACCTATCTAGCTGAAGATCATCAACCAAAGCAAGGCCCTCACACGCACGCACACACGCACGCACGCGCGCGCGCGCCCGTCCACCCAGCGCCACTAGGGAAACCACCCCCACGACCCCCAGACCGCAACCCAAACCGCTCCCATTTCTTCTTTCTCCCTCTTCGCTCACCCCCATATCGCATAGCCGCCATCCCTCCCGTCCCCAACACGCACACGCACACGCACACGCACGCGCACGCGCGCACACACACACCCGTCCACCCAGCGCCACTAGGGAAACCACCCCCACGACCCCTAGACCGCAACCCAAACCACTCCCATTTCTTCTTTCTCCCTCTTCGCTCACCCCCATATTGCATAGCCGCCATCCCTCCCGCCCCCAGTTCCCATCGCCGGTGAGCCTCCCCACCGCTCTCTCTTAGCCGAAATCTCTCCCAGCCCTCGTCCCCTTCGCGCTGCCCTCCTGTGGTCATTGGGAGCTCCACATCGGCTCCGTGGAGATCGCCGGGGCCGGACGAGGACCAGCGGCCGCCCATCTATAGCAGTCGCCGTCGAGACGGACGAGGACGTGGACCATCGGCGCTTTGTATTTCCGCCTTGTTTTCCAGCTACGGCGGGACTGCTTTGCCCACATTTGCACCGCTCCCCCGCTTCGTCTACACCGGCAACAATATGTGTGATTGCAAGGTACTATCAAAAACACTGCCTTCTCTTCTTGCCTTTCTTTCCTAATTAATCTGTGTTGTTTTGGGTAGTATACTAAAAATAATGGATCATTTGGCAACATGATTTGCTCACTCGTGTGTTTGTTTCATACCATTGTGTGCAATGCTTTGCTCATTGTTATGTCATAGTAACAACATGATTTGTTTTTATTTCTTTAGATGTACTATTTGGCAAGAAAATAAAGGCAGCTAATTAGTGCCAGAAGAGCAACATTACTTGGGCCACACTCAGGTATGTCATGTTATTGCTAAAATTTGTCATTAGTGTTGAAATCTGTACTTTATATCATTAGTGCTGAAATATGTTCTTGATGTTATGTGTATGATACTGCTAAGGACGTTGAATTTCTAAACACACCGCTTGTCAACTTTAAATATATGGAAATTTGCTTTGCCGATAAATTAGCCACGAGTAAGTTGGCAATGCGGTCTAATGAGCCTTGGGGAAACCCATTGAGGTAGAGCGTCCATGGAAACCAATTGATTTGGAGAGCCAACAAACCCATGGAGAAGGCTTCGTGGAAGGTGAAGCCCCATATGGCTTTGGTAGTCATGGCATTGCCACTACTCCTTCACCTTCTATCTCAAATAGGAAGAGGAAGAGGGCTCCTACTCCTATTTTGGCTGAGGAAGATATGATTTAGGTTACCAACATGTTCAAAGCATTACATGATGTGGTTGGTGCTATCAACAACACTTGCCATACTAAAACCCACCCCGATTTGTGCAAAACCGTGATGAACCTTACCCAATTCGAGATGGATAAACGGTTGGTTGTTTTATATTATTTGACGAAGCATAAGGGTAAAGGCCTTAATTTCATAAAAAATTGAAGTTGATGTTCATCAGGCCTCATTCAAGCATATTATAGCTAAAAATCTTGATCTTGTTTAACGTATTTTTGGTTGATGCAACTCGAAAACTATCTCTTTTGTAATGCTAATGAGAACTAATGCATGAAAACTTTGTTATATGGATCTAATATTGAGCAATCATTATGGACTGCAAATTTGTGATTTTATTATGCATGATGTGTTGTTTTGGTGCTGCAAATTTGGTGCTTATTATGTGCCGAAATTATTATGGACTTGTTGAAATTTGCATCGGTTCAACTATTATTGGAAGAGGTAACCACATATCACACACATGCAGTGTCAACACCCGGATTTTTAGTCCCGGATGCCTGTTATGCCATACATCGCAATCCCAGGATTACCGTTTTTGCGAGACATAACAGAATTGGATACCACAGTACATCATCTATTACAAACCATACATAAGGTTTTACACGAATAAGGATCTCATGATCCAGTTTTTAATACAATTCAAGCAGCGGAAATACGTAATAATAACGGTAGCGTAGGCGAGGCTCCATCTTCGGGGTCACAAGCAATGCTGACGATGGGAGATGATCATAGTTGTCGTAACATTCCTGGGGTCCATCCTCCAGGTACTCCTCTTCATAGTCTGGCCATGGGAATAGCCAGGGACAAAGCCATGAGTACTCGCAAACTAATACTAACAAGTGAAGGGGTTTTTTGTAGTAGGACACTAAGCTCTAGGGTTGTTTTGCAAAAAGCCAGATTTACATCTACTCAGTTCAGAAACGAAGAAAGCTAGTTGAAGTTTTATAACACCTAAGTGGGAACTTGTATTTCATATCACAACTCTGTTGTGGTCAAATCAAAGTCTCAACTCATTTCTCAAGTCATTTTGAAAACATCTGACGGGGGAACAGTATGGCCACTCCAACTGTCCATAACCGCGGACGCGGCTATTCGAATAGTTTGACACTCTGCAGATATTGTACACTTTCACCACAACATTCGATACATTCGTTAGGAACAAATCCTGAATTCACCATACTCAGTATGCGGATAATCAATCCTAACCTTTCAATTACACGCCCTAGTATAAGCACCTCTCCTGTGAGTTTGGCCTCCCAGCCATGACCAACTGTCATCTTGGGTACTGCACAGGTGGACAATCTTCACAAGGTAGCCTCAGCTCAGACCTTGGCCGTGAGGGAACTAATACTAAGGTATATAAGTTTCCAGTTAAGCCCTACCCAATTCTCGGGTATTGTGGTTGTATGGTAAAATTGGAATGGTATCACATCCAGACAACCATCAGTTTTATAAAGGGCTAAGGCTCATGCCTCAACATTTTCATCACCATAAATCCTCTGGTGTTCGAAAACACATGTCCAAAACATTTCAATAGAATGATCCATCATTTCAAGGTTTTCATAACCATTTTTCCACCAAGTATTCCCATCTAAGTTGATCAAGTTTTATGCTTAGCACTAGCATCTACAAGTGGGGGTAAGTACTAATGAGGGGTGGTATGAAGGGTTTCGCAGCATAGTGATGCGAATGGGAAAGCCAAGATCTAATCTAGGAGATGCAAACAATGAGGGGGGAATAGATGAGATCTTCATACCCTTGAATATTCGCACAGCGGAACGTTCAACGGAACGTGGTTGATGTAGTCGTACTAGCTTCTCCTCCTCGCGATCCGATCCGATCCAACACGGCAAGTGGCGATGCCTCTGCGAGATGCACACGTACGGCACCTCGACGTCTCCTCCTTCCTCGGTCCATCTAGTGGGGTGGAGAGATAGATTGGATCTACAACACGACGACGTGGTGCAAAGGTGGAGAGTTTCTGCGGCAGGGCTTCGCCTACGCGCAGTCGGGAGAGAGAGAGAGATCTGGAGGGCAGCAGTATGGCGGCTAGGGTTGAAGGAGTGGGGGAGGAGGGCTGCGCCCTTGACCTCTATATATAGGGGGCTGGCCGGCCCCCTTGGACCCTCCTCCAAGCCCTAGGGCGGCGGCCCCAAGGGTTGGAGTGGGGGGCAAGTTTTCCCCCTCCTTCTAGAAGCTCTCCCTAGGGTTTCCCCTAGGGCTTGGCCAGCTGGGCCTATGGGGCCTTGTGCCCCTGGCCCAATGCGGCCAGGGCACTCCCTCGTAGTCCCACGCCCCCTCCCGACAAGTGGGGCCACGTTGGTCCCACTCCGGAAGGTTCTAGAAGCTTCTGGTACAATACCGAACAATCCGAAACAATTCCGAAATCCAAAAACTGCTTTCCCTTATATGAATCTTATTCTCTGGACCATTCCGGAACCTCTCGTGATGTCCTGGATCTCATCCGAGACTCCGAACAAAAACTCATAAACCAATTATCCATTCTATCCTAGCGTCGAGACACGTTAAGTGTGTGACCCTACGGGTTCGAGAATATGCAGACATGATCTTCTATCAATAATCAACAGTGGGGTTTGGAAACCCATATTGACTCCCACACATTCATCGATGATCATATCGGATGAACCACGGTGCCAGGATTCAATTAATCCCATATATATATTCCCTTCGTCACGCGATATTTTACTTGCCCGAGATTCGATCGTCGGTATCGGCATACCTAGTTCAGTCTCGTTCACAGCAAGTACTTTACTCGTTCCGTAATCCGATATCACTTTGTGATTAACTCCTTAACCACGTGCTTGCAAGCGGTGTTGATATCGATTACCGAGTGGGCCCGAAGTATATCTATCCGACTTGGGAGGGACAAATCCCATCTCGATAAATACAACCCAACAAGTACTTTCCGATCACCTGAGAGACACCTTTATGATCACCCTCTCATAGGATGACGTTTGATGACCTCAAAGCTTTCTTCCGATACCAGGGAGTTGCATTATCTCATGGTCTAAGGAATACAATATTTGACATAAGAAAAAGCTTCGCAAAGATGAACACGATGACACGATCTAATTGCTCTGCTTGATTTGGGTCTGTCCATCATATCATTCTCCCAATGATATGATCTCATTATTAATCGACAACTCATGTCTATGGTTAGGAAACCTTAACTATCACTAATCAATGAGTTAGTCCATAGAGGCGTACTAGGGACACGGTGTTGTTCATAAACCACACAAGTATCAAAGTTTCCGCTTAATACAATTCTAGCATGGAATATAAACTTTATCATGAACTAGAATTATAATAATAACATCTTTATTATTGCCTCTAGGGCATAATTCCAACAGTCTCCCACTTGCACTAGAGTCAATAATCTAGTTTACATCTGGCAAGAATCTAACACCCATGGCACTAAGGTGCTGATCATGTTTTGCTCATGGAAGACGTTTAGTCAACGGATCTGCGACATTCAGATTCGTATGTACTTTGCTAATCTTCAGATCTCCATCTGTTATATAATCTCGAATTATATGAAACTTGCGGTTGATATGCTTGGTCTTTGGATGATATCTTGGTTCCTTAGCCAGTGCTATGGCGCCAGTGTTGTCACACAATATCTCCAGTGGGTCCAAGGCACTTGGAACCACACGAAGCTCAGTGATGAAGTTCTTGATCCAAACTCCTTCACTTGACGCTTCTGCAGCCATGTATTCCGCTTCTACTGTAGATCCCGCAATCACGCTTTGCTTGCAGCTTCTCTAGCTCACAGCTCCTCCATTCAAAATATAAACGTATCCTGTCTGAGATTTAGAATCATCCTTGTCGGTGTCAAAACTAGCGTCGACGTAACCTTTTACGACGAGATGTTCATCACCTCCATAGACTAAGAACATTTATTTAGTCCTATTTAAATACTTTAGGATGTTCTTCACGGCTGTCCAGTGTTCCACTCCTAGATCACTTTGGTATCTGCTCCTCAAACTAAGAGCATTGGACACATCCGGTCTAGTACGCAGCATGGCATACTGTAACACCCTCAGAATCGACCCTATGCAAGTTTCAGCGCTTCCCGCCAAACCCGCATAGAAACGATTCAAATGTGCCCACCAGGCACTTTCGTGCGGGTGGAAAACGAAGTAATAACATTACACAACAGTCCTCGATGGGACCCACAGAACAGATATATACAACAGCGACTCCATGAGTCAAGAATACAGATATAATATACAAAGATCCAAATCACCTTGAAAATGATAGAGCGTCCGACTACGGACAAGATGCAAATGGGGCTAAGAGCCCTGAAGAATAACCAATGGCGTCCATAACCCTGCCCAGGCCAAGCCGAAAGGGTAACCCTGCTAACGACGTCGATCTCAAAACCTGCTTAAACAAAAGGGGTGCCGACAAAGGGCAAAGGAAAAAGAGGAGCATCAGTACTGAGGCCAGTACACGGCGAGGCTAGAATTCGGCGGTCCTCGCCTACATAGGTATGGTGGACTGAGCGGCAGCGGCAGCATGCACTAAACAACCTATAGAGACTCGACACATCTGGCGGCTATCAGAGAGGGGTAAGAAAGACCTATTCGGAACCAACCTGATACTACCACCAAACAAACCCATCCTGGTATTTCCCCCTCGAGACCAGACGAGGAAGTCAACCGAGGAACTCACACAGTTGGCAGTTTTATTTATTCAGTTATCGTTGCAGCACTTACTAGTCGGGTTTAGATAATCATCCTGATAAAGTAAGAAGTGGGCACTTTTAGTTAACCATTCCGTGATAGTTGCAACACTTACTAGTCAGATAAAATTAGCATGAGATAACCCCAAAACCCAGCAGTTGTTGGTACTTTTATTTAGCCATTCCGTTGTAATTGCAATACTTACTAGTCAGATACAATGGTCGCAAGCGACACCCAAACAAGCAATTGTTGGCAGTTTTATTTAGCCATTCCATTATAGTAAAGCTGGTTACTAGTCATTATAAAGTCAAATTTATAACACTACTTTAGTTATAGTTGTCTATGATCGAGATACTGTGCTCCAAGTCGTCCATAACCGCGGACACGGCTTTCAGAAAGTTTTACCCGGCCGGGGTGCACCAATAGCAACACACACTCGATCAACCTCGGAAAAACCAAATCAAAACCCAACGAGGCCTTCACGATAAAGTAATCACAAGATTCAGAAATATTTCCGGGGGCCACCCCGTTGAGTACATCCGCAACGAAGCTAGCTGACTCCGAGACGGACTCAAGGTTTGTGGGGCCGGCTGTAAGCGACTGGGAACCCAAAACTGGGCTTGTCGATACCGCGTAAACGGGTCACAATCCTAAACGGTACAGTGTGCTCCTCGCACAATCGTAAATAAAGCAGTAGCATGGCATAAGTACAGGATCGTAAATAAAACCTCAAACTAGTTTGTGGCCCCAAGAAATAAGAATGAATCAAGCTCTAGCTCAGGGGGGTCCCATAATCCTCCTGGATGTGGATAGCGCGATAAATCAAGGAACAGGTATCAAGCACTCGGGGTCCTACGGGACACAAGTGGACGGTTAACAACCAAATAACATCTATTGCCCACCTGTGCCTCTGCTTACCTACTTCAATTTTAGTTGTTAAACAGGAAATAAAGTGAACGATAAGTACAGCCATGGTCATCTCCAACATCAAACATGCGGCAATTACACCAACAACTGTGGTACATGACGACACGCAACAGCACTTGAGCAAGCGACTACGATACGCAGGTCCAACTAGCTACCAAACCACAGGTAATAGGATGTGTCCAAGGCAATATAAGGCTGCAAGGAAATCACGGGTACGAAATCTAGAGCATCGCAACACAGATAGCAATAGATCAACAGGAGGGAATAAATACTATAAAAGTAAGATAGGAAGAAAGGGGGAGATGCTCGCCTGAAAAACATTGTCGAAGGTTCAATCGAAGATCGGGTCGACACTCGCATCAACTCAACGGCCTTATCCGCGAAGAACCAAAACACTAGAATAAACACCGGATGCAATATTTAATACTACGGCAAAAGATCGGGCATGATGCATGTATGATGCATGACATGGCAAAGATGCGATGCAATTAGGCCATATTAAGCGGAACCGGGGTCCCGACAATTAATTAAACGGTTCAAGTTATTTAACTACCCCGCAAATTAAATGTTGTATTAGCAAGGCAAATATAGTACCGGTTCGATGCACAAATTTAAATGAGGCCAATATACGACTAGATTTGCCCGCATATGGACCCCATATTTAATTATAATGTGAATCGGCATAAGGCCCCCAAACCACAGACAAGGATGCATGCATGAACAATTTAATATGCAACAATTATAAATATGGCATTTATAAAATAGGATTCTCGGAAAAAGGTGCACACATTAGGGTTCGGCGAACTTGGGGTTCCGGGGTTCGGGGTTCGACAGGGTTCAGGGTTCGACGGGATCGGCCTCGGCAGGATCGTTCTCGGATAACTGAGGTAGATCTTGGCGTTCCGCGAGGAAGGACTTGGTTCGGTGTCGGGGCACATCGGATTCGCCCGGGTCGGTGTCGTCGCGAAGATCTTGTCGTGTCCTCGTATCGGGTCGGTCTTGGCGTTCGGGAAGAAGGACTTGTCGTCCTCGTGGCGATCTTGGTGTTCTTCAGGTTCTGGTCCTGGCGCTTCGGATCGGTCTTCGGAAATCTCGACGCCTTTGAATCCGGGGACTCGGCGTCCGTGAAGGGGAACTTGGCGTGTAGGGTTCAGGAAGTAGTACTTGGGGTCTCCAGCTCCGATGGTTAGTGAACTTGGTTTATCTCTGGTGATTCCTTAGGTTCGCCGGATTCCATGTCGATCTTGACGATCTCACATGCTCTTACACGGGACAGGCAGTACTAGCATACACACATTCTTAAACACAACAACCAAACGAACCGGACGACAAAGCGTACGGTGCAACGAAGGAGCGGTGGCACTCGGGTCGCGGCTTGGGAACGACGGTGGCCTCGAGGAGAGCAGGCTCGACGCAGGAGGGCGGTGAGGGCGGTCCCACGGCGGCTGCAGCGCCTGGTTCGCAGGCGGAGGTGACGACGCGCGGGTCCCGGCAGCTTGGAGCAGAGGAAGCGGGGCGGCCAGGGAGGCAGAGGCGCCCGTGGTCGGGCTCGGGCAGGCCACGGCCGGACGCGAGGGGAGAGGCCGGCGGGGCTTGGGCGGCGGAGGAGGACACGGCGCTGGCTCGGGGGAAGGGAGAGGCGGGCCCGACGGCGCTCGGAGGGGAACGGCCCCGGCGGCGGCGGCGTCTGCCTGGGAGGCGCAGAGGGGGGCGACGGGGGATGCGGGGAGCGGGTCGGGGGAGGGGACCGGCGGTGGCGGTGGTCGCGGTTGAGCTGGAGCGGAGGCGCTTGGCGGCGGCGGGCGGCCGGAGACGAGGTGCCGGGAGGCGCCAGAGGGAGAGGAGGCGGCGCAGGCGTCGGCCGGAGAGGGAGAGGGGCTGGGAGAGAGAGGGCAGCGGGGCCGGGGTCGGGGAGAGACCGCGTGGGTGGGGCTCGGGAGAGAGGAGAGAGGAGAAGTGGGGGAGGGAGAGAGGTGGGGGTGGGGCCTGTGGGACCAGGCGGGTGAGTGGGAGTGGGGCCGGGGTGGGGGTGGACCGGGTCCAAGGGGGGGTTGAGAGAGACAGAGGAGTGGCGGGGCCTAGGGGGAAGGGAGAGGGAGAGAGGGGGTAAGAAGGAGTTGTGTGAGAAAGAGAGAAAAGGGGGTGTGGGCTGGTGGATTGATGATGTGGCAGGGTGGGTAGGAATTGGGGAGAGGGTGAGGTGGCGAGCTGTGGTTGGTGGGTAGATTAGGATTGGGTGGGAATAGATTTAGGTTCTAGGTGGACCGATTTTATTCCGGGGGTGGTCGACTGGGTCGAATCGGCCCGTTCGACTGCCCCACTAAAAATAATTAAAATATTTTATTTATTTCAAACAGGGCTTTTGCAGACCGATAGCAGACAAAACAAAATAATCCGGAGACCCGGGTTTTGCGTTTGAACAAAGACGGGGCGTTTAGAAAACAAAAATAGGTTTTTCCGAAATTAGTTTTATGCAGGAAAATGCAAGATGATGACGATGCTCAAATGCAATGTGGCATGATGACATGAGCATGCGGTCATGACGATGCAATGCACAAAAAACAACGCGATTTTCTAGTAGTGGTTTTGCGGGATGCCACACATACATGATAGATCCTATGGCCGAGGCATAAGGCACTTTGCTCATAGCTTCTCTATCGTTTACCGTAGCTGGACACTGAGCCCTGCTCAATATCTTAGCTGACAACATAGGCACTGAACCTTTCTTTGCCTTATCCATTCTGAACCTTTTTAGAACTTTGTCTAGGTATGTACCTTGGCTTAAAGCTATCAGTCGTCTTTGTCTATCTCTATAGATTTTGATGCCCAATATATAAGCAGCTTCCCCTAGGTCTTTCATTGAAAAACATTTGTTCAAATAACTCTTCACATCGTTAAGCATGTCAATGTCATTTCCAATAATCAATATGTCATCCACATATATTACCAAAAATGTCACTGAGCTCCCACTCACTTTCTTGTAGATACAAGCTTCGTAGCAATTTGGAACAAATCCAAAGCTCTTGATCACTTGATCAAAACGAAGGTTCCAACTCCGAGATGCTTGCTTTAGTCCATAAATGGAACGCTGAAGTTTGCACACCTTATCAGCATCCTTAGGATCGACAAAACCTTCGGGTTGCATCATATACAACTCTTCATCAATGTTGCCATTGAGGAACGCAGTCTTGACATCCATCAGCCATATTTCATAATCATGAAACGCAGCAATTGCTAATAAAATCCGAATGGACTTAAACATCGCTACGGGAGAGAAATTCTCATCGTAGTTAACACCTTGAACTTGTCGAAAACCTTTCGCGACAAGTCGTGCTTTATAGACAGTAACATTACCATCCGCGTCCGTTTTCTTCTTGAAAATCCATTTGCACTCAACGGCCTTTTGGTCGCTAGGAGGGTCCACCAAAGTCCATACTTGGTTTTCGCTCATGGATCCCAATTCGGATTTCATGGCCTCTAGCCATTTCTCAGAGTCTGGGCTCATCATTGCTTCCTCATAGTTCGCAGGTTCACTGTTGTCTACTAACAAGACAGTTAAGACAGGATTGTCGTACCACTCAGGAGGGGCATGCGACCTTGTCGACCTGCGACGTTCAGTAGTAGCATCGTCCGAAGCTTCATGATCCTTGTCATTAGCTTCCTCTATTGTTGGTGCAGACGGCACTGGAACAATTTTAGGTGTTGCGCTACTCTCCAACTCAAGAGAAGGTTCAATAACCTCGTCTAGCTCTACTTTCCTCCCACTCACTTCTTTCGAGAGAAACTCCTTCTCAAGAAAGGATCCGTTCTTTGCGACGAACACTTTGCCTTCGGATCTATGGTAGAAGGTATACCCAATCGTTTCCTTAGGGTATCCTATGAAGACGCATTTCTCCGCTTTGGGTTCGAGCTTGTCCGGCATCAACTTCTTGACGTAAGCTTCGCATCCCCAAACTTTAAGAAACGACAACTTAGGTTTAGCACCAAACCACAGTTCATACGGTGTCGTCTCAATGGATTTAGATGGTGCCCTATTTAAAGTGAATGCAGCGGTTTCTAATGCATAACCCCAAAATGATAACGGCAAATCTGTAAGAGACATCATCGATCGCACCATATCCAATAAATTTCGATTCCGGCGTTCAGACACACCATTGCGCTGTGGTGTTCCGGGTGGCATGAGTTGCGAAACGATTCCGCTTGCTTTAAGATGCGTGAGAAAATCATAACTCAAATATTCACCTCCACGATCGGATCGTAGAAATTTAATTTTCCTGTTACGATGGTTTTCCACTTCGTTCTGAAATTCTTTGAACTTTTCAAATGTTTCAGATTTATGTTTCATTAAATAGATATACCCATATCTACTTAAGTCATCAGTAAAAGTGAGAAAATAGCGATAACCACCGCGCGTCGAAACACTCATTGGTCCGCATACATCGGTATGTATAATTTCCAACAAGTCCGTTGCTCGCTCCATTATTCCGGAGAACGGGGTTTTGATCATCTTGCCCATGAGGCATGGCTCGCACGTGTCAAATGATTCAAAATCAAGAGACTCTAAAAGTCCATCAGAATGGAGTTTCTTCATGCGTTTTACACCAATATGACCTAGACGGCAGTGCCACAAAATAAGTCGCATTATCACTATCTACCTTGCATCTCTTAGCCTCAATGTTATGGATGTGTGTTTCATTGCTTTCGAGATTCAGAAGAAATAAACCATTCACAATAGGTGCATGACCATAAAAGATGTTACTCATATAAATAGAACAACCATTATTCTCTGATTTAAATGAATAACCGTCTTGCAATAAACACGATCCAGATATGATGTTCATGCTCAACGCAGGCACATAATAATATTTATTAAGGTTTAAAACTAATCCCGAAGGTAAAACTAAGGAGAGCGTGCCGACGGCCATCACATCAACTCTTGATCTGTTGCCAACGCGCATCGTCACCTCATCCCTTGCGAGCCGCCGTCTATTCCGTAGCTCCTGTTTCGAGTTACAAATATTAGCAACTGAACCAGTATCAAATACCCAGGCACTACAACGAGGGCTAGTAAGGAAAACATCAATAACATGTATATCAAATATACCTTTGATGGTGCCAGCCTTCTTGTCCGCTAAGTACTTCGGACAGTTGCGCTTCCAGTGACCCTTGTCCTTGCAATAGAAGCACTCAGTGTCCGGCTTAGGTCCAGACTTGAGCTTCTTCTCTGCAGGGGCAACGCGCTTGCCGCTGCCCTTCTTGAAGGGCTTCTTTGCACCATTACCTTTCTTAAAGCTGGGGGGCTTGTTGACCATCAACACATGATTATATTTCTTGCTGTCCACCTCCGCAGCTTTCAGCTTAGCGAAGAGCTCAGTGATCGTATCAGTGGAACCAATCTGATTATGAGTAACTACAAAACCTTTGTAGCTAGGAGGGAGTGATTGCATAACTCTGTCAATCTTGAGCTCCTCTGGAATCTTGTAGTCCAGTTGCTCAAGGTGTTGAGTGTAGCCCGACATCTTAATGGTGTGCTCACTAACGGAACTTCCTTCCTCCATCTTGCAGTTAAAGAATTTTTCAGAGATCTCATATCTCTCAGAATGGGCCTGAATCTGAAACATAGTTTTCAGTTCCTCAAGAATCTCAAAGGGCCCGGGGAACTCCTCAAAAAGATTTTGAAGGTCCGATTCCATAGCAAACAACATGGTGCTCTTAATTACACCATAATCATCCTTGCGCAGCTGATAAACAGCTTTCTCATCAGCCGGCGCATCTACAGCTTTCTCAAGGACATAGTCCTTTTGTCCGCCAGAGAGAATGATTCTCAGATTGCGGAACCAGTTGGTGAAGTTAGACCCATTGTTCTTAAGCTTTTCTTTCTCAGCAAAAACGTTGAAGTTGAAGTTGGACTTAGCCATTTGATCTACAAAATTTGCAAGTACAATTTAGACTATGTTCATGATAACTAGTTCAACTTAATCAAATTACTGGATGAACTCCCACTAAATTCAACATCCCTCAAGTTGTTTAGTGAACATGATCCAAATTCACCACACCTAATCTGATCTTCATGAGAAGAGATGTGGTTTCAATGGTGGACAACAAAGTGTCGATCATATTATTCATATGACTCATGCTTAACCTTTCGGTTCGTGTGTTCTGAGGCCATGTCTGTACATGCTAGGCTCGTCAAGTCAAACCCAAGTATTTCCGCGTGTGCAAAACTGGCTTGCATCCGTTGTATGTGAACGTAGAGTTTATAGCACCCGATCATCACGTGATGCTTGAACACGACGAACTTTCGCAACGGTGCATACATGGGGAGAACACAATTTTATCTTGATCTTTAAGTGAGGAATCATCTTATAATGCTACCGTCACGATCTAAGCATAATAAGATACATAAAAGGATAAACATCACATGCATATAATTTTATGTGACATGGTATAGCCAATCTCCGCGCAATGATCTCCATCTTGTGCGTGCCAGCATGATCTCCATCACTCCACCATGATTGCCTCCACCACGAATAACAACTACAACTATTGCTAACTACTTAGCGATAAAGTAAAGCTATTACATGGCGTATAAGAAGTTGACACACAGGTCATACACAATTATAAAGACAACCATATGGCTCCTGCCGGTTGTGTACTCATCGACATGCAAGTCGTGAAACATTACAAAACATGATCATTGCATACAACATACACATCACATCTTGGGCCATACCATATCACAAAAACACTCCCTGCAAAAACAAGTTAGACGCCTCTACTTTGTTGTTGCATGTTATACGTGGCTTATGGGAGTAACAAGCTAAGAACGATTCTTACCTACGAAAAGCCACAACGGTGATATTATGGTTGCCAACATCCGGTGTAAATCCCATGACAACTATAGTGAGAGAAACTGGCATCCACCAGCCGCATGTGTGGAACAAGCCACACGTCAAGTGCGGAGCCGGTCTCGCGAACGAGGTCGCGTAAAGTTGACCTGGACCGCTTCGATCTCACTATCCCGCGTCATAAGAAGTACACAAACAAGAGGCTTGCAACAGAAAACATCAACGCCTGCAACAAGCATGTTGCGTTCTACTCGTGAAACACATCTACGCATAGATCTAGCTCTGATACCACTGAAGGGTTTCGCAGCATAGTAAATCAAAAAAATTCTACACATGCGAACGGGAAAGCCAAGATCTAATCTAGGAGATGCAAACAACGAGGGGGGAATAGATGAGATCTTCATACCCTTGAAGATTCGCACAACGGAACATTCAACGAAACGTGGTTGATGTAGGCGTACTAGCTTCTCCTCGCGATCCGATCCGATCCAACACCGCCAGTGGCGATGCCTCCGAGAGATGCACACGTACGGCACCTCGACGTCTCCTCCTTCCTCGGTCCAGCAAGTGGGGTGGAGAGATAGATTGGATCTACAACACGACGGCGTGGTGCAAAGGTGGAGAGTTTCTGCGGTAGGGCTTCGCCTACACGCAGTCGGGAGAGAGAGAGAGAGATCTGGAGGGCAGCAGTATGGCGGCTAGGGTTGAAGGAGTGGGGTAGGAGGGCTGCGCCCCTGCCCTCTATATATAGGGGGTTGGTGGCCCCCTTGGCCCCTCCTCCAAGCCCTAGGGCGGCGGCCCCAAGGGTTGGAGTGGGGGCCAAGTTTTCCCCCTCCTTCTAGAAGCTCTCCCTAGGGTTTCCCCTAGGGCTTGGCCGACTGGGCCTATGGGGCCTTGTGCCCCTGGCCCAATGCGGCCAGGGCACTCCCTCGTAGGCCCACTCCCCCTCCCGACAAGTGAGGCCACTTTGGTCCCACTCCGGAAGGTTCTAGAAGCTTCCAGTACAATACCGAACAATCCGAAACAATTCCGAAATCCAAAAACTGCGTTCCCTTATATGAATCTTATTCTCCGGACCATTCCGGAACCTCTCGTGACGTCCTGGATCTCATCCGAGACTTCGAACAAAAACTCATAAACCAATTATCCATTCTATCCTAGCGTCAAAACACGTTAAGTGTGTGACCCTACGGGTTCGAGAAAATGCAGACATGATCTTCTATCAATAATCAACAGCGGGGTCTGGAAACCCATATTGACTCCCACACATTCATCGATGATCATATCGGATGAATCACGATGCCAGGATTCAATTAATACCATATATATTCCCTTCGTCACACGATATTTTACTTGCCCGAGATTCGATCGTCGGTATCGGCATACCTAGTTCAATCTCGTTCACAGCAAGTACTTTACTCGTTCCGTAATCCGATATCACTTTGTGATTAAGTCCTTAACCATGTGCTTGCAAGTGGTGTTGATATCGATTACCGAGTGGGCCCGGAGTATATCTCTCCGACCTGGGAGGGACAAATACCATCTCGATACATACAACCCAACAAGTACTTTCCGATCACCTGAGATACACCTTTATGATCATCCTCTCATAGGATGACGTTTGATGACCTCAAAGCTTTCTTCCGATACCAGGGAGTTGCATTATCTCATGGTCTAAGGAATACAATATTTGACATAAGAAAAAGCTTCGCAAAGATGAACACGATGACACGATCTAATTGCTCTATTTGATTTGGGTCTGTCCATCATATCATTCTCCCAAAAGGGTCCTATAGATGATCTAGCATCATCACTAACATTACAAGATTAAAGCTTGGTTTAATTTCTTTTATTTTTAGAAAAGTAATTTCTACTCATTGAAAAACTACTTAAGATTTAATATTCTCCAAACCAAACATGGGATCATGTTGACACATGTCATCACCACATATTTTAGTCCATGGGAATGTGATTTAAAGTGGTGTCACAATTTAATAAGGTTTAACCTTTTATTTTACTTAAATAAAGTGACTGGAAATGCCTATGTGGCATTCTTTTATTACTTGAACATTATTTCTGTAAGTAAACCCAAATGTTTTTATATATTCTGAAAGGTATGGTCAAATGTGATTTTTGAGAGTTGGAATCAACTCAAAAGCTTTTATGGTTTAAATTTGAAAAATGTTTGAATGCAGAAAAGGTTCTGCCTTGTTATTTTTACCAAGGTTGATCTATAGATTCAAATGATTTGAATCCAACGGGCTTGGATTAAGCATTTCAATATCTTTCTAACAAAATTGGTTTCATTCAATTTGGTTTACTAAGTCGAGCTGGTTGATTTTTGAAACTAGGTACAGAACTGTGTTTGAATGAAAATGGAAAAATCCAAATTCAAACGGGTGGACTGTGCGGGAAACGATACTGGGCCGGCCTGCGAAGCACAGCGCTTACGCGGGCTGGTTAAGTTGCTGTCCCCACGCGTCAGTGAGACATGGGGTGCGAAGCGGTACGGGGCAACGTGGTGCGTTGGATTAGAAGTGAGATCAACGGCCGAGGGTCGTCGTCGATGATGAACTAGTCACCGGCGAGCTCGAACCCTAGCGGCGCAGTGGGGGTCGTGGGAGGCTCACCGGGGCTCAGGCGAGGGTTGGCGAGGCAGGCGAACGACGAAGTCGACGACGACGAACCTCCTGGTACCGACAGCTTCTCCTGGGGTGGACGAAATCGACGGCGCCCTTCTTCTCTAGAGGCGGCCTGCTCCGGCCAAATTCTGGCGATGCGTTGCTCGCCTTACTCCGGGAACGGGGTGGAACGATCAGTGAGGAAAGGGGAGTGAGATGGTGTGAAGAGTTTGAGCGGGGGAGGCCTCTATTTATAGTCTCGACGACGAGACCGAACGGAATGGGAAGGCGACGGTGGCGACATTGCTACGGGCTGCTAGAGTCATGGCCGGTGGTGGCGATCGTTCGGTGGTCTCCTGGCGATGCTCTATGGCTTCAATGTGCGTGTAGGGGCGGTGGCAAACGGTCGGGAACGCACGATGCTCTGCGAGGCAGAGGCGGTGAACTCGACGGCGAGCGGTGGCTGTGCGGCATGGGGCGGCGAACGGGGATGTCTGGCGGTCTCCTGGGACAGTGGTGATCGTGTATGCACGCAGCGAGGGCGGCGCGCGGTCTGTGGGCGTGTGTCGAGGGTGGCGCTCTGGCGCATGCTCGACATGGTTGTTGGCGAGCTGGGCACAGTCTGTGCGTGTGGTCCAGAGGCTGGCATCGCTCGCGGCTGGGACAGGGAGTGGCGGTGGGGTGCTAGCTTGCTCCCAGACAAGGTTGGCGAGGCTAGTGCTGCTCCTAGCTTGCTGTCCACACTGGGGTGACATGGTGAGGCTCGGTTGTTCACCATTGATGACATTGCCAAGATTACAGTGGGGCTAGTGCTCAGTTAATTTTGCTATATGATCTACTGAGGTTGTTGTGAACTAGAGAGGGAACCAGTTAGGCCCAAATCACTGCTCACAATAGTGTTTGGATTTTGTTTGATTTGAATCTGCAAGGTGTTTGATAAAATGGCCGCATGAATTCAAGTTTTGAATTTTGAAAAGATTTTTGGTGGGTGTGCTAGGTTGGTGCTGGTGAGTCTGCAGATGCTTGGGTTTTGAAAGTTGAGCTTGTTTGAGTGGTTTTTGAAAAAGTGGGATCTTCCCATATGATATAGATTCAATTTTAAACTGTCCTTTAAACTATGCATTTGAATGTTTCTGGATGATCACAAAGTGGGCCTTGATACTTTGTTATGAGTACTATCAAGGGGTGCAAAGATCCAAACAAGTTTCTGTTAAGTTTTGAAAGTTAGAGACAACCAAAGTAGGCATGGGAGTTAATTTGGCCAAAGTGACCATTCACTCATTTTGTTTGTTTTGATTTATTTGTCTTTGAGAAAAGTGTGGGGATTGTTTAGATGATGTTTATTTCACCTAAGAATCCTTTTACAAGCAAAGAAACACGTAAACAAGGCAATTCAAAAGAATCCAAAAGGGGATGCATACACACATGAATGCTTTCTCATTTTATTTTAGAAAAGTTTTTCTTAACCCTAAATTTGATGATTAGAGTTTGATGATTCTAGTTTAATATTTTTGGAATGTTACATGCAGTCTACCAAACAAAGTCTGAGCTTAGCATGCCTAAATAGACATGGGCTACCAAACAACATCTTAGCTCAACATATTTTAATAGACACGTGCTACCAAACACATGAAAGAATATCAACCCAACTTGGCTGGGGTCAACATGTATGAGGAGAGAAAGGTATTCTGAATTTATCTGAGCTACCAAACACACCCATAGTTTTCCGCAACTTCGTCCATTGTTTCTGCTCGGCCGCCGAAGAAGATCTAAACTTTCTAACTTCCAACCAATCCTCGCTAACCTTTTTGGTATTCATAAGAGATTTATAAGCTGAGCGAACAGTAAATAGACTAGTCTTCTTGAGCTGCCAATCCCAAAAATCCTCTTGTGGGCCGGTGCATATTGGTATTGATTTAATCAACTCCACATCCATTGGTAGGAAATGTTGCTCAAGCCTGTTTGTGGGCCATATACCAAATTGGTGGTCTATCATCTTAGACATAAAGTTTATCTAGGCCTAGTCACCAATTCTGCTTGCATTAGATCATCGTTTGGAAAATAAGCTTTCTTGAGAATTCTTACACTAAGAGAGTCTGGGTCCGAAATACCGAAATAATCCGCCACGCTTGCTGAGCCAGTAAAAACAAGTTAAAAAGCTTTGTTTCTCTAAAACCAAGACCACCCATAAACTTTGGCATTATCTAAGTATCCAATGAAACCAGATAAAATTTTATCTGTCCATGTTTGCCTCGTACTTGACTCTCATCCATGGTAATCTTTGGAAATTTGCAACTAGTATGGTAGCCTAGAAAAAATTGCGCATCCTAAAGTAAGGCTCTGGAGGGCATGACCATGAGGAAATAGATCGTGAGTCACACTCTCAACTTGACTGTTCCCGCCAGGGAATAACCGAATGAACTAAAATCAGTTTGCGGTATCTAATCGCTAGTCGAGCCTACCTATAGAAATGAACAAGGATGTTACCAAGAAAACCCTAAACACAAAGATACTTTGTGAGTTAGGGTGAGTCGAAACTAATGATGTATCATGTTTATACTAAGCATTCTTACTTTTGGTAACATTTTCTCTAAATATTATTTTTTCCATATATTGATTCTTTACAATCAATGCCAGCTAGTATTTTTATGCAATGTCAACAAGTATTTGTTTGTATTGTCTCTAAACACACTAACTATATAACTGCATATATTGTCTTGTATTTGTATCTTGGTATAATTAAAATGTACTATATGTTATAGAATACACCATTCCAACATTATAACTCTTTCATGGAAATTATGCTATTTTAGAAATTTAGTTTGGAACATATTCTAGCCAAACGCCATCTATATCTAAGAAAAGCATAGACATTGGCGACATCGTATGGACTACTTTGTACAGTTAGATGTGCTATAGTGTTCTGCAAGTTATATTATGTCTATTTAGCATGTTTAAATATCTTTATAGAGGGTTCTAGATTCTACAACGTATGTATGTAGTAAATAGTATCGGATTTTATACTGAGAAAACGTGCCTACCACAGCTCCTTAGGACGAACGATAATATAAGTTGCCATGGTAAATTCCCTTCTACTTTTTGTCTCTTTTTTTTTCAAAAATTTGCATCACTAGTTCCAGCCAGATCACGTGCCTCGCCAGTTGTCGCGCTCGCGTGCTTAACTCAACACGTTCGTGCGCGATTAGGGTCCAAAAGTATTGATGCCTTAAACCATGCACTATGTCGAATAGATCCAATGAAAAATATGTCACACTAGGAACAGATAGCCATGTTATTACTATATGTTGAATCGCATGTGGGTTCCCGTTTTGAATAAACAACTAGCCTTCTTCTCTCCTTTCCAAACTTTCTCCCTCACATTCCACCAAAGGGGCCCACTACTCATGCAAAGAATCAAACCATGAAGTTGATCCTCTTTAGTTATCAGACTTGTTGAGCCGATGATCCACTATGTGTTGAGCCGATTCATCATCTCTTTTCATCCTCTTTTGGTTCACATAGTGGATGGTCTTAGTAGAAGTGTTTTGCCAAGATCATTTAAAAAGTAAAACCATTGCAAAGGTCTATCACTACATGCTCCTGTTGTGCCAAATGTTGTCTTCTCCTTCTCATGAGGTCCCCCGAGAGTCTTTGCATGTTTGACAACCGTTGTAGCAAGAAACAAAGTCGTATTAGGATGAGAGAGATGGGGGATACATGAGGGGTCAGAGGACAGTTTTCCCTGCTTATATTTTTTAAAATCTGATGATTCGAATAAATACCTTGATAACCATTCGTCTAAATTACGATCTATTTTCACTTTTAAGCTCCTCACATCAAGATCTTCAAAACTAGATCCCATGTTGATAGGTTCCCACAAACTTATTTTTTGTACTTTCAAAATGTACTTCGCTATACTCTCAGGGTTTAGTGTATTTTGTACCTCTATTTTAGTGAAATTGTACTTCTGATTTTTTGTGTACTTGTACTTTTGTATTTTGATGGACTTGCAAGTACTTGGTTGCATTCATAACGGGACCAAGCAGTCAAGCACCAGACCAGACTGGGGCATCTCGCTCAAAGCGGGATGCTTTTCCGTCCTGTCTACATCACTTTTTCATAGGGTGCCTCTAATGCCGCCTTAAATAACAGTTACTCTTTTATTCTCTCGTATTCTTTTATTTTCTTTTATTTTATTTCCTTTTATTTTATTTTTAAAATTAAATATATTTTTAAAAATTTCAAATCTAAAACTGTTTAATTTGAAAATGTTCTAGGTTTTAAAAAAACATATTGTAAAAATTAAAATTTGAAATTCGTTCATATTTAAAAATTGTTCAGAGTTAAAATTTGTTTAGGTTTAAAATGTTCAAATTAGAACTATGAAAATCTAAAAATAAATAAAAAAATGAAAACAAATAAAAAATGTAAAATCAGGAAAAACCGCAAGAAATCGGTCAAAATAGAGCTGAATCGGTAATAAAACCAGAAAAATAAAGGCGAACAGAAAAGACGTTCTACATACAGTCTGGCTAACGGAAAATCTCCTAACGGGCCGGCCCATACCGCGCGCTCGCCCCGCATTGAGCGGGATATAGGTTTTGCCGACCAGACCCTTAGAACCACGAGCGCAGCCGACGGCGACGACGAGCACCGCCGCACCACCTCCCATCGCACGAAGACGAAACCAGTCGAGGAGGCATCGGAGATGCTGCTGGAAGAGCTGCTCCGCTGCCAGATCCAGGAGTGGTACCCGGCGTTCCGCCGCCACACCGTCCCCACCGTCATCATCCCCCTCCCCGCCGCCTTCCTCCGCTACCTCGCGGGCAAGACTGCCTACCCCGACCCCGACGCTCCCGAAGAAGACTCAGACGGCCCTCTCCCCTTCCTCCTCCCGGCGATCACCTCCGGCCGCAACCCCTTCCCGCCGCTCTACACCCACATCACCGACCCCGTCTCCCTCCTCGACCGCGACACCTCCGACCTCATCTTCGAAGACTCCTCCGACGACGAAGACGACGACGTCGAGAGCCCGCTCCACCCGGCCTTCCCGGAGCTCGAGGCAGCCGTCGACGCCGCCATCGCCGAGCTCGGCGGCGCGGCGATCCCCAAGCTCAATTGGAGCGCGCCCAAGGACGCTGTCTTCATGGCCGCCGACGGCACAACGCGCTGCACCTGCTTCGCCGAGGTCGCCATGCTGCTCCGCGCCTCCGACTGCATCGCGCACGACCTCGCCTCTGCGCGTGCCTCCTGCCAGGACTTCGTGCGCGCGGTAGGTGTTCGACGGAATGCCAAAGAGGCCAGTGCTGCTGCGGAGAGTGCTGTACCAAATGGCGTTGAGAGTAGCAATGGTTCTGGTTCTCTCAGTGATCCTGGTCACGATGAGGCAGACAGTGTTGCACCGGAAGAGGACGATGCTTGGTTGGAAGATGGGTTCCAGTACTACCTGGCGCTCCGCAAGTGGTACCCGGGCCTCCGCCCCGAGTCAGAGTTTCGCTGCTTTGTGCGGGGACAAAGGCTGGTCGGTGTGTCACAGAGGGACCCGTCAGCTTACTACCCTTCGCTGCCTGGGTGGAGGGCTGAGGTGCAGCCGAAGATCGAGGATTTCTTTGAAGATGTAGTTGAGCCACAGTTTGCTTCAGAGAATTATACATTTGATGTGTCTGTGAGAGCAGATGGCCGGGTGAAGCTGATTGATTTCAATCCTTGGGGTGGCTATACATTGCCGCTCATGTTTGAATGGGAGGAGCTCGAGGAGGAGCAGAGAGGAGAGGATGAGCTGGAGTTTAGAGTCGTGATGCAGCAGGGTGCAGTGAGGCCAGGATTAATGACAGCAGTGCCATATGATATGCTGGATTGGGGGGATGGGAGTGGCTGGGATGTGTTTCTCAAGAAGGCTGACACTGAACTCAACAGACAGATGGCCTCG